>OX420931.1:39314369-40564369 GCA_949091785.1 Polymixis lichenea
ATTAAAAATATTGGTAGTCATCGTGGCTGGCAAATCATTATAAAACAGCTTTGGCTTTAAAAAATGTATATTTAAAACAAAATTAATATAATATTAAAGACTACCAAAAATTGTCAAAACGTGATTTATAAATTATATTGGAGCCCACTTGGTGCTCAACGTAAATAAATGATGAAATTATAATCATATCTGAATTTGAATTAAACTATTAAGAAAGTCATTCCATAAAGACAATTTTCGGATTTTATTCTAATTATTGTTGTACCTATTTAGAGGTTCTGATTCCATATATATTGTACTCCAGCTCATCCATTGTAATAACTAGCAACTTCGTAATATTCTAAGCTATAGTCCTGTACTGTTTAAATGGTCATTTGACACAAATGAAAAATCTGTATATAACTTATAACATTTATAACAGAACGTTAATGATTTCGTCCAGACGGCCTAACTTCCCTAATAAATAAATGTTCCACAAATCTACAGTATGAGTTTTTGAACAGAATCACTTCCTATCTCAATCGGTTGTCTTCATAGCAGAGAAAACCGTGTTCAACAGGAATCCCATATTAAAACTGCACGGCCCTCTCCACTGCTTGTAGCACATTTCAAAAATATTAGTGGAGAAGTTTTTTTTTTACCTTACTCTAAAATATTGATTATAATTTAAAAAAAATTACACTTCTGTTTTCTCGGCCCGCCTTAAATAGAATTTTACGAAAAGTTACTAGAAACTAAATCTAAACGCAACATTTAATCAAGTAAGTACAAGAAAATGTCTTTATTAAATATCGATGTAACAATCTGAGCATATTGCAGGATATTGTAATGTAATGTAATGGCCAATGACCTAGTCATACATTAAAATTAAGTTAGCCAAATTCTATTATTAGGTAGGTACTTTATTTTGATCACTGTTAATCGTAAGTGCCTACGGACCTGTCTATCTGTGGTGTAGCACATTCTTGTGAGGGATTTTTAAACCTTACTAAGTAATATTTTTCAACAACTAGTCATTAGATCGATCAAGGCTATCTACCTAAAGCGACGCTTCTTTTAAATGGCGACGGAAAAATCAAGAATAAAAAGTGTTACTCCAAATGAAAAAGAAAAATGTTTTCAAACCTTTGGATAGATATATCCAATTGCAATTGAGCAGTTAAATTATTTTTCCTACTCGTTAATAGTAGGTACCTCCCTAACGCCTTAAACTGGCGTTCAACTCACCTTACCCATGGTAGGATTAACATGACAAATTAGTGCTGACATAATAAAACTCAAAATTATGAATTAAAGCACTATAAGTAATAAATATTTTCTTACCTGTAGTTTTCGTCTACCTAACTTAATTACTTTCATGTACCTATCTATGATTATTATTTTTTATTTTATTTTCTTTATTATTATTATTGATCAGCAATGCTCTCCTTTGTTTTTGTAGATCTAGTAGGTAGGTACATACAATTTTTTTTGTAAAGACGGCCTATTTTATATTAAACGAAAGATAGATTTAATTAATATTATAATCATTTACTCTTTAGTTTATAGTAACGTAACACTAGATGATTAGGTCACAAATAAATGTTTATGGAAATATATTAATGGTTTTATTTTGAATCACTAATTGAAATACTAGGCACGCCGATATCGGAATCAACTAAAAAACTTCTTTTAGTGAGAATATCCAAGTCCCCTAAGTGGTTATTTACAGTATACCAGGTATTAAGTAATTATGTATTCCAGGTAGGTAGGCAGGTATAGCAGAAACATCATTGCAGCAGAAAGACCACTACCACTAAAAATAGGCCTTCCCCAAGCACTGTTACGACGTCCCTTCTTGCACTGAACTCACCCAGCGAATTCACCTTCCCAACTTGTGGGCAGCCTAGCCTGGTCGATCGTGCAGACTCCTAATGTCGCTCTGTCGATTCGCCTTCGTTAAAATCAAAATCAAAAGTCATTTATTCAAACTAGGCTGAGAGTCAGCACTTTTTGAACGTCAAAATTACATAAAAGTCCCCCAAAACGCCCGCCCTTCACTACTTCCTAGTGCTTTAGCTGGGAAGAAGAAGTGGCGCAACAAACTGCCCAGCAGCATAGCTGTCTGTTATGTTGGAAGAACTTGATTCTATACAATAATAGCATATAATTAACATTCAACAATAAATGAAAAAGTAATTAATAAAAAATATAAAAAAATGGTTTATGCAGTACAATGATATGAAGTAATTCATATGACCCGTCAGTAGTTAACCTAATTCTGGTGAAAGAACACAAACGTTGTGTTGAGTTAATCACAGCGACCAACAATTCTTATCGTTTAAGTAGTCGTTGATAGAATAGTATGCCTTCGAACAAAGATTTGATTTTACTTTCGCTTTAAACGCATTAAAATGTAAATCTAGCAAAGAAGAGGGAAGCTTGTTAGAAAAGGTTATACCAAGCCCAGCAAATGAGTTATGAACTTTATGAAGCCGGTGAAAGGGAGCACGTAGTTTGTCCTTATTTCTAGTATTAATATTATGAATATCACTGTTTTTAGTGTATAAGTGTATATTTTGCCTAATATATAAGATGTTAGCGAAGATGAATTGCGATGCCACCGTGAAAATACCAATATATTTAAAAAAATCTCACAGAGAAACTCTAGCACCTAGTTGATAAATTACACGAACTGCTCGTTTTTGAAGAACAAAAATATTTTGAATGTCAGCGGCTTTACCCCACAGTAGAATGCCGTAGGACATAACGCTATGAAAATAACTAAAATAGACTAACCGAGCTGTATCAACGTCAGTGTATTGTCTTACTTTTCTGACGGCGTAGGCAGCCGAACTGAGCCTTCCCGCTAGGCTTGATATATGTGATCCCCACTGAAGTTTGGTATCAGTCTACAGTTGCAAGCACCTTATTATCTAAGATGATGTTGGGTCCCAGATTTCTTACATTCGGTAAAGCGAACTTTATACATTTAGTTTTCTTAGCATTGACAACTAGATTATTTGTGGTAAACCAATGCGTAACCCTTGAGAGTGCACTGTTTACGTCGTTAAAATCTTGTCTATTCCTGTCTACCTGTGTTCCTGTGTCTACTTTAAAGATAAGAGAGGTATCATCAGCAAACAGTACAACGTCACAGATACCCTTTAAATAGAATGGTAAATCATTAATGTACACTAAGAATAAGAATGGCCCCAGTATTGAGCCCTGAGGTACACCTAACTGAACTGGTAGCCCGGAAGCTTTCACACCATTAATAACTACACATTGGTGCTTATTATTTAAAATAAGGATTTATTACGTTGAGAGCTTCATTTTGAACACCGTAATGACGTAGTTTACGCAATAGCGTGTCATGGTGCACGCAATCAAATGCTTTGGAAAGATCACAGAAAACTCCAACAGCATTTTGTGAGTTCTCCCATGCGTTAAATATGTTTTTCAGCAGAGCAACAACCGCGTCTGTACTTGAACGACCTTTTGTAAAGCCATATTGTTCATCATGAAGGAGGCAATTTAAATTAAAATGTCTTAGCAACTGCTTGAGTATTAACTTTTCAAATACTAAATGCCGGTAAGATAGAAATAGGCCTAAAATTTCCAACGTTATTTTTATTGCCTGATTTAAATAATGGTATGATTTTACTACTGTTCACGAGGTCGAGAAAAGTTCCTAAGTCAACACATATATTAAAAGTAATAAGTAGCTAGATAGGGGGCTACGATGTCGATTATATTACTTAAAAGTTTAATAGAGATGCCCCAGTAATCACCAGTGTTTTTAGACTTAGGTGTGTTAAAAATACTAACTACAACACGAGGCGTTACATGTTCAAAACTAAATAAGCGACTACATTTGGGCACACTACTATGCAGAAGGTTTTCCGTTTTAGACGTGGACGAATTTAAGTTGCGAGTCGTAGTTAAAGGTATGTTGGCAAAAAACTCATTAAATGCCTCAGCTACGTCAGCAGCTTCAGTAACTAATTTGTTGTTGACCATAATCTCTAGTTGTTTTTCCTCTTTAACCGACTTACCCGTTTCATTATTAATAATTTTCCAAGTGGTTTTTACTTTATTATTGGATTTTTTTATTGCATCGCTTAAAAAATTTGATTTAGCAAAAACACAGATTTTTTTAAATAATTTTGAATAATTTCGGACATACTCTAGAAAAGGATTATCAAACCTGTATTTTTTCAAACCATATATCTCGTATAGTCTCGCTCTACTTTTATAAATACCTACCTGGAGTGGCCCATTGGTTGAAGCCAACGGAGGTGCCATTAATGTTAGGTAATGGTTTTGGTCTTTAAAGTAGATTGGTATTCTTTTCGCACAACATCAAAAAGGGATCCAAAGATTTTATTAGGATTCTCGTGTTCTGCTTTTTAAGGTGTAATTCTATGAGCTATATTATTTTTAAATTTGCAACGACTAGCTGTATAAGGCCTGCATTCTACTTTATGCGGTTTTTTATGTAATGGTAAAGGAAAGCTAGCCAATAATCCACAGTGGTCAGACGTCAAGTCAGTTAGTACTAATTTATTTTTGGCATCACAATCACTAAATATACTATCAAGACAAGTCGACGTAGAAGCCGTGATCCTAGTAGGTTCTAAAAACAAGTTAGTTAAATTAAAAGATCGAAACAGATTAACAAGTCTAATACTGAATGGAGTAACATCTAAAATATTAATATTAAAATCTCCACATAAAATTATACTTTTACACACATTCACATGTAAAATTTCAGCTCATTACACTAAATGATTAAAGAGATATAATAAAAATACCAGAGCAAAGGTAATACATGGATAAACCGACCAAGTTTGAGTGGCTATGAAAAAGCGGCTGTGTAGAGAGCTACCGTTCTAAAATGTCCAGTGTTATACCATTATTGGATTGGTGCAGGTGGGCACACAATTCTTGAACAAGTAACTAATAATTTTCGTGATAAAACTAGCAAGTCACAAGTTTTTTCTTAAACTTAGGAAATGATTACATTAATAATTGCATCTGTTTTAACAAATGCATTTATTTGTCAAAATATTACAAAAAGTTGTAACAGTAAGTAATTATTATGTCCTGAATATTCTGGTACTTCCAGCGTACAAATATTTTGTTATAGGAACAATTTGATTAAATGATTGAATTAAATTGCCCGCTTTTTCGTGGCCTGACATGGACCCAATGTAGGTTTACTAGCATCCGTAGCCTGACTGCCTTTCGGTGACTATTTGATATTCTAATATTTAATTAAAAACGTATTTTATGTGTATTTAATAGAATAAAAGATTTGTTGCTATAAACGAGAACAGCAGCTTCCGGAAATGTACTAGTAAAACCTAAAATTTACCTACTTATTTATACCTATAGGGGCCTTTACAGTAGGCGATATATTTGTTATTTTTATTTAATAAAAAACACTTTATACTGGGTTTTTCAACAAGAACTTTGTTTTTCAATTGGGGCAACAACAACAGCATGACAGTTTTAACATTTAGTTTTTTGGCGTATTCGTAGTAGATGCTTTGGCAATTGTTACAATGAATTCAATTTCGCTTGAAAATCGCATTAAAATAATTAAAATCCACTATGAAAATGGTGGTTCTGTTAAAGTTAGGTACATTTCGTAAAATTCGTGATATTTTCGGACAACATAATCGCCCTTCTGAGACCGTTATTAAGAATTTGGTAGCTAAGTTTGAGTCGACAGGCTCGGTACAAAATGTGCCAACACCAACGGTGTTCGACCTGGTCGTTCAACTGAAAACATCACAGCCGTGAGTCACAGTGTTGAAGAAGATCCAAATTTGTCTATTCCTCGTCGTTCTGAACAATTGGGGTTATCCAAAACCACCACATGGCCTATTATTGATGACGTGGATAGCACTGAAATGTGTTTTCACAGGACGGTGCTACATGTTACACAGCCAATGAAACGATCAATTTATTGCAAACGAAATTTCCCGATCGCATAATTTCATGAAATTCAGCGGTTAAGTGGCCAGCCAGATCGTGTGATTTAACCCACTGGATTATTTTTTGTGGGGCTATGTTAAGGACAGAGTCTATACGGAGCCAATCGAATCGATTGCAACCTTAAAACTCAAAATCTGTGATGTAATTAACGAAATAGACCCGCCATTTTGCCAAAAAGTGATTAAAAACTTTGATGAAAGAATCGACTTCTGTCAGCATGCTCGTGGTGGACATTTGTCAGATATCATTTTTCATTCATAATTGCCAAACTTTTCTCTTCGTAATACAATACAAATTAGAATCATCTTCATATAAATTCTTTGTTTTATTTTGTTTTAGAAAACAAAGTTCTTGTTGAAAAACCCTTTATCAATGTTTTGGTTACATGTTTCTTGTGTAAGTACCTATATAAGATCCTTTACATCAATGTTTTTTATGTCTGACATATCTCTGGACCCTGTGGTCCCAGTCCTTTGGAAGAAGTACGAGAGGTCGAATCGAGATCGTTGAGGCCCCTTATAGAATTTAGATGGAATGAGGCACCAACCGACGATTATCCCTGTATGCACTGTGCAAATGCATCCAATATCAATGGTATTAATATTTTGTTACTTAGTCCTTAACTAATAAATACTTTTAAGAGTAAGTACTTACAAAGTTAATGCAGTTGTATTTTCTACTAAACTATTGTGTACGCACCTGTACGAAACTATTAAACCCAATAACGATACTATACTGGGAATTTTAGAACGTTATCTCTAGATACTACACAGCCGCTTTTTCGTAGCCACTCAAATTTAATCGGTTTATCCATGTATTACGGTTGTTCTGGTATTTTTATTATATCTCTTTAATTATTTAGTGTAATGAGCTGAAATTATACATATGGATAGTTGCATTAATACACTAAATATTGGAATATATTTTATTCTTCTTTTCCTTTAAAAAATCCTACAATCGGATATCATACAATATAGTGGTTCAGTCGTAGTAAATTATGCCATTGCTCATTAATTACAAAGAGCACCTAAATAAAACTTAGCAAGACAATCCATACTAGAAACAAATAAATGTTATAAGTTAGGCTCTAGACTTCCTATTTTAAGTACTTGGACCTAATAACCTTATTTTACTTTTACGTGTTTATCTTCTGAAGGGTATATTTTTTCCAAATTCTGTTTTCACACACTTTATACACAAATTCAAAGCAACGTGTGTAAAAAATTACAACTCTTTACTAAACTGTTTTATATGATTTTCAACAAATAGCCAAACGTCACCGCAGCTTGATTATCTCCGCAGTTTAATGACACACAAATTTCATTTCAACATACACATTTACCTCTCGTTACACACTATTTATTAAATACAATTTTTTTCTTGTACGTCCATAGGAAAAAAAAAGTGCCGCTAGGATGACGTAGTCCCAGCGGAAACTGTTTTTGTTGAATAGCTCCCCAATGGTTGGATGCACCAATTTGTATTTACCATACGCAATTACACGACGTCATACACTAAATATCTGCTAAACTGAAATTAAGAAAATCGACACTTTTCCGCTGCGACTACGCACACGAGTAACTTGGGTATCCTAGATATTCCAGGTGATGCTCCAGCATCAGTTCAAGGTTACGTTGTTCGTCTAATATAATTGAAGTAAACTAATACCAAATTACTATAATACCCGTGGAAGATGCTCAAATCCCTTCATCCACCAGAAAAGAGCTGATAATCTACAAACGACTAAACCGATTTTGATGAAACATGTCTAAGAACCACCGCTAAAAAACCTAATTTCAAATTAAAAAAAGCGCACCCAAATCGGTTCACCTGTTTAAGAGCCAAGACTGACAGACACACATAGCGGTATAGCGGGGTTATAACACCCCTCTTTTTGCGTCGGGGTAAAAAAGCCAGTTACATGGAAGTGAGGGGAATATTATTATAGCATGCACATTATTTTGCGAGGGCAATACAAGGTTAAATTCGAAACTATGGGTAGTAGAGCAACCTGGTCAAGAGAACGATGACGAAACGAAAATACATGAAAATAAAACTGCATTTTTTGCGTATTGAAAAAGCTGCTGCCTGAGCTAGGAATCTAACCCGATCCCTTTTTTGTTTGTGATGGGACTTGAAGCAAGGCGAAATCCATAAGTAGAGAATAGACCGGGATCATGACCACGATTTTGGAGAAGAAAAATACTGCATTTTTTTGAGCCGGAAATCGAACCAGATTTTTTTGGCACAAAAACTCCTGTTTTATTGCGCTAACCGATAATGTTGCTAGTGTAGATCAATACCTACTGTGAACTTGACATGACGTGCATTTAAAATATATTAGGTATTTTATAAAATTGAAAATTGCAAATAATGGCACTTGACACTTAGTAACAGCGTCGGTTTAACCATACATTTTTGACGTTTAAACACCATTTAACTTTAGTCATCGCTTATATTATGTATATGGGGGATAACCTATAGGAGATAGATGTAATCGAGCAGTATCTCCACTACTAAGTATTAGTAATGGACTAACCTTGTTATGTTATTCCAAAACAGTGTGGGCAGGTAGGTACAGCACAGTTTTCAGCTTGACTTGGACCTTTGTCTTGAGAGATTAAAGTATTTGAGTATTTGAGTATGAGAGTGAGAGGATAGGTATTGAGTAATTTTCCGGACTCAGCCCAGGCAAGTCGGATTTGACAACTTTGGCTGCTTGTTCGAAGGTAGAATATAGGTACTATACCTAGGAGATCGAAGACCTACCTAACTGGACAGTTGGTCCAAGGTAATATAACCGACCGTTACCAATCACGCAGCATTTGATATTAGTCGTCTTGTTCACAATCATTTCAGCCGAGAGACGTCCACTGCTGGACTCCCTCGAGCTCCACCACTTCAACCGGTTCTGTGCTCCCCGCATCCAGCGGATACCTGCGGCCTTCACAAGGTTATCGGTCCACATTATGGGAGGCCTTCCAATTCCATAGAATTACCGCGAACGCAAACGCGTACCGGAAGACATATCTTCCGGTACGCGTTCGCCACTCCAGAACCTTTCGGCCCCATCGGCCATCTGTTCTGCAAGCAATGCGTCTTGTTCAAGTCCATTTATAAGAAATCCTCTCTTTCGGAAGCTATCTATGTTATCGGGCATTATAAGTAGGTAGATAGAGGTACCTACCTCAAGCTGGTCGCCCAAAGTCTCAGCCAGGACAATCTACTGAAACACTAACTGAAATCGAGTGATTTACTCGCCGTTAATGTCGATACTTAGCCCTTTCCAGTCCAGAACCTTGAAGATAATCCTCAAATATATATAGCGGTAAACAGTTTCGGTGTAGTAAATAGCAGTGTCTGCGGGCAGGTCCCATAGCCTTCCTACGCCACAGCTATGGTAACAACTGAAACCTAAGCAGGTACGTTAATCTCAACCCTCGCAGTAGAGAATAATAGGTCTTCTGACTTAGTAGTGTTTTCGTGCTAAAACGAATATGTACCGATTGGTAAATTGAAGAAGAACGAACTTGTTGACCGCGGTAGACCTATAGCCCGGTCTCCATCGAATCGAATCATTTTTCAAAAACCGCCCGCGTACGCACAGCGTCCGTATATGCTAACACCTCAAGTTTTAAAATTTTACACTGCTACAACATTTAATTCGTTACGAATAATCTAAAGAATACTTCAAAAAAAGAGTTCGTTGTTTCGTCTTGGATTCGAACCATCGCATCACCGAACGTCGTCATACTCATACCAGCAGTTTGACGAACTAGCCAGCGAGCCCTTATGTATTGCCATGAAATTGTTATCTACTATCGTTCGAGTCATCTCGGCCGAGTTATCTTTTGGTCTCTGTCTAATCGATAGTCTATGTTATTCGAGGGTATCTATCCATTAATTTAACTTACTTACGTTTTCTTTATAAAATTAATCCCTACCCTCAAGTTATCTACAATGTTTGATGTATACGTTCACTTATAATGTCTGTATGCTGAGAAGACATGACGGATCACGTGACATTTAGTTAGTTTATGCCAATCCAAAATATTTCTAGCGCTTCCTATTTTATCGTTTGCGCTATAAGGATGTCACTTGTCTAGGGACCCGTTTGTGACAGTTGGCAAAATTGTTTATTATGTTCTCTGTAAATTATCAAGTCAAATTGTTAATTTAAAAAATCTTTGTAGTAATAATATAAGATAAAAGTTTTGTTAAATAATAGCAATAGAAATATTGTGAAATGATTATGAAAGTATTTAATTATTCTTGATTTTTTAATTCTTTATAAATATTACTAAAATAATATAAAAAAATATTTTATTTTAAAAAAAATGTATGACAAAAAGCACGTTTCGCGTCTAGGATTTGAACTTTCAATCTTATAAACGGCAAGCGGTCTTGTAACCTCCGATAGAATTAGACGTTGATTATCCATTCATAAATGTTAAGCATATTCAGTAAAACAATACAGTAATTATAATAAAGTGTTTTTGCAAAATACATAATATTACAAAAAGTTACTTGACTTGGGCCTAGCACGGATTTGAAAGCACATGTCTTGTGGAAAGGTAACGACTTAATGGAGCTGTATGTTTCTACATACTTATGTATGTACGTGGCCAGAATCTTTTTCAGAGTCCCCTTGTTCGAAAAGCTGAAACTCTCAAGAGGCAGGTACTTCAAGAACTTCGAGGATCAGTATATTGAGCTAAACCTTCTTGAAACAACCATGTGATGACAGGAATCATCTCACGCCTTTCCTCCATGATGGATAGTGATTGGTGTTCCACCCCGCCCCTTGTGAGGGTTACCACAAAATCATCGTTAAAATATCTAAAGGATGATACATAATTGCATATCTTCCTTCTAATAAGTATAACCTATACACACCTAACGTATGGGCAAATCTGGCCACAAGACCGTTAATCTGTCCTCGACAAACACGTGCTGACAATCTGTTAATATTTATTTTTACATGCTCTAATTCTTTTATAATGTTTTCATGTCCTGCCTAAACTTTCAATATCGCAACAATACAGGATAAGTTTTTAACCAGTGCGCAAACTGTAACCATACTTTCAGCATATCATTCTCGACCCCACAGCGCAGAAATTTTTCATCAGTTATACAAAAAAAAAATCAGTTGCTCCATACATTTTAACCGCGTAGGGATTGCACTTTTCTATGAAACAGCTGATTTTTTTGAGAATGATATGTTAAATTCATGGTTTCAGTTTGTGCACTGGTTAAAAACTTATCCTGTACTTAAAAAGCAATTTATGTCACCAAAGGTTAAAGGAAGTTAACCTTAACACGTTAACTTCCTTTAACCCTTTAACGAGCAGTACGAAATACGCAGTTTTTTTTGTACATAGTTAGAGGTCCCCTACATAACATTTCTGAACAATTGAACCCTCCCAGATACTCCTATTTACTTTTATGGGGGGTGGCAATATGTTTGCCTATGCCCCGCTACTAAATTATAGATAAAAAAATCATTATTTCAAATTGATTACGCGCCAGATTCAAAATACTGCTGTGGTAATTTTTTTGCCAATGCTCGCGAAAGGGTTAAATCTTCCGAAATATAACGATTTAACATCGAAATCGAGGCGAATATAATCCAGCGACCTGTGAGCTCAGAGTATACCTCCTAACATAACCACATAACGTTTGACGAAGTTAACTTTTTTAGTAACGGATTGAAGTTAACTATTTGATGAACGGTGCCCAACTGCCAGCATGCTTAGGTATGGGTTAACAGGATTACAAGAAACTATCAAACAACTAATTTAAATTTAGTGATTGGCTTTATTATTCAAATGTCTAAACTTTGGAAGATCTTACAATTTCTGGTATTACCAATTTTTTTCAATATTTTAGGAAAGGTATACAGGAAATGATACAACAATTGCTTAACAAATAGTTTCCCGATACAATTTTAGACGATAGTTCTTTTTGATTGTGAATATTGTGATCCAAATGAAGCCGAAGATATCGCCACCTGAAAAGCATAGAACATACGTTAATTTACGAATTTAGGTACTACATTTACGTTCGCAGACTAGTAACACATAAAACATACATAAGTATACGACAAAAGAATATACATAATTATAAAATTGTAGTGTTACACGTAACAAATCATAGAAATAGGTACCTAGAGCTCGACGCTGAAATAAAACATAATATTAGGAAAATACACGACAAGGTAAAAGAAGGCAAAAGACAAATACACATAAATCAGAAAAATTTTGAAAGAGGCAAAAATATAGTCTTGAAGTTGGCGCCGATCTTCAGGATGACTGTTACGCACCAAAGAAGTCAACAAAGCTGGCTGTGATATGTACGTGAACCTCATAAGACACAACCACTTTGCTGGCTCCTTGTGGTGCTTGCAGTGTGTCTGCCACTCCTGCCGTGCGAGGAGGTGCAGCCGATGCCCATCGCTCATCAAAGCTGGCTGTGATATGGAATACAAGAACACACATAACAGCCACTTTGTGAGCGACGAAACTTTCGTCTTTACATTGTGTCGTGTTCATAATCAACTGTACCGCAGTAGAACCACGTCGACGCGTCGCCCAGCCCAACTCGTCAAAAATGGCTGTGATATGACATTAATACATGGCACAACCATTTTTACGAATGGGCCACGGACCTGCTTAACCATCGGGATGCATAATGTCGTGCTGCTCTCCGTAAACCGACCACATCAAAGTGGCTGTGATATGATGACGGATACATTTCACCGCCGCTTTGACAGGCTAGGCCCGGGAAATCATTGACTGTCAATTCCATTGGAGGTCTGCAACATGATGTTTTTAATGCAGTAATGCTCATCAAAGCTGGCTGTGATAGCTACTTTATGACCTATAACAAGCCGACTTTGATGGCAATACCACATTTAATTTGGCCAAGTAGAATATCCCATTAGCAAACTGAAAATTTACTCGAGTAAAAAGTTATGGATATAAATCTGGAAATTCAATAATAAATGTGCGCTGTTATCATTTCTAACGTGACGATATTGTCGTGGACATCTACGGCAATAACATGTATACGTTTTAACGTCACATTAAAAAAATAAGAAGGCACAGTAAAGAGCCTTCTGACACAGTATAGGAGTAGGTACACCAAATTACGCAAAACACAATAATAAAAGTAACGTACACAGTATTCAAAATCTACCATTAAGAAGTATAAAGTACCTAAACAAAACATTAATTAATACACGTTAAAAAGACACAATAATGAAGTAACAACTACACAGTAAACACAGTACCTAAACAGTAATAAAAAAGAGTAAGTGCACAAAATAAAACACAACGATAAAAATACACACTTCACAAAAAGACGAGTCGTCAATGGCGCAACGGTTTAACGAGTTCTCTAAAGTTAAGAATATACACACACATTAAACATATAAATTAATCATTTGACATAGATTCGAGTCCGACACGATACTCGTCTCAATAAAAGACGAATACTGACTTTAGTCCAAGCTTACCTAAAAAATGTATTCAGAATAAGGTAAAATAGTCCGTGCCCGAAAATAAAACCATATGGTCGATTAAAAAAACAAAATTGAAATATTCGTCTGTGTGAAGTAAAGCCACCATCGAAGTAGACGATAGATAATGTTGTTATTGATATTTTTTCATGTTCGAAATGATGTACTTTGTTGTAAAACGATGTTCAAACGGCATTTCTCGGAAAATTGGTTGCGAATTTGCCATTATTACTCAAATTATTAATCTGAATTTGTCGAAAATTAGCAGAGATTCAGTGTCTATTCCGAATAACTTTGAAAAGTCTACAAAAACTGACTGGAAGGTAAACCTTACAAACTTTTACTGAAGTTCGAATGCGTTTTATAGTGTAACAATTTTTTTTTTCTATAATAGAGTCATAATTACATTGGTAACACAATTCAAGCCACATCAGGCCATAAATTATTATTATTACAATTCAAGAATTTGTAACTTGAATTTAAGATTTTTTTTTTCTTTTTTTGGCACTGAGCCGACATGGAGTATTCTGACAGTGTCAATTTATTCATTGTTTCATTAAACAACTAAGAAGTTCAATTTCCCGTGATTTCACATCTTATTGATGGGCATGAACCAAAGGCGCTTCCAAAGCTAATCATCAAGCACAATCTCTATCATTACCACGTCATCTATCGACAATTATAACAGATCGAGACAACCGCGTGGACGCTGATGCAATAAATAAAACATTGCCACGATGTACGAAACTAGTTAAGACGAAATTTTAATTAATTAGAACCTGAAACTCCACATTTGAGTGAAAAGACAAAGCACATACAGTTAGTGTTCAAAAGACTAGTCTTTCAGCCCTTATTTTAAGACTTGCTTGATTTCTATGCGGCTATAACGTTAAATTCGTTCCGTGTGGTGCCGGACGTAAAAAAATAGCACCACCCCATTTCTTCCCGTGGGTGTACTAGAAGGCGACTAAGGGACTTACTAGAGAATGGGTAGCAGCGTTCTCTATGCATTTGACCACCATACTGCGGTCGCCAACCCGCCTGCCAAGCGTGGCGATTATGGCAAAGGCTTATGTCCAGCAGTGGACGTCTTTCGGCTGATATGATGATGATGAGAACGTTAAATGCCTATATATCTCTGTAACTCTCGAGCCTGGTTCCATTCAAGAGCCTCGGGATGCGGAACTTGTATCTCTTGTATTACTACCGCCTCGAGTCTAAAATATTGTGTTCTTATTAGAAACACATTTGAAAAATAATAAAAAAGTTTGCAATGTTTGCTGTGCCAAACAAGTGACAGTTTTAGGGTAAAGAAAATGGTTGAAATGACTTAAAATAAAAAATAATTCAGTTTTAAAAAGGCTCAAGTCTTAGGAAAGGGTTTAAGTATAAAATGGCGCTTTGCAGTCTTTTACGAACAGAAGAGAGATCGAAATCTGTTGTATTTCTGAGGTGAGCTTCTCCGCCAAAGTGTACTTACACATGTTCCAAGTTCTATTTGCATAATATAAAATTACTATTTTAATGCGTTTTAATTTGTAAAACCTACCAATATTTTATAGCCAGACGATACAATACAGGATAAGTTTTTATCCAGTGCGCAAACTGTAACCATGAATTCAGCATATCACTCTAGACCCACAACGCAGAAATTTTACGTAGGTTTTACAAAAAAAAAAATTGCCGTTTCATAGAAAAGTGCAATACCTACGAGGTCAAAATGTATGGAACAGTTGATTTTTTTTGTATTACCAACGAAAAATTTCTGCGCTGGGGGTCTAGAATGATATGCTGAATTCAGAACTTATCCTGTATACACACCACAACATTTTCCGAATATAACTTACGATAAAAATATTTTTCTTTTCTTAATACCTAACAAGCCTATCGCAATAGAATCATGTGTTAGTTATCAACCTGTAATAATACACTGGGTAATTACGTTTAAATCAACAAAATGAATCCCGCATGGCGTTAATTTACTTTAGACTGAATCAACGTGCGCTTTTATGCAATGTTGACAGTGTGAACCGCGGTGCAGTGCGTTGCACATATAAACATGTTATCCCCTTAAATTCGACACATGCCATGTGGTAGTAATTTAATTAATGGACACAGTAATAGATGCGCCAGCAAAATAATTAGTGTCAAATTATATTGAAATTTTCTACAACAAAAGTCAGTTGTAGAAAGTTTGACAGGTAGGTATACTATTTTTCGTCAAATTGCGGTAACGTGTAATTAAAGTAGGTCAGGACTAGTATGTATAATTACGTTCGTAACACGAAACTTTTGCCTGTCCTAATTAATTTTCAATGAACTTTGTTTATATGTATATGTTCACCGTACTAAACCTGAATAAACGTATTACCTGTTTTCCAAATTGGGCCACAATACCTAACCCATCCGTTACTTCCAGTGTGAGTACTTCTATTGAATGTTTTGTTAAGATTTTGGATCAGAATGTGATTAAAAAGTAAAATTTATTGTTAATTAAAAATATATATCAAAGGCTGGATTGGAAATTAGACTCAGAGAAATTAAGCAAAAGAATAAGCAAATCTGCTTATCACCATATAAACTGTCTTTGATCCTAGGTACGGACCCTGTGCTCACTGCATATCATAGTATCGTTGGCTCAATCTTCACTTAAGATACGAAGTCATTCTTTGGGGCAACTCGTGTAATAGAGAACGAAACTTTAAGTTGCAGGAAATTGAGACACCTTCTCAGAGGGATGTTTGGACTAAAATGTACTGATACATGTAAGCCATATTTCATCAAAAATAAAATATTGACACTCTCGTCATAATACATTTATGAGGTTGTATGAGGTTGGCTTCGTTAAAACAAACCCAAAGCTTTTTTAAGAACTAACTATCAGACACTAATACTAGAGGTCGACGAGATAATAATAGATTATGTGTAACCAAGTCAGCACTGATGCATTAAAGTGTGTTCTGGTGTGTTTCTGCAATTATACACCGTGAAATTTTAATGGTTGTTTTCCCGCAGCGAAATGGTTTTGTCTTGGTAATACCATCGTTTTATAAACAAATAAATTTATTAGAAACAAAAAATGGCAGATTAACCATTGTGAAAAATCACCACGTGCGAGAATTTATTTTCCTTTGAACATTTATGCATCGCTGTTCCCTTTGTCGGAGGTGCGTGCGATTCGAGTAGTACCTACAAGTTACCTCTAGTGTTACTATTGAGTAGTATTTTATCGAGTTGATGAATATGTTTTAAATTATTTTAAAACAAAAATATCGTATTTTTTTAAACTTTTACTCTATGCTTCGAAAGTACTCCTTATGGCAAGTTGTTCTGCCGCAGGAAAACAACCATCAAAATTTCACGGTGTATACTATCACATTCCACCACACATAAAAAGATAAATTGTTATCTTATTTAAAAAACAATAAAGGAACTTTTTACAACAAAAAAGCAAGGTATTTACTATTGTGCTTTAAAGGGAATTGCTCAGTTTGTTAGGGTGGTCTGGGTAAGCGTGGACAAGATCTTTATTAATAAAAGACTTGCATTTTTAAAACTACTTATCTATAAAAGGAAATATTACAATAAAGTTGTAGCAAGATAACCTTCCGGGTAAAGTCTTTGTAATAAGCATATTCTTCACCGTGACGTTTGAGTCAACGTGAGGAGCAGATTCAGTGCCCGAGGTAGTGGTAGGGCCGGGACATCATGAGGAGCGGTATCGGAGTCCATGATAAGAAAAACAAACGTTCGAAGCAGCAGGTAAACAAAATAACATCCACAGTGCACGAAAGGAAAATGAATAGTTTTTTATTGTTGTCAGATGTGACATCCCTAACGTCAACTGAAAATGTGAGATGATATCTGAGATGTCATTTAACTTGACGTTAAGGATGTTCGATATGTATTACTTAGGTGAATACTCAAGTGGGTCGGTACAACGAGATTTGATTGAGTTTCACATCGATGTAACAATATACGATCCATTACTGTGAATTGATCAAGGTAGTGAGGATCGGATAAAAGAAATCATATTACTGTACAATGCCTACTGTAAAATCGTAGCGGTCTGATCTATATAGGTGTTTAGTTAAATGAGAAAAAGATAAAATATCGGGAAAAATACTATTAAAGCGGGCCGTTATTTTACAATACTGACATTGCCAGAATTGTCCAGGCAAAACGCGGACTCTTTTTGCCACAGTAAGAAACTGAATTAAAGGCAAATATTTTATAATGGTTAATTATAAGCGATTTTATATCGATAATCAAAAAAATTCATTGCGAAGCAGAATATCGATAAAAGCAACCGGTTCGATCATCTCTATAAGCAATAAAATAGAAGTTGTCATGAAAAAAAAAAAAAATCTGACAATAATCGAAAAAAAGAACCGTTATTCTAATCTAAAAAAATATGTTAAAATACTAAAAAAGCTTTTTCATTATTTATTTTAAAAAGTATAATCTTCTCATGCAGTATTGATCGGTACTCTTTTTGTCTGCAAAAAGATACACTTTTTTTGGTTACCATAATTGTTTATCTAATCGATAACAGACAGAAAATGATGTTTTATTTCCGTGCTGGTAACACAGCGTCAAACAAATGGCTATGCTTTTTAACTGGTGGATATAGTTTAAATACTCTTTATTTCGACTTTTTGTAAGTGTACCTGGATACTATGTGATATGCAAAAAAAAAAGATTCAAAACTAATAATGTTGCTGAGTAAAAATAACTTTTACAGGGTATCTTGTCCACGCTTAGCCGAAAATGGTGATTCCCTTTTGTTACTTTGTACCTTTTTGTGTTTCTGTGCTATAGCATTCAATTAAGATTTGCACACCTGGTAGAATAAGACGCAAAACTACGTATATTTGTCAACTTATTGTACTCGTATTCTTGTTAAAAATAATTTTATTATTCTTAATGTTTTTTGGGTGTCAATAAATTATATTAAGTACCTAACGCGATTCACCAACTTACCAAGTCCAAACATTGAGAAGATAAGAGCCGAAAAACTAAGTAATAACTAAAACGAAAAGTTTGAAGTTCGTTAGTATTTAAAATGATCTTAAAAACTAACTAATCCTACTAATATTATAAATGTGAAAGTTTGGATGTTTGTTACTCAATCACGCTAAAACGGCTGAACGAATTTGCATGAAATTTGGCACACAGATAGTTTATAACCTGGAATAACATATAGGCTACTTTTGATCTCGGTAGTACGGTGCCGTGGTATAATTTCCGACAACCACGCGAAGCCGCTGGCAAAAGCTAGTCAAAGTTAATAAAACTATCGAAGTCTCGCGGGAAACTGGCGAGTGTCACCGGTGACACGGCCAAGATCGACTGTACGCGGTTCACGAGTGATGCGGAGCGCGGGCGAAGACCGTCTGCTCTAAAGGCTCGTATCGCTGTGCCGCGCTTTCCGTCGAGAGACCTGCGAACTCACGCATGCACAACAGCCTCGCCGCAACCCACTACACTACTACACCTCGGGGCCTACTCCCTAATTACGAAGTCCGCCGTTTCGGTCTAAGTATCGAGCGTTTCCAACTCCGTATCACTTACGGACAGAAGATTAGTTTGGAGCCCGAACTATGAATAAATGACAACACGATTAGACAGCTGTCCCCACTTCCGATATATTTTTGCCTGTCCAAAAAAGTTAGTTAATTGGCTGTAGGATTCACTAAGAAGTTTCGAACTACTTTCTGACGGGCATGTTCGTTGACGGAGTTAGAGAGTAGGTCCCCAGGTTACAATGATTCGTGAACGAGCTGTGTCTCCGTGATTATGTTACTTTGGTTGTTTCACAACTCCTCTCAATTATCGCTCGTAACTACCACGTTTTTCAATTGACTTAAAGGGTTTTTGTTTCACGTTCCGCGAAGGTTATGGAAATGTTTTGTTTAGACTGACTTTTCGGAACTGGCTGTGCTGGTGAAACCGGTTATATTTTATTTAAGTTTTGGTTTTAACTCGTACATTTCGTTTGAGCGAGAATGCTCGAACTAAACAGTTTTGAGAGAGAGTTTACTACTATTACCTTTTACTTGTCTGTCACTATACTCAAGACATGCTCTTCATTTAACCAGAACTTGACCTATTATGTGATGTATAATGGTTTCAATGCATGAGATTAGATTATTTTTGTCGTCTTTCATTAACTTGAAAAGTTCTATGAAAATATTTAGCATTATTTCATTAACAAAATTTTCCAAAGTCTCTTCAAAATGTTACGTTGCATCGTTTGCCTGGAAGTATTACGAGGAACAACGCGCAGTTAGACGCAATTTGCACGGTTGAGCTGAACAATGCTCACAAAACTCGACGAAATTATCCATTGTGAATGTGAAACTCCGTAATTAGAATTAAATAATTAATATGTAAGCCGCCTGCTGTTGGATCACGAGGAGAACTTGTTGGTAAGCTTATTGCAGGTATTATGAGCTGTTCCTTCACTTTAATTCAATTTGTGAAACAGATAGGTACATTCATCAGAAGTCGTGTAGGCTTCTGATGATTCCTCTAAATATTGTTTTCACACTATTAACGGTAATATAAGGTACATTGTGATCATCTGAACCGTAACGCAAGCGCCTCCTTCGCGCTGCGCACGTTCTGTGCAGACTCAGCCAACAGTACAAAGGTAATGATAATTAATAAGTACATTATCGCTACTACAATGCTGCTAACAGCCCGCATCGTACAATGGTGCAAATAATTACGTAGCAGGGGCAATAATACAATTGCTATTGTTGTAAGCAATCAACTATTTAATGAAACACGAGATTGATCCTGACCTGCCTACCTGGTGTTTACATTAAACCATTTATCGTATGTTTTGGTTTTTCTCTTATATAATATCACGTAACAAGTACACATAACGCAGAGTATGACTACAATTGGGTACGTAGATTAAATTCCCAAGAAGAGAGAGAAGAGTTGTAGTTTATTGTAGCGTTGTGCAATGCTCTACATCAAAAACACACACATTATCAAAAGGGTCTGTCAGACTAAATTATTACTGACTTTGCAGGTGGTATGGCTATAAGAACTCGACATCCGCGCTTCTATAGGTACGTCGTTACGAAGAATTCGCTGCAGTCATTTCACAAATACAATGTCTATTTTAATGAAACACCTGAAATCAATGCAGCTTTTAACCAAATTATCCATAACTAGTCCCGTTGCATACCCATCGAGAACACTGGACCACAATTACTAGATAATATGATCACGTCTGCTATCTGAAGTTAGATTAATAACAATTCGATCAAAACCTATACTATTGTCATAAAGCTGAGGTAAGGGTAGATACCCTTACCACATATTCGTATATAACATTGTTATGGTACTTGTTATACTGAAATATTCTTGAAAATACATATTAATCTGCGGTACCGTTGATTTTAATAAAGGTGGAATTCTTGTCAGCTCTCTATATTATACTAAAAAGTTTGCGTGTCATAAAATATTTTAACAATAAACTAGTATCAAATCGGTGCAGTAGCCGTAGCTACGAAATTTCATATTTCGTAGGCCGTAGCAGCCGCGTAGCACAAGAAATCGTAACCGTTTCGTAGCCGTGAAAAAAAAAACTGTTTAAGTTGTATTGCGTCGGTGCGGTATAACTTTTCATTCTTAAAATTATTTATTATATATAACCCTTTTGGTTGCCTTCGCATGGGAATATTTTCCAGTGTAGGCATTTCAAAGGCGCAGCGCATACACCTTGTTATCGTAATTCTATCAAATAATATAATAAAATGGTATTCATCGGTGAAAAAATACTTTTTGACTGTGATTCTACAAACAAAAAATTCTAAAAGTACATGAATAACCATGTTCACCTTTCATTCTTATCTAACACTCTATTAAAATGAGCTTATTTTTTTAAGGCGAGTCTTGTTAACATTGGTTTGTTTGGTTATTTTTATCCTAAACAATACCTCCTACAAAATCCCTTCAAATATAAAGTAGCAGCAGTTTAATCAACTAATGAAATGAAAAAAAAATCTATTTAAGTATACATTACCAGTGTGAAAACTGTATGACTGTATCTTTCAATGTTACGAAATTGGTCTGGCACTACGCACCTCGGCCACGGGATCCTAATCTCACGTAAAGACGCTTCAGTGATGTACTCACTTGCTTTAAATTAAGTCCAAAGTTTCAGAAGAAACTCCAGAATCTCCGGAGTTCTCTAGCTATAGCTAGCATACTATAGTATGGTAGGGCTTCAGAGAAAGATGTATATAGTACCTGGGCACATCGAGCTTTTAAGCTTAATATTTTGGAGCTTCAGTAATTCATGTCAAAGGTTCAACAGAACGTCCTTCTCTCAGATAACAAAATAAAACATGCAAAATACCAGCTTTTCCTGGACTTTGGATTTTTGGGTAACTGTTATTTCAAGAGTGTCCTGTTTTACTAAATAAATATAATGTTTGTTTAATTTTGTGTTTTTTTTACGTCTTTCAGTTAGTTTCGGTTCCTATTCAGTTTATAGTTGAACTGCAAATAGGGATAAGTTTAAAAGAGCGCATAATGTATTCTATTAATATTATATATGTGAAAATTTGTATATTATATATTTGGATATTTGGATGTTTGGATATTTGGATGTTTGTTACTAAAGCACGTGAAAACGGCCGAACGGATTTGGATGAAATTTGGCAATCAGGTAGTTTAAAGTCTGGATTAACATATAGGATACTTTTTATCCGGGTAGTACGTTCCCGTGGGATTATTCCCGACCTCCACGCGGCCGAAGCCGCTGGCAAAAGCTAGTATACACATATTCTTACGGTAAACAGGAGAGCAATTTATAAAACTTCTTTCTCATATCGCTAAAGTTACAATGAATTCCAATTCAAAATATAGGAAAACTAGCTTTTGCCAGCGGCTTCGCCGGCGTTGAGGTCGGTGTATTATACATATAAACCTTCCTCTTCAATCACTCTATGTATTAAAAAAACCCGCATCAAAATCCGTTGCGTAGTTTTAAAGATTTAAGGTGAATCTTGTCGACATTTTTTCCATACAAACTTCGGGAGTGTATTACTTCACTGTTCAACAATGTACATCAAAAATTAAACATGGTATGGTTTTGTCTCATTATTGATATTGTCTGTACGGAGACAATACTAAAATAAAAAGCCATTCAAAAGTTATGAGCCAACAAATATTAGTTTTTCTTGCTAATTTAACCTAACTTTGGGCGTGTTTAAGTAATAAAAGAAGTATAAAATCTCCAAAACCAAGTCGGTACCGACAAAGTTCAATTATCGAAAAATTCAATAAACTTTATTGGTCATTAATTTATGAAGTGGTTTTTTCATAAAACCCGATCTTCCAAAGGAGGTTTCTTAATTTTTTCGCGAATCTTTTACTATAAATGATCCTGCATCTTACTCAATAACGTTGTGCGTGTAGACTAATGTCTAAGTGCTCATCACTGGTACTATCTCTGTTGTACACAAATCCTGGTGAGCCAGCGTGATTTTTAGCCAGGCCCACCAGTGAGTTCGAGTCCGCGACTAGGCTCCCCTTAAGCATACATAGGGATATTATAGGGACAGATAAAGCGACTTTGTTTTATACTATGTAGTCATAACGACTCGTCGTTACAAAAAAGGCAAATGTCTGCATTGAGAGTGGCATTCTACTACCGGCTCGGACGCTAATTGAAACATGTTGCACAAACTCCATGACCTACGTCAACATTCCATTCAAAATTCCCTATTTCATTTTCAAATATAGCCACTTATTTATGAGGCGGCGGCATGCTTGCGTTAAACCGGCCGTTCAGAAATAGTTATTCCCCAATTGTTGTTTGACGATTACAAAATATTAAATTCAGCTTTACTTTTTGGAACGCTCCTGCGATTTGTTAATAACTATTGTTTTAATACTTTGCATGTAGGTACACTATTTGCAGTCTGATTATTTAATAGTATAATAATAATATTTTAAATATATAAGATGAATTAGATATATCACAAGCGCTTTTGATACGTAGGGAGTTCATTATAATGATTTGAAGGAAATGAATTTATTCATGACCATGTTTTAATACCGTCAACAAAAGAGTTAGTCAGTAACATGATTTGCTTTCCTGATTGCAGATTATTATGCTCAAGAAAATAAATTGATGCTGTATTTCGCTATTATAGTTTATTGGTTTCTGTCTGCGACTGCGTCCGCATGTTTTTGCAAAAGATACAGGTTTCGAATATTACCTCCCACACACAAAATGAAAACTAGCTAAATATTCTTTCAATCGAAAACCAACATTTCTCGGAATGTCCGTCCGTTAAGTTCGAAATAATTAAAATGAAATTGGTAAAAGTTATAAATGATTGAAATTGTCATTTATAGGTAGATAGTTTTCAATAAGTTTTCAGGGGTATTCATTGTGTATAACATTGTTTTCACGGACCAAACAGGGACGAACCATTTTACTGGTAATCTTTGGTACCTGGTATAATTGGGTGATACCCGACTATATCCATTTGTAAGGAAATTGAATAAGTAGGTACCAATTTCTGAAACAGTGGCGGGCTATTGCATATACTTTAGATCTTTTCAGGAAAATCCACAAAGGAGCCTCGACTAGGTACACAATGGAGTCTCACTCACTTACGTGGCGCAGGCACGTTGTGATGTTCACATAATAATATTGGTACTAGAGAGGAGGGAGGTACAAGAGGGGTTTCATAAAATCATAGCAATAGTTATTAGATGGTTGTTACTTCGCGAAGTAGCTGTTACTTAGTGAATTGCCGCGACATGTTACGATGTTCCCGGGAAGATTTGAATGCTACTGAAGCTTTCATAAATCGTAGAAAAGCAAAGCTCAAAAGCGTTTATTCTTAGAAGAAGGTTAAGTACAATTTCCTTTCAGAGGCTGATACATAGTATGTTAATGATCATGCCCTTACCTAAACTCTATTACTAGAGAATTTGATATGAGGTAGATGCAGTCTAAAGTGCCAATTATCAAAGGCCGGTGCTGGCTTTTACCGAGGTTAAAAAGTTAAATCGGAAGTTGTACATCACCAACTTTTTCATCACGGTTCAAAATATCCAGAATTTATCGGACCAGATTGTTTAATGGAAAGTTAAACATTCTATGATTAAACTAGTAGCCCGATTTAATAGTTCCGGTAGACAGGTGCAATAGTTAACTTTCTGTTAATTGCATTGCGATGCAATTTACAGAAGTCTGTTTTTAGGCGTTTAAATCAAACACTAGGTATATCAAATATAATTATTAAAACACGAATATATGTTACTCGCCATAATGCTCAATTTGCTTTGGTATTTAAAACGTTAAAGGTATCGGTGGACAATGGGAGAGCACTGTGTATTACAGGCACGCACCGTTGTGCACCACTAAATGAATATTATAAGCACAACGGATACATCGACTTAAAAGGAGTCGTCGAATGCTTATTATTTCGTTTCGAGGATGCAATTTGAATTTTTTCAAACTCTTTCGAATGGGATAGGTAGGTAGTTTAACTTTCTAATAATTCACGGTTATCTGAATTTAGTTAGGTAAATCTGACGTATGATCTGCACATTCTCCTCTCCATGCGTAGAAGCCTTCTCTATATCGAAGCAAGAGGCTACAATTACATCAAAATGTCCCTGTCTTACAGACGCAATACAATGAAGTTAATGAATGATGTGCCAGTGTAGATGGACTTTTAATGATGCACTAGCACCAAGGATGCTCGCCTAATCACGTCCGTGTTTGACAATATTCGCATACAACAAATTAACTAGCTCAACTCCATATTATATTTACTTGCAAGCCAAAAATAAAGTTCGTCAGTTGCTTAATTAGAAATATCATTTTGGTGCTAAATATTTTGAATTTCAAAGTAATCTGTCCAAATTCACAAACCTGGCTCCGGAAACCGAATACAAGCCTGATTAACTGTGGGTAACTATGCAAATTATAATGTACTGAAGGCATTCATTGGAACATATTTCCACGTAGAAACTGAAGCTATTTGGACACACTTTACTTGGACTTTTAGATAAGTTTAGAGAGCTGCATGTATTTTGTATGCATTGAATGAGTGGCAACTGTCAACTGATACAAACAACGGAACGATGATTGATACTTCCTTTTGAACGCGTCAGTAAACCACTCATAACAATCCGCTCATAACAAGAAACGTTCGAATTCAATTTCGATCAGACTTTTTCGTCTAGGTAATGAGGTAGTCACAATATTGTATAAAAAGTTTTTCTGTAACTGAAAACAAGGGAAAATACGTATAATTTAAGTTTTAATGTAACGAACCATGTAGGTAGCGACCGGGTCCTTTACGATCATAATGAAATGGAGCATATGTGTTTTGATCAGTTATCATTTAAAATGATGTTGATAAGTTTTAGTAGCTTATGGTTATGACAATATGTGTGCGTTTAAACAAATGCATGCAATCAGTTTTGTATTACGAACTATGTATATCCCGCGAACACGTGGATCAGTACAGCTATACTTAACACTCGACAGGTGATTATTTTAAGTTAACAGTATTATGATATAAAATCCCTTTTTATTAAACTGTTATTTTCTCCATCTTTTACCGCATAAAGTGTAACTTAATGCTTAATCGGCCAGATAAATGATTTGAGTAAGATTGTATTTTTTGAGAGTAAGTGTATTATAGACTTGCTATAATGTCAAGTATGATCATATTAATGTGATGGAACCACCGGCCGCTATTACAAAACAAGGCTTTTCTTTTTTGGTTTGGTTTAATTAAATCATTATACGATTTAGTTTTTGAAATTCGAAAATGAATAAAATAGTTCTTTTGACAAACCTGACAACTTAGGTCTCAGGTAAGTTGTCAGTTCTGTGATGAAAACTACCATTGTCGGAATAAACTTCGAAATTCAAACATTACTCATGTTTAGCGTCATGTGTTTTGTAATAGACGTCATGATTGAAGAGTTTCTTCTTAAAGACTTAAATCTCCTTTGATGAAAACTAACTAGCAAAGGTGTTCATATTACGTTTGTTTTAAAAATATGTTCTAAAAGTACCTGGGACGATATTATATCAAGGATGTCCGGAGGAACTCCCTCCCTCGGATTTCTATTTCTACTAAAGCGTTAAAAGGATAGAGATTCTCGGAAGGTGTCTTTTATAAAGGTACTTATTCGTCTAGTTTCTACGTTTAATGTAAGATAAATGATAATTATAATTATATCGAAGGACGACAATAATTGTACTGTCGTAGGAGGCGAATGTGCTTTCTGTTATCTCGTCGAACTCGTCTAGACGTAAACACCTACAATGTACGCACGGCTACACCTCAAGCTGATCTCGCATTGTATAAGATTTCCGTACAGTCGAGATCTGCGTAAACTGAAAATGTATAGCTTGATGTGTAGCCGTGTGTACATTATACGGGTAGTTTATTCTTAATGTTAGGAGAAACATTTCGAAGGACGAAAATATTTGTTCTCCCGTAGGAGTAGGAGCTGTTTTGTGACACCTTGTCGAACACGTCTAGACGTTAACAACTACTTTATTAGACGTTCCAAGAATCTATAGTGGCAATCTATAGAAGGCACATAAATCCTGTTGTCACCGATCTCATCCAATAGCAACACCTACGAAATATCTATTCAATACCATTACAATAGATCGGAGTACATAATAAGTCTGTCTACAAAATTGGAGACGTTATTTTGCAAATCAGGTCAATTTAGGATAACTATGTATCCTAAATTTACCTGGTACCTTTCGTGACAATCATACACTAAAAAGTAATCGACACGGATAGACAACATACAGTAAATCATATTTGTGATGTACAGACGCCAGCAAATCAAGTTACCCCAAATCTGTCAAATTCAAGTTACCCCAAATCTGTCAAATTTCTTTGATGGTTTTTCAACTTTGTTACAAAAGAATAAGGTTCATGTTCCATTGGGAAAATTTGACAGTTTGAGATAGCCTGATGTGCTGGCGTCTATACCTGGCATAACTAAAATGATCTATTTGCGTTATAATTTGGTTAAAGGCTCACGTTATTAATAACTTTTTTCTTTAAATGAAATTACCGAAATACTTATCGTTGATGTTAAACAACGAACTTTCCACGCAGATTTCAAGTTCAAACGTAACGAGTATTATTTTCTTTTCTTTTTGCTTCTTAATTCCGCCTTAATAACGGATCATACGCATAAAGAAAAGCTATCCTTTTAAAATACAATGACTGTGCTACCCAGTTGTATTCTTCGGGCTATCAACGATATCAGGTTAGTTACAGTAAGTCAATCAGTCAACTCAGCCTATCGCAGTCCACTGCTGGACATAGGACGCTCCCAGGCTGCGCCACAATACGAGGTCGGTAAGGTCGTCGGCCATCTAGATGGGGGGCGTCCCACACTATATTTGCCGATACGCGGTTTTCACTCCAGGACTCGTCTGCTCCACCGTCCATCGGTCCTTCGACGGACATGGCCAGTCCACTGCCACTTCAGCTTGCTTAATCTGCAAGCTATATCGGTGACTTCGGTTCTTTTCTGGATAATTTCATTCCTGATTTTATCCTTCAAACAAAATCCGGGCATAGGCCGCTCCATAGTGTGGACCAGCCAAACTGTCAGTGTCCACGTTTCGGCACCGTATGTCATCACGGGCAGGACGCAGTGGTTGAAGACCTTAGTGTTCAAACATTGCGGAATAGACGACGAAAAGACTTGACGTAGTTTCCCAAACGGTGCCCAACCCAATCGGATCTTCTTGTCGGCTTCCTTCTCAAAGTGGTGTCTACCAAGCTGGTTGACTTGCCCTAGGTAGGCATACTTCTTCACAACTTCGACGAGCGACCCTTCGATGTGGATTGGACTAGGCAAGACGTGAGAATTGCACATGACGTCTTGTCCAAATTCATGCCGAGGCCAAACCGCCGAGAGGCTCCGTTTAGGCTATGCAGCATCTGGTCGAACTGTTCTAGTGTCTCTGCCATTATGACGATGTCATCGGCAAAGCGAAAGTGTGAGATATATTCACCGTTAATATTGATAGCCTGTCCAGTCCAACGTCTTGAAGACTTCCTCTAACGCATTGGTGAACAGTTTCGGGGATATAACATCCCCCTGTCGCACCCCTCTGAGCAGTGGGATGGGGCTTGTTTCATTATCCTGGATCTGGACAGTCATCGTAGCAGTCATACAAATATCTTAATCTCAAGGTACCTACCTAAATTATGATTATACAAAAAATCTATAGAATAAAGATACTTGACAAATGCACATACAGACAGTTACTACAATCCAAGAGAAAATTTACTCTATTTAACAATAGAAGTGCGGACGGACACACTTCCCTTTGAACCCTTAACTTCATTAATCTGAGGTAGGCAACTCCTTGAAAGACCGTGCCCAGGAATAGACGGCAATGATTCAGTTGGCACTTGAGACCAAAGAAATGATGGATGGACGGTGTGAATGATGATAAGGTTAGAAAAGGTGTGACTACGGAGATGACGACTAATAGAGAAGTGTGGAAGAAAAATACTGTTACGAGCTTGGGGTTCGTGACAATCAAAAACAGCCGATATAATTACCAAAATTAACACTTTAATTTTAACACACTGATTAGAAAACACAATTGCACTACTGATCCCTCTAAGTCGCACTTGAAGATCGCTTTAGATGTGTTTCGCTTCTATCGCTCGACAATACTGCCCGGGTCGCGATCTGTTCCGGCCTTTTATAGGGCCAATAGAACATTCTAGTAAAGAGACATCTGGAATTGTCGAGTTCATACCGGCCTCGACTGAACAGATGTCGAAAGTTCTAGCATCGAGATTTCTAGAAAGATCTTAATTCTATTAATTCTGCTACTCGATACTAGATGGCGCTAGTGGTAACTAATGTTGTCGCGTAACAATACATATTGCGCCGAACACAAGTAAATGGGGATAAGGGCAGGAGAATGATGATGATGATGAGACTCAGTTGGCACTTAATCAAATGATCAAATAAATATGTTACCTTATTCGATCTTACTTCTTAATTTAGACTACCTACTGTCGTTCGGTCACGGTAGGATACGATCACTACGCCAAAACAAGCTTTCATCGAAACTCAGAAATACAAATAGTTGCTGCGTTATATGTAGTCATGGATTTAGTCTAGAAAAAAGTTCTACAATCTGTTAGTGCATGGTCAAAATTCTAACTTTGTTTTATTGTTTTGTGCGATACAATTTATGTGACAATCACACAAACATCATTATATTCCTAGAAGTTGTAAGCAGAGGTGTAAAGATACAATATCCACTAGAACAATAATTATTGTATGAATCTATGATCGTTACAATACGTGGTGAAAAGGGTTATTTTTTGAGGATGGGTAATCATTAAATAACTTCTCCCGCTTTGGGCGGAGCGCGTGTCAGACTTTTACTGACTAAAACCCACCCGTGTTCCTTCAGTTGCCTGTGTGCCAGGGACCACGGTATCTCTTTCGAACAACCCGCACCCCTGGCAGGCATCGGCTTTTGCGGACCCCAGGACCCCAGGACCCCAGGTGGTGCTGACATCTCATTGAGGCGAGCGAGGAACACAACGCACCATCGACTCGGGCTTGGTCCTTACCGGACGGCGAGCTACCCATTACTCGCCGTCCGCAAGCCCGTGCCTACGGTGGCCTGGAATCAGCCTGGGATTCCCGACGCATAATCGTGCACTTGGGAATTTGATTTACAATTTTTTTATTGTATTTAAAATAATTAATTCATGGTTATACAAATGTTCCTAAAAGTTCGGCAAGCTCAAGAGAAAGAGCCAAGATGGCTTCCGACACACGACACCCTCTGCACAATAATATCCTCGTATCACAAAGGCTGAAAAGCCGCAACAGCTTCTTAAAGTGTGCTCCCCGCTCACTGGCAAAAGATCAAAGGAAAGGCTATGCCTGCGGCGAGATAGTGCTTCCCTACCAAACCCATTCGTTCCACCTGCTGAAAATCCCGCACCTGGACGTGAGTTGCTTTGGCTTCACTGAAAGTCTCTAAATAGACTCAGGACTCAGGTAGGCCGAAGTAAAGAGAACTTGCTAAGGTGGAGTTTCATATATGTTTCCGCCTTGGAGTGTAAATGTGGTGCTGTCCCACAAACAATGGAACATTTAATATCTTGTCCAGCTTGTCCTGCTGTCTGCACTATGCAGGAGTTGATGGACGCTGCTGAAAATGCCAAGCTCTTAGCCAAATTCTGGACTGCCTGTATTTAGATTGCTATCGACACGCTAAGAAGATGACTGCGCAATGACTCACTTCAGATTCCTCGTAACATCTTTGGGCGTGCCACAAGGTGCTGTGTTCCGCCCGTAACGGAAACATAAATATTTGAGACTGACTTACTTTCAAATGATTTACTCGAATCCGTTACTGCTAATGAATAAATGCATCAATAGGAAAATCTTTGGACTCTTCAAAGCAGACTTCAAAAAGGAGGAGCTCTGTGGGTACCGTTACACGGAATTATCTCGCCCACGGCGATAATTGATCTCTGTCATGGAAATGAACACATTGTCTTTTAGTGCGCCATTGTTCCGGCCCTATAAAAATCCCAAACCGAAATCTAGTGTTGGAAGTGTTGGCCCCAGTTCATCGGTTACCTGTTTTATCTACCTTTTGGAGGAACAATAGCGTTAGCGAACCGTTAACTGCGAAACGATAATTTATAACATTTATCTACACCGAAACAAAAACTATGGCAATGAAAATTCCACTCTTAGAACAATAAATAATAGAACAATAACTAAAGAGGAACTGTTATTGTTTAATTTCAAAAGAGTTTACTTAACTGCCAGAACTTTTTTAAATTGCATGTACGTAAAAACTGATTGAATCGATTTCTAGTTACTTTATTATTCGAACCTTTATTAGGCTTTATGTTCACTATTGGAATTTAATTGTGAGGAGCAAAAAAGAAAAGGGTGAGAACAATTATAACTATTGAAACGTAAAGTTAAAGCAGTAGGATTTTAGGTATCCTGTAAGTTGACTTGAGCAAAAGCCTTCGGCTTGTTTGTGACAACGAAAGTTAATATTTCTAAAGGACAGATTATGATTCCCGCAGAACAATCTAATAAGCTCATTGTGCAACGTCAATCTAATAAGCTCTTTATACGCAACGACAATCGGATAACGACGTCCATCGGTTTTTTTAAATCCTTAGACCCATCAATACCAGATGAAAGCGGTCGCAACCGCAAAACATCCCTTTTGCAAGTTATTATCAGAATTTATTAATCTAAAGTACAACATTTAAAATATATGCTTGGTACAGTGTATCTTACAAATTGACATTTTGTAATAAACATCGTCTGAAACCTATTCTGTATTTCAAGTTACCCTACTTACGCGATTCAGGGATTGAGCGAATTAGTGTCAGTCTAAGAAATGACTGCTGTTACAAAAACAACATTTTATTCACGTTACCTCCGACTAATAGCGGGTTAAAGTTCAAAATTAACATAAACTTCGTAAGTTACCTTTAAAGTTCAACCTAATACGCGTAATTTGTGGATATTTCCGTTTTAAACTGAACTCCCGCTTTCCTGTTTTCGGCGTGGGTTGTTAAATTGGCGTAGATAGACAGACAGTATTATGATTCTACTGCGATAGTAATACATCATTGGTCTACCCAAAATAGAAACCCCAATAGTACAAGATTTATTAAAGATTTACGACGACAATCCAATTTTAAAGTTCAGTATTTAGGTATTGATCGGGTCGAACTATTATCAGTACAATGTCGATATTTCACAAACAACAATGAAAAATACCAATATTATCCGGTGTTTCTGAGTCTTCAGGTATCTTCTTATTAGATGTCACCAAATTAGATGAATAGTGCTCAATCCGCATGAAAGACAAGGTAGTGAGAATTTGTGATGTCTTAGACATCTCACTACTCATGTCTTTCACGCAGCAGAGAGCAAACGCTGCGACAGCCGATGCGCTGTTCCGTGCGCTATGCTAGCTACCGCGGCTGACTGTAACTCTGCATTTTCAGACGGAAATGATATAGAAACAAAATAAAATATTTATTTTGCTTTTAGGCAATGCATGTGGCGATGTCGTCATAGGTAATGTACAATAAGAAAGAAAATAAAACAAGCCGACGGCTAAATGAGAGTGTATTTTATTATTTTGATGACGATTAGCGAGGAAGTAAAACAGACGACACGCCACTGCATGCACCTTCTTACTAAATTATGTAAACAAAAATAAATAATCAGCATTACAGTCGCTTCGACAAAATGCAAAGTTACACTACGACCGCGTAAAAAGTACACACAATATATTAAACACAATGCCTATAAACAGATTATGTGTCAATGTTATAACATCATGTAGTCATAATTAATCGGTTATCAATATTTGTATGTCACCACCTATGCTTGATATGGACTATGCAATCAATTAGGTCCTCGTATTATTAATTAAATCTACGGACGTGCATACGTTGCTTTTTATAAGTATAAAGAAAAATAACTATGAGTATTAACTTAAAGGAAATGATTTATCAAATAAACCTTGTTTCTATTCCATACATGAGTTGTTTTTTGCTATTCATGAAATTCGTTTTAATTAAAACCGGGTTCACTGAAATTAGATGAAACTAAACTTGTTGTGGCTGAAATACAACGAGTAGATATTCATTTCCAGCGTAGAAATGGACTAGATACAGAGGAAATAAGTATAATTTCCACGACTACTGCTGTGGGAGACTAAATGAATGAAGCTAATCGAGTGGCCAAATGCATTTACGAGGGGGAAGGGAAAACTGACCGCTAATTGGTTTAAACTGGAGCTGCGGGGCTATGGTACGTCGTGTGTATTTGTATATCTAAAATCATCCACCAACCCCATTAATTGATGCCACTTAACACGTTTAGGTTATTAAGACCAATTAAAAGAGATCATTCGTTTGGAAAATTAATATCAAGCGATAATACGCTTCATATAATTTATACTATAATTCCTCTACACATTTGAGGACCCTGTAAATGTTAGTAATGTATTTATTGATAGCAGTCACTAGCCACAAGCCCTGCTAATATTGCTTGCCGGAGCATCGGTATTGCATCTTATTGACAATTGACAAATGATAAAAGATAACGTCTAGCGTTGAATGAAAATACTGACAAGACATTTAACTCATCTCGACCTTCGTGATGGGTCGAGAGAATAAGTAATGTTGTTCTCCGATCGATAATATTCTTTTCGACGAAAAAGAAGATATTTATATAAATAATATGTATGTATATTTATTTTCGGAACATGGAGAATTTAAAATTTGCAATCATTTAAAAGTATTCAGTATTGAGTTATGATGGGAGGAGGCAATAATTGTAACTGCCAATACCAAGTAACGACCAAAAACGTGTTACATTACAAAATCAAGGTCTGTTCCAAAAAATCGTGATTGTTATTTTTGGTTTTTAATTATTCACCTTTCCTATTAAGATGGTTGTGTTAAAATTGTAAATCAAAAAGTTAAGTTTTATTTTCGAAAGCCTAATTTTAGATTGAATACAAAATTTAAGAGAACTTGTGGGAATTTTCTTGGAAATATTCTATAGAATATTCTCGGTCTGGGGGATTTACTGAGAATTACAGTTGTGGATTAGATTACTTTGACGTTTACTTAATAAAAACGTTCACTTGCACTAAAAACTATTACTTAAAAAATATCGATGCAATAGAAACATCCAATTTTTTATTCTAGTCCAAAAGAATATTTTCGAGAACTTAACAGCAAAGTTCTCGCTAGGAGAATTTTCTCGGGAATTTCCCACCACCCCTCGACCTACGCAGGTTTCATTGCATTTGATCGAATGCGACTTCTATGAATGATTACAGTCCAGCAATCAACAACCCAAGGGGAACCCTATGTCCCGACAGTGGAAACGATATAGGCTGATTATGTACAAACAACAACTTAGTAGTATTAACTTGTAAAATTTGCTCTAGTAAACATTTAAGCATGGTAGTGACATTATTAGGAATTCGCTTGCAGTTATTATAAATGCTAAATGAAGGACAATGAACAAAACAAAACAAAAACAGTACGAAAACTGGAAATGTGGCATCAGAGGAAAATAACTTGTCCTCTGATAGGTGTCGAGTTTGACCTACCTGTACGAGATCTCTATCAGCGGCCCGGCTCGCTGCTTGTGCTGGTCGACCCCTCCAGGGCAGGCTGTCAAAGGTATCATAAAATGCATTCTAATGATTCATCTCAGTACAAACTTCTTAGCTAGCATAATCATCTAGGTTTCTAGGAGCACAGGCACACACTCACACTCTTATGGGAAGATTGATCAATGACACGCAAATGGACCTGCACAGTAAACAGTAAGGAAAACTAATTAAGTTCAATAAAATCTGATTCTTAATATTAAACCGAAAAATTTGAGTGCCTAACGAACTTTTTCGATAACTGCGGCCCTAGTGTGAGTTTCGTTTAACCATCTTGATCAAACGCATCGAGCGCGTTCGGCGCTCCGATTGGTCCGTCATCAATCCATGGCCAACCGCAGCGCCAAACGCGCTCGATGCGTTTGATCGAGATGGTTAAATGAAACTCACACTAAAGCCTCTGAACGACATGACAGACAGTGCGGTTTACTTAGGTTAGATAGAAAAGATTATTTATAGATTTGATGGCGTATTTTTCACGTTATCAAACCGTCTTTGAGTCTTATCTGCCATTGTACTTGGTAGGCGTATTAAGGCGTACGTACCCACACTCACCGAAGCGAAAATAACTTAAGCCGATCAAACAATTCTGTATAAAACCTATTTATTGTTCAAAAGCTTACAGCTGTGAGTAGTCGAACAATAGAAAGCCGAAGACAGACACCACACAAGGATTCGCTGTATCGTTTGATTTGGTCTCTTTAATACTCAGATGCAAAAAAGAACATTTGTAGCAAGTAATAAAGTAGAAACGGAAAAAGAGAAGAGAAACTGTACGGATTTTGCTTCGTTGCCACTTGTACCATTAACAGTTCCATGATGGAACTACTGATTTTACCTATGTGTTTCTGTATAAGAGGGTAGCCAGATCGATTGTACTGTTCTAGCATTTTAAAGGCAAAATGAAACAGTTTATTTTACAAAATCCACCATACTCTTGAGGTTTAAAGATAAATTTTAACCATGAACATGAACTTATTCTTGGTAAGAAATGATATTATTCCAATGTTTCCCCGGTTTCTGAAAGTCTGGTCAGGTGGTCATATACCGACATTTATCCAATTGTTTACTGTGATTGATAACATGTGATAGCAACCACAAATTATTTAAGCTCATATTGTATATATACCATTTTTACCGGTGAAGGAAAACATCGTGAAGAAACTGGCGGAAATCATAGAACCAAAAATTCTAAGACATGTGACATCTCAAAGACCAAACTCATGACAAAAAAAACAACAAAATGAGATTATACATTGGGGGTGAGAATGTTGCATATGACTATATCTATCTGGGCCAAATAGTCTCCTTTCAGGCGCGACAAAACAAAGAAGTTGTTCGACGCACTGAGAGCGCCTGGAGGAGCTACTTATTGGTCAATGAAAGATCATCTGAAAGGAGATCTACCACTTTGTCTCAATCGGAGAATTAAGGACATTTCACACAATTCAGAAGACGTGCAAGATGGCTGGCAAACCTCGAGGTTTGCCAGCGAGCCATAGAATGCAATATCCTGGGAGGTCGACTTTTAGACCGTATAGGAAACAGTGCGCGCCAAAACCAAGGTCACAGACGTTACCCAGAAAGCTACTCAGCTTAAGTGGGGCTGGGCCGGACATGTCTGTCGCATGTAAGACGACAAGTAGGCTAAAGAACCACCGGTTGGGCCACTAAACGCAAGACGCCATCGCGGCAAGCCGCCACGAAGATGGCGGGACGACCTTGACTCCTTCCGAAGGGATCGGCCAGCAGTCGAAAAGACAGAATTCTATGGAAAAGGGAGAGGGAGGCCTTTGCCCTGAAGTAGAAGAATACAGGCTAGTTAAGTGTGTCGCCTGCCAAACTGCGCTGGGCCCACGTGGTGGAATACGGCCCACAAGTCTCATAGAGAAGAGGCCTATGTCCCAGCAGGGGGAACGTTATAGGCTGATTATGCTTTACCATTTTTACAAAAGCCTTAAGTGAATAATCTCCCAAGAGCCGGGCATGGTACTTAATAGAGATGAGAATATTTATTGAAATTGTTTATTGGTTATTAGTTAATGGGTAAAAAAAGTATCGGTAAATTGATTGTTTGAAAATATTAGTTAATAATTTATTCAATTAGTTAACTACATAGTTATTGAATATTCTACTAATGCATGTTGAAATTGTTAAGTTAAACTCAATGAACATTTTAACCTATTCAATTACCCGACCGAAATATTTGTTAAAAATATCACTTCGTTTGTTTAGAATAAAATATCCCCAACAGTAAATGTGTTTTATCGTAAGAGAGATAGAGCATATAATCGAATGCACGTAACGTAAATAATATTTGTAAGAAGTTGAAATTATATTTTTATTCGATAATGTTAATTTTGTTTATCGTATATCATAGTTAATTGTAAATATTAGTTAATTTAAATGGTTGATGGTTATATTCAACATCTCTAGTACTTAATACTAGATAATATAGATAAGTACATGATAGTGTGTAGTAAGAGCGTCGCAAACAAGCTCACATTACAATCTTCCCATGACCGTTCACATGCTACGTAGTATGCATCATTCACAACACTTCGCGATGAAGCCTATAAAACTTCGCTTTCGCAAGGAACGAAGTCGCTGTGAACAAAATAATCGCAGTGCAATATAATCTTAAAAATACCTTATACTAAATAAAATTAATAAATCAATGTCATAGAAAGATATTTGAAATTTACCTTTTAGTATTTATAGGTCAGGTCGCCATTTCGTGTTCAATTAAGTCTGATTCGCGGCATTCTTCGTCATCTTCATAACGATGTTTCCCTCGATATAAAATCTGTAACAACAGAGAAATTGCTTGATTCCCATTCTAGAATGATACCAGTAACTAACTAGTTAACATCGATAACAATTAAATATAATTGCACAGCAGCAGCCCAGCATAATTACATTTAATACACGATAATAAACGTTTTCACAGAAAAAGTACATGAGCAGTATAAAACATTCGCGATGAGCAACTAACTACAACATCAACAACTAACTACTAAAACACTCATAGTAATATATTATTAAACTTACCGAATCAAGATGTTGCTACGTCAATCAAGTCATAGATGTCGCCTGTCCAATTTAGGTACCTGCACAAACAAAACATCATATTTATAATTTCTCACTATGTAGGTACCTACATTACTGTTGGTGTATCAAACGCATGGTAACTTTTTCTTACATCAAAGAAAATATCTGGATGACCGAGCTTTCTTCGGTTTTTTTTAGTTTTGACATTTTCTAAAAATGAAACCTAGCTAGATCGATTTATCGCCCCCGAAACCCCCTGCATACTAAATTTCATGAAAATCGTTGGCGCCGTTTCCGAGATTCAGATTATATATATGTACATATATACAAGAATTTCTCGTTTAAAGGTATTGGATAATACCAAGTGTGCTGAAAATGCTGTAACACCCTAAAGGACTGTCAGTGGGCCGTCTGCTGCATTGCACTGTCACTAACGTTTGTGCACAAAGTCCTGCAACATGCACCAAGACCTTTTTTTGCTTCTGTTTGCAAAGTGTCTTGACAAGCCCCAGTCACGACACGGGCCGACGGGTATGGGACGCTAACCCTTAAAGCAAGTTTCATAGGAGGATTCTGCGACCACGTTCATTGCTTGTATCGTATCTGTTCGCAGTTGTTCTAATAAATCTATTTGATAGCATCATCTCCAATCTCAGCATAAACTACAATATTTAAAAAAAAAATACTGCAGCGCTGGTATTCTTATAGGGCCCACTGTCATGCCACGGACACCTACGAACATCTATAAAAGAGGAATTAAAAATGAAAACTGTACTTATTTTTGTTTTTACTTTTGTTTTGTACAATCACTTGTCCACCTATATACTAATGTTTATAGTCAAGCGATACTGTGTTATAGTTAAGCGATGCACAAAACAAGACAATATGTTTTGCTCACGCGAATAAAATAACACTTCACGGATGGCAAGTCTAAAGCGTGTGCAGTGCGACTTCCGTTTCCCGACAATCTACTTTGATTTATAAATCAGTTTATTCGTCCGTGTCGCAAATGGAATAGGGAGAAGGCGACCTAGGATGCATCCGATTGATAAATCGCAATTGGTATGTTTCAATGCAAATCAAACCTGTATTGTTGGAAGGACGATCTACGATCTACTATAGGTAGGTAAAACCCCTCGGTTCAACTGGTTTCGTTGATTTGAGAATAATCTAATTTTTTAGTAAGTAATGTAAAACGGAAATTGAAAAAGTTTTTAAGAGGTAATGAGCATATGTAATGGTCGAGACCACCGAGGGGCATCGTGCATCATAAACAGAATTTAATTTGTGATCGATAAAGGATGAACAAACAAATATTTGATAGCATTATGTTATCGCTGGCCACCCCTGTCCAGGCAGTGTGAACACAAAGTCAGTCTCACCCCGGAGGGGACCAGGCGTCAGGGCATCGCCACGCACCCTCTGATGGGACACGACTTAACGGATTCCACGATAGTTATCCCCTCTCAATGTTTGTGTTCTCATTACATAACCTGTTGATACGTACCAACCTAGATTTACATATTGAATTATATTTTCCAGGCCTTTTAGTAAGGTTTTTGACCAGCTACGCTTAACTTCTTATTAAATTAATTGGGAGGTAATTGAAAACTATTCAATTTTTATTACAATTCTGATCCCTTTTCGAATTTATGTGGCGCGTAGGTCCGTAGGTATGGTAACGGAAGGACATCGAAGATCATAGATATTTATATCATACCTATTTATGACAATGTAATTTAGACATTCATGTTTTTTATATTTCATATAGGATAAGACATATATACATACGATGTTAGTGAAAGATCTCCCATAAGCCTCGTCGATGTTAGTATGTAGAACAACAGAAGAATCTACTTAATGCAGTTTTATACTCATTGTAATTTCCCGAAGGTTAAGACGGAGTTCGCGAAAAGAGCGCGGAGAGCTTGCGTTATTTACGAATCGATCGTACAGCGCATGCGTGTTTCTTTCTTCACGTACCCGGACGCCTCACTCGTGTTACTAAAATTTTGATTGTTCTAATAATTTTGCATGGTGAGAGTTCACTGTTCGGTTATATTAAGTTGATGCACGTTTTCTTTCACTATAATTGCACGCGAAACTTGATATTTGGGAAAATACCAAGTTTCGCGTGCAATTATAAAAATTATAGAAAAAAAAAGATAGATAGTAGACTATAAATAGGGATATTTATAGTCTACTATCTATCTTTTTTTAAATGTTGATCAGTGTAAGTCAATCTAGTCAGGGTATGGGATCTTGAATATTATTTCCAAGCGTAACAAGCGCCCTAGTTCCTGCCTAATTCCACGATGTTAGGATGAAAATAGAAATCCATTAAATAGATTACAAGATGCGGCCGTTTGATGTTTCTAATATCCGTTTTATAAGGTATCTTCAAACCATGTTCCTGAACGTATTAGGTTTGCGTAATATTTCCTACCATTTCATAATAAGCATGTCATTGAAGAATCAATCAAACAATCTTTACAAAAAAAAAATGTAACCGATTGATTTACTTATACACAATAATTAACAAACAAACACGTTGAAACGACTATCACTCAAATGAGAGCAACTCTACCTCTGCAATGTTATGATACACATGGAGCCGAGCCCGTTGCGAAAAACAAGTGGCATGTAAACTGACCAAAATTAGCAGTATTTAACAGTAAAGCAGTCAGCTGAGAAGTTATGCATATAATTATTAGTTAGTGAAGCGCACGACATGAGTCGACACAACACTGCTGCCTGACCTCGGATAAAGCTAACGTCTCGGTGCATTCGCCATGCCGGGTTCAACGGCACTTACGCCACGCATTTTTTCGCTAACTTTTACAAACAACGACGCCATTCAAGCTCGCAGCTGGCTTCGCATTGTTATTGCAACGCGATTAAAAGGGTCGGTTTATCATCTGCTCAGGGCATCGGGGCTGACATTGCCGCAAATATAAAATAAACAGCATTTTTTTCCCGGTTAATGTTTTTATTAAATCCGTTCCAGAATCTAGTTGAACGCATATTGCTAGGCAGAGGTGGGCGCGACTCAGGACTGTCTGCTGGTCCTAACTCAATAAAGCTGGATCGGCACGGGATGACATTACCGTCGCGTCGACTAGCAATATCGGGTACCTAAGGATAAATATATAAATATAATATATCTATCCCATACCTATTATCACTGTAATTTGCAAACATTGTAAAACCCAATTATTTTTAAAAGAGTAACCGTGGAGATTTTTGCCGGCTCTTCTCCATAGGAAGCGACAAATTGGAACCGTGCACCTAGCTTCTGACGTTTCATAAGTGCCCTTGCAGGTTTATGTGAAACAAAATATTTTAATTTGATTTGATTTGTTATCAATCTGTTTATTACCTTCCAGATTCTTACATATATACCAACAGATATAGAAGAACAGGATGTGTTCATAAGACCCTGACACAGCCCAAACCACTAAAGATACAAACTTAAATTTTGGACAGTAGGTAGTTGTAGTTTAAACCTAAGTAAGGATCTTGCGAAAATGAACCCTTAAGGGGATGAAAGGGGGGGGAATTATAATTCTTGGGCTTATAATTATAAACATTAAACTTGGCACGACTGCGTACCTAAGTAAAAAAAAATGTTTGCCATTAAAAATTTTTAGGAGGTGATAAAGTTTTTATGGATGTATCAACAAATACTCACACTTTACAACACCTCAGTGCTAGACCAGGGCTCAATGAAGCCTTTGAAGATGGTACAAACTGAAAAAAAATATAGTAGGATGAAACCCATTGGAAAAGGCAGACAATATAACAAAAATAATTTATAGTAAGGAAAAATAATTTACGGGCGATCTGAGGTCGGGAAGTGGAAGGGAGTGAGTTTTTAAAGGTAAAAAACGGTTTATTTCGATTTCCGGCCAAACTACAAGTCCTATGGAAAAAAGTTAAATGGCAAAGTTGTAGGTAATAAAAAGATCTACAACTTTTGTACTAAACTTTTTTCACGTAACCTCAAGATTTCTGTGAAAAATTTAAATAACCTAGTTTTTGTTTGTATTTTTAGATATAAAAAAATCACGAAATTTGGTGAATGTACCTTTTTATGTCCAAAACACACTGTATTTTTTATTTAATATATACATTTTTCACCTTATTTTGACTTAATATCGAATTTCCCTAATTTTCAATCGAAAATTGTCCCGGCAAAATATCTGCTTTTTTTTAAAGTTGGTGGGCTTTTGTTCTTTGAAATCTCTACTTTCTGATGGTGTAAAAAATATACATCACTATTGTAAATTTTCTCAGAAAATGCAAAAAAAAACTTTAAAAAAAATCGAATCTGATTTTTTTTAAATCATTATGTACAATTTTGAGCTATTTATTAAAATTTGCACTTTAATTACTCGAAAAACGTAAGATTCCATGTTACATAGAAAAACAAAAAATTGCAAATCGAAATATACTACTATTATTAACAACCAAATAAGTTAATAAAGTTAATATTTAATAAGACATCTACAATACTTTGAGAAAGTTGTAGAATCATCTTTAAATTATATGCGTAGATGCCTATTTATTGCTATTTTAAGATAACTTATATTCCTGAGTGACCTACGGAAAATTTTAGCCCATCAAAAAAGCCATAATAAGATCTTGCATGTGAAAAAAGTGTAAATACAAAATTTTTAGATCTTTTTATTACCTACAATTTTGCCATTGAACTTTTTCCATAGGACTTGTAGTTTGGCCGGAAATCGAGATAAACCGTTTTTTACCCATAAAAACTAAACCGTAAATTATTTTTCCTTTCATTTCTGTTATGTTCTCTTCCTTTTTCAATGGGTTTCATCCTACTATTTTTTTTTTGGTTTCAAAAATTTTCGGCGCTGATCTAGACACACAAACTACACTCATATGCACACTCCTAGATACATACACGACCAAAATTATTCACTCCATTTATTGTTAACAGAAACTGTAAACCAACTGAAAAATCACGGTTGTAGTGTATTATATAAATTGAAGCCGCATAATCTCTGACTCCTAAAATACAGGTCTGCGTACCTAGTTTAGGAGCCCAGAAAGTAGACTATAATAACTTGGTAGTACAACCCACTGTTTCCATATGCTATGTAATTTGTTTTTGTTTTTATGTACTTATAAACTACGATTATTATTATATCATAACGCGCGGTACGATGACATTGAAACTAAACATTAAGGGGAATCTAGCCGCGGGCTTGATCTCACTGGTGGGTCTGGCTAAAAAGCACGCTGTCTCACCAGGCATCGTGTCCGACAGAGGTAGTATCAGTGACGAGCAGTTAGGCGCAAGTCTACATGCACAACGTTATTGAGTGAAATGCATGATCATTTATAGTAAAACAGGCGCGTAAAAAATTTAGAAAAGTCCTTCGGAAGATAGGGTTTTATGAAGAAACTCCTGGATAAATAAATTTAATTGGACTATTCAATAGTTGAGCTTTGTCGGTACTGACTTGGTTTTGGAGATTTTACACTTCTTTTATTACTTAAACCTGCCCAAAGTTAGGTTAAATTAGCAAGAAAAACGAATCTTTGTTGACTCATATTTGCTTTTCATTTCAGTATTCTGTTTCCGTACAGACAATAATAATAATAATGAGACAAAACCATACCATGTGTAATTTTTGTTGTACATTGTCGAACAGTGGAGTAATACACTCTCGAAGTTTGTATAGACAAAAGTTCGACTACATTCACTTTAATAGTCTTTGTAAAAAAATAAGAATTGCGTGTTTTGGATACGATATTCATCCCTTACATAATCAACCTATAATGTTTTCACTGTTGGGACATAGACCTCCTCTCGATCAGAGGGCGTGGGTCGTAATATAACACGCGGGCCCAGTGCGGGTTTTCTAACCATAAATTTGGGTAAAAAGGGGCAATCAAGTATTAAGAGGAGGATTGAACTTCTAGCTTTGTGAAACTCGAATATTGAAAAACAAATTGTAATAAAATCAAATAATGTAATGGTATTAATCGATTTATAAATAAGTCAACCCATGACTGGTTGAAAAGCGGGAATACATCACTTATAAAAACACATTCAACACGTATTGATCAATTCCCCAAAACTATATCCTGAGGGTGAAGTTCAAAGGGGAAACTACGCATCCGCGCGGACGAAGTGCTATCGCATTGAAAACGATATAAAAAGTTTGTTAACTTGGATGTAGGCAAACCAAATTCAGATAGCTGCAACTTTTTTCAATATTTACTATTTTTTTATAGGTACTTTAAAAAGTATTATGCTCATCATGTCCTTATATATGACATACGTGTGTATGTATATGTCGGCAGTTTACTCGACAAGTAAAAGAAAACACTATTAATTGCAATGAAATAACAATCGTATAAACTAAATGAATAGCTACTGAAATGGCTTCCGAGCACATTAGTAGCTAAGAATGCAATATGACGTGATACATAAATAATTCACATTGCTAAAATATCAACATAAAATATGGTAAAGGTATCACCTGTAGCAGAAGGCTTGGGTTAATACATTACAGGGAAGCTACGCTACAGGCGGAGGCAGACACGGTCGGAGGCTGGATTAAGCCAACCAATTTTATTAAGCAAGCAGCGCTTTTTAATATTAGGGCCCAGGTTTAATAAACGTTACAAATTGTAAATTGTAATTGTATTTTACAAATTGTAAATTGTAATTGTATTTTACAATTTACAATTCTACAAGTTTCTGTTTAATAAAGAATACAACTTACAAATTTACCATGGTGGAAAACTGTAAAATTGTTGTAACTAAATTGTAAAATTGTACCTACAATATTACATATTTCTGTTACAGGTGACAATTTACATATTTGTAAGGAAAACTGTTTTATTGACCGCATAATTGAAATTATAATTTTACACACTTTTTAAATTGTAGAAAAAATCCGACAGGGTCCACCTGTCGGATTTTTTCTCGCCTTTCTACTTTTTTCTCTTCTTTCGCCTTGTTTCAGAATTTTACAATTGTGTACGTTAATGTAACATGTGAAGAAATGTAATTGTTAGTCATTACTAGTATTGGAAGTAGCGATAGTGATAGTTGTGATAATGACTATATGAGTGAACGTCAAGGGCGAGTTTTTCGTAAAAGGATAAACTTTACTTTTGAAGTGACAAAGTATTATAGTTGCCCAAAGATTTCAACTTTTCTGCGAGGTCTTTCCACTTTTTAATTTTTATATCATGAGTTAGTTTTTCACTAAACCAACCGAATAATATATCTTTATTCTCATATATTAGAAACAGAATCGTGATTTTCTTATTTTGCTTCATGACTTTCGTTATGAATCAAACAAATAGAAAAAAGTGGGTACTCTGTAGACAAAATATTTAAATAAAATTCTTATTTTGAAATATACCCTCGATTTAAGAATCTTCAACAAAAACTTACATTTTATGTAATGTGTAAACTTACAATTACAAATTTGTAGATACAATTTTGTCATCGAAATCTACAGGCGTTTTCTAGAAATGTAAACGTTTCTTAAACAGCACTTGTAAAGGTAATAATTGTAACGTCTTTACTTGTAAAATTCTTACATAATTGTAAGGTTTATTAAACAGCACTTGTCAAAAAAGTTTACAAATATGTCACTTATTTACAAAATTGTAGAATTGTAACGTTTATTAAACAGGGCCCAGGTAGAAAGAGAAGTTTTCTAATATTGATAAGTAGGTATCATAAAGCAGAGTTAAACACCGAATTTTAGATACCTATGTAAATTATTTCTTCTAAGCGAAATTGTACTTCATGTTATAATTAAAACATCAACTATAAAATTACCAAGTAATAATTGCCGTACGGGTCGATCCATCAAGTCAAGATAAACTTGCCTTTGTTGGTCTGTGGATGGGTGACCATCTGTACATACCAAGAGTCCTCCGTGCCTCGGAAAGCATGTTAAGCCGTAGGTCCCGACTGTCATTCCTGGATCTTTGACAGTCGTTACGGGTCGTTAGAAGCCCGAAAGTCTGACAACCAGTCTTACCAAGAGATATTGTGTTAACCAGGAACTGTGTTGTGGAGGTCAGATAGGCAGTCTCTCCATGTAAAATACTGGTATTCAGCTGCATCCGGTTAGACTGGAAGCCGACCCCAACATAGTTGGGAAAACGCTAGGCAGATTATTTGGAAACGACTGGCTCAAATGAATATACTTCTTATTTTCAATTGCCCAGTATGTAGTAGGCTGTTGAGTCTCGTATCAAAAATATCGTCTGTGAATAATAAATCGTCGTGCACCTAGTCTCCACAGACTATTGTACCAATGTGATAGCACAAGCGCGAGGCGCCATTCTTGGCACGGTTCCAAACCCGACATTAAACCTGACTTGTCTACACGCCAGACGTCCAGTCAGCCATTTGAACAGTCAAACTTAGGTAGATATCAACTAATTTAAAATTGCACGAGCCACCACTAAAATTTGTATACAAACATTTGAAATGTGTATGCAACAAACGGTGGAGGGGCACGTTCATGATTAAATTGGTTTATCTCTAATAAGCAGCTCGGCCTATTATTATCTGCATCTGCTGTCAACGACACCAAAGTAAGAGATGATTTTATTGTTCATTTTAAAAATACGGCAAAAATGAGTATTTTTTAAATTTTGTATTTATGAACTAAACAAAAAAAAAATATTACAACCAACCAACCAATTTTATTTTCAATCATTGATAGTACAGGCACTACTCAATTTATTGCATTTCATTTTCGACAAAAATTTGGATTGGCGTCTACACACTGAGCGATTGTCAAGTGTAGGGCGAGCCGACTGACGCACCTGTAATCTCCGAAAGATGAGGCCATGGAACACCCGCATTTCGCCAGTTATGTTTGAGTCCCATGTAATAGGGAGTGATCGATCAGGTTAAGCTACGCTTGCCGCGGTTGGTCGGTGGATGGGTGACCATCTGTACATACCAAGATCCCTCCGTGCCACGAAAAGCACGTCAAGCCGTTGGTCCCGGCTGTCATTCGTGGATCTTTGAAAGTCGTTACGAGTCGTCAGAAGCCCGATAGTCTGACAACTAGTCGTACCAAAGGGTATCGTATTACCCACCAGTAGCTGGCGACTGACTGTGGAGGTCAGACAGGCAGTCACTCCATGTAAAATACTGGTATTCAGCTGCATCCGGTTAGACTGGAAGCCTAACCGGACAGATGATGATGATGTAATAGAGTCATCCTCTATTACATCATCATCATCTTATTCATATTGCCATCAAACGGTCACAAATCCAGACTCTAGGCTACTACTGAGAAATTCCTGATGGTCAACCCAATAAAACTTTTTTCCGACCTGAGTATCGAACTCTCATGCTCAGTAGCAACGCTTGCGACCACTAGACCAACAAAGCAGTCCGTTGAAGTAGCGTACAATATAAAATTCATGCATGATTTACTTACAAATATGCTATACCCAACCTACCTACCTACTTATCATTATTAGAATCAATTCACATTAGTGTCGCATTATTTAACTAAGACAGCAGTGTTATCAATCTGTAGCAAATTATGAAATGATGTTACTAAATGCAACTTGTGTCTACGGTTCGTAATCTTTAGTCATTATTATGTCACAACTAATATTTTTAAACCGTGTTATCTACTACACAATTAATAAAACAAATAAAAAACAGTTATTATTAGAGATGCGCAAAACCGAATGCTTCATTCCTAAAAACGAATTTATTCGACTGTGAAAAGCATGCCACTTAACAAAGTCGTTTAAACCTATGAACAAAATTCAAAAGCATTTGTATCTTTGACCTAGTGATACACCTAAAACAGGAAAAACAAACAGTACAATATTTGATAAGAATAACGACGTTACATACACATTATTCTGCTGATAAATATTTGAATGAATAACCATTCGAATACTGCAAACCGATGAATGATCATTCGGAAGCTATCCAACCAAACATTCCAGTAATTTGATTGACATTACGCGCATCACTAGTGGTCATGACCTCGTTGATTTCGATAATTACCCAATGAAGCGATTTTACTGATCCATTTGACCTCTACCAATTTATATTACAATAATGAGCACTTGATTTATATATCAATAAAAATATTTACTTGCGTATATTATTATAGATAACATTTTCATTAACACAGTCATTATGTTCATTTTACAGGCACTATTGCAGGCTAGTCCAGTTTTAAATTTTAGGATTTATTTGATAATTTAGTCTACATACATATAACAGTGATAGATCATGAATTTAAAAGTAAGGGCGTTATTTGTCTGACATATTCCTGCTTGTCACGTGCTTCCTAAAGTACCAACATAAATAATAACCACCCTAATATATGGAATTTAGAAATTTACAAAAATAGTCAAGCCTAAAATAGCAGATGTTGCTTGTCCGGCTGACGGGAATATCATCGCACAACATATTTTTAGGAACTACAAACGAAGGCTAAATACATTTGGTATTTTTAACTTCATTCGTGAAAAAATCAAACAGTTTGCCTTGAAATAACGTGCTGCAGAAAATAGTGGCACAAATATTGAAGTTGAATTGTTAATAAAAACCAATACCCTAAATGTGCACGCTTAGTCGTCGTCAGCTTCTATTTCTGGCTTCGATTTCCAGTCTTGAAGCGGGAGTTCATTTCCGGCTTGGAGACTGGAAAGAAGGCAGTAGATTTTAAAGTAAACTTGCCTACTTTGTTGATGGATAATACTTAATTCGATTTCAGTTCGATACGAGACAGAATTTATGGAAATAAACTGTTTATAATAAAACCAGCGAAGTGCGAGACAGACTCGCACATGAAGGGTACCCCCTACTACAAGGTAAAAATCGCCGAAAAACAGTTACCTTGTATGGAGACCACTTAACTTTTAACACTGTTGTTATTTTTACAATTTGTTGTAATAGCGGTAACAGAAATCTACATTCTGTGGAAATTTCAACTGTCTACATAGTACGAATCATTAGATACAGCCCGTTGACATACAGACGGACGGACGGACGGACGGACGGACGGACGGGCGGGCGGACAGCGGAAGCTTAGTAATAGATTGGTTACACTTCGGGTACGGAACCCTAATAATTACCGCTTGTACTCTATCTATAATATCTTAACTTATTTAAGAAATGGGACGATATCTAGCAATATTCGATAATTTAGTACCTAGTCCACATTTTTCCCATACAAACTTCGGGAGGGTATTACTCCACTTTTCGACAATGTACATCAAATATTAAACATGGTATGGTTTTGTCTCATTATTAATATTGTTTATACGGAAACAGAATACTAAAATAAACAGCCATTAAAAAGTTAGAAGCCAACAAAGATTCGTTTTTCTTGCTAATTTAACCTAACTTTGGGCGTGTTTAAGTAATAAAAGAAGTGTAAAATCTGAAAAGCTAATTCGGTACCGACAAAGCTCAAATATCGAAAAGATAAATAAACTTTATTAATCATTGATTTATGCAATGGTTTCTTCATAAAACCCGATCTTCCGAAGGACTGTTCTTAATTTTTTACGCGCCTGTTGTACTATAAATGATCCTGCATCTCACTCAATAATGTTTTACGTGTAGACTAGCTTCTAACTGCTCATCAGTGATACTACCTCTGTCGGACACGATGCCTGGTGAGACAGCGTGCTTTTTAGCCAGGCCCATCAATGAGTTCGAGCCCGCGACTAGGTTCCCCTTAAGTACACGATTTTAATTACTTCTGTGAGTTTATGTCTAATTAAAGTGTCAGTGTTTATCACAGTTAAATAAATCAAGTTAAAGTACGTAGATTTTTGCGCTGTCTCACAAATATTCAGTTTAAAAGGTTACTTTAACATCGTTCGGTGTAGGATGTTTTTTTCTGCCGCAGCCCTTCTATTTCGTAAGTCTTTTTAAATTTCTTAGATACCTACATTTCAGTTTATTTGAACAGAACTAACTAGGTAGATCATTTTATTCTGTTTTAAACTCCTACAAAGATTCAGTAGTTGTTTATAATTGTATGCAACAAGAGTAAGCTGTGAAACTTAAATACGTTTTAGATAAATATTTGAAAGTCAGAAATGCCATAACATTAACTCGCCATCAACAGCATTCATTAACAAAATCAATAATTTTTTGCGTACCTTCTATACTCTTAAAAATACCTATCCAGTGTTGTTAAACCCTACTCTAAAGAGCGATAAATAATGATTCAAATAAGCGCATTACGTCATAGTGCGATAACGAATAACAATATGTTTGTTATGACAGTGATAACAGAGCGTACTGAGGACGTCACCCCCTCGGCTATGTGACATGTTTGTATTGTATGAGACCACAGCGTCCACAGCGTCCACAGCTATCATCGAATGTATCCTACACTTAGTGACACGTTACTGCCACTGGAGCTAGACCTAATTCTGAACAGATACCGACTAATAGCTAAAAGCCCACAGTTATTGGAGGGGTGAAGGGATAATTGTATCCCCGGCATTTCGGTAATTAACACGTTCGGCTCGGCGGAAGCGGAGGGGAGTGTGAATAGAACAGATTAAAAGGTGTTAGAATAACAACGAAGCGTAACATTTTTCGGAGTTTATTTTAAAGAGACTGAAATTTGGGTCGTTCGTATTCGAGAAAAAGTACCGTCGAACAAGAAGCGCACTCACCATAATATATTTCCTGTTTAGTAACATATCTGAAGGTCATTGTAACACCATTTCAACCAATACTTTTATTTTTATCCTCATGATATTGTTTTATTTACCACTAGATTACTTTCACCACAGTTTAAAAAACTTCAGCCGATCGTCAACTACACGTGTTAGGCACTCGCGTTCACAAACCACAGTGAGTCCACAGCGCAGTCAATACACAGGTGCTCGGACCATGTGCGTTCAGCGAGTGCTTAGCTTAGCGTTAGCCCGGCCATCGTAACTGTCCCGTTATAACAGTGTTTGTTAAAATGTAACGTACGCGGTACGAGGCTGTAAAGAACAAACCCCGTATAACATGCGACTTATTCTACGTTGTAGTAACTGACTTGGCAGATGTCCAACATTTACTAAACCAACGGTCGAAGCGCAGCCTCGCCCATTATTTCGACTGTGGAATTATTTGTGAATTTAGTTGCGAGTTTGCGACGCCATTGAATTTGGTGCAGCTCTATTAATATTATTTAGATAATAATATTTACAAATCCTTATTATATTTTTAGATCATATTATGATGAGCTTATAAGTTTATCATTCCATCATAATAAATATCATCGGCTAGATACCTACAAAATTAGCCTCCCGTTTTAATTACGTACCTATTGGAATATGTACCACAGTCGCGGTGAGGAAGATTGGAATAAATAATAATTGTCCCTAGAGCGTTAAGGTTAAACAATTTATTAATATTAAAGCATTTTAATCAAAATCTTGTCATCCAAATGACTAAGGTACTTCATGAATTTAGGAAAAAGAATACTTCAACGCGCCTTGGCATCATCTCGAATTGATCAATGGCATAACTCACTAACCTAAGAATAATAAGAAATAAAAACAAGATATTTTCGACGGGTTTGTTGCTTACCTTAGTTAGTCAATCCGATATATTTCGGACTAGCCACTGTTGCTGACCAGCTCGATTGGTAACTTCACCCCATTTCTTCTCTTACTGATGTCATCTAGCCATTTGACCTGCGCACAACGATAAGAAAGTTTTTGTTAAAACCAGAAACCTTTTATTTCTCGAAGGTGAAATCATCAAATTCCAAAAGCAGAACGCATATTTTGAAAGCTTTTGTCCATCGTTTTAAGCGGCATATCGGTATTCGAGCAAGGGCGCCAGATGTTTGCCAAACCACCCCCGCTTAGCGTCGCCATCCGACCACAGATAAGGCACAGGCGGCCAACACAACGGGCCGTCTTTACCTGAATTATCTTTTTAATGTCCCAAACCAAACGAACCTATTTGAAAGGAATTTTAAACAAATTTGGTGTCTATCTTGTCATTTCAAACTTTTATATTAACTTGCTTCGTTGGTATGAAGTAAGTACCTAAATAACTTTGGTTCAATCAAGTTTTCTTTTTATGTGAAATATTCTCACTCTAGTATAAAACTATTACAAGTGTGATTGCTATATTATAACTAGCTAGTAATATAATAATTATATTATAAATAATTTAAGTAACGCAATAAACACACAAAAACGAGCCACTTTTCACCGTTGTTCGTCGTAAAATTATTACGCTTGGAGTTAACAAAGAGTGTGGAATGTATTGCACAATTTCCAGTCCGCTTATGCCATTGGCGTGGGTTACTTTTTTGAATACGGGCGCGGCGGCTACCTGCGCCCTCCCGAGTTAAAACAGGAAGGTTTCACCCTATTTCACCCCAGTGTGACGCCAACTTCGACAAAGTTATCCCTTCATGTCGAAGTAGTTTAGAGCGTTCTCATCGATTCCCCTCTGATGGCTAATTTTATACAACAATTAACAAATTACTGGATGTTCATTTAATTAAAACTTGTAAGAAACACAATGTATATATGTTTGAGGGTTGACTTTAATAATCAATTAAAATCCACAACCAAGACGAATTATTGGTGTGCGAACTGCCTATCAAAACTCAACATTTAGTCATTTACGGCACGAATGGAAAGAGAAGCTGATCTAGCTTATTTTCTAATGAACATGACTACAAAGGAAGTACCAAAATAAGGGAAAACCTAACCGGTTGTTTTGGTGCTACGTATGCTACACCGTTACAAAAGAGTCCAAGTTACTGGCGCTAATTGAAAGTTAACCAGTAATAAGTTAACTTCTCAAGAACATTTGCCGACGTTAATGCAGAGGTCCATACGCACATGATAATCAAGGGATGGCTAAATGTATCGTATGTAGCCAGCGCGCTCCACCGCCCAACCGGGAACGGGCCCACGACGACGTGTCAAACTGCTACTTTAGGCAATTAATTAATTAACAAAGCGGATGTTGCCGACCTCGACACATTCGTTTCAATTGACAAAATTAGTTCATTAAACCACACTAGCTACGTTTATATAACTCGCCAAATTCATTTAGTAATGAATCATAGACTGCGGACATGGTTTTGACGCGCATGTTAGGTAGTCCGAAAGTAGAGTTAAAATCGACGGCTAGACATTGAACATGGCGTATTCACGGTCACGTTAGCTATGTTAATGTTAAATGCGTGCAGCGTCGCTCTACTTGATATAACGGTACGTCGCGTGACCGACATTGTCTTTTTTTGAGACCCCAGATTTCTGAACCGGAGTGAAAACCTTGATGTAAAACGCAATTTCATCAAAGGTCTACGAACTGTACACTAAAAACTGTTAAACGAAGAGATATCGACAGAACCCTCAAACTCAATTTGAAGTTGAACAATTTAAAATCTTCATGTTTAATATTCTGAATGTCGAATCGGTCGTTCGCATCCTAAGCGGCTGCAAATTAGAAACTACAGTGATCCACCGGATGACCGGTTACGCATTCAAAGTTATTCATTCAAATTCAATCATACAATTCCAAGTCACGTAACTTGACATTTCAAGTGTTCTACTCAGTGTCAATACCATCAAGTAGATCCTTACTACCTATACTTACTAGGCAGTAATATTACAGATTCAAATTAAATCAGATATATGTGTGTTATCGAGCACAAGTTTGGGGTTATTTACGAGTATAATATATTTAAATAAACATTCAAGATCATACAAATATTATTCCGTTTTTTTTTTCTGACGAGAGGTGATGTAGGTACTAACCTTGGGATAAACCTGACCTTCGTGTCAGTGGATCGTCTGGAGAACAGACAACGTGAATACGTTTTTTTTTCAGGCCAACTGTTCAATGTTTTTTTTTTTTTTTTTTTTTGTTTTGGCTTCGCACGGTTTGTGCATTTAGCCAGTGTCAAGTAATTTTTCTTTTCCATCAAGTAAATGGCCCGATATCGGGCACGAAGTTACAAAACAGTCATAGTCGTCTTTAGTCAGTCAAGTCAAAGTTATTGTAAAGCGGTAGTAACTTTACAACAACCTAATAGGAGTTTTTGGGGGGAACACGAAAAGTCCACGTTAGTCACTTATTTTCACCTTCACTACATTTGTGCACTCACACGTAATTAAATTGCATAATTCCCTACCAAAATTAAACAATTTTATTCGCTATTTCACTAAATTTCATGAAAATAAAAAGTCGTGCGACATGTTCCAACGTGATCCCGCCAAAAACTCCTGTTCAATGTTTCAGACTGTTCTTTCTTTTGACGCATCTTTAGAAACTCAGAAAGTATTGCGAAAAAACGTTTTTATGTATGAGACTGGCCAGTTATAATCTATTAAAAAAATATATTATTTGTAAGTACAAATAGGTACGTTCCAATTTCAAAATTTCCCTCACATTGTTTGCGAGCTAATTTAAATTAGCGTGTCTCATTGAAAAATGGATGTGCGCCAGGAACATTTTCGCGCTATCATTTTTTACAATTTCAAGTGTCGCCTGAAACCGGACGAATCTTACGATAGACTTTAAATGGCATTAATGGATGAGGAAACCGTGCATCGTTGGTATAACGAATTCCAGCGCGGTTGACTAACTTTAGGGGATGAAGAAAGAAGTGGTCGTCTTTTGACGGCTGTTACGGAGGAAAACGTGCTAGCAGTGAAAAATGTAATCCATGACAATAGGCGAGTTCCATATCAAGAGATTGTTTCGTTGTTTACGACATCATTACAGGTGATGAGTATTGGATGTATCAATCAATACGATCCAGAAACGAAGCGCCAGTCGGCGGTTTATATGTTTCAAAACGAATCAACGTCTACCAAAGTGAAGCGATCTAGAAGCGAGGGGGAAATTTTGATTGCGACCTTTTTCAATTTGTCTGTCTACTTAGTGTCAATTCCTTTACGGAACCAAAGAAGCATCAACGCTGAATGATATACTAAAAAATGCTTGGCAGAAGTTTTCTCTGTTGTGAGCAACAAGCGACCAAACACAGGGCTCCGCGGGCTACTGCTCCACCACGACAACGCGCCTTCGCACACCGCGCTCAAAACGAAGGACTTCCTGGACAGCACGCCGGTTAAACTCCTGGGTCACCTTCCTTACAGCCCCTTTTTTTTGATGGAAAATCATCAAATAACTTCTCCCGCTCTGGGTGGAGCAGGAGGGCGTGTCAGGCTTTTACTGACTAAAACCCACCCGTGTTCATTCAGTTGACTGTGTGCCAGGGGCGACGGTATCTCTTTCGAACAACCCGCACTCCTGGCAGGCATCGGCCCTTGCGGACCCCACCAGTTGGTGCTGACAGCTCTAAGAGGCGCGCGTGGAACACAACGCACCGTCGACGCGGGCTTGGTCCTTACCAGACAGCGAGCTACCCATTACTCGCCGTCTGCAAGCCCGCGCCTACGGTGGCCGGGAATCAGCCTGGGATTCCCGACGCCCAGGGCGTTTCCTGCGGCGACTAAGGCCGTGAGGGCGCATGCACTGCCTCTCCCTCACGTGAGCCACCTCCCTCTTCACGAGCATTACTGCTGCTCAGAAGGATGTGACGGCTACCCTTGCACTCCTGCTCCGTACCATGGCTTGGCCTAGGATCGGACGCAAGAGATCGCCGCCGCCGATCGCCTCCACGAGGACACGGCAGTACTCCGCCCAAGCCGGGCAGACGTCCACCGTATGTTCCACCGTGTTCTCAGGGCGATCTTCGCAGTAGAAACACCCGGGCGTTTCCTCCCGCCTTATGCGAAACAGGAACTTCCTGAAACAGCCGTGTCCGGTGAGGACCTGCGTCAGGCGGAAGGTGAAGACGCCGTGCCGCCACTCAAGCCACTCCTCAAAGAGAAGACTTACCGCCGCTATCGTGGCGTGCTCATCCTTACAGCCCTGATCTAGCACCATGTGACTTCTTTTTATTCCCGAAAATAAAAAAATCCACTCAAAGGGATACAATTTTCGTCACCGGAAGATGCGCTGTCAGCGTTCGAGCAGGCTGTAAACGAGGTGTCTGCGGCGGACTGGAAAGTGTTTCGAAAACTGGTTCAGACGCATGAAACTTTGTAAGTATCGAGGAAGATTTAACAAAAAAATATTTACCTATAGAACATTTATTTTTATTTTTGCAAAACTTTCAGAGTGTCCCACGTATTTTCGTACAATAAAAAAAAATATTACGACTACGTTTATGTGTCGTAAATAAACGCCGTACGAGTCAAGTAGTGGCTTTCGCAGAAGCGTAAAAATAATATTATAAATCACTATGAATTTCAAGAAAATAGAGTTCGTAATAAAATGTTTTTAGTTACACGGGCAGCGAGTCCAAGTATGCATAGAAAAGAAAAGTAAACCAAATTCTAGTTTAATGGGTATAAGGCACTTCCTATTTTGACTGTTAGTAATAAATAACTTTAATAAGTTACTTCGCATTTTTGCATTGTATTGTATTTTTAGCTACTTATTTTTTGTTGCAGTTTGATACTCATCTTCTACCTCATCTCTATTTTAGGGGAGTCAAGAAGAAATGTAAATCGTATGTTAATGTTTTACGTCGTGTTCAGAGATTTCATTTTCAAACGTAGTCTAAGATAGATTACGTAGGCAGTTAATCGTCAAAACAGTGACGTCATATCCTGCGTTGCTTGCAATTCTATCAACTCAACGGTCGTCGCTCCGATAATAATTATGACCGTTTTAAACTTTTAACTGACACTCGCTAACGCTTACTAACCGTGTCGCTTTTATAACAACACTAAATAACTCTACAATTGTTACAATTGAAATCTAAAAATAATAAGAGTAAAGTCGAAGTAGTTTCGAAAGTGAAATGGCGCACCAGACAAAAGACTGCCATGGTGAATAGCTGGCCAAGTGATAGTCATACATACTGGCCCACTTGGGGTTCTCTACTATGCTTATTTGAATGCAAACCTATTTCATAATTATGAATAAATAACCTCTATACAACCAGTACAAAGCCTAATCCCACGTTAAAAAAAAATTGGCAACCGTCCTCGTTTTAATCATCACAACTGTACCGCACATTAAAAAAAAGTCTGAAATGTCGCACAACATTTCAGTCCTTTTAAATAAACAAAATCAATTGGTTTATTTTGTAGTTAAAAGCTTAGTCGTTTTTTAAATATAACCGATTCAAAAATCATGTTCAGAAGAGATTGAAAACACCAAGCACTCTGACTTGCTGTTATCGACACAACTTATAAGACAAACTGAAATTATCGACATATACTGTTGTGTGGCAGCTCTGTCTGTCAAATGACCCATGGCCATTGGAGCAGACGAATCTTCAAGAGGAAATTGTTTAAGATGGAATCTTAAAAAGGCGGAGACCCGGATCTCGCGGCGCATCTTGTATTCGGAGAGGCTTATGTCCAGCAGTAGCAGCATCATAGTGATTGGCTGAGATTGAGAGTATTTGGGTCACGTTAAGACCGGCTTAGTATGATCAATTGAAATGGCCTTATAAAGCAATGTTCAAAAATGAATGTTCTGCAAATGGGCAAACCAAGCCAAATGATGAGTGTGGCGCCCTGACGCTAGCACTGTTTTGCTAATTGAACAGAATAGACAGGCTATAACACTGAATGTGTTATTGATATAATTATGTATAGTTGTGCTACATCTCGAAAATACTAGACCAGTAAAGGAGAGGGATATTGTGAGTCGATGAAGCGTGGTCGTGGATAATAGCTTTCCAAACGACACGCGCAGCGCGCAATGCCATACATACGGACGACAGCCGTGCAATCTTTGACTGCACTCATGTATTATGAATTAATAAACTAGTGAATATTTTTGGCGTGAAATAAGCTGTTAACATGTTGTCCTTCGTGTCTTTTATGGCGTTTTAATTTAGGTCGGCCAAAAACTTCAGCCTCCATACGGCTGAAGTGATAATCTAAAAACATACAATTACTCCCTCACGAGTTAATTTCGCCTTTATTTCATTGTTTTCACATTGTAATTGAGCAGCATGTGTAAATTAAGTTATGAATGATATGTGAATCCAATATTAGGTTACGATCTGTATGAGATGAGCTTTCTTCGCATACCGCAGGTTGCGTGTCCTGCTCGTTGCGGTTGCAATGGCTCCGTCGCACTCCACTTCGCACGAGGCCTGCGTTCGCACAACTAATGAGTCCCGCATACAATATTGTACACATCTTACCGCTGCAAAGTACATTTTAAAAAACAATATAGCAACATCCGCAAATACCACAAAAGCCGCTACCACCGCTACTTTGGGAAAATGTCCACGGGACTAGGAAGTATGAACTGCCTGCCTACTTGAAGCAGTTGAGTGGTGAAATCAAATCGCAATTTGCAGAAAGGACTTAACTAAGTCGTCTCAACTGGCTGCGTCTCTGGGTTCTACCCACCGGTACTAGTTTCACATACATTTTATATCACATTGCGTATCTTTTCCAAATGGAACGAACGAAAGAGACAAATACACGTCCTTCTCAGGTGCCCAGGATGCGCGCGCATGTTCCCCCTACCCCGCAACTTGTTGAAGATCTTACACGGAATTTACTACCACCTCTTCGTAAAAATTTTGTTTTGCTACACATGGCTGACATGGCGCTACAAGAACCAAGCTATTGATTTAAAGTCATCGAGTCTTTGTTTGTAACGAACTTCAAAACTATAGAGTTTAAATCGGTAGATAATTGTATCTCTGAAAAAATTATATAGAAGGCTGCAGAACCGGTATTAAAGGTATAATGATGTTGGATTCTAGAATTTCCAGATCTGTTTTGCACGTCCAAGCTCGTTACACTAAATAGAAGTAAGTTTTGTTAGTAATGCATTCATGGATTTCTGGATCAGCGTATTTTAAATTTATAAGATCATTATATCAATGATCTGATAGAGGAACTCAGAATAACCCAAGTTGGCTGTCACCTAGGCAATGTATGTTTAGCCTGAGTTATGCTGATGACATGGTTCTTTTGAGTCCCTCAATTAAAGGCTTAAGGAAACTGTTGTCTTTCTGTAAGCATTATGCTGATGCTCGTGGACTGAAATATAACATTTTTATAACCGAATCTATGGTATTCAGGTCTGGGGCAGGTCCGAGGAACATACCTAGTCATTATTTGAATGATGCGACCATAAACGTCGTAAAGCAGTTAAAATACATAGGGCACATTTTGACGGACAGAATTCAGGACGACTGCAACATTAAAAGAGCGTAGGGCTCTCTCAGTGAGTAACAACATGCTCGCGCGTAAATTTGTGAAGTGCACCAAAGACGTAAAGAACACTCTGTTCAGAGCTTATTGCTTGTCTTGTACACCTATCAACCTTGGTGCAACTTCACAAAAAAGATGTACAGTTCATTAAAGGTTCAGTACAATGATGCATACCGAACCCTAATGAAACTGCCAAGATACTGGCTCGAGCATGTTTGCCGAAGCGGTCGCGGACTTTTACGCGATCATGAGGTCGAGGGTCGCGTCTTTTTGGCGAAGTTTGAGATGCTCCAGTAACAGCAATTTGAAGGTTGTCTCATGCAACTTAGCAAGCCCTATATTTGTGCACTGGATTTCTGTTCACCTAAGCGGGAACAAAAAATGAGGACAGAATAAATGTATTTTTAATGATTATAGATACCTGTACGTACCTCTATGTTTTGAATTTAATTTAATTTATTTTTTACTGTCAATTTTTGTATATGGGTATATTGCTTGCAATAAAACACTACTTATTTATTTTATTTATAGCATAGTTGTTCGATAATATTCTAGAAATGCGGTAATAAAACTATCTTTTAACGTTTTTGACTTGCACGGCAAATGAACGTTGGTAGCTACTTTCCGATTTAATATTATTAAAAACCCGTAATGAGTAACACGTGGATCTAACGAAGTTAGCCATTGGAGCGAGAGGCCCGTCGAGGCGGGCTGGTCATTGGCACGAGGCCACGGGGGCTTCGCCCGCACCGACTCGTGGCAATAACTGACCTAACACTAGGCGCACCTTTGTAAACTGCAACCGAGGGTAGCGTTGCACCTGGCGTCGGATCTGACGCTCCTTTTTACGCTCTAGCTATCTATCGTTGGCAGTTTATTTTAATCGTGTGTGTGCACGCAGATGGCGCGAGCGCAGGGGTCGCACACCCGCCTCTTATCGTCATCACGGACGAATATGCACCCTATGACGAAATGCACAGGGTGCAAATAGCATAACGTCGATTTCCAAGCCTAAGTTGTAAACAAACCAGGCGAGGGCAATGGCTGCCTGCCACGGCTGCCACTCCCCGCGCTCTGCCGCGCCGACGACGCCATTCAACCGGGAAGTTCACGATTTATTTTTAGCGTTCCACGAAACTTCCAATGCTGATAAAATAACGGAGTCTGACGGTGATTGCAACGTATTATTGTTTGTTAAACTTTTTGAAAGGAATGTTTTACGCATAAAAGTTTCATTACCGCGTAAATAAAATACACCGAGTTAGAGAAAAACACGGATTATTACTATAATGCATTCGCCTCATATTGTTTCAGGTATTAAGAAATACAGTTTTGCCATTACATCAACCAAAAGAGTCAGCTTTCAAACTAAAGCGATAAATAAAAAGATACATAAAATAAAGTCAAGATAAAAGTGAAAGAAACAGAATAACTGTGATCGAATGCGGCGTGGGCACAACAAAACAAGGAGTCGGGGCAAAAGCTTATCAACTGAGAAATCAGAAAATATAATATCGCTCACCCGCGTGAAGTGAACAAACTAATCAATTCGACTTATCCACAGGTAATAAAATAGCCGCCGGTCTGCTATATTTATTAACGGTTTTGTGAAATTAAAATATATTCTCTATAATTTGAACGGCGCCCGCTAATGATGGCCCGCCTAGGGGGGACGTTGTAAAGTTTCCAGGTGAAGGCGGGGTCAATAGCTGCTGTATAGTAGCCTAAAAGTAACTGACAAAGATGTCGTGCGGGCCACTGATCGCTTCTACTACGTACTACGCCTATCCATCGGCATTGACATTGGAGTTTCCGTTGGCCGGTGAACCGCGCTGGGGCCAAGAGCGCGATACCGCTTCCGAAAATTGTTGTCTTCGGCAGCGTCGTCGGCGGCGGCGGTGGCGGCCAGAAGTCAATGACCCGAGGGCGAGGAGAGCGCGGGAGGGTGCGCGCGCACGCAGCCGCGCCCCGCCTTTATTTATTACGCTACGCGCGGCGCGTTCGGCGCCGACAACGCGCGGTGGGGCGGAGGCCGCATTCCGGGCGGCCGGCGCCGCGGCCCGTTGTGCGCTGCGAAAATAACGCGCACAGTACCGACTTAGCGGCGAACCGACGTCAGTAATCCAGTCACACTTTAAAATAAACTGTCTCAAACTTACTCAGATTTAGGAAGGAGACGCGAGCACGTGCACCTCCCGCGTGTACCACTACTGTCTCTCAGCTCACAGGCACCAAAGTCACTGTCCGTAACGGCAAAAGTCATATTGAAGTTGAAGTCAAGCTTCCCGAACACGCTGACGCGTCTCATGTCTCTACATAAGTCAACACAAGTTCACATGGCGCGCGCGAACTGTAGTTCCAGAGCGGCGGAAAGCGCGTTAGCTTCGATGGCGATATGACGCATTAGTGAGCGCGCGGCGCGGCTATACAGAGTGCGCAAGCAGACGGGGTAGAGAAAAGGGCGCGGGGGCCGCGGGAGCGCCCCCCGCGGCGGCTCCGTGCTGCCCTCTGCGTCGGGCTCATCGACCGAGCTCGCCCTAACCGCGACACGAAGTTGCTGCCATGCCACTCTCACTGTACCGCAACACGACACGACGCTCTTAGGCCCACGTCCAGCGTGACACACTACCGCTCCAACCAACACTGCTCACGTTCATGAACACTGTGATGATGCTCCGCGTCCACGCCTTTCTACTCCTGTCAGAAATGCAACTCGCGTTTAGTTAGGACAGCCACATGGCGAAGTACTTAATCCCGAGCAAATGTAGGAAGGGCTCACGCCTAGTACAGTGGTAACAATACAATTGCTTTTGCTGTTGTTCGTTGGATAAACTAACGATTTTCAGGTACAAAAAATAGCAAAAAGAAAACCAGCGCAGATGTTGCTATTATTCAGTCAAGTGGTCAAAACGATACTTCAGACCACTGCATCGACAGTAATAATTCATGAGGTGCCAAGACATTTTAGAGATCGGCGTCGGCTTCTTCATGTCTGGCAACCGAGAGCGACACGGCAGCGAGCGACGGCGACGTGTCAACAACGACGCGTACGGTGCCGACACTTGTTTGATTGATAGATGAGGCATCAAAGAGCACTCGTCATTATCAATTCTATAGCGTTACTCTACATAATAGTTAATGCAATGCTTTCAAATGACATCATGCGTCTCAAAGCTATGCAATAACATCGTTCCAGAAAATAATAAGTATAAATTAAGTGTGCTTATATTGAATGCGGTAATTTCTCAATTGATTGTCATAAATAAATCAATTTATTACATAGGTGCCCATCTACTACATTTTCCAAACTATTTAAGCATCTACCTCATCCAAGTATAAAGCTTCATACTTCAGACCACAACAACACATACTTTGATATGCTTTAGCTTTTTCTGCAGTATTCAATGAACAAGTTTTTTTACTCACTGACGCTTGAGTAAGTACGCCTTCGAACAAGAACTCGTGCGATTGTAGCCTCTCTAACGAGTAGTAATTTAGAACGGGCCGTGCCGCCGTCGTCGGTGCAATAGGATTTCATACGAAATCAAAAGTGCGCAAGGTGACTAGTGTTTTTCTACATCCAGATTAATGGATCACAAAGATTGCCGTTATTCAAATCATTTTCAGGTGTTATTTCAACCTTTTGCAGTCGCGATACATTTTTATATAAGGTAACGGCTTTATTTTGTAGTTGTTGATTTGTAGAAGGTCCTACTTGGATAACAAGCACGTGTACATTACGCTCTGCACGTACATTCGCCGAAAATTTCTTTTTTACGTCCTTTAGAAAAATCCATGAAACCGGTAAGGCCCGGTTCCAAACAACCGCTGAAAGACTGCCTCGAAACGGCACTTTTGTGTTCCGCTATAGTGCTTACCTATATCTGTTCTTGCAAGCCGCGATGGTGGTGTAAATAGAGTGGAGTTAAAATAATAATCTGACTAAAGAAACATTGAATTCGGGAACTGCTTCATATTTAAAGTAAGTCCTGCCTTTCAAACAATCGATTCATCGTTTTGCGGTCTTCACCAAATCATGAAGCCATCCACATTCATGCTTAAAACTTTCCAGACAATATTCAAAGGCTTTCACCAATCATCGAACCCATACTGTTGAGTTGAGACAAATATAATAGATAAAAGCTAGAATATTTGCACTACAATGAAGAGCAGTAAGCTATAGTGCGCCGCACACGCACTGTTTATGATAATAATTGTAATTTGCTCCGTGTTTCTATCCGTACTAGTCAAAAACCATTTGGTTTATAATTTTGTGTATAATTTTATAGGGTTATGATGAAATCGATGTTTTGATCAATCCGTTGGGCGTTAGATCAGAACTAGTGTCCATGTATTTTAATTTTAGTATAATAATACTAGTTTTTGCCCGCGGCTCCGCCCGCATGTGTCTGTTATTGCATAAAGTAGTAGTCTATGTCCTTCTCCATATCCCAGGCTATATATCTGGCAAACATGACTATCGGTTCAGCGGTTTAGGCGTTAAAGCGAAACACAGAGCAGAGTTACTTTCGCATTTATAATATTAATAGTAGGGATGTTATCGGATGGCAAGTATTCGGTCCATCTGGTGGTAAGTGGTCACCGACGTCTATGGATATTTACAATATCAAACATCCTGGATGCTTTGTCATCTCAAAAACAAAGCTCAAATGTTGAAAAGTATCTGTTATTATCTCGGTACCTAAACCAGAAATCTTGACTATGGTTGGCCGTTGGTGTGCCTTATTAGGCACCTTCTCAACGAAGTTAAGCAAGTTAGCCTACAGAAGATAAAACCTTGTACCCTATTTTACGAAAATTACGCGGACGGAGGAGTACGAAATTTGGCAAAGTTAAAGTTTATATGGAGAAAGAGTGCAGCAAGCTAATATCCTATTATATATAAATATATAATATTATAAATGTGAAAATTTGTATGTTCAGATGTTTGTTAGTCAATCACCCAAAAACGGCAGAACGGATTTGGATCAAATTTGGCACATAGATAGTTTGTAACCTGGAATAACACATAGGATACTTTTATCACGATTTGACGTTCCCGTATTTTCGACCTACATACGGGCAAAAGCTAGTTTTTATATAATAATGCTTAAAATTTCTATGAATTATGCTGGAATTACAACTTTTGAAAATGTTGAGGATTTGTGTGATGTAAAGATAGAAAGTAAGACCGAGCATGTGAATTACACTATCTTAAACTAACTAGGTTATATTTTAGCTGCTTATAGTTCTTCCATTCCTTTTCCTTCTCTTTCATAAGGGTGCTAATAAACTTATCGTATCAAATTGATGTTCGTTGACTTCAATAAAGCCTTTCGACTCCTTAGAACATGAATATATCTGGAAAGCACTGCATAGCCAAGGAATACAGGGAAAGTACATACGACTACTCAAGAACATATATTCAAGAAGTACTGCACAAGTCAGATTGGAAACAACGGGCGAGGAGTTCCCTATAAAGAGAGGCGTCCAGCAAGGGGACCCTATCTCACCTAAGTTATTCTCAGCAGGCTTCGAGATGATATTTAGGAATCTTGAAGGGAATGAAAATGGAATTAACATAAACGGCGAAAACTTAAAGCATCTACGCTTTGCCGATGATCTTATTCTATTTTCTGAGTGCCCAAAACAGCTAAAGCAAATGCTCCAGCAACTATCAAATCAAAGTTCGAAAGCAGGGCTGTCAATGAACACGGCTAAGACCAAAATTATGCCCAATTCCTCACAGACCAGTATAGCAGTAAATAGCGAGACAATAGAATACGTAGAAGACTATATTTACTTAGGACAGGTAATATCTGCTACTGATACTATGCATAAAGAAATTAACAGAAGGATAGCTAACACTTGGAAGAGATTTTGGTCCCTTAGCGAAGTGATGAAGAACAAAGACATTATGTGTAATGTCACACAAAAGAAAAAATTACAATATGTTGTATTCTGCCGTGCCTTACCTATGGTTGCCAAACATGGGCATTAACAGAACAATTGAGTCAGAAAATACAAGTCTGTCAAAATAGTATAGAATGAAGTGTGGTTGGAGTCAAGAGAAAAGACAAAGTGAGATTACAAGAAATAAAAAGTATAACCAAGTTTAAAGATGCACATAAAGTATGCAAAACACAAAAATGGCGATGGATATGTTAAGAGAGGAAAAAGATAAATGGACCAAATTAATAACAGAGTTGTACCCAAAAGATGGAACGGACGGACGGAGGAACGGACCAAAAAAGGACGATTTCAAAAGAATAGCTGGTTCAGATTGGATTCAGCGGGCGAGAGACAGAGAGAGATGGAAATCTTGAGAGGAGGCCTTTGTCGAAAGACAAGCGGTTTAAAAAGAGTGCACCGAACGCCGATATTTTAAGAAAATTATTGTAGAACCAGCAATGAAGGCTTATTTTATTTATTTTTATTTATCAAATTTATGACCAATCATGAGTATATGGTGCGCGTTGTTCGAAAGAGATACCGCGGCCCCTGGCACACAGGCAACTGAGAACACGGGTGGGTTTTAGTCAATAAAAGTCTGACACGCCCTCCTGTTCCACCCAGAGCGGGAGAAGTTATTTGATGATTTCCCAAGCAAAAAGAAAATCATGAGTATATAGCTATATGTAATCATACCATCTAGACTTTAAAGTTCTTTCTTCATACTAAACTACGCTGAACTAGTATTCGATTCAATCCAAAGAAAATCTGCACTCTTAAAATATATGGATGGGTGTAGCTCACGAAAAAGAGCTTAGTTTCAACAATTAGTGCCTCGGTTCAAAATAATTAAAGGTACTTCACTTGGCCTAGATATACTGGATGAAAAAACTGTAACCATGAATTCAGCACATCATTCTAGACTGATATGCTGACTTCACGGTTAGTTTGCGCACTGGTTAAAAACTTATCCTGTTTATGTTACACGGCGCATTTTTTTTTCGTAAGATCCTGCTCCTGACAGTAACAAAAACAACAAAAAAAGAATGAGTAAAATTGGTCCAGCCGTTCACGTGTGATACCGTGACCAAGGGAAAGAGGGATTAATTTTTATATATACATAGATTATTAATAGGTTAGCATTACAGAGTGTCTCACGGCGGTCTGACTGGCGACAAAGAAAGCATACTCTGCCTACGCAGAGCACACTGAAATAGCGCGCGCGCCGCCCATGACTCAGCGCAGACAATGGACCTGATGTCCTCAGCAGTCACAGCTTTCGCCAACATCGACACGTCACTGCGACTCATACGAAAATGTCTTTTACTATATATTTGTATACCATTTTATTCTGCTAGTAGTCCTAACACTGCAAAATTAAATACTTGAATGCTACTATTAATAAATATATCAATTTAGTTAAAAAAATATCTATTTTTGTAAGAATGTAAAAAATAACTTTAGCAAAATCTTGAGTATGTTACTATATATGAGTGATTTTTTAAATGTACGCGCTAATTTCTAGCACTACCACCGATTGGATTTGAAAAAAAATATTGTTTTAGATAACTCAATTCGTGAGCAAGGTTATGGACTATTTAATATCACGCTACGACCCTTAGGAGAAGAGCAAAAGGAAAGTAAGTAAGTAGCAAACGAAATAATAGCGCAGGCGTGGATGTGTTGGGACGCCGTGGGTCGTAGGATATATTTTATGACACAACAACAAATTTCACGCGAACGAAGTCTAGATAAGGCTAAGGCCTCACCTGGCTGCATATGTGGTAAATATAAAATTTGCGAATCCTATTCAAGTGAATTAAGATGCGCACATTGTTGACTGGGTAAAGCTCTTCTTTTTCTCGAATCTAAATGCCACCCCGTGTTCGTAATTAAATACGAATAACACAGTTATGTCCGTGTTTCAGTCTTTCAGAATTTCAGGTTCAACACTATTGCCAACACGATTTGGCATAACGCCTCTGCCGTTATGCCGTTATGTACAGGAAAAAGACAAAGGCTGGCTGTTATTTTAAGCCACAGGAGGAAAAGGTTTAAGCTGAAATTCAAAATTAAATTTTATTGATGTCTGAAATCACCCCGAAAAGTGACACTGATAGAAAGACTCACACGTAAAATTGTGGAAGTTTGCGGATTAATGATTACGGGGACATGAACACTGGAAATTGCGCATAAATTCAAAGTTTTTTTTTACCTACGATTCAGACTAACACCAAAGCAATCAAAATACAGAACTATTAAACGAAAACCGGTCGTTGACATCTTAAACAACACATTTATATGGAAATGTTGAAGCAGGCTTATGTTTAGAGTTTGTTATGAAATCTGTATGAATTTATGGTAGGTACTTAGAAATTCTGCCAAAACGCCTTACTAGGTGCGTAAAAGAGTGTGCGATGATTTCAATTAACATGCCACTAAAAATGACTATGAAAAATAAATAATTTATTTGCCAATTTTACAAATGTAGTACCTTAAACGCGTACGTGGCCGTGGCGTGGTTGGCGTGGTAGATAACCTGTACAAGGCGGGGCGTGGTCACAATTAAAATCCGGACATCAAGATGGCGTGGCGTATCCAGCCGCCATTTCAGTTCGTCAAAGTGCGGTTACTCAAATATTTCTCGAGGCGAGTGCTTGGCAAACATGCCTAGTGGCACATACTAATGCGATGCTAATCATTACGCCGGACACATATTAATTTCAGTACGGCATTTTAACACGACGATGCGACCGCGACACAAAGCCCACCAATCAGTAACGGTGTAGGTCTTCGACGAAAGGAAGGCAGTGTAGCGGGTCTACATGCCCCGCGGCGAAATTTTTCACTGCGGCATACTACGGGATCATAATCGGACAAACGACCTCTTTCCACTTGCATTTTCTGCAAGTCAATAATTGTTTGTATTGGGAAATTATCGTAATATTATAAATATTACAGAGAATTAAAAAAAAATCATTCGTTTTGTCAGATGGGAATAAAAAACTATTTATCTGAATAATGGTTCCCTTAATCCTCACTTAATCAGTTTTCACCATGAAGCAATAAAACAAGCTTTTGGCCCTATGATTGTATGATTATTTAGTAGTAGTATTGAATAGGTTATTTCTTAATTATGTAATGTGTTAACACATTACATAATTAAGAAATAACCTAGTTATCATATGACGAAAATAAAGACAATGCGACGTCTGGATAACAACAACACAGGAGACCATGAAAAAACGTCCAAATAAATTGTTGGACACCTCTCTACAACCGCTTCCCGAAACAGTTGAAAATTGGCATACCTATATAACTTTAGTGACAATGCAATTATATTGTACCATAGAGCTGCATAGCTATTCACAGTCGTAAATGACACATTTGCGGTTACCTAATTTACCTAGTCCCCGACAGCAAATAGCGTCGGGAGAATAGTTGTCGTTTATTTGACTTAAACTATCAACATTTTCGGGTTTCTGAGTTGTGAACAGCGTTCAGAGAAGTCCTTCGATAACAATGATTTATGTTCGATTCAGCACAGAAGCGTATCGAAAGTTGTGAATACCTATGCTGGTCTGACGATGCGGTCACAGGAAAGTATTTCGAGAAGTTTTCAAACAGTTTTTTTGGCTCCTTTTCTTTGACACCAGACAATGAAAACAATGGACAATCTGCCCATATACAGGGGCAAATCGTCAGCAATTATATACGCTTTTGTACTTATTTGCCTAGTTAACGTGTCGATGAAAAAACAAATGCAAGCAACGGATTGGTGAACCCAGGATGAACTTCAAACAGATGCTTTAAACAAAATAAGTTGTGATGAACTCTTACGTCATTAAAAGACTTTAAAATTTTATTTTTATTGGGACGTTTAATCATCCCTGGCTGTTCCTAGGATTTAGAACACACTTATTGCAATTAATTGTAGCTGGGTAGGTAAAACCGATAAAGTAAAGAAAACCGGCCAAGTGTGTGTCTGACCACGCACAATGAAGGGTTTCGTAGTTGGGTCTTGGGATGACTGTATCCCAAAAAAAAACTAAACGTTGTAATTGATAAGGCCACGGTCAATTCTCCAACTGCAGATGTAAGTTTATAAGCGCAACATATTTTTGATGTTATTAAACTACAAATTTACGATTTTCGAACGTTTTCCTTTACTTGTGCTGCGAAACCTTGCTTTTACTAAATTTCATTATTATAAGTCAACGGGAAGTGCCCCATGGTTTTAATTTATTTGCGAGTATCAAAATTAGTCTCATTGATCGCATATATTTTTAAGCTAGATTATTTAGAGCTCCAAGGGACCGTAGACCTACGTATTTGACATCGATTTCAACATGGTACCTCCACGCGTTCCTGAGAAAACGGGTTTTGACAGACTGACATACAGACAGGCAGACAGACGGACAAAGAAGATCGCCTAAAAGGAAAATCCTAGATTTTATAAAACGAATAGAAGAGACATCCTTCTAATCATCATTCCTTTTAACAGTGGCTTTACTTTCCACACCTCCAAACCAATCATGATCTCTTTTTTGTATGGATAAACGGCCTTACCTACTGCGTTAGCTTAAAGGTTTTTGTGTCTTCGCACTGAGCGTTTGTCCATCGTGGACAAGTAAGTGGTTTGTCAACCGCCACGTCAACGAGAACGAGGTGACGGCGCCGAAGTAGCGATACACACATAACATTTATACGGCAGCCTGCCTACCACACACCGTCGCCGACACGTCACGCTCAATTCGAATGGTCTCGTTCCTAGATGACGTCCCGTTGACGGGAGCTGGTGTACAAACGATTCGTAGACGTCCTCAAGACGTTGCAAAGCTGTCTGGTAATGTGTGGACGTCACGTCGTGTAGCAGTCAAGTGACAGCGAGTGTATGTATATTTTTATCAAATGTTCAGTGGTTATTTTTGATCCTCACATTTTCAATTAAGAGTCTTTTTGGTAAATGTTGTAAACGAATACTAGGTCAAGTTCTATAGCTCATATGATGACCCTGCTTCCGGTTAGACTGGAGGCCGACCCCAACTTAGTTCGGAAAAGGCCAGGCCAACGTCAAGTATTTGAAATAATGCTCCATCCTGACGAAAGCCAGTTTACTCACTTTTCCAAAATCACAAGTAATAGTAGATACGTATTTAGGTCCTAGTTTATGGACCAATAGTGTATTGCACAACACAGAACGCAGTAAAACAGCGCACAAAGCAAACGATTACATATTCTTCTTTCCCATCAAACCTGTTGGTTATGATTATGATTAGCTTTTGCCAACATTTCTCAGTTCACGGCGCTAGGCAAGCCACATAAAAATCTACCTGTGTATTCAACAAATCGTTAGTAATACTTAGTGTAATACTGCTAATAACAACATAAGATATAATATGCACGCATATAAATAACTGCAATAAGTAAGTTGATAACGAGGTGGTACGAATGCGGCCAAGCAGTTACAGGAATGGCTTGTGAATATTTTTGCACCGAGCCTCGGCCGGACTGGCCCAACGGCATTCTCGACCGCTACCACAGCACCGTACTAACTACACTCCGTTCTTAACACCAACTATTGTTTCTGGCCTGGCCACTGACAGAACAACTTAATCTATTTTTATATTAAACCCAGTCAAAACGCTGTTTGTGTATAACAAGATGTGTCTAAAACTTAACAATTACATTTATGTCAATAAGATCGTTAATTTTATTGTGTTTAAAATCTAAGAATTGTTTTTCAATACTAATTAAAAATAAGTGTACTAAAGCCTGATTAATCATATCTAATTTTGGGAGATAAGTCGTGTCTAAAATTATGGATGGATGTTATTACAATCACCACATAGGTACCTACTCTTGTGCTTACCTAGATGCGTCGCGTGTTAACTTCGACGAGAGATATACACGGGAGTGAGCAGGGCGTACAGCAAGAAAGGGACAGACAAGTCGAGCGTGGGAACAGTACTCAACACACGAAGTGTGACTGCATTTAAGCCTGAGGCGATTCAGGCAACAAGTTGCTGGAAAAAAGTTGCTCATGTAAGTACTCAGTCATGACTTTCGAAAGCCTCGCAAAAGTAACGGACCTTCTTGATTTACCAATGTATCGTAGAAAGTATAAAAAGTACGGCAGTTAGCGGCAACAATAAACGCCACACCGGTTATACGTGCATTTTGCATTTAAGTTCATGGCAAACGAGTGAGTTACGCACAAAACAAGCTAACTGCAGTAACAACAAAGAGCAAAACTTTTTATAGAAAATATAAAGTAATAATATACGTGTTAAAATCTCCATAAAAAAATAACATAATAACGTTGTGTAAACAGTTTACAAAAACGCCTCTGATTTTACTTGGTTTATTTATTAAGTTTTTGGCATCGATTTCCGAACCTGCTTCACAAAGACAAAATATTTCAGTTCTTTTATTACATTTACATACATATTAATTACATTTTTAAATATTTTTATATAAAATAACAGTAGGCAATCGAGGTCGTCGGCAACAGGAACAGGGTTCCAAGCTGCCGGTGGTCAGGGCTCCGGAGAGGGTAGCCTCGTCACTATGTTTGTCGTGTCCAGGAGTACTGCCTTCTCAATCAACTCAAAGGGCTAAGGCCCAGCTGCGCAACGAGAGCCTCCTGAGGTGTTAGTCGAGGTTGTCCGCTATTTGGCCACTAACCGTAACGATTATCGGTACAATGATTGCAGATTATCTACGTTCTACATGTTACAACCTCGTGGGCTAAGTCAAGATACTTGATTTTTTATCTCTCTCAGCTTTCACGAGATTCTCGTAATGAGGCACAGCGATATCAACTTTTTTCAATCGAAATACGATTTTTGCATTCGCGTATAATTACGTTTTAATCGTGAAAGCGTTACAACGACAGCGTCAATTAGAAAAGCGCCACGTTAATTGAAATCGAAATAAAAATATTGAATTGCCGCCTATTTGGCATGATAAAATAGCCCCAGCTTCTTTTAAATGGCACTCAGCATTCAGCGGAAATTGTAGGAAAAGTTCGTTACGCTACAGACGTAGACGGGTCGAAATATGATTTACACTTCCAATAAAGTTACAGTGGCATTCGGTGGTGTTCGGCAAACAGATTTACTATATTTTTCCTTCCAATAAAGCTTGCTTATTTTAGTGCATTGATGTAAGGGTGTGTCCTGACCTGGCGAATGCGCCCCTCGCGAGCTAGGCTCGCGAGCTCGTAGGCTACGAACACAAAAAGCACGCGCGCAGTTCGCAAGCGGTTCGCAACCAGCTCGAGAGCTGCGCATTCGTGGCGCATTCGCCAGGTCTGGACACACCCTAAAAATATTTCAAAGTCAAAGCATTTATAAAAACTAGGCACATAAAATACATTTTTGAACGCCATCACTACATTAAAATAAAATTGATTCTTGTCGCCCCTTCCAAAAGGTATTTTCTTATGGAAGAGAATGGGGAAGAAACTCCACCGTTACTATTTTAGTTTTACAATATTTTACATACATTAATTACATGTGAAAACGATGCAACTAGAATAAAATTACCATACCACAATAGGTAAAAAGAATTAAAAATGAAACAATGACAGATAAATTAATTATTTGATAGATACTTGGTGCTCACATACGATTCTCCTAGAATATTAACAAGTAATAAGTCAGTGTGTGAGTTTAAGTAATCAGAGAATGTAAATCAATGTTATAAAATTATTGAATTAATTATAACCGGGTTGATTTTGTCTAGACTCTAGATTGTCCTATAGAGCAGGACCAGCACGTTATCAGCATTCTTATCTTGGATATAATCCTCTAATTTGTAACATGCTTGTTTACAAAGTGTACTTTAAATATGACTTTTAAATTTTCTTTAATTTAATTGCAAGGTATTTTGTTATAACATTTAACACAGTAACCCAGAAAAGATGTATATACTTTAGCTAATCTGAAATATGGTTGATCTATTTTGTGTTTACTTATTTCTAGTACAAATTAAAATTATGTCTACAGATTTAGATTTTTTCTCTTGTTGTACAAGTCACAGTCACAGTACGTTAGATAAAAAATCACATCATCCACAATATTCTTATGGCATAGAATGTGGAGATGTACGACTATAATTATTATGATAACATTGGCAATATTCAACACAGGAGTATTTTGAAACTACCAAATAATGTCTTCGAATCCCGATTTTTTTTTTTCAAACAGTGAACGCTGGTCATTGCTTTTCGATCATCTGATTAGTTATAGTGATAACCTATCTTCCTAACCTAACCTACATACACAATCACAGAAAAAAATGTTTTTTTTTTATAGAATATAATATGTCTGTAGACTCCGCGTCCACAATGTCCACGAGGACATTTTAGTCGTATACCTGAATATGTCATCCAAGGCAAAGCGGGGTGGTACTTTATTCACTTATTGCGTCTTATCTATCGACCCGCCCCGCTCAGGCGCCCATGCCGCCCGCCCTGCTATACTTACCTCTCAGTCGCGATCATATAATCAAGTTTCTATAAAAAGGTGTTCCTTGAAAAATGAAATTGTTTATAATTTTACTTCTCTTGAATGCACATTTGTACAACAAAAGCTTTCACTGAAAACCTTTGTTAATCAAAATCTGACGTTTATGAAACATATCATACACGCACAAAAATTAATGTATTCTTACTACATTATGAGAAGGTCACTGGAGCGAATGAATTGCGTACTCTACAGACTACAACGCTGTCAACGTGCTAAGACGCTGACAGATATACTTATGTCCTCTGTTAAATGGCAGATTTGTTTCTGAAGAATAGGTCGGACTCTGGTCACACAATTATTGTAATAATAAGAAATGTTAGTAATGATTCAATCTATGAAAAAACCACCTATGGTTTATCCGAAATATCCGGAGTTTTTTTTTAATCTTTATTTATTCATGGAGGTTTGTTCATATTTGAACATGTCACGAATAAACATAAAAATATATACATCACAATACTAAAATAAACAATGATTTACAAATCATACAATGGATTAACTTAAGGTGATCTATTCTTAATACCTTTATGAGTAAGCTTATAAAGTAATTTGGCCTCAACCGAAAGAGGACAAGACAAAATGTTATTACATCATCCAACATACAACATGGAGACACCGCGTTTTGAAGCACCGAATATCTAAATGCTTCGTTACGAACACACTCCATCAAGATGTATAAGTTCTCTATAACATCACATTCGGTACACTTCGAAGAGTTGACTTTCCCATCAAGATTCAAACTTATTTAATGGAATGTGTCCTGAGCGAAGTCTAAAACTCGTCACAATGTCATACCTTCCCATATAGCATTTGTTAAACCAAGGTACTCGAGGCAAATCTGGTTGCATGGTTCTGTACCAAATTCCTTTGGTAAGTGATCTTTTGTTAAAATATTCAGACCACAATTTGGTTGAAAACTCTTTAATAGCACCGATTAAATTCTTGTAGTAGGGCAACCAATTGAAATTAATACCATCAACCGCAGCTTCTCTGGCCAATTTATCTACATATTCATTACCAATTAGACCAATATGGGAAGGCATCCACAGCAATATTACCTTCTTATTTAGTTTTAAGTTCGGATAAGGTACTTAATATATAATAAGTCAAGGGAATAATACCTTCGGTCATTTGAGTTCATCGCACTAAATGATGAAGTGCACCAGGATCAGTAAATATTACAAAATTAATGTCTTTATTAATTGACCTAATGTATGACAGTTATTCTGCAATATCGATGAGCTTACATTAAGCTTTATGAAATCCTTTGTTTGTATATATCTAGAAAGGCAGCGTCTATGCTTGTCTTTCAAGGCATCTGAATATATTTTGTAAAAGCCTGAATATCTTTCGTGTAACAATTTACTACAAATTAACAATACATTTTGCATTTTATATAGACGTTTAGGTTTATTGACGTTATGAATTTCGAAACTTATAAAACTACCTGTGTCCAAATTATTCATCCAGGTGTCTAAAGCAAACATCTCCAATTGCTTGCTTGAGTGTACCGGCTGTGATTTTAAATGCGTCACAAATAATCGTGTTTTCTTGCATCTCTAATATAAATTATGACTTTGGTTTGCTAAATCTTCTAATAACGAAATTATAGGATCATTGCTGAGTGACTTTGTCTTAAGCCAGAATTTACCATCAAGGAAGGCACGACGCACAAATAAAGGCTGCAATAGTAATTCTGACTCCATGACGTGGATACGAGTACTTTTTATAAAACTCCCTATATCTAATGCGCATGTACTTATTTTGTACTTTATCCAGCTTGGCACAATTATTCATGGCGCTAAATTGATTAATTGGAAGTGAAGAAAATACTTCATAAGCTACTCTTATCTGGACCACGGTTGATTTTTCGACCTGTCAAAGATGCATCAACAAACGAGACCAGATAATATCTTACGCAGTGTTTTTGTGAGATTATACCAATAATTTAAAAAAAACTGTAACAACACTCTCCTCATAAAAACAAATCACTTATAACATTATTTACTAACGAAGCGGAAGTAGGGTCATCAACAAAAAGCGGATCGACGACTTTTGAAACAATAGAGATTGATCATTTAAAGTGTTTTATTTTTAAGTAACTATAGTAAGTACGAGGGTCATTCAATAAATACTTAGCCTACAAAAAGTAAACGAAAATTTTGGAAAAGTGGGAATTTATTTTTCAACATAGTCTCCTTTTAGTTCGATACACTTAGCCCAGCGATGCTCCAACTTTTTTAATCCGTCCGAAAAATAGTTTTTGTCAAACTCTGCAAAATAGGCCTCCGTGGCGGCGATGACCTCCTCATTCGATCCATATCTATTCCCGGCGAGTGATTTTTTCAGATTAGGAAACAGAAAGAAGTCACAAGGGGCCAAATCTGGAGAATACGGTGGATGGGGCAGCAATTCGTAGCGTAATTCGACCAATTTGGCCATGGCAACGGCAGACGTGTGAACCGGTGCGTTGTCGTGGTGAAACAGCACTTTTTTCTTCGCCAGATGGGGTCGTTTTTTCTTTAATTCGGCGTCGAATCGGCCCAATAAATCGGCATAGTAAAGCCCTGTAATTGTTTTACCCTTCTCGAGGTAATCGATGTAGATCACACCTTGTGAATCCCAGAAAACGGTGGCCATAACTTTTCCGGCCGATTTTACAGTTTTCGCCTTCTTTGGAGCACGTTCCCCGGTCTGGATCCATTGTTTTGATTGCTCCTTGGTCTCTGGTGTGTACCAGTGGATCCAGGTTTCATCGACGGTCACAAAACGACGCAAAAACTCCGTTGGATTCCGCTTAAACAGCGCCAAACACGTCTCCGATGTGGTCTCACGGTTGCGCTTGTTTTCTGGTGTGAGTAAACGCGGCACCCATCGCGCCGACAGCTTTCTCATGCCGAGTTCCTCGTGAAGAATATGATGCACTGTTCCTTCTGAAATGCCTACAGTCTCAGCTAGCTCCCGAACCTTCAATCGGCGATCTGCCAATACGAGATCATGGATTTTTTTAATGTTTTCCTCCGTAGCAGCTGTTTTCGGTGCACCTGGACGTGGTTCATCAAAAACCGACGTACGGCCACGTGCAAACTCGTTGAACCAATTCTTGACGGTGGCCATCGATGGAGAAGAGTCACCGTACACAGCATCCAAGCGCTCTTTGATTTCGATGCGCGTTTTCCCTTCCAAAAATAGGAAACGAATCACCGAACGATATTGCTCTTTTTCCATTTTTGTAAAACCGATCGACACGTTCGCTTCCATAAGTTGTCAAATTAAAACAAATGAAGGGATTGGAATGAAAATTTGAAAAAAGAATTAAAAAAGAATGTGCTACACTGTGGTAAAACCCTTTTGAAACTACAGCGCCCTCTGGCGATGAGGCTAGGTACTTATTGAATGCACCTCGTATAGCTAAGTATCTGCAACATCATTGAGACGTTCAGAAAGTATATTGCGAACGTCTTATAGCTCAGTATACCAGCAATTTAATTGTGCAATTGTAGAGATTCATTGTAGTAGGTCAATCTACTCAATCAATTGATACGGTTAGTAGTGTCAACTCACTCACATTCGATTCAAAAGAATACGTCATCTTTTTTCTTGCACGCACTTTAGCTCAAAAAGTTAATGGTCAATGAACAGCGGAGGGGTAGGATGACCTGTTGTTTACTCCACATAATTGATAGGATAGCATTCACAATCCGCAAAATAAAACAGTGGAAGCGTCTCTTAATTAGATGTTTCGAACACTCACTGTATTAAAATAGGAAAATTCATTTCACAAATCGAGTGGGTAAGTACTCCACTTTTGAAATGAATTTTCATTTTTCAGAAATACAATCAACAATCACTCTTCAACGAGTCGTAGTCCAGTCTTTCGGATTATTAAACAGATTTCTAGTTCCACAATATTTTTTACATGGGTTACATGGGTTCATGAATATTCCATAACTACACCCTAATTGCGTAACTCACGATTAATCATAATCGGTTTCATTTTGATAGTTCAACAACATTCACTGCGTTATTTACGTTGTTGAGCAGACACATTTGTAGAACATATGAAGCAATGGTTTAGCAATCTGTTTAAAAACGAAACAGATTATGATTAATCGTGAGTTACGCAATTAGGGTGCTGGTTGTTTTCCGCGAATTGCATCCAACTATTCTAAAATGGGAAATGCATGCAGGCAAATCTGTTAAATTCTTTATGCGTAACTGAGTAATAAATATCTTCACACACTTTCACATTTATGATATTACAAGCTTTTTCCCGCGACTCCGCCCACGTGGATGGCGGTTATCGCGAAAACAAAAGTACCCTATGTTCTTCTCCATATCCAGGCTTTATCTCTGCCAAATTTCATGACGATCGATTCAGCGATTTAGGCGTGAAAGCGTAACAGACAGATAGAGTTACTTTCGCATTTATAATATTAGTAGGGAAGTAGGGATTGTAGATTCAAAATGATATAAGTTTGAAAGCGTTGATCTTACCTAAAGGAAGTAATAACATAACTTAGGTGAGTATATTCTTCCGTATTCATCTCATCACACGACAAGTGCATAAAGAATGTTCTTACATCTTGTTATTCAGAAGGGAACACAGTTCTAGATACTTGTAATGCAGTTTATTTATTATTTTCTCACAAACTATTTCCTTCATAAATATTGAATTATTTGCTGTTGTAGACAGTACCCAAATAGCTAATGTGATTCTTGAAATGTGTTAAGGCTCACTGCTTAAGAAGTGGCGCGCAGATTAGTCGGTCTGCGTTGTTAGCCCATGGTTAGCCTATACCGTGTATAAAAATACTGAGATGCCCGAGGCAGTAATAAATGTATTAAAGAAGAAAGCATGCTGCGCCGCCACATATAAATTGGAAAACGTGCATATGGATGACGACTGGGACAATAATAATTTTAAAATTACGTCGTTATAAGTAGGTCCGAATATGTATGCAGGACATTACCCTCAATGAATATAAGGTCGTATTACAGAGACTGCCGTTAGAATAAACCTTTAAATATACCGGTACGACATACTGATGTCACATTTCTAAACGTATGAATCGCGCCAGTCTGTAGCAAAACAACAAACAAAAAGAAATACAGTTATACAATGAATACGTACTTTATCTCGCACCTGAAAGCTTTGAAACATTGTTTCCACATGCGCTAGTTTTCAACTCCACTATTTGCGGATTATGGCACCGCGCCAACTCAATTCTGCGTATCTTTAAATAATCAATACATTTTGATAGCTTATCATATTTAATTAAATCTTCCGCCAGATTTAGTGTGAATCTAAATTACATGAATAGAATATTAAGTTCATTCTCAGACTAGTCTGTTCCTTTAGTTTTCAAATGATTGAAAGAAACATAGAATGCATTCCTTGCCACTTACTATCCCGCGCGCAAGTTGTAACCAGCAACTAATTGGAACTGACTATTACAGTATGCGTAAGAGATATTTAACCATTCATCACTGCATGCATATTAACTGCTTCGTTCATTCAGGTCCTTTTTTATTATAACATACGATTAGCACATATTTTGCTATCAACAACTACGCAAATTGACCATATTACTCCTAATTTTATTATGCTATTGTGAACAAACAAGTTTACACCAAATACTAACTTCCTGAACTTGGGCTTTTTCTCTATCTGAATATCGATGAATATCGGTCGTCTGTGCCGGCAGGTAGCGCAGCTCGTCGGCGGCCCACGTTCTTTTTAAGTGCCGCGTTTCGTAAAGATCTTTGTTGTCCTAACAACGGATTTTTGTAAGCAAGCCAAAATTTGCCAAAATACTAAAAATGTATTACCACTAAAATGGCATACAACTACAAAGCAAAACTAGAGAAGTAAGTTCCTACGTCCAGTCCGTCTAATAATATTTTATCCTACAAAGTAAAATGTATAAAATTATGCCGATTTCTCGCCACCAGTGCGATTTTCGACGCGGTGAGATGGAATCTGTTAGATTCTCAATGCTCGGCTCCACACAGGGGGTTAAAAATCCAGTGCGCGAAAAGATCCTGCCGCAATTTTATTACATCCGTGTGAACATGGCCGCCAACAGTAGAAATTCCCGTATTGAAGATAACAACAACTAGATAGATAACAACTTTAAGTGGTGACAGGTTGCTGGCACTGCATTTAAATGCTCTGCACTCTACCATATTTAAGCCCCGACTCAAAAAGAGGGGTGTTATAAGTTTGACCACTTTGTGTGTCTGTGTCTGTCTTTGAGCCTGTCTGTGGCGCCGTAGCTCTTAAACGGGTGAATAGATTTGGGTGCGGTTTTCTTTATTTTAAAGGTTTTCTAGCGGTGGATCTTAGACATGTTTTATCAAAATCAGTTCAGCCGTTTCAAGGTCATCCGCTGTTTTGTTAGCTGCGCTAGGATTCAAAGACGTGATCAAAGCATTGTCCCATCGGGGGACGTTCAATGAAAACGCCAAACAGACGAGGCCCAGCAATAATTAATGGAACTATGCTATTGTAGAAAGGATAACATTTTCATTAGCCGTCACCCGACGTGACAATGGTCACATATTACCTACAACTTCTTATTAAACTTAAAAGGCCAATAATTTTTTTTTAGCTTTTTAAAGTTTTTTGTTTGGATCGGGGTTTTTTTAAAACCTGGTTTCATTTACTAGTTTCCCTGTTCATCCCACCAACAATATTAATAATCTGAAATTATTGAGTAATAAAGTGACATTCGATTCGCAAACCAGTGCTGCGGAAACTGTCATCACATCGACGCCGGAGATTCAGCAGTTTTAGGCCACATGTGACAGAAATCCTGCAAGATATTTCGGACGGTCGGTTTGATAGTAAGCTGCAAGTTTCAACAGCATTACTATACTTAAAGCGCGTTCACAAGAGCGCTAAACCGCGTTCGTAACGGTCATGGACAGCTCTTTGCTAGATTTTGGAATATATACCGTGGTCTCTAGTCATAACGTAGGTACATTTTTAACTTTATTAAGATTTAAAAGCTGTTCGAATGCGACCAGCGCGCAATGTCATTAGTGACATGTGCAGGCGCCCGCGGCGTTACACTTACTAATTAAGTAAAAGGCGGGCCATCAGACGCTACACACATGAATTTTGTTTCGTGTGGAAATGGCGATCTTGAGCTTTGTCCATGCTGCAGTTATAGCAACTGTATGTTTCTGTTACAGTATTCTATTGTAACCGTCTAACCAGCGGGGTGTTGCCGTGTGAACCCAGCCTTTATTCAGCAAAAACCGTGGAGATTCCAGGATTATATGAAAGTTCCGTTTTGTGGGGGGTATAAAACTGCAGTATAATCTCAACGGCTCACATGCTCCAAGCGTTATCTCGAACATGTGAGCAGTAAGTTTGACAAAAAGTCAATAAAAAGCACAACGATCGCAAGGCAGTTGACCTTGCTGGGTGTTTACATCGGCGCGCATCGGTCGCGGGCGCGTCAGGGCCGCGCGCGCGTTGCACCGGCGCGCGGCGCTGGGACACAAACAACCTACATACCCATACCTACACCAATGCTAATGTGGTTCTATCTACATAGTGGTTCGAGTATGCAGGACGCCGCCCGGCCGTGTCCGGTTAGGCGCGTCGCGTTCCGATCCATGGATGGCACTGAACTCCTAGCATGCCCATTGTCAGGCTTGAGGCAAAGTATACTGTAGCAACTTTAATGTGGCACCAAAATTTGACTATAACTGTTTCCAGTTAATGGCAAAAGGATGAAGACAAAAATAAAAATTGAATACTGAATTGGTGTTTATTTTTATGGAGAAGCTACACTAACTTATTTTTAACTCAGTTCTGAAAAATAAGAAAGTTAATAAAGTAAGCAACACCATTCAATTCCATATGTAATGCAAAAAAAAAACTTAACTGGCCGAAATGTGGGTGTGCGTACCAACTGTACAACACCACTGCCTATCCTTTCGGGGAAGTTTCACCTAGTTCGTGATGGTATAATTACATTTATGTGTAAATTCCCTAGGAACTGAACAGGTTTTTAAAACCAAAGAAAGAATATCGTTTTTAACGTAATATTTAAGGAATGTTAATACTGGGGTCTCCTGCTTTCATCATCAGAATCACAGTAAAATCAATCAAGGAAGGACATTTCATGAAACATTTTATTTGAAGTTCACAGTGTGGCGACATACTATGAAAAATACGCGACGGAAAGTTCGGAATGCCTGAGTGCGACGTTTTAACCGACCACCCAAGGCAAAGCTAAAGAAGAATTATGATTTTAACAGGCTAAGTATATATGTTGATCTATTCGCTTATAGCTGCTATACTCATATCGTGTTTGGTATCCAATAAAATATATTGGTTATGTATATACACGTAAACATAATAATATAAACCCCAAAAGAAAAAACTATGACTGTTTTCTTATTGAAAACAGTAAAAACATATTTGTTTTATTTTTACGCTGACATGAAGCGAAATTGTTTATTCTGTAAAAAGTATATCGTAATCACTTCTACCCGCCTTAAAAAATAAAATAAGCCCGAAGGAGCCAATATTTCCTATCTGATTACTCCTGAGAAGAAATGCCAAAACCAACTCAGAGGTCTCTTTTAAATTCCAGATATAATCTTGGTCAGATCATGTGAGGACATGTAAACCGGTGTCTGAAATGGTAATTTGAGTAAAAGAACTACACAGATTTGAGTGAAACTGCACAGTCAGTGCAATTGTCAGTAATCGACAATCGTATATCTCGACTCAGGACTTAAAAAAACTAAAAATCATTTTAAAATAGTATGTATGCTGTTTAACAAATTAAAGGTATAAAATTCTACTCTATTAAACTCAATGATCCCAAACTCTTAAATAATTGTAATATAAAAGAATGTTTAAAACAAAAACCCTACTAGAACAAATGGCAATAGCATATTTTGGGAAAGCATTTAAAAAAAGAAATTAAAATGGAGCATTAATAATATTAATGCTCCATTTTAATTTCTTATTTTAATTTCTTTATTATTATGGCAGAGCCGATATTTTTAGAAACGATTATCAACCATATTTTTTACAACTATAAGTTACAAATTAACGTTACTGTTAGGAAATATTCATTACTTATGATTATGACACGTGCCAAATAAACATATTTTCTTTCTTTCTAGTAGCTTAGTGCAAAGATTTTATAGTTTTCTTAGTTTCAATAGCAAAGATACGTTTCTTTAAGAAAAAGGTGCTACTATCTGAACAAACGATTATGATATCAGCTGCACACCTGTAAGATTAAACAGTGAAAAACGGTTCCTTAGCTTCTAGGCGAAGTCTACTAACAATCTGTCATTATTTAAGACATGTTGGTCTCCAGTGTACCATTTCTGTGCGCAACTCATGTAATACGACGACAGCCATAACTCGTGGTCGTAGAGCCATATATACCGCTGGAACACCGATACCGTTCAATTTCCGCGGAGTGCAGGCGATACGTAAGCATTACGTTCACACGCAATACCTAGCCTAGCGATTTGATATTCTTATCCCATCCTATTTATTCAGTAACTGTGTATGTATTTTTACACAAGGAACATAGTTGTATCTACTACACGTAGATTTTGACAATAATAATAATAAATTATGAATTGTATTCAAATTTCAAATAAGATCTTTTTTAGACCGAGTTTGAGAGAACGTTTGATTAGATTATACATATTACATAGCACTATATTCTCAGGCAATTTATTACTACAAAGAAATCGACTTTTAAAATCATAGTTGTATTTGATAAACACAGAGAAGATGTAGTCGTAAAAGGTATGGTGAAAGATAACACTATGGGGAAAATTCAAAATTGATGCAGCAATATTTCCACAACAGTGGTCTAAGCAAATGTTTAATGATGTGTAATTGAAAGTGGAATGTAATCAAAATCATGACACTGACAGACTGCTTTACGTAGTACCAAATAGCCATACAGTATACACGTAACACCCAGTTTCTGAAAATCTGCCGATTCTCGGGACAGTTATCTAATCTCATGTTAGTTGTTGTGATTGGTTCGCAGAAATAACAAAAGCCAATCAAATTAATTCAGTCAGACATGCGAATTGTAAAACTGAATATTCTATTAGGTCTTTAAAATAAAGTCACGGACTTTTTGTAAAAAAGAAGGTCGTGATGAAAAACATCTTTGTTTTCTGTGTGAAGATAAATGATAACTATTTTCAGTTTAAATGCATCGTTTATAACACAGAAAGAATTAATTCAATCATAATAAAATAAGCATTTATATCGAGGATAGCCTAGCTAGATGGTATCACGGAAATACGTATTGAAATCTGAACTTGATGGTCGGAAATGACCAACAGGCAGTGAGCCAGCGTGTTGCATACCAGTGAACTACAAATGCTCGTTCTTTCCAGTATAAAGAGGCTTTTTGTTGCCTTGCACTTGGACAAATTAACCTAAAAAAAATTAAATATTGTTCGTAGGTAAGCAAAGCGCATCTCTTCAGAACGGCTGAACCGAATTGCCACATTTTTTTTAATGTCCGTATATCGAATAGCCCGAATCGGGGGTCTCCTCTCTAACTCCGGTAACGAAAATACGGGCCCGTCAGAAAATAGTTCGAAACTTTGAAGTGACTCCTACAGCTGATTAATTAACTTTTATGGACGGGTAAAACCACATAGGGAGTAGGGACAGCTGTCAAATCGTGTAGTAATTCAGTCTTAGTTTGGGCCCCAAACTGATCATAGTTCCGTAAGGGACACGGAGTCGGAAACGCCCGTAACTTCGACCGAGATTACGGATTTCGTGCTTAGAGAGCCCCCTTGTTCCTACGGAAAGAAAAGTTGCCGGAAAATTTAGAAAATTCTGAAAAAGGGAACGTCCCTTTATCTAAGGGATTTAGACAGGACTCTCTCGGTGCAGCTAATGCCTATTAATATTATAAATGCGAAAGTACTGTCTATCTGTTTTGCTTTCACGCCTAAACCGCTGAACCGATCTTCATGAAATTTGGCAGAGATATAGCCTGGGATATGGAGAAGGACATATGCTACTTTTTTACGCGATAACCGACATCCACGGAGGTGCTGCGGGCTAAAGTTAGTAGTTACTATTTACTAGCCAAAAAAGTTATAGTTAAAAGCTACTCCGCTACAGCTTATAAATGATGTCACTTACCAAACCATAAATCCCAAATTATTGTCGTTATTGTTGCACTTTTGTAAAATGAAACCTTGGATAAGTCTGAGTAGGTTGCTGTATTATCTTTGTTAAATTCTATTATATTCTGTTGAAAGAAACATTTCTCTTGTTTGTCGCTATTTACGTTTGGAGGGGAGTTTCCTTATTAAGAGCGTCCCTGGTTCGGATCGGATGCTGTGCGCCAACGCTCTCACGGTTGTAGCTACAATAATATGTTCTTAGGAGCCATAAACAGTTATATTTTTCATAAAATATTAGTCACTAGGGAAAACAATTACCCCATCTCAAAATGTCAGCCTGGTACTATGTATGGTCGAATGTACATTGCGGTGAATGAAAAATGTATCACTTCGATGTATGGCAGCGCTAAGTACGGTGCTGAAACCCTGGTTATTGCTATCTTTCTGGTAATCATTGGTGTAATGCATTGTATGGATCATCGTATTACGTAATAAAAGGTTATCACAATTATAGTATAAAAACACTCACAGCTTAATGCAAGAGTTTGACCACACTAAAGTCAGCAGGGATGACGTCATTCGAAATTACTTGGCGTAACTGGAAATGATAATGTCCAGAATTCGAAAGCATGCTGGTGGGTTTCTTTGTAGCCATAATTACTTTAAAGTTAAACGTCTGTGCCAAAAGGAAAACTTATAATTTTAACACCTTACGATGCAGTCGTAAATAAAATTATTAAAGGCGGATGCCGTAAGACTCATCATCATCATCATCATCATTTCAGCCGAAAGACGTCCACTGCTGGACATAGGCCTCCCCCAAGCTCCTCCACTTCGACCGGTTCTGTGCTTCTCGCATCCAGCAGATTCCTGCGGCCTTCACAAGGTCATCAGTCCATCTTGTGGGAGGCCTTCCAACGCTACGTCTTCCGGTACGCGGTCGCCACTCCAGAACCTTTCGGCCCCATCGGCTATCTGTTCTGCGAGCAATATGCCCTGCCCACTGCCACTTAAGTTTGGCAATTCTTCGGGTTATGTCGGTTAGCTTGGTCCTTGGCCCTAAGACTATTGCGTAAAAAAGTAATTTAATGGGATACAGATTAAATGAACTTGGAGGATTGGTATTGATGATTTTAATGATTATATTCTGTAAATATAGTATACGTGTTACAGTCGCGCATGATATTTTGGTCAACACACAACTGGACACTGACTGCAAATTGCAAAAAAGTAAGAAAATATGAATTTTGCGGGTTTCTCTGGAGCTTCCCCCTTAAGTATACTTATTTCTCGTTGAAACGTATTTTGAACTAGTGAATTTTGTCAAAACCAAAGTGTATATTAAAATTAAACCGATTCCTGCACGGAACCTTACAGTTAATTCCGATGCATCATACAAATTGAAATTTAGCGGTAACCACATTTTTAGTTACTTGATTTTTTTTGTACGAATTACCGAAAATAATTGCGGACATTGTGATGAGATTATGATATGTACACAGTCTTTTCTATGAAGACTTATCACGTCTGTTCTTTCATAAAGGTATAATTTGTTTTGTTTGCCTAAAGTGCGAAAGGCTCATATTTAGGTACCCCTACTCACGCGTGGAAACTATAGTAAAATACCACAACGATCCAGGATCATAGCTGACGCTTTGTCTTTGTGAGTTTGCATGCTGAGCTCGAGAGAGGTTACCTTCATTACTTATAGATATAGCTTTGTTGTTAAGTGGCAGTGCCAGACCTCTGTCTGCTTTTACCTTTAAGCGTACTTCATTTAAGTTAAAACAAGGTACATAACCTAAATAGCTAACTATAATCTAATAATACTAATACCTAATGTTTAAATTTTTGGTTGGCTGATTCGATGGAATTAATGAAAATCATTCATTTGCGTCAATAATGTCGGGCAAGTTTCAAGCATTTGTCGGTAGACGTGTAAATGAGCCTTTGGGATCGAAAACAAGCAAACAACGCCGTAGAGAAAGCTCGATGAAACGTAAGTCCCTGCGCCTTACTTTGTACACCAAACAACGCATCGAGGAGACTACCATCCAGGAGAAGAAAAGATGCGACCTAACTTAAGAGTAAAAGAGACAACGGTCGCGGAATGCGGCGCACTTAATTTTTGTAACGGACTACGGGTCGAAAAGCGCGCGGCGCGGCCGTGAGGACCATCATGTAGTACGGTCCATACGGGGCAGGTGGGGGGATCGGCTGTAGTACGACGGCCCGCGCTTCTCGTAAAGGAAGCGACCCTGGCGCGGTCATTGCTCGCCGCGACCGCATTCCTCTCCCCCGCCCCCCGCGCCTCCACGGCGCCTGCGCATCAATGAACGGCTCGCGCGCAACTGCCGCGTCCACTCGCCCTGTCTCATTCCCGCTACTGTCTGCTTTGTCCGCTGCTTACTCCCCTTCTTTATACCTTATCTCGTTCAAATGACAACCGTTGTTGTGTGCAGAAAATATTACAACAACCAAATATAAAGGTGTAACCTCACCACGAAAAGATATTTAATAAAAATAAAGAATCACTTAATTCGTACTTAAAATACTTTCGTTTTCAACCAATTGCTGGCACCTTTACTAGCTACAGGCAGGTTATTTATAAACACACCTGTTTTGGTTAATTTCGTACTATACGTTCACACGGTATTGATAACCTTTCAATGGGTTTCACTGGCAGGAGAGGTACCTACTTAAAAAAAAAAAACTGTGTGGTAGGTAGTTAATTTCAATCTATGAGGAAGCAATACCTGTATCTCATAATCATATCACATGTAGTATCTAGTTCCCAATATTTAACCGTTATTGGCAGTTACGATTTTAATATTTGAAAATTGTAACCTTACACCATTACACGATACACATTGCCAATAATTGTTCGGTTCATTTACATAAATTAAGTTACAATTATATTTCTTTCATTAGATTCAGTTTTTTTCTAAGATTTATTTAAAACTAACGACCTGCCCCTGCTTCTACATTTATGTTTAAGTTATTTTATAATGGACTAGCTGCGTCCCGCGGTTTCACCCGCGTAAGTTTCGATTCCGTGGGAATATCGGGATAAAAAATACCAGCTATAGGGAACAGCTATGTACCCATCAAGTTGCATCGCAATCGGTTCATTCGTTTTAACGTGAATAAGTACATACTTACTAAGTTACTAACACAAACTTTCACAATTAGAGTAGGATTTTATTTATGGAGACAAAGTAATAAAATCTTTCACAGCTAATATTTCATTTACTCATACAATATTGAATGGACGAAACAAAATTTTACTGCAATCTTGGGGTTCATTCGATTAATCGAGTCTGATCAAGCCACGCTGCGATGGGTGCAATTCATTCATTTCATCCCTACATATTTATGTAGGTATTCAAATAAATTTACCCTTGATGATAAAACTAGTTATTTGAATTAGAATTAATACTAGGATACGAATGTAACAAAGTTGTTTCTACCAGCGCGACGGTGGCGATCTAATTAAATTTTGGAACACAAAAGCTGCTATTGTGACTTAACTATGATATAATAGTTAGATATATACCCTCGCGGAATTTTATGTAGGTAATAATGAGTACTTTAATCATTTAGTACATAATTTTTATGTATCATCAATAGTTTTCTCAGTGCACGCCAAATAATGAATTTATAGGCAAATGGAGACATTTTTTTTTTGTACGGGTTATAAGCCCAGCACAAATTGTGGCGAATAGTAATGAAATCTATGTTGGTTTATTCCTTATAATCTCTAGATTAAAGTGGTAAAATATTAGCAAAAATTCTAACCGAAATACTGTGAAATTTGACAGTCAAAACATGACTCTCATAATAACCTAAAACCTCACAAGAGCGATCGTCTAATGAGTAGATAGGTCTCATTGGTATTTTAAGTTAAAATAGCGCACTGTCCAATAATAAATAGTATAAAACAAAGTCAAGTCTGATATATTTTGATGTGATATTCACGATATGACAGACTGATTCATGAAATTATATTAGATTCCGAAATAGCGCGGCTTTTCCTGGCCTTAAACTGTACATCTAAAGAAGAACTTATTACTACAAGAAGTATTTATTACTGTTAATCATAATTTTCAAAGTCATTTCTTAAAAGCAGTGTATCATCTAAACACGATGCAGGTGGCTCAACCTCACCTTGATGCCGAATAAAAATTGTGCATTTCTGCATAGGAGGCTAAATGGTTTGGAGTGTTTAGTTTTGCTCGAGCAATCGCTAATATCTGTTCAGCATAAAATATTAATGCCGCAGCTATTTTAAAGTCAAGTATGGAGTGGGAATTTCGAAAGGTAGATTTATTAAGAGCAGTTGTGGTACGACCGCGACTTTCGAGTTGTAGGTCGTGGGATCAAACCCAGCTAGGCGCTTCATCATCATCATATCAGCCGAAAGACGTCCTCTGCTGGACATAGACCTACCCCAAGCGCCGCCACTCCGACCAGACCTGTGCTTCTCGCATCCAGCGGATTCCTGCGGCCTTCACAAGGTCATCGGTCCACCTGGTGGGAGGCCTTCCAATTCTGCGCCGACAAGCGCTTTACTTTGTGTAAATTATTTCATCACCACTGCTCTCAAAACAGAGAAGGGAAACTTGTCTTAGAATCATAACTTCGTGGATTACGGCCCACTCCCTCTGACTGAGATGAGGCCTGTGTCCCAGCAGTGGGAACCATTTAGGCTGATTATGCTATGAGGTGGGATGATGCTGTATTCAAATATTCCTGACGGAACAATTTCAAGTCCCGTTTAATTCAGCCATTCACGACTTTAACCACCCACCTACACAAGGTCACACAACGGGACTTATTGGCTGCAATGGTCGATAATTGGTTTCCTCCAGCCTGTTTAGATTCACGCAAGCCTTGTAACCATGTTGTTGTAAAAAAAAATGGAATTGCATCCCCAAAGCCTCTACCGAGAATGATAATGTCGTTTTCTCTGAAAAACCTTTGCAGTGGACTATTATCAGTGAACAATCTAATTATAGAAGTATCTGACTCTGTTGCAGAGTATGGTCCAACAACATCAAGGATATAACAACAAGAACAGATAAAATCTTTCGAATAAAAATACGAAAAGAATAGAAAAAACCCTTTCATGCAACTATCTAGAAAAAATCGGAAACAATAATGTTGTTTGTCACTTCTGTCAGTGTCAAACTAATTGAAACTGATGATGAACAAAGGGCTACAGAGCATGTACAACGGGGTTATTGATTACGTTTCGTTCCACGGTGATTTTTAAAGTACGTTACGCGATATTTGAGGTAATCAGTTAATAACAGCATTAAAAATCAGTTCACTGTACCAGTTATCTCTTTAGCCGATATTGTTACCGCCGTGCACCGTATAGTTCGACTTTTAATTGTATTTAGTAACATGACAGTTCAAAGAAAACTATTTTTGCAATACTAAAACTAATAGTGTTGAGGTAGTGAACGATTTAGCGTAAAGAGCGAATGATAATACAAAGTTTCAGTGAAATCCGACCGTTTGAAGTGGGTCAAAATCAAGTCCAAAGGAATAAAAGCGTGTTAAAAATGGTTTCATTTTAAATTAAAACATTTTTATCATTCGTTATAAAACTTTAAAAATCATTTGTAAGATGTGGAATACAAGAATAATTAATAATTTATTCATAAAAGTAATTTCCTTTTTCTTAATTTCTTCTTTTATAAAGAAACTAAATAAATTACCTTACTACTTAAAAACAAAATATAACACATTCGTACGTATAACACACAAAACAAATTCTACTATTTTTCATAGTGCATAGCTATCATGTTTTTAAGACAATTTATTAAATTTAAAAGCAAGAAAAATTGCATGTAAGTACATAATTTCAAGTTCATTCAATTTCGTTCATTCTTACTGATTTTGGTTGTTAAAATCTGCCCTTCAACTGTCACGTTACTGAATACAGTTAAAAGTCGAACTATAGTAACATATATTTTGTGTCACGTTAAAATAAACCTAAAAGCGCTCCTACTAAACACGTATTTGTTGCTAAAACACTTTTTACTATTATTTCATTAATCCGGTTAGATTTCATATAGTTTTTGGTCTGTTAATTATAATAAGATGATCACTTTTTAATGTCTAATATGAGTAAACGGTAACTTAAATTACGTTACCGTTTACTAGTGGGCCCAAAAAACATTGTCTTCTTTGCTACCGTCGGTTACATTATTGCAATTTTCTTAAGGATCTCATTTAAAAAAATATAGCCTATGTTACTTCTTGATAATTTAGCTTTGTATTGGTAAAAAAAGGTAAAATAGGCCCAGCAGTTTCGGAGGTTATTCAGTACAAACAAACTACCAAAAAATCTTTCTTCTTTACAATATTAGTGTAGATAGTGTGGCAGCCATCTACAATGCCACATGCGAACTACAAAATCAAAGACTTGAAAAACACAAAAAGTGATGTGGCGCCATCTACAACGCCACAGGCGAACTACGCAAGGCTTGACATGATACAAATCCTGCATCGCACAATCAGAGTTTACCGCACGACTCGCATAGATACAACATCCCGACATCAACCGTCGGGCAGTTGCCCACCAGATACAACACCCGTCTGGTCGGAGGATCCTCCCTTTACCATCGGGTATGAGTGAACTTGTTCCTCATATTTCTATAATGGTATAGATTATGGCTCTATCACTCCTTCTCACAAAGGCGGCTTGTGTCCCAGCAGTGGGAATAACGGCGTCAGCGTAGAAAACTACGCTGACGCCGCTAGGGAAGTTGGCGCGCAGCACCCAGTCGTACCCGATGTCCCACAGATGCGGCATGGATGATGGTGGCGTGGCATCCATAAAATAAGTATGCATCGCATAGACGCTGTGTAAATGCATATGCTACGGTGCGCTACGGCGCGTAAACGTGCACTTTGGCGCGTATACATACGCTACGCTACGGCCGTGTAACACCAGGGCTACGGCGCGTAGGTGTTGTACTACGACGCACAGTTTCTGTGCTACGCAGCGTAGCTGCTGCGCTACGGCGCGTAGCCGCTGTGTTACGGCGCGTTTTCATGCAATCATTAACAAAAAATATTCAGATGTGCAAACACTTCTATCCTCTTTGCTCCTAAATACCTACTGCTATTCAATATATACCTGCTAGCTTTCAACCGCGTCGGTGTTGGAAAATATCACACGGGAACGTACTACCGGAATTTCGAGTACCCTTTGTACCTTTAATATTCAGGTTATAACTTATCTGTGTGCCAAATTCCATGCAATGCTTACGCGGCGCATACCAGTAAAGCTCCCAGACAGCATGATTTTTCCGAGATTTTTAACAATCATCGTCATATTTCAGCCAATTACACAAAACCTTAAAGCATTATGCACCTAAACCATCCTCATCAATCACTTGGCCTATTGGTGAAAATACGTTCGGTAATTTTTGAGTTTTGAGTTTATCGCGTTCAAATAGAGAGACGAACGCGGCGGGCGAAGTTTGTTTTATAATATGCAGTGATAGTGATAATATAAGACAGCAATACAGAAAGTAACGCAAACAAACATTTTAAATCTGTTATTACGAACTTTACGGTTTGGTAGGTACTTGGCGCATTTTTGCAATACAACACGCTGCGGCCCGCCGCCCGGCCTCGCCGCGGCGTCAATGTGCGCTTAGCCTAAAGGCACAGATGCGGAGTTTGTGCAACGATATGCATACGTTAGAAATCGCCTACGCCGGACTTACGTCGGGGCGTTGGCTTTAGGCTTGCGACTATTAACTCTTGTTCATTTACCGCTATTATAAGGCCGGCTCTTCAAGTCGTGTCAGTCACGGCTACGACTTGAAGAAGTGGTCCAGTGATGGTTAAAATGGACCACGTAGGTTCGAACGAACCCAGGCAGGCACTTAGCTTCTTGTAAGTTCTTTTATCACCACTGTTCTCAAATTGGTGACGGAAACATCGTGAGGAAATTGACATGGATTATAACAAAAAAATAGCAACGAACGCCTTATAACAAACAACTGAACACAGCCCGTTACAAACAAATTCAATTTATTGTGAAATATGCTTACACAATTCCAAATTATTATTGACTATGGCATTGTACATGGCAATACATTGTCCTAAATATATGGGTCAAATCAGTACCTAGGTACATCCCTCATTAGAATTGAATGCGCTTTGAATACTTCCGACAGTTGGCATCTCCTAAGACTTTGATGAATTTCAAAATGTGAAGAAAGCCCAATTTCATATTTTTCTACCTACCAAGTATAACAATATAAGAAACATCCAGTTCATATAAAATCATTTAAGTAGTAAAGTCAGAAACTGCATGCATTTTATTCAAAATGTACGTCCTCAAAACGAAAAGTTAAACAGCATAAATGTTGCATGTAGTGAATCAATCCATTTAAAGAGATCTTAAAACAGTTATGGGGTAAAACAAGCAGAGCGATTCATTACATTTACAACTTTTATAAGTTTACGGGAGCCATCGAAAGCGTTCAGTGTAGGTTGTCCAACGGCTTTGCGCGTCGTGGCTGGCACGCGGTCAACGCTCGGCAAACTGCCGGTCTGCCGGACTTACAGGTTGCACATGGGGCAATGGAATCCGCGGGGGACAAAAAAGAAACGCGCCCGCGCCGCCTGCCGCGCGCTTCTCGGCTACTAAACAACGGCTAAGGCGAACTATGAGCCATTTCCAATATCGACACAAGCAAGATTAGCACGAGAACCGTAGAGAAGCGTTTTCTCGACGAAAGAGTAGATAAAAATGACGTTTCCGTGTAGACAGTTGACAGTTTTGTACCGAGACATGTAGGCAAGCGATTTCTATTCTACAGTAGAGTACAACTAGAAAGCGTCATGCTAAGCCTGCAGCAGGCGCTCCGATAGGTCCGTCACCAGTTCAGGGCCAATAGGGGCGCCAACCGCACTCGATGCGTTTGATCGAGATGGTAAAATGAAACTCACACTAAGGCCTTTTGTTCCGGTCGGTGGATCCTACCGCCCAATAAAGGAAGTTAGTCCAATTCTGACAATATAGTGTAGCTGCGGTCAGAAAGTATGACTGCGGTCAGACGGTCTAACTTCCTAGCCAAAAAAGGATAAAAGGCCTTGCTGGTAACCTACCCAAATATAATTAACTCTATAGCTCTAGTTTGATGGTGTTTGAATCTACTCTCCCTTTATTTATGAGGTTGTGCTGCTCATAAAAAAATATGATTGACGTGTAAAAGTGTTTGTTGCCTACTTACAGAAATAAAATCATTCATCATTTATCATGTATCATTATACACTAAATAAAAGACATGGACGTCAGGCTCAGGAGACGTCAGGAGTCAGGCCTAGCACAGACAACAAGTTAATAATATTTCAAAATAACCGATAACATTTGAAATCCCACCACAGCTTTCGTTACTTGGCAAAACTTAGCAAGGAATATTTCAATTTAAAAGATTATTATTTTGATTCAAGTATTCGGGGACAACTTTATGATGCCAGTTTTGGAAATAAGATGGTAATTGGGACATGCTTATTGTAAGAATTTATTTGATACGATTTCACTCGAGATAACATTCGAGTATTTTTATAATATAAAATATTGAAACTGTTTTTAAAGCGTATTATTCAATACGCTTTAAAAACAAACTAGACTGTAATGAACATCAATCAACTCAGTCTATGCTGGACATGGACTCCCACAGCGTCCTCCACCTTCCGCATCCAGTCTGACCCACCCACCTTTTTAAGGTCGTCGGTCCGCCTAACTGGGGGGCGTCCCACACCACACTTGCCAATACGCGGTCTCCCCTCCAGGACTCGTCTGCTCCATCGCCCATCGCTCCTTCGATAAACATGGCCAGCCCACCTACTTACTCTGCAAGCTATATCAGTAACTCCAGTTCTTTTCCAGATAACTTAATTTCTGATTTTATCCTTCAAAGAAGCAGGCATAGCCCGCCTTATAGCGTGGTGAGTGACTTTAAATTAGTGGACCAGCCCAACTATCAGTGTCAACTTTTCGGCACCGTATGTCATGACGGGCAGGACGCACTGTATGAAGACCTTAGTTTTCTAACGTTGCGGTAATGGCGACGAGAAGACTTGACGAAGTTTTCCAAACGCTGCCCAACCCAACTGTATCCTCCCGTCGGCTTCTTTCTCAAAGTTGGGTCTACCAAGCTGGATGACTTACCCTAGATAGTCATAGTCCTTCACAACTACGAGAAGCGACCCTTCGATGCGGATTGGACTCGGCAAGTCGTGAGAATTGTACATGACTTTCGTCTTATCCAAATTCATGCCGAGACCAAGCAGCCGAGAGGCTCATTTAGGCTATGCAGCATCTGGTCTAACTGTTCCATCGTCTCTGCCATTATGACGAAGTCGTCGGCAAAACGAAGATGTGAGACGTACGTTCACGTTGATACCCTGTCCAGTCCAGTCCAGCGTCTTAAAGACGTCCTCCAGCGCATTGGTAAACAGTTTCGGGGAAATCACATCCCCCTCTCTCACCCCCCTGAGCAGTTGGATGAGGCTGGTTTTCTGATCCTGGAGCTAGACAGTCATCGTGGCAGCGTCATACAAACACTTCAGCCTTCGATGTATCCAGTCAATTCGACATCGTTGCCTCTGTTCTCTCTCTGTTCTGGGCTCTCTAGCCCAGAACTGCCCAAATTTCGATGGAGTCGATTGCTTTCTTATAGTCCTAAATGCCATACACAGCGGCTGGTTGTACTCTTCGGTCGTCTGCACAATTGGCCGAACAGTATGGATGTGGTCTACGGTACTTAAGCCTTTTCGAAAACCTGCTTGTTCTGGTGGCCGAAACTCGTCAAGTCTCCTGGCGAGACGGTTCGTAAGCTGTTTTCGGACGATCCTCCAAAACAGCTGATATACGTGGCTCAGAAGTGTGATGTCTATAGTTCTTCAGCAAGGTATTGTCACCTTTTTTAAAGAACAGGACCACCTCACCTCTGCTCCACGCTTCAGGTGTTGTACCCTCTAGGATGACGTAGGTGAAGAGACTTGCTAGCTCTCTCAGGATTGGAACCCCACCCGCTTTAAGGAGCTCTGTCGTTATTCCGTCATCATCAGGTGTGTTGTCATTCTTTAGCTGCTCGAAAGCCGTCATAATCTCGCACTGGTCTCCTCTCTACGGAGGACATCAAGTATGCCCTCCGTATAGTGCCGCGTTAGTTCGGCTCGGTGGTCATCTTCACTATGTCCCGCTGGTTTCACCGCCCGCGTTGAATATAAGTGCCTGTCAAAATCCACGACTTCCTCGAGTATCTCGGACTTCAAGGTCGCGATTCTGCCATCCACAGTTCTTAGTTTCGTCAGCTGGGACCTCCCTAATTGCTGAGCGAACACATTCGATCCCCGGTTCTGCTCGATTGTGAGTTCGCGTTTCTTGAAGATTATACTCCATAGGTTTAGGTAGTTAAATAAAAGTAAACAAATCGTAAAAAGGGTTTTTTATAGTTGTCACTTTCTTGTTTAAAAATACGGTGTATCAAAATCATATTTATTTTCGATTTAACAATAGCTCCCTGTTTTATTAATAAATATTATACTTTATCATTTATTCTTAAACTACTTTTCCTAGATGTAACTACTTGAGCACGATTTTTTTGTTAGATTATTACAATAATATAATATTTTGTAATCTGCCTATTGTAAAGAGCCCAAAATGACAGGTTCCCTAAACCTTTTAAAAAATATAACGAATTTTCTAAATTGAAAAGTACAATTGTGTGTGATGTAGTATGGCAACTGAAGTGGCAATTATTACGTTTAGTCGGTTAACCAGACTTTGACAGCGCTCTCAACAATCGACATTTACGATTATGCGAGTGCGTTTCGATTTTGTAAATTGTGTTATTATAGCTAGGAAAATAATTGATGATACAACGGAACGATTTAATATTAATGTGACAGATAGTTCATCAGATTTTGATTCAGATTCCGAACTAGCCTATTATTATATGACTGTAAATAATATGATCTTAACATTTGAAATAAAAGGTTTCGCATCTATGAGTCACGTGGTTTTTTTTTGTTTACCTTTATTTAACTACCTAAACCTATGGAGTATAGGTCTTCGTATTGCAGTTTACTTCGGCTACAATAACAATACCTATAACTCGTATCTCGGACAACTGTGATTTTGCCTGGTTTTCAAAGGAAATCCAACGTTCTATACTGTCACTAGTTTTGAGCCGGGATAGAAATAAATAAACTGGCGCATAGCAAATTAATCATCTGTGATAAAATTATTAGATTCGAGTGAAATTCAATCTGTAGGACGAGGAGCAATCGACAGGTTTGCAAGATTGAGTAAGAGTCCATATGGCCCTTCTCAAAGTTGTACGACGAATAAAACAGTACAGGGCTTTGAAACACTATTATTGCTTCATATAATTGTTTTATTTCTGTCCATGGACGAGATTGTATGGGACGGTTATCCATCTCCTTTTTCGAATATTTCAAAATTATAATTTAATGTGCTCATAAACAGTAAAAAATTAAACGGTATATACAACTTAACAACGAGCTCTTGCCTTATTACTAAAACATGAATGTAAAGGTTTTACCAGGGGCCTGACACAAAACACATTTCTGTTAGCGTTCACGCCAAACGCTACGCCAAAATATATGGGAATGACATTACCTGCGGAAAGGTTACGTTGTGTCCTTTCCGTCGTGGCCTGCTGAAGACAATTCTGCGGCCCTAAACAAAATACATCCGTACATGTTTCCGTACACGCTACGGACTAAACGTTAGCGTCAGAAAACGGTAGACAAAGAACCAAGCTCACGCCAAACGCTTATTCCGCAGCGTACGTCGGAAGGAAACACGATAGTTGCTCTGTGGAAGTTGGCGCGAGAACGAAACCAAACATCATCGTCAAACGTCAAACGCGTCTCTACTGGCCGGTCATTTGAAACCATTTCAAAAAGTTTTTATAGTATTTCAAAGTTTTACGTAATTCAATTATGATGACATTGTCATGACATATAATTTGTGTAAATATTAATACAAGTAATATGTTATTAATAAGTGGTTTACTACGGATCAGTGATGTAATAGTTACATAGACATTTTCAAGACAAATATTATTGAATTTCTTTATGTATTAAGTACATTTTATATGGAACGCTGACTACGTTAGTTTATGGAAAAGTGGATCAAAATTTAATAATCATGAAACATTTCGTATAGGTACCTAAAGTTTGGGTTCCTTTGTTTACATACACTCTCCAAGTAGCATTGCAAGCTGTATACAAGCTGTATTTTAGTTCATTTTTATATTAGAAGCTGTTGTAATTAAATAGCTTGGATAGTTAGGAATACTTTAATTACTATAAAACAAATAATTTGTACAACGCAGTTTGGCATTCCACAGAGTAGCTAGTATAGATAATAATAAGACATAGTGTAAAGAAACTGGAAGGCGCGAAATTTAAATAATGCACAGATAATGTATATTACTTTAACACTCCCTTCAAATTAGTGCCTTCCTTCTGAAATCTAAAAACATACAGAAACAAAAAAAATATCAAGGCTTTAAATTTAACATACCAAAATTACTTCTCATTAACTTAAATCTATCTTGAGACAAAGCTTTAGTAAATATATCGGCAAATTGGTGCTCTGTGCTTACATAGTTTAAAGAAATAATCTTTTCATAGTACTTTTCTTTCACAAAGTTATACTTGATGTCAATATGTTTACAGCGTTTATGAAATTCACTGTTTTTAATCACATTAATTGCACTTTGATTGTCAATATTTAAGCACACAGAATTTTGCTTGTACTCTCCTAGATCACATAATAATTCTTTCAACCACATTAGTTCTTTGGTGGCTGCACAGGCAGCCATAAATTCCGCCTCGGTTGTAGACAGTGCTACACTTTGCTGGCGCTGAGTAGACCATGTGATGGCGGCTCCATTTTTTAAGAAAACATATCCTGTTATGGAACGCCTTGTTGTAACGTCGTTGGCATAATCCGCGTCGCTGTAGCCAATCAAATCAGTTGTCTGCGGCTTAGATTGATAACATAAACCAAATTCTTTGGTACCTTTTAAATACTTTAGTATTTTCTTTACTGCATTCCAGTGTGATTCAGTATAGCAGTGCAAAAATTGACTTACCATACTCACTGCATACATTATATCTGGCCTAGTTACAGTTGCTAAGTGGATGAGTGATCCAACTGCTTCTCTATATGGTAAGTTTTTCATAGGCCCTGTCTCAGTTTTCTGTAACTTTACATGCGGATCAGCTGGAATAGTATTGGGGTTAGCACTACTCATGTTAAATTTCTCCAACAATTTCTCAATAAACTTGGTTTGATGAATGAAAATGTGATTTTTATTTCTCTCTATTTGCATACCAACAAAATTACTTGCAGAACATATCTTTATGTCAAAACTTATTTTTAATTCATCAATTACTTCTTGTAAGACTAACTTTTCCTTTGATAATAAGAGACCATCATCTACATAAAGACAAAGGTAGCATTTATTTTCTTTAACTTGACCAACATAGACACACTGATCAGCTAAGCTTTTTTCAAAACCAAATTTTACTAGAACTGTGTTAAATTTTGTGTTCCAGCACCTGGGGGCTTGTTTTAGACCATAGAGTGACTTGTTGAGTTTACATACATAATTAGGTGGACATTCTAAGCCCTCAGGTGGAGTCATAAATATTTGCTCTTTCAGTTCTCCATACAAAAAGGCAGTCTTTATATCAAATTGTATTATTTCTAGGTTTTGTTGAGCAGCTATTGATAAAAGTGAACGTATGGAGTCATACCTGACCGTTGGTGAGAAGGTTTCATCATAGTCAATGCCTTTCGTTTGTGCATATCCTTTTGCACACAGACGAGACTTGTACCGTGGACCCATTGGCTCATCTTTAATTCGAAATACCCACTTACATCCAATCACTTTGGCATTTTCTGGCTTCTCAACCAATGTCCATGTCTTGTTTTCACTATGAGATTGCAATTCTTCACTTATTGACAGTTTCCACTTCTCAGAGTCAGCTGATGTAATTGCATCATTGTAGGTCAGAGGTACATCCAAAGTTCCTTCATTAAAGCATACGTAACTTTCATATTTGTCAGGCTTTGAAAATAACTGTTTGTTTCTTGGTCTTAATGTTAATTTTGAAGCTGGCAGGTTTTCAATTCTTCTGTCAGGTACATACATACTGCTGTTAGGTGAATCATCAGGTTCAAATTCATCAGAACTTGAAGCAGTGTTTGTGGACGTTGATATCTCATCTGGAATGACAGTAGAGGGGCCCTCCCCTGTAGTTTCATTCTTTGGTTCAGTCAACTCCACTGGAACATAGTTTCTTATGACAGTTGATTCCAGAAAAACAGCATCTCTGCTTTTTACAGCCAAACCAGAAGTAGGGATAATAAACCTGTAGCCTTTGCTATTACTACAGTAACCAGTGAATATAGCTTTATTTGCTTTCGGATCCCATTTCTTTGTCTTCTCCTTTGGTAAGTGTACCATAGCGTCACACCCAAATATTCGCAGGTGACTGACACTTGGTTTTGTTCCAGACCATATCTCTTCAGGAGTTTTGTATGACAAGGATTTTGTTGGAATTCTATTAATGAGATAAGCAGCCGTTTGTACAGCTTCTGCCCAGTACTGTTTTGATAACTAGGCATTAAGTAACATACATTTTGCTTTCTCCACTAATGTTCTATACATACGCTCTGCAACACCATTTTGTTGTGGTGTATACGGTATAGTAGTTTGGTGTATAATTCCGTTACTCTTTAAAAGATCAGAGATATTTTTATTGACAAATTCCAGGCCATTGTCGGTGCGGATAGACTTGATTTGACATTCCAATTGGTTTTCTACAAGTTTCTTAAATTCTCTCAATTTGTCTATAACTTCTGATTTTTTATGTAAAAAAATAAACAAACACCTTTTTTGAGTAGTCGTCAATAAAGGTTAAAAAATATTTAGCTCCGCCAAAAGATTCTGTCTCCATGGGTCCACACACATCAGAATGCACTAGTTCAAGTAGTTTTCTGGCTCTTGTTCCTTTATTTTTGAAGGGTAATCGTGTTTGTTTTGCTTCTAGGCATGTTATGCATGTTAAGTTATCCTTTTTATTTAATATTTTCAGTCCTTCAGTGTTTTCCACCATCTTATCCAAGTCATTAAAATTCAGATGACCCATGCGTTGGTGCCATAGATATGCATCTTTTTCATCAACATCAGATATGTAAGCATGCTCACTGTACATGTTCAACCGATACATATTGTTGATTAAAACAGCTGTTGCCACTATAGTGTTATATTTATTCAGAATAACACATCCTTTGCTATTGAATTTTACTTGGCCACCATTTCGTATTATTTGGCTGACTGATATTAAATTTGTGGCCAGCTCTGGTACACAGAGCACATTCTGGAATAACACTACTCTTTCATCACAAACATCTAGGCTTAATTGCCCGGAACATTTCACAGATAATGATTTGTCATTAGCAACCTTGATTGTTTTTATGACTGGCTCTTTTAGATGTGATAATAAGTAATCGTGTTTTGTCATATGCACAGAGGCTCCTGAATCAATATACCATGCATCACTGCTGTTATCAGAGGCAATAAATGCGGCAGCATAACTTGAGCTTTCCACTTTACCTTTCTTCTTTGATTTGCACTCCGTGCTGAAATGACCATATTTGTTACAACTGTAACACCGAGGCCCTTTTTGAAAACACTTTTTACTTCCTTTCTTTTTGAAATTTTGATTAATTGCAAAAGCTGAAGTTTGACTCTCATTCATTTTAATGTCTTGCAAAAGTTTGGACTTTACTGAATCTGCACATATTTTTATCCCTGAACTTTCTATTGCAATTATCATGGGTTGATAAGACTCTGGTAGACCGGAGAGTAGCAAGGTTCCCAACCATTCATCATCTACCTTAAACCCAATGTTTCGTAACTTATGGGCTGTCGTCATAATCTTGCTGACGTATTCCTCTACATTTTGGCAGCCGGTCAGCTGCGTTGTACAAAGTTCCCGAAGTAATCCAACACGGCGTGATAGCCCTGAATCGTCGAACGCTTTGGCCAGATTACCCCATACTTCTTTAGCGGTTTTTGCTTCTTGGATATGAACATAATTCGTTGAATCAACGAGTAATATTATCTTCGACTTTGCTTTGGTGTCGCGTTTGGGGTCTACGGCGCCTTCACTCTCCACACAATCCCACAATTCTTCGTGCTGGAGATATGTTTTCACGGCAAATCTCCAGGTCGAATAATTATCTCGGCCGGTTAATTTTTCTATTAATGCCAAGGGATTGCTAGAAGCCATTATGTGAGAAGATATTCCGTTGACTGAAAATTTTCTTCGTAGACCGCGTGCTCACTGTTAGGTTAGTAATTTGCCGGCTCGTTCTAATCTTTCGTTTTATGAACTTTTCAATATTTCTATTATCACTGGGGCTTCTGGGCCCATAACCTGTTGTAATTAAATAGCTTGGATAGTTAGGAATACTTTAATTACTATAAAACAAATAATTTGTACAACGCAGTTTGGCATTCCACAGAGTAGCTAGTATAGATAATAATAAGACATAGTGTAAAGAAACTGGAAGGCGCGAAATTTAAATAATGCACAGATAATGTATATTACTTTAACAGAAGCTTTATATTCAGGCTGTATAAAGGCTGTATAAGCGCTTATACAACCCTTATAAGTAAAGAGTGGGCAAATTTTGTACAGCTTTTTCCGTTAGTATAGCTGTATAGTAGCTGTAGAAGCCATAAAGAAACCTTATAATAGCTGTATTAGAGATGTTATTCGGTGTACAAAAAACCATTACACTGCAGATATTATCTTATAAATATCTTCTAAAGAAAAGAGTTCTAAATAGGTTTTTGAAAAGGATTACAAAATAATAAAAATTAGACGAACTAGATTTTCAATGTAATAGAACCGTGAATGGCAACATTTTTATTTATAATATTTATTAGTAATAATAAGTTATATTGGCCTTAGATATCTGAAGGTGTTAATTGGTGAATTGAAATTGCGGATTCAAATTTAATGTGAACCTGTCTATGTTTTCCGTAAAAATATTCAAGCGCCAGCATAATAAGCGATCTGATATAAAAGAAAAATACTATTTATATGGTAAGTCAATGTTGGTTTTTTAAGGTTAGAACAAAAAACAATTTTAAAATAACAGAAGTGAGGGCAGTGTGATCATTGTGCCCACATATCAAGCTGAAAAGCATGATATTATATTCCTTAAATTATATTTCAAATTTTGTATAATACCTTCGAAATTACGAAAATGGTGACTATTTGCTAAACAGCCTAAATGGTAATCGGAGTGTGGTATAGTCAGAGTGGCTATACTAAGTAAGTTAAGGTTTATATTGTAAGGCTTTTGGCTATTAATGAGCTTTATAATAGTATATTTTTATTACTTAGGCTGTATATCAGTTCTCTATCCATAACTTATAATGCTCTTTAGGGTTACTTAAAAGAAATAAAAACCCTGAACTCAAGATGATACGTACCTACATATGGTAAAACTAAAAGAATTAGCTGTTTAATTTTTAACCAATGAAAAAAAAGGAAGAGATTCTCAATTTAATCGTATATTTTATACCTAAGTAAACTTATTGTAAAGTATTATTAGTTTGTTGTATATATTATATCAGTTTTACTTTATTTTCAGGAAAATAATACACACACTCTCACAGTTATTAGCACGTAAAGATTTTAAGAAATCTGATTTTTATTGTTGTACGTTTGTTTTCTTCTTACGCTTTTTTTTATAAATAGGCGCTCTTAATCAATTCGCGCAGACTAAACGCACGTTATATAATACCCTTTTGTAAAGAAAATATAATTCCAAAATAAAATAAACTTTCACGCACTAATTCAACAAAGTGAGCCCGTTCGACCCTTCTAAGAAGACCTTTCTGGCGGGCTCGTTTCTCGGAAGAGTGGCCGCTTTTTACGCGCCAAATTCTTATTGCAATGAGGTACGGACGCTACTGCGCATTCCGAGAGCCTGCGCCTTGCGACAGCGTGCCTTCAGCAATCTGGAATGGTTACATCCCGCTATGGTGCCATTGAACCCATCGAATTCCATGGATCATTCAAATAATTCCGTAATTTGATATCTTGTACATTTTAAATCAACTAAACGCTTAACTAAGCAGGTTTCACTTATACGTTTAAACTTATGAGTGTAATCATAGGCGGGAAATGAAATAAACTTAATCAATCGGAATGCTTTACAGATTACCTACCTAAAGGACTTGGATAAAGTGTGACCCAGCACGGACAGACTTAATTATTTTGAAAAAAAAAGTGTAATATTTGAATTTCCATTATGGCCTTAATTTCTCCGCACATCGTTGCAGACAAATATCAATTTAAACGAGTATTTTCTTTGTTTGTATTATATTGATTTCCGTCCGTGAATTACTAATGTCACAGAATGTTGCAATTATTTGAAATAAAATGGTAAGTAGTGCATACTCATTGTTCAAAACGACATGTATTTATTTATAATTCAGATTAGAGTTAGAAAAATAAATATTTTTTTATGTGTTTAGTGATAACGGAACTGAAAGTTAAAATTCACATTTTATTATCTTTTTAATAAAAAGTAAATAAAATAATTGGTTGTTCAAAGTAATAGAAACACTGTCTTCTTCAGTTAAGGTGAATCTAGTCCAAATTTTTTTCATACAAACTTCGGGAGAGTATTACTCCACTGTTCGACAATGTACATCAAAAATTAAACATGGTATGGTTTTGTATCATTATTAATATTGTCTGTACGGAAACAGAATACTAAAATAAAAAGCCATTCAAAAGTTAGGAGCCAACAAAGATTGGTTTTTCTTGCTAATTTAACCTAACTTTGCGAGTGTTTCAAGTATTATGAGAAGTGTAAAATCTGAAAAACCAAGTCGGTACCGACAAAGCTCAAATATCGAAAAGTACAATAAACTTTATTGGTCATTAATTTATGCAGTAGTTTTTTCATAAAACCCGATCTTCCGAAGGACTGTTCTTAATTTTTTACGCGCCTGTTGTACTATAAATGATCCTGCATCTCACTCAATAATGTTGTACGTGTAGACTAGCTTCTAATAGCTCATCAGTCATCACTCATACTACCTCTGTCGGACACGAGGCCTGATGAGACAGCGTGCTTTTTAGCCATACTCATCATTGAGTTCGAGCCCGCGACTAGGTTCCCCTTAAGATAGGAACACACGAAGCAATAAATAATATATATGTTTTCAAAATAATACACATTTTGATATAGTGATTGGTTCAACATACACATAACATCACGCCTAGAATCCCTGATGAGTTAGGCAAAGGTATACCTATAGTACACCCACATTTCACCAGTTATTTTTAAGCTCCATGACATAGGGGGCGAGCCTATTGCCATCAACCGGGCACGTATCCGGACTCCGGGTTGCTACTGAGAATTTCAATACATATAACATAAATTAATTACTTAGAAAGTCTATTAGTACCTAGTCTAGTTATCTTTACAAACAGATATTTGGTGCAGAACACATTATTGTATTATTATAGTAAGGTAATTTAAAATATATGTTGACATATTTTTCTGACATTTACGATATAGTTTTTGTTATAATTTATTTATTTATTTATTTATAATAAGCACACCAACAGCACCGTCACTTAAATTTCAAATAAACTTACATCCAAGATCGGCATTTCAGTAACCGTGCAAATAACAGGCATGCATGGCATTGACACAATGAAAATTAGAGACAAGAAGAATAATATAATAATAGACAAAAGCACAGCTATACCTAACAATTATATATTTGACACCTATGTTTACAACACGATATATCCGTTCTCAGTTCAGGATAGCAGTGGTGGCCCAGTGGTAAAAGGTCCGACTTACGAGTTTTAGGTCGTGAGTTCGAACCCAGGCACGCACTTTACTTTGTGTATTTCATTTCATCAGCTTTGCTCTCAAAACGGTGAAGGACAATTCTTCATTTGTCCTAGAGCCATAGACTTCGAAGATAAGTGACATATAGCACACGGGTCCGCGCGGTGGATTATGGCCCACTCTTTCTCACAGAGAGGTGGCCTGTGTCCCAGCAGTGCAAACATTATAGGCTGATTATGCTAATATGCTATATCGTTACTATTCATACGATGCGTCTATGACTAGATGACTAGATAAATCAACGTAGTCAAAGCAAAAGGAGTACGTACGTAAGGGTCGTAGTAAGGGACGTATTATAGTTTCTGCCTACCCCCATGGGAAAAGCAGTTAGTTTATGTTTTGTGTGCATATTATGGCTAGGTACGTGTGTTGCGGGATTTATGTCAATTGGCATGACAAAGTCAAGGCACATGAGTAACCAAACGGGACAGAGACAAAGCTTCATAGAACCGCGCGAATCGGTTGCACTACTACAAGCACGCGGGGCATGTTTGCGTGACCACTGACCGCTTGTCGCGTACTCGGCGAGACTGAAAAATCCGGTTTACGCTGGCACAGCCAGTTGACAATCTCAGGGTTAGCGCGACGCACGTTGTTTGTTTTATTAGTTACAAGTTTGAATATTATAAAAACTTGAGTGGACCTTTTTTTGTGAGCAAGGTCAGCTGTCAGATATCAGCGCGGGACTTGACGGCAACTTAACGCCAAAAGTCATCGTCCGGCCTACACCGGTTAATGTAAAAACGTGGTATTTGATTATAAATAATGGTTATATATTGTACTGTGTGTATGAATAATACTAGAAAAATAAAAATATATCATACTTTAACTATCCCAAGGAGTACTACAACAAGAGGTATCGCTCATAATATCTTTAGTGATTACCTCAATAACAGAAAGCAAGAATTAAAATAGATGAATACATCAGTGACGAAAAAACCAGTTTCCTATGGCGTTCCACAAGGGAGCATTCTGGGCCCCACTCTCTTTCTGTTGTAAATAAATGACCTCTGCTCAATATGTCTGCCATCTACAAAAATATTCACATAAGCAGATGACACTTCTCTGTTCGTCTGGGGTCCCAATTGGCACACTGTTAAGGAAAGAGCAGAACACTCCATATCTCAGGTCATGAGCTGGCTAACAACAAATCTGTTAACGCTTAACCTATCTAAAACCAATTATTATTAATTATTAAATATTCCCATCACCAAAAATAAAAAACCATCACAAGTATTCTCTATTCGAGCTCATATCTATAGTTCGCAGGGTAATTGCACATGCCAAGTACTTAACTGTGCGAAATTCGTTAAATATCTTGGTGTACATATTGATAGTGGACTGAGGTGGGACAAGCAGATAGATGTTGTAACCTCGAGAACGAGGCGTTTGATCCACACATTTAAATCGCTGAGGGAGTCTGCACCCCCCGACAAACTTAAACTACTTAGCCCTATGTCAGTCGGTTATCCAATTTTGCGCCACGGTGTGGGGAGGAGCTGCCAAAACGCATCTGCTTGGTCTGGAAAGAGCACAGAGAGCGGTCCTGAAAGTGACCACAATGAAACCATACAGGTACTCTACAGCACAACTGTACTCGGACTGTAAAGTACTAACAGTTCATCAGATCTTTGTGCTCAAATCCATAATGAGGAAACATCCAACAGTACCTCTACCCGACCCAAACAGACGTAGCAAAATGCGTGTTTGTCCTCGTGCCCCTTGTAAAACAGGTTTTCTAGTACAGTTTAGCAGCCTGAGTAGTAGACTGTACGACAGCATCAACCAAAAGCTGAGCATTGTGGGACTTTCCAGACATAGCGTTAAAAATATTTTTGCTGGCTGGCTCCAGCAATTAGACTACCAAAAGACAGAAGACTTGCTCGCATTGAATAATATCATATAACATACACTTCTACATTTACTGACACCCCCACGCTGCACCTCACCACACCACGCACGCACACACACACACACACACTCACACACACACACACAAACACACACACACACGCACACACACGCACACACTCACACACAAACACACCCACATTCACAAGTGCTTATTATGCTCAAATAATAAATTACGTCACGCCATTCACATTCACGCTGACACGATCTCCATAAAATGCTCCACGTTTGAGGACTGACATCCAAAATACAAGCCCTGGCTTAGTTTGGGCATCAGTTTCAGTACCATATGTAATGATTATTATTATGAATATTTTAGCCATGTACCAAATTCTTGTGAATGCTTTTTATTTGTGATATAAACTTTTTTTTGAATACGTAAAGTATAAATTCGAATATTACTTTTTCAAGTAAGTACCTTTATTTTAGAGCAGTGGTGGCCCAGTGGTAACTGACGCGACTTCTTACGAGATGTAGGTCGTACGTTCGAACCCAGACAGGCGCTTTACTTTGTGTAAAATATTTCATCACCAGTGCTCTCAAAACGGTGAAGGAAAACATCGTGAGGAAACCGACATGTCCTAGAACCAAAAATTCGAAGACATGTGACATCTACCAACCCGCACTGGGACCGCGTGGTGGATAACGGCCCACTCCCACTCACACAGAGGAGGCCTGTGTCCCAGCAGTGGAAACGTTATAGGCTTATTCTGATGACCTTTATTTTATTGTATGATCCTTTTTTTAATAAGAAGAGCGTACTACACGGCACGTTTATACCTTTTTATTGTTATTACAAGCTTTTAATAAACATTTGTAGGTATGTGGGTGGGTTGGTATGTGGTAGGTATGTTAAGTTCAAATATTGTAAGTACGATTTGAACCACTTCCCGATGTCTGATTGAGCTGAAATTTTGTATACCGTAACTTTAATGACAATGCAATAATATGATAGATATAACCTGATGCTGCAGCCAGGATTGTCTCCTCACTAGGGAACTCTTCAACGGGTAGTAGCACGGTCACGAAACTTTGTATGTTAGTTCAATTATGATAGTTTAACATGATTTGTATCATGAACTGCTGCAGCAGCCAGCATTGCCTCCTTACGAGGGAACTCTTTAACGGTTAGTAGTATATAGTAGCATGGACTCGAAACATTGTATTTAAATTTAATTTTGTTTGCTAAACATGATCTGCACCATAAACTGTTGCTGCAGACAGGATAGTCTCCTCACGAGGGAACTCCTCAACAGCTATTGTGGCATTATCATGAAAGTTTGAATACGCGTTTAAAAAGCATTTTTAATGAAAATTTATCATGAATAGGTACTTGCATCGTTCTTATTTCTCGCTACTAATCGGTCTGTCTTTAAATTAAATAAATATTTAAAAAATAGGTATCATCATCTCCCTAGCCTTTTCTCGACTAGCTTGGGGTCGGCTTCCATTCTAACCGGATGCGGCTGACTACCCGTGTTTTACATGGAGCGACTGCCTTTCAGACCTCCACAGCCCAGTTATTGGGCAACACGATACTCTTGGATCGACTGATGGTCAGACTTTCTGGCGTCCTGTAACGACTGTCAAAGATCTACGATTGATAACCGGGACCGGGGACAAAAACCTTTAGATTCAGAATTTACCACATCATTAAAAGAAACAATAAATTATTTAAAATAAATATATATTAGAGTAAGTAATTTGTAAAATATTCTATCATACTGAACAATAAAACTATTTAACAAAATGTTTTGTTTAATTTGTCTTCACCTATTACAACAACCCTACCAAAATAGGTAACAATTTTGCACGTTCTTAAGAAGCTTTGCCTCTGTTCCGTTTGGTTACTCTTGTGGTCAAGGCATGGCTTTTGTGAATGACGTGACAATTTAAGTCATTCGTGTTTAGGTTCTTCTGGCTCACATCATGAATGTTTACTTGTGGTTTCTCGTGGTATTTTACGACGACCTTTCACTTTGTTTGTGGATATCTGTTGTTTCTACTCTCCCAACCGACCTCGGCTTGCAAGGACTTAGCATCTACTCATTTAGATTTACCTGGGCTACGTGCACTTTGGACAACTGACTTTGCCTTATTTCTAATGAGAACCGGCGCTGCACTAACTGTGGTATATATGAATTGAAAAAGTCACACTGGTACTTGCCAAGAATTGAACCCACAACCTCGTGCATGAGAACGACCATCACGAAAATGTACAAGTTTACTGTATTTAAACATAAAAATGTCATACCAAAATTTTTACCTAAAATGTCTTATCTCGTCACCACCGAATTTTGGAGTAATCAAATATAAACTGGACTAATCAATACAAATTGCTTCATGATATATGTTGTTTTATTTATGTCCATGCTGGGCCAAAGTTGTATGGGAGCGTTATCCTTCTCCTTTATTTCATTTGTATTAATCTTTTTTGGCCCCTGTCAGTTAATTCGACTTAAAGGTTATGTTGTGGGTTGATATATATAAAAAAAATATCGTAAATTAAGTTCTGAAAATTAATCAATTTTGTTTGTCGGTTACGTTTGACACCTTTAAACGACGAATGTTGCACTGGCTACAAAAAATTAAGTAACGTACAGTTTTAATGCGCTACTCACTTGGTTGATGATGAGTGCCAATAGTTAAAGCTGCACCCCACCAAATCGCTCGACTATAGTTCCGGATCGGTGTCATTGACCGGCCACCATCGGAAATAGATACTCCTACCAGAGTTCCGGCGGGGTCCTCCATGATTAAACTTAAGTGAATTGATAATACTAATCATGTAGTCTATGTAGCACGAACTTTTATTAAGTGTACTCAGTTTATTTTCAGCAAACGAGAAATACCTGCCCACCTTACAAAAACTAACCAATAGTTTTTGTAATGTGGGCAGCAGCAGTCCAGACAAAAAGGAAACATTTCGGAACAGTTTCAAGTACTTTTTCCCAACCCAATCTCTTTTTCGTAGTGGAGTCTTTAGAAATTAGTTAAATTATTAAAAAAAAAAAAAAATCAAGACTGCTATTACTATTTTTGCTTCGTAAAACAATTAAGATGTTAAAGGTAAAAATAGTAGCTAGTTCACTACGGGGATAAAGAAGTGTCTTATATCACGGGCGCTATATTGAATCCCTAACGCAAAGAAGGACTAAAGCTAGCTCTGAGTTATTACTAAACTCCTGAGTGCAGCGAGGGTCCAATTAGGAATATATTTAAAGTAATATGCAGTTTCACAGAGTGGCTTGTGGCTAAGTAATCATAGCGGCACGGGTCCATCGATCAGGTTAAGCTACGCTTGCCGCGTTTGGTCCGTGGATGGGTGACCATCTTTACATACCAAGACCCCTCCGTGCCTCGGAAGACAAGTCAAGCCGTTAGTCCCGGCCGTCATTCGTGGATCTTTGACAGTCGTTACGGGTCGTCATAAGCCCGAAAGTCTGACAACCAGTCTTACCAAAGGGTATCGTATTACCCAGTATCTGGGTTGTGCAGGTCAGATTGGTAGTTGCTCCATGTAAAATACTGGTATTCAGCTGCATCTGGTTAGACTGGAAGCCGACCCCAAAATAGTTGGGAAAAGGCTAGGCAGATGATGATGCAGTTTCATACACAATTTTATTTAAACTCAAACAATTTCATCAGAAACATCCATATTTTAAACTCTTTAAATCCATCTGGTCTGCCGCCACACGTACTTTAGTTAAAAGTTGGAATCCCCGTAATGATTTTAAGAAATTGAAACCCTCCAAGCCTGTGTAATGGCACAGAGTTTTAATCAAAGAACTTCGAGACAATGTCATTGTAGTCACCATCATCACCGGTCCCGCAGCCGGACCGCTCGCACACATTCCGCGTATTCCAATGATATCGACAGATTTGCCTACATAATTTAAGAGGCTTCAGTTCCCGGCTAAAGTATAATTTGCAGTAACTATTAAGGGGAACCTAGTCGCGAAATCGATCTCACTGATGGGCCGGGCTAAATAGCACGCTGTCTCACCAGGCATCGTGTCCGACAGAGGTAGTATCAATAATGAGCAGTTAGAAGCTAGTCTACACGCACAACATTATTGAGTGAGATGCAAGATCATTTATAGTACAACAGGCGCGTAAAAAATTAAGAACAGTCCTACGGAAGTTCGGATTTTATGAAAAAACCAGTGCATTAACCAATGACCAATAAAGTTTATTGAACTTTTCGATATTTGAGCTTTGTCGGTACCGATTTGGTTATTCAGATTTTACACTTCCTTTGTTACTTAAACACGCCCAAAGTTAGGTTAAATTAGCAAGAAAAACGAATCTTTGTTGGCTACTCACTTTTTGATCGCTTTTTATTTTAGTATTCTGTTTCCATACAGACAATATTAATAATGAGACAAAACCATACCATGTTTAATTTTTGATGTACATTGTCGAACACTGGAGTAACTGCCGAAGTTTGTATGGGAAAAATGTAGACTAGGTTCACCTTAATAAATCCCAGGACGAACGTTTTCCCTGGTCGGCATAATTTAAGAAAATAATGCTTCTTCCATGGGCAACTATACGTTAGACTGTCTCGCGTGGGATCTTCGGAAAATCAATTTATTTTGCTTCAAACGAATAGCACATCAATTCTAGTTTAAAGCGAAGCCTTACAGTGATTCTGTATAGGTATTTACATTTAATTCTCATTTTCTTTCTTTTTTTCTCGACTGCCATTTTTATGCAATATGTTTAAGTAGGTAAATTAAACTTTAGCTTTGAAAGATTTTATTACTGTATCTCCATTAATCAAATCCTACTCGAATTGTGAAAGTTTGTGTTAGTATGTATGTCCATAATATGTTTGTTACTTCTTCACGCAAAAACTAATTGACCGATTATGATGAAACTTGATAGGTACATAGCTGTTCCATATAGCAGTTAGTTTTTATTCCGATATTCCGGAATCGAAACATACGCGGTTAAACCGCCGGGCGCAGCTAGTGTCCATGTCCAATATTCACAGATCAAACATTCTCAACTGCTTCGCCTTCGTAAAAAAGTTGCTAAAAAATAAAAATGTAGTAGTAGTTATTCTTACTAAAGAAATGGAAAATAACATATTTCGTACCAAATAGTTTGGAAAATGTCATGGTTTGATAAAGTCTGATTTTGCAGTCAGGTTTGCATTATGTTATTGTTTCTACTAGCTTTTGCCCGCGGCTCCGCCCGCGTAGATGTCGGTTATCGCGAAAAAAGGAACCTATGTCCTTCTCCATATCCCAAGCTATATCTCTGCCAAATTTCATCACGAATCGGTTCAGCGGTTTAGGCGTGAAAGCGTAACATACAGACAGACAGAGTTACTTTCACATTTATAATATTATACATAGTATGGATTGTCTCTTAGAAACGCCATGGACGAAGCATAGAATGCGTAAAACCCGTGTTGAAGGCGTGAAGACGGCGCGTAGACGCGTAGACGTCGACTAATACCGTGCGTTAGTCCCCCGCAGGAACGCTTTTGGTTTTCACGGAAGTAACACTAGTATTCAATTATGTTTCCTCGTTGGTAATTCGGAATACGCCTTTTGGCCTTTAGGCCCTTTGGTTTAGTTGCTATAAATAAAATTAACACGAAAACGAAATACGACACATAAAAGCTACTGAACGATCAATTTTACATCTTTGGGTCAACTGACTCATATGACTATGTTATATTGCGCTGTTTTGTATTATCGCAAAAGAATTACCCCTGGTAAATGTCAGCGTGGCGTACAACGCAACGTCAACGCGGTGTTACCGCGACATAAGCGTTTGCGCCCACGTCGTCCCACATCCCGCAGTGTCTCAAGACGAAAGTCTTTGACCGGTGCGTGTTGCTAGTGATGACATATGGTACTGAAACGTGATCGCTCACAATGGGCCTTATCAGAAGGCTGAGAGTCACCCAAATGGCAATGGAGAGGAATGCTCGGAGTTTCCCTACGTGATCGAATCAGGAATTAAGAGATCCGCAGGAGAACCAAAGCAACCGACATAGCCCGAAGAATTGCCAAACTTAAGTGGCAGTGGGCAGGGCACATTGCTCGCAGATCAGATGGCCGATGGGGCCGAAAGGTTCTGGAGTGGCGACCGCGTACCGGAAGACGTAGCGTTGGAAGGCCTCCCACAAGATGGACTGATGACCTTGTGAAGGCCGCAGGAATCTGGAGCGCTGAAAGCTGGATGCGAGAAGCGCAGAACCGATCGAAGTGGAGGAGCTTGGGGGAGGCCTATGTCCAGCAGCGGACTTCTTTCGGCTGAAATGATGATGATGATGTAGCGTTTGCGCTGGACTAACACTCAATATCTCAGATTTTAAAACAAATACGAACACCCTTGGAGGGTAAGAGAGAAGTTTTAAAACATACTTTCAACATTACCTACATATTAGATAGAAGAGTTTGTATTATTAAAACATTGTAGACTTTAATTTTACATAAAAAAATATGTTTTCAGATTGCATTGGAATTTGGGGAATGAAGATTTTTTTATTTATTGACAACCTTGTGTACTTTCTATGAGTGAACACTGACCCACCTACTATGTAATCACTTCCTTGAAGAAATAGGAAGGAAAATACGAGACTGGCGTTAAAACTAATGCGATACAGATACAGATCAAATACTGCCGTGAAACCGCTACTTTATTACACTAATAATATTCCAATAGAATAAATAAAAATACCATTAGTAAAAGATACTAGGAAGACGTTCGAGTCTCGTTTCTATGAAAAATGTTAGTAACCAATAAATAGTAGAGATCCAACTATAACGTTAAGGGGCACACACGAGACAGCGTGCGAACAATTCATCGTAGATGGTGACATGTAAGACAAATGATGGAACAGCGCGGTGCAGCATACTATTGAGACTACAAACGTTCGATCCAAACGGTGTCGTGGTGTCCCGCGAGTAGGTGGGTCGCCTGATCTCTCCGGCGGCATTGCAATGCACATCCGGGGCGGTCGATACGAGCGGCGACTTGCGCGGTGCCGCGGCGTCCCTCGGCACCCCCGCACCTCAAACGGGGCCCCCTCACGTCTTCGAGCCCCCTCCACGACGATTCACATCGATTCGCACGCTTGATAATTATTAGGAGTTTGCTGAGGAAATTTATCATCTTACAGCCAGCGAGAAAACGGATCTCGAGTCTAGAGTGGTCGTTTTTAAGATGAATATTTTTATTGAACACTGCTATGAGCCATATACTTAATCACATTGATGACTATATTTTTGTCATTCAAACACAGTTGCAAAGCAATCCTCTAAAATATTTATAGCCAATTTGTGCAACCCTTTATCTCGTATCCCAACGTTTCCATTTTCGTAAAATAACATGCTGGAACTGCAACGTTCGTGTATGCGAGTATTTTATTTCGAATACTTGAAATATGTACTTCTAAAACACGACAGTAAAAAAGAAAACTTAATTAGGGAACGCACAATGGTCCATATTAGGGAACGCACAATGGTCCATCTGAAGGACTAAGTGCCGAAACTAAACCCTCCAACATAATACGTCAGCACACTTGGTTATAATAAGTTACTTACCAAGTCAGTATTGACTAGGATAATTTAATCACAACTTCCATGCGTTTAAACTTGGCCCGTATTTTCCACCGTCTCTATTACTTTTTTATCTGAAGAAATATTGCAGATTGTCATGATCATAATTTATACAAAAGCTGCGAAACCGACGTATTTCCTCTAAAAGCTATCTGCCGATTGGAACATCGACAATTATTATTGACCCTTAAACAGATTTAATTATAACTATGATTTAATTTAACCTATTCACTGTTCACAAAACAAACATCTGTTACAGTATTTTGGATTTTGATAACAGCACACTCCACGACAATGTCTTATTAATTTTCGTCATTTTCACTTCAACAATATTAAAAAGTATGTAATTTATTCAATTGTAACGTAATCAGAAATCGCGAAAGAGCCTTGCAAAGTAACGAAAGGTTTACGTAAGTACTAACCTTAAAAATAATAATTATATTGTTGAAAAGCATTATCTCTGTCTGCTTTTGTAGCAGAATGAAAAAAGTAAAGTCAAAATCGTTTTTTGCAACATTCAAAATTAGACATAGCCTGTATCTTGGGCACCATTAAATAGGTAAAACATTTTAGTATTATATTAATAAAATAAAAAGTCACCACGTTGCGTACTTTTCAATCACCTCCGTGTGTGCACACAATTTACTAACCGCTAGCTGGAAACCTAAGCGTATTATGGTAATAACATTGTAAGGTGTGTGAGCGTGCCCCATGCAGGATATCACCACCTGTTGGTGTGGGCGGCAAATTGGCATAATCAATATTGCTTTACGGGGTACACTGAGCTACAAAGGGGATGAGTACGAATTTAAATCATAGGTGATCTGAAGCGTTGCCCATTGCGGGCGTTTCATACGGAGCGGCCAATTAAGAGAATATGACACCCAAGCGGAATGATTGGGGGATATTTGGAAACGTGCCTGTGGTTAGATAAAAACTTCTGCACGTGTCGATCGAAGGATCTAAAACTACATATTCTATTGACTAATAAAAGTATGTAGGTGTAGTCAGGAGCAGTATTCGTGGAATATTACTTCATTAAAAAAACTAAAGAAAACACGTTGATCTGGAGTAAAGGTGCCCACCAAACAGGCGCGACACGACACTTGTAGAACAATTTCCATTAAGTTATCATTGAAATTGTTCTACGTGAGCCGAGTCGTGCTGTCGCGTCACGCCTGTTTGCAGGAGCCTTAAATCGCCTGTATGGACAATTTGATAACCAAAGTATTCGATTATCTTTTATACAACCCACTACTTAAAAGAAAGGGGCTTATAACGGTCACAACACTACCGCAACAAACCCAAAGACATTGTAAAACGCGAACGTCCTGTCTTATATAATCTAGTAATAAATAATAATATATTACTTATCAACGTAGGTACTTTGGTAAAATGAAAATGAAGTCATTCAAATTAGACTGCGAATCAACACTTTTACTTTTCAAACGTGAACGGTACGACGACAGTTCGCCAAAACGCCTGCTCTTCACCACTTCCTAGTGCTTTAGCTAAGAAGTGGTGGCGCAACAAACTCCCCAGCCGCACACATTAATAGTGACAATAACTTGGTCTTGTGGCTAAGTAATACAAGCCGCACGGGTCGATCGATCAGGTTAAGCTATGCTTGCCGCGGTTGGTCCGTGGATGGGTGACCAGTTTTACATACCAAGACTCCTCCGTGCCTCGGAAAGCACGTTAAGACGTTGGTCCCGACAGCCGGGACATTCGTGGATCTTTGACAGTCATTACGGGTGGTAAGGACGAAATCGAAAAGGCTAGGCAGATGATTGAACCAAAGATTTCAATTGACTTCAATCTTCGACAATAACATAAACATATTTGAGTGCAGAACTAGGTTGCTTTTTTATCGTACTCCTGATTACTCCAATAATTTTTGAGTCATAAATTAATATTTTATTAAAGCCTCATCGCGCGTGTATTTATTTTATATGCAGTCTGATCCGACAGTAACCGCGCTTTAGGCGTTGTCAACAGGGACCGAATTACCGGTATTTTTATATAACTTTTCCTATTACCGTTATGTTAACGATAAAATAGTAACGTTAACAATACCGATACAAAAGTCACTTAACGTTATCTATTTACCAGCATTAGTATCGGAAAGAGGAACAATTCTTATGCCGGTAATTTATACGTCTATCTCTTTCTAACTATGACTGGGGGGACTAGCATCTTTCGGTGTGTGCACAGAAACAATATTATATACACGCGGATCTTGCGACTACCTTCGACGCGTGTACAATATTGTTTCTGTGCTGCAGAACATGATAATAAACAGGTTAGATTAGAACTGCGACCAACCGCACGCGAGCCGAGCGAGCGAAGCGAGCGGTGCCCCGGCAGAGGCCGGCTAGCGCTACTTCCAAGCAGCCACTAAGAAGTTACTTGACTATTTAGTATTAGCGCAAGGTACTATCCGTCATGATACCAGTTCACAATTAGACGGTTTCACTTCGATAGATTATAATCTGCCGAAATAAATGCGTTAAATTGTAAGCAGTATGTTACGGTTCACAATCTTTGGACAGTTCACAATCTCGCGAGATAGATTACAATCTAACGGTATTTAAAATTTTACGATGACATATATACTGTTTCTGTGCTGCAGAAAATTATAATAAACAGGATGGCAGGGCCATAAACGCGAAAACTGAAACCATGTATGACTATATTCGGCGTGTATACAATATTGGTACCGATTTTCTTGTACACCGAACAAAACTAACTAAGTGATAGTTTAGTTAGTTGTTTGGCTATAAAAATCTGGCATTGGCATTTCAATTGCCATTTTCACTAAATTAATAACTCAGTGCCATCTTAGTGCTGTCAAACTAAAATATACTTAAGTTGTGTCACTTTACTCAATTTCAGAATGAGAGACGATTCGAGGCATTTGTGACAAGAGAATCGGCACCACTGTTTCTGTCTCAAATTGAAAAAAAAAAATACTCAAATTTGCTGCAACCGAAAATTTCTAAAAAACCGAGGTATTCCTGTCTCCAAAAAGGTAAAGTTGCCCACATGTTTCTGGATACAATAAAATTGACCTTAACAGCACCTTTACGAGGCACGTAAGATATGAAGAAGGTTTTAATATTGTATCCAGAGATGTGTGGTCGACTGTGCCTACATACAGACATAAGACTGATTAAAAAGTAACAATATAGTTATAATAATACGGTTTAAGTTGGCAGGTTGAATTTTGTTTCGGCCCATAATAATATTTTTACACAAACAACTAGATGATAAATCAAAGGCAGCAGACGTAGGAATGTTCAGCGTACGCGATGCGATAAGTGTCCGCCATATGATTATGAAATGAAACACGCGCGAGCGCGAGTGTTATCGTATTCGTATATTTTCGATCGTCGTGTCATGCGTTGTTGCCACTCCGCTTAGAAGAGCCGAACGCAAGGCCGCGAGGCGCTTGGTTCGGTTTGGCAACGTCGCACAAAATGTTGCTTCTTGTCGATTTTAGCGAAGTAACGATACTGGTAATGCTATCTAAATGCCGGAAAATCTTATGATTTAACGGTAATTTTAACGTTAAATATTTAACGGAACGGAACGAAATGTTTTGGTAGTTTTACCGGTATTTTATTGGTAACGGCAACCGTCCCTGGTTGTCAGACTCTTAATATCAGCATGTGGGATTACGTAGCGTAACGAAGCAGAATATGATTCCGCTTCTAACGCATAGTCGTACTCGCATTTCCACATGCCATTCGCTAATCGGAACGATTATTTCAGGATGCAAGTAGCTAATAATGAGCACAAACAATACATGATGCTGCGAATTTTATTGCTTTATTTCAAAGAACAGCTTCCTTGATGTTCCATTTATACTTGTTTATTGAAACTTATACGTAGATATGTACATTAATCAGCCTATAATGTTCCCACTGCTAGAACACAGGCCTCCTGTCTTCGAAAGGTAGTGGGCTATTATCTACCACGCAGGCACAGTGCGGGTTGGTTGATGTCACAAGTCTTTGCATTTTTGGTTCTTGGACATCTCTCACGATGTTTTACTTTATCGTTTTGAGAGCAGTGGTGATAAAATTATTTACATACTAAGCGCCTGCCTGGGCTCGAACTAACGACCTACAACTTACAACTCGTAATTCGGGGCCTTTACTACTGGGCCATCACTGCGCTCGCGTAGATATATACCTACTAACAAATTAACAATAACTTTTGTCCTTCGATAGGTTTATTTATCATTGAACTTTTACACGGTACGTTACGTTGATTAACAAATATTATCTTCTGGTTTCTCGATTGTTCTAGCAAATAATCATAATCAGATTTACTCTTCGAAAAAAAGTATTTGGGTAGCTGTGAGTTAGGATTACGATAGGCAGTTGACACGAATTTGAAAAGACGTTGGTAAGAGCTTAAATGAAAGAAGATAAAACTAAAACGATGTGACTAATAGAGCGATAAATATAATGATCATGGGGGCAAGGAGACAAATATCAAAGAAAATATGGGATTGAAGGATTGTGCGAGCTGAGATATGAAAGAAAAAGAACTGAATTACGTTAAACAGGGGAGAATGGAAGAAGAAAAAGTATGTGCCCCAAGTAACATGTGATAAGGGTAGGAAGATAATGATGAAGATTTAACTGTACCTATGCGTGAACGTTGGCGCACACTGACAGAACATCACTCAATAGAACTTTTGCTGATATCACCAAAACTTAATTGGTCTACGTAATCACTCTGTTCCGTGTGGTGCCGGACGTAAAAGAATAAATAGCACCATCCCATTTCTTCCCATGGGTGTCGTAGAAGGCGACTAAAGGACTTACTAGAGAACGGGCAGCAGCGTTCTCTATGCATTTGTCCACCATATTGCGATCGCCAACCCGCCTGCCAAGCGTGGCGATTATGGCAAATACCCCTCTTCGGGGAGGCTTATGTCCAGCAGTGGACGTCTTTCGGCTGATATGATGCTGATGATGATGAATCACCTTGTTAGTCGCGATTTTCCGCCAGTGTAACGCAAAACACTCACAAGTGGGACACGAAGTTAAAGCGATAAAAAGCTTCGATACCAAAAAATCTGAAAAAAAGCAAAGCAAACTTACTACTATACAAGAGCACGGATATGCCCAATGATTTACATGGTTCGCAGCCTCATGGCGTGAAATGTGTATCACGCCCCTATGATACCAGGCTTTTGAATAGCAGGCTTTACACAACGTTGCTCATAAAATGGGTTCCCATCTATGAATTTTTCTAACATGCGTTTATTTGGTTAGTAAAAATGGCACCACACATCACGAGTTTTCGTATCAATCAATCACCACCGTTTATGTTATTTATATTATAGTGAACTTAATTTATGTAAGTAACACGTACCTACGATACAAAAAGGAACATGATATTGAAGACTGATTCGAATTACCCATTAATTAATCAGTGCGGGTTCGTGGATGTCACGTGTCTTCGAATTCGATTCTACATATATTCAACTAAGCCATAACGGTTTCCACGCGATGTTTTTTCTTTCACTAGGTTGAGAACAGCGGTAGTGAAATAAACTGCAGGAATTAAAGTGTATTAATTATATACCAGTTACAAGTCCTACAATTCGATAAGTAGCCATTATTAACGACTCATTCATCATACATTGATGAATGAAATACATGAAGACTGAAAACATCCAGAAACTTGTGTGAATTTACAATAACGAAGTTGGGAAATTACCAAACAGCGTTCTTAAACAAATAGATCAACAGATGACCACATTTTTACGCTCAAATGGGTTCTAGACGAGGAATGGCGTGCAGGTAAACGAATTTACGTACTCGCCCTCGACATAGAAAAAGCCTATAACAACGTTGATCTATATAGAAAACGATACTAACAGGCCACAAGAAACGCCAAATCATTACTACCATTCATACTAAACTCAAAGATGGACTGGAAGCTAGAAGTTAGCTAGACTTATGTACCGAATGGTTATCGTACCTTGTATGATTTATGGCTTAAAAGTATCGACCCTCACCAAGGCGAACAGATCAAGACTCAGAAGATATGAACGAGTTATCATGAGAGCTTGATTAGCCACGCCAGGAATAAACCAAGAACTAAGAAAATGCACCAAATCTTAGACGGCAAAATTGTAACAAAACGCATCAAGAACCACAGGACTTATCACACGACTTCAGACGGGATAAACCACACCTATTGCATGGAGTAATGCAGTATAAGGCTGAATCTAAGAAAGTCGGACGACCTATTTACACATGGAACTACAACCTAAAACAGGACATGAAATACTTCGACATGGGAATTACGTTTTGAAAGGACATGGCTGGAGACAAAAACAAGATCAAGAAAGCGGCTAGTGATATCTACAAAAAACTAAAAACTGATAGCAGCGAGAGCTGAGAAGACGACTATGAAAACAACAACACAAAACATAGCGAAGCAACGGCATGAAAAAGAGCTAAGAAAACAGTTGAACTTACCCAAGAAGCTCGACCTGAATCAACATGCCGGCGACGTCGTGAAACGATGTCCCCTCCTATAAATAAATACCACCCGTATCTCCACTAGTCCAATGCTTACTCAAGGATACATATCCGGTAGGCTCGCAGCTCGCACTCCTTTCCTATCCTAAGGGCACGTCTACCTGACCATTACCGCGCCCCCGGTCTACTTCTTGATATGCAATGGACTCTGTAACACCATGGAGCATGAGGCTCCAGGGGCTAGTGCAAATCATGGGGTTGATTCGATTATTTAAGTCTGGTCAAGCCACGCTGCGATCGGTGCATTTAATTAATTCATTCATTCATTTAATTTACTTTCAAATCAACTTGTTGCACGCGAACTCCCCCTGCGTTAAAAAAATATTATGGGAACATTGGGAACTGGGAAGGGAGAACTCATGATCCGAGTCTAAATTAGTATTGTGTTGTGAAAACTCTTCTAAACTTTTTAATCATTATAGGTACCAATTAATTATCTACTACAGTGTACATGCAAACATAATCATTTGGGCATAGTCGAAAATACGCCATTTAGACCTCAGCAGTGTTGCCAGGCAATGTAACCGTGGGTAGTAGGTATTAACAGGACCGGAATAAGTACCTAATTATTGAGTTTTTGAAGACGTAGGCTCGCCGATTGATCTCAACCTACATAAACATGTGAGTACAACATTACAGGAAAGTAAAATAATCTTCACAAATGAAACCTACCTATGTGGTCTATTGAGTTTTTCTATTAGTAACAGGGCGGAGTCTGGATCCATGCCCGGTAAGTGGTAATCGCCCCCATTACAAGAACTTTAAATGACGACATGATGCACGGCCGCACGCATTAGGGGAAGGCGTGATGTTATGTTAAGTTTACATACTTTTTTTTTTGTTTTTTTGGGTGGGAAATCATCAAATAACTTCTCCCGCTCTGGGCGGAGCGGGAGGGCGTGTCAGACTTTTACTGACTAAAACCCACCCGTGTTCCCTCAGTTGCCTGTGTGCCAGGGGCGGCGGTATCTCTTTCGAACAACCCGCACCCCCGGCAGGCATCGGCCCTTGGCTCAGGCTTGGGCCAAGGGCTTGTTGCTGCTGACATCTCTTTGAGGCGCGCGTGGAACACAACGCGCCGTCGACCCGGGCTTGGTCCTAACCGGACAGCGAGCTACCTATTACTCGCCGTCCGCAAGCCCGTGCCTACGGTGGCCGGGAATCAGCCTGGGATTCCCGACGCCCAGGGCGTCTCCTGCGAAGGCCACGACTGTGAGGGCGCATGTACTGCATCTCCCTCACGTGCGCCGCCTCCCTCTTTGCGAGCATAACTGCTTCGCTGAAGGAGGCGACTGCTAGCCATGCACTCTCGCTCCGTACCATGACCTGGACCAGGGTCGGACGCGAGAAAGTTTACATACTTAACATCACCTTTTTGCGAAAACACTATCCGTGTACACTGGACTGGAGGTCTGGAGCTCGCTTCTTTTGTAACCAGACGACGAGACGATGCAAAGTATGCTGAGACCACCTAACAAACCACACGGTATTAGACTTGATAAGTACCTATGTCAGACGCGGGCCCTGCACAGTCAGACACAGCAAAATGTGAGAACCGGACTGAAGTTGACTGATTTGTTTGGTCGTGAGGGCTGACTTTTGGAGTAAAGTAGGTTATGTTAGGTTATACATACATTACATTAATATTGAAAAAGAACTACTACTTGGGAAATACGCCTAAGTACCTGTGCCACGTAAGCGTTAAGAACATTTCATACCCTTACACCCGCTGTATTTTCATTTGCCGTATGTAGAGAATTAAAAAATAATGTTAAAGTGGTTATAGATGATAGATGCACTTTCAAGTACGCATACATAGGTCCAACGACCTTTTTCACCCAAGGTTCGCGTAATTACTTAGGTTGCCACCAATCAATCGATTTGCCGAGCCTTATCTCAACTTCGTCTTCGGCTTTCAATCTAACCGGATGCAGCTGAATACCAGTGTTTCACATGGAGCGACTGCCTATCCGACCTCTACAACCCATTCTGGGTAACACGATAACCGTTGGTAGGGCTGGTTGTCAGACTTTTGGGCTTCTGACTACCGTTATGACCGTCGAAACTACGAATGACGACACCTCATGAGCGAAAAAAGACGGTCGTAGGTAGAGGTACCTACTTGCTCGTGCGTCTCTCGCCCACTTTACACAGAAAGCTATATTTTTAAAGGTTGTTCGAAGAGAGTTTCACCTGAAGTCCTAAATTAAGGTTGCGGCTCCCTTTTTCGCCGATTTTGTTAGAATTATAACGTATGTCGATACATTAGCATATTGTCATAAACCAGCATCAAGGAACAGACGTCTTTAGCCGACAGCAGCCGCTGCGTTTTATAGCGCGTCCAGCAGTTAGGTACCAATACCAAATGCACGTAAATAGAAGCGCGTAAATCGATTCGGAAAAATTGATATAGTATGACCAACTGGAAGGGTATTTATTCTTATGTTTATTTACACTCAGCATTGTGTGTTGGACAAAGCCCTCAATGGATGCCGAAAAGTGGACACTCACGGTAAGGCTGGTCCATCAATTCAAAGTCGCTCAGCTAGCTATGGAACGAGCTATGATCGCAGTATCTCTGAAAGATACAATCCGGAATGAGGTGATCCGGCAGAGAACCAAAATTGTCGACATAGCTCACTGAATTAGCAAGCTGAAGTGGCAATGGGCCCGCCACGTTAGCCGTAGAACGGATTACCGTTGGGCTAGACGTGTTCTTGAGTGGAGACCGCGAATCGGCAAGCGTAAGGTGGGGCGCCCTCAGGCTAGGTGGAGAGACGATCTTCGCAGGGTTACTGGTAGCAACTGGATGAGAGTTGCCGCGAATCGAGCTGAATGGCGTGCAATTGGAGAGGCCTATGTCCAGCAGTTGACTGCTGTAGGCTGATGATGATGATGAAGAAAATTGGTAATATGTTACTATTAAAATTGTGTTAAGTCATATACTAGGATATAATTAAAATGATTTTAAGTACCATGCAAATTCTTACCTTGTATGAAGTTGTATGTCGACAGCTCCTGTCATAGTGATACAGGCACCGCAAATATCTGCAAGAGAAAAACTGGTAACTTACCTGTCTTACATAGATGATGCACTGAATTTAAAAAAAAACTAATGAATTAAGGGTGTCTATCTTACATACCGCAAATACCAGGTTTGGCTATGTTACTCAATTTAATGGAAAATAATTGTCACATTGTTTACTTTCTAAGGAGCCAACTAAGTTATAATTTTTCTCCTCATTCAATCGGTAATTGGTAACTTAATTACCAAATATCTGGATGACTGAGCTTTGACCGGTATTTTTTATTTTGTTTCGTTTTTTTTTTAATGATAGCTAGATCAATTTATCACCCCAGTATACTAAGTTTTATGAGTCGTTGGAGCCGTTTCTGAGATTCAGATTTTATATATATATGTACATATGTATATACAAGAATTGCTTGTTTAAGGATATTAGATTGAATGATGAGAAAAATCACAAAATTGAGTTTTATTATAACACACACTGTTCACATTTTGATAATAAGTTTATTGTAATTTTAAAGTCACCCTTTTATAAATAGATAACAAGGTGAAAATAGATATCTGTCCATATATTATAAATATTCAAATCAAAACAGCACATTTGGCAAAAGTTACAGCAGTAATTAACATGTGATCAGGTAATTTTGTTCTTCCAAATAAAAACGGAAGCGTGTTCTTTAATTAGATAATAATTTTAGTGAGTACGCACTACATTTGTGATGTTCATGGTGGTACCCTCTCAAACCTGTGGTCTGCTGAAGATAGGCTTTTCCAATCCATGGATTGGAAAAGCCTATCTTCAGCAGTGGATTACCGGTCAGGTAATGGATCAGGCTTAACGCTTTCAGTAATTATTTGAGGGAATAGAGCTTCTTAACGTATAGCTGCACGGGTCGATCGATCAGGTTAAGCTACGCTTGCCGCGGTTGGTCCGTGGATGGGTGACCATCTTTACATACCAAGACCCCTCCGTGCCTCGGAAAGCACGTTAAGCCGTTGGTCCCGGCTGTCATTTGTGGATCTTTGTCAGTCGTTACGGGTCGTCAGAAGCCCGAAAGTCTGACAACCAGTCTTACCAAGGGGTATCGTATTACCCCAGTTACTGGGTTGTGGAGGTCAGATAGGCAGTCGCTCCATGTAAAATACTGATATTCAGCTGCATCCGGTTAGACTGGAAGCCGACCCCAACGTAGTTGGGAAAAGGCTAGGCAGATGATGAGATGATGGAGAGCTTCTTAACGTGCGCGCACTAAAACAAGAAAATTATGTGTTTTATACATCGAGTTAAGGAAAACAAACATACATTTGGGTACCTAAGTCGATTTTTATTTATGTTTCCCTTTTAAAACTTACCACATAAAAGATTTTTTGCTTTATTCAGCATTATTACAGTTTTATATTTTTCTGTTTCCCTATTTGTTTCATAGTTTTGAAATGTTTGTTGCGTTGCCCACTTACCCGATTGCGCCCGAGCGATCGTGGTTTTTTGTGAGGAGTACTGCGAGATGGAAAATTATGAGAGAGAGTAACAGAGGGGAAATCAGCGAAAAGCAAAATTGCCACTCTTAACAAATTGTCACTGTCAAAAATTGACACATTATTGTTGTGGTCCAACATTATTTTTATGTGACCTCAAGTCTCAAGTATTAATGGGAGCTCAAGTAGTCATGTTTTTTTTTACGGGTCCAGCAATGGTGAAACGGTTTGATCAAAACGTGTACATTGTTTGATTCAAATATGATTTGATGTCAAAGTCAAGACGCATCACATCAAAATATCAATCCGAAGTTCAGAACGTAGTTTAGCACCTATGTAAAATGTACTCTGTGGTTTAGCACTATATTACTATAGGCTCTGTGATAGTATCTCTATGTAGTCTGTGGCCTAATCTATTGTTTGCTTAGAATAAATACCTATAATCTAAGATTGTTTGAATTCTATGTAATCTGTGGCCCAATCTATTGTTAGAATTCTAGATTATTATGTCGGTGGCTCAATAATCCATAATATATCTGTTTATGTATGACTAAATCACACTTCGCATCTGTCTACGCTTCGCAACCATCAACCATAGATTATACTAAGTGTAAACCAGCTCGTAACTAGCTTTAATCGCATGTCGTGGTCGCTAAGCATACCTTTAGAGAAAGATAAGGCGCTCCTCGCTTTTGTAAATAAAAAGAAAAAGAATATTGTCTTGCGTGCTTAGGCTATTTAGCTTGCCAAAGGAGAAGAAAACTGAGAACTTTTGCCAAGGGTGTCGCTAGTAGCTACACCCGTGGAAAAAGTTATCTCACTAGTACGCACGGCTACACATAAGCTGATCTCGCATTGTATAAGATTTCCGTATAGAATGAGATCAGCGTAAACCGAAAATGTATAGCTTGACGTGTAGCCGTGTGCACGTAATAGTACAAAGACAGCTGTCAAATTTCTTGGACAAGTGATGGTTGCGACATGTAAAAAATCAAAATCAAAATCAAAAGTCATTTATTCAAATTAGGCTGAGAATCAGCACTTTTCGAACGTCAAAGTACATGACACAGTCCCCCAAAACGCCCACCCTTCACCACTTCCTAGTGCTTTAGCTGGGAAGAAGAAGTGGCGGAACAAACTCCCCAGCAGCACAGCTGTCTGTTTAGTCGGATAGACTTGATTCTATACATACTTAGGCAAAGTAATAAACATGACGAGACACAAAATATTAATTAAATAATTAGTCAAAATGTCAGCTAGCCATACCATTATACCGACAAATAAAATGAAAACTGTCGAGGCCAAATAAAGCCTAAAAACAACTCATCATAGAAAATATTGTTATGAGTAGATCATGTCAATAACTAATGACTTATTAGATAATTCTGTATACCGGAGGTATACTATCCTAAGTCCATTTTTTTCGACATTCACTTTGTAATGTCCTTGAAACAAACATTTGTAGATCTACTTAGTGGTATACTATTTTAAGTCCAATAAAAAAAAAATGGACTTAGGATAGTATACCTCCGGTATACAGAATTATAAAAAAAATTGTTCGACAGGCAATAAAAAATAAAATAATAATTAAATGAACGCATATAACCTGTCACTAGATACGCCAATTCTGGAGAAAGAACATAAACATTGTCTTGAGTTAATCACAGCGACCAACTATTCTTGTCATTTAAATAGTCGTTGATGGAATAGTAAGCCTTTAAACAAAGGACGGATTTTACTTGAGCTTTAAACGCATTAAAAGGCAAATATAGCAAAGAAGAGGGAAGCTTGTTATAAAAAGTTATACCAAGCCCAACAAATGAGTTATGAACCTTATGAAGCCGGTGAAAGGGAACACATAGTTTGTCCTTATTTCTTGTGTTAACGGTGTGACTATCACTGTTTTTAGTGTACAGACGCCAGCACATAAAGCTACCCCAAACTGTCAATTTTTCCCAATTGAACATGAACCTTATTCTTTTGAATTAAAGTTGAAAATCTATCAAAGAAAATTGACAGATTGGGGTAACTTGATGTGCTGGCGTTTGTACAAGTGTATATTTTGCCTAATATCTATGATGTTAGCGAATATGAATTGTGATGCCACCGTGAGAATACCAACATCTTTAAAAAAGTCCCTCAAGGAAATTCTGATACCTAGCTGGTAAATTGCACGAACAGCACGTTTTTGAAGGACAAAAACATTTTGAATATCAGCAGCTTTGCCCCACAGCAGATTACCGTAGGACATAACGCTGTGAAAATAACTAAAGTAGACTAACCGAGCTGTATCGACGTCAGTGTATTGTCTTCCTTTTCTGACGGCGTACGCGGCTGAACTGATACTCCCCGCTAGGCTTGATATGTGTGATCCCCACTGAAGTTTGGCATTTACTGTTATGCCCAGAAAAACTGCCGAGTCAACGGTTTCGAGCACCTCTTTATCTAAGACGATGTTGGGACCTAGATTTCTAACATTCGGTAAGGCAAATTTTACACATTTTGTTTCTTGGCATTGAGAACTAGGTTATTTGCCGTAAACCAATCCGTAACCATTGAGAGAGCACTGTTTACGTCGTCAAAATCTTGTCTATTCCGGTCTACTACTAAATAAGAGAAGTATCATCTGCAAACAGTACAACATCACAAATACCCTTTAAATAGAATGGTAAGTCATTGATATACACTAAAAACAAGAATGGGCTGAGTATTGAGCCTTGAGGCAGACTTAACTGAACTGGTAGCCTGGAAGATTTTTCACCATTAATTTCTACACATTGGAACCTATTTTGTGAATAAGAATTTATTACTTTTAAAGCTTCGTTATGGACACCGTCATAACGCAGTTTTCGCAAAAGCGTTTCATGGTGCACGCAATCAAAGGCTTTGGAGAGATCACAGAAAACTCCAATAGCATTTTGCGAGTTCTCCCATGCTTTAAATATGTGTTTCAACAGAGCAACACCCGCATCTGTAGTCGAACGACCTTTTGTAAAGCCATAGTGCTCATTATGAAGGAGGCTATTTGAATTAAAATGTCCTAGCAACTGCTTGAGTATTAACTTTTCAAATATTTTGCTAAATGCAGGTAAGATAGAAATAGGCCTAAAATTACGAACGTCATTTTTATTACCTGATTTAATTATGACTTTACTACTCTTCATGAGGTCAGGAAAAGTTCCTGAATCAACACATTTATTAAAAGTCACAGCTAGATAGGGGGCTACGATATCTATTATATTACTCAAAAGTTTAATGGAAATGCCCCAGAAATCACCAGTGTTTTTAGACTTAAGTGTGTTAAAAACATTAACTACATCACGAGGCGTTACATGTTCGAAACTGAATAGGTCACTACACTTAGGCACACTACTATGCAAGAGGTTTCAGCTTTAGAGAGGGACGAATTTAAGGAGTGAGTCGTAGCTACAGGTATGTCGGCAAACAACTCATTAAATGCCTGTGCTACGTCAGCTTCTTTACTAATTAATTTGTCGTCTACCATAATCTCAAGTTGTTTGTCTTGTTTAACCGGCTTACCCGTTTCATTGTTAATTATTTTCCAAGTGGTTTTAACTTTATTATTAGAATTTTTAATTGTGTCGCTTAAAAATTTCGATTTTGCAAAAGCACTAATCTTTTTAAATAACTTTGAATAATTTTTGACATACTGTAGGAAAGGGGTATCAAACCTAATTTTTTTAAATCCATATAACTCGTACAGTCTCGCTCTACTTTTGTAAATACCTGGAGTAGCCCATTGGTTACAGCCAACGGAGGTGCCATTAATGTTAATGGTTTTGGTCTTGAAAGTAGATTGGTACTCTTTTTGCACAACATCAAAAAGGGCTCCATACATTTCATTCGGATTCTCGGGTTGTGCTATAGATGGTGTAATTCTATGAGAGATATTATTTTTAAACCTTTTGCAACGACTAGCTGTATAAGGCCTGCATTCAAGTGTATGCGGCTTTTTATGTAATGGCATGGGGAATCTAGCTAATAAACCACAGTGGTCGGACGTTAAGTCAGTTAATACTAATTTACTTTTACTAAATATATTATCAAGATATATTGACGAAGATGCCGTGATCCTAGTAGGTTCAAAAAACAAGTTAATTAAATTAAAAGACCTAAACAGGTTGAGAAGTCTAATATATAATGGAGTAACATCTAAAATGTTAATATTAAAATCTCCGCACAAAATTATACTTTTATTACTTGATTTTAACTTATTGAGTAAATCCTCCATTACCGATTCGAAACGAATGAAATCCCCGGGTCGATAAACGCAAATTATAACGTATCGCTCGAGTTCAACACAAGACAACTCAATAGTGCGCTCAATAGAAAGTTTAACTAAATCTGAACGTTGTTTACACTTAAACTTCTTTGAAACAAGAACTAAAGATCCACCGCGAATAGCAGTTTTTCTTACAAATGCACTTTGAACCGTAAAATTATCATCATTGTAAACACTACTTCATGTTCTTTCAACCAGTGTTCAGTCAAACATAACACCTGAACATCATAGTTCTCCATAAATAAGCTTAACTCAAGCTCTTTGCCGGACAGACCCTGCATATTTTGATGAACAACATTCAACATATGCGGCTCACCCGTTGTCGCACCTAATTGTTTAAACTACTAGGCGAATCAAAAGTAGTGTTAGTACACACGGCTACAATCAAACTACACATTTCTAGTTTACGCTGATCTCGCACTGTACGGAAATCCTTTACAATGCGAGATCAGCTTATACTGGAAATGTATAGCTTGATGTGTAGCCGTGTGTATCACTACTAACAGTAATCAAACATGACTTCGATATACTACTTATGTCTGGGTTTATATAAGCTAATAGCCTTGCTATTTTAAGTCTAAACCTAATTGGCAGTTTAAACCCTAAAGTGAGCAACTGGCAGTTTAAACCCCATTGAGGGTATTACGTTGTGTAAGCGTTGTGTCCACAGCCCTCAGTGCACAGCATTACATAGCCAACTTCCAAGGGATCGCTTTAAACGTATCGTCACGTTGCGAGAAGCACAGAACCGGTTGAAATGGCTGTGCTTGGGAGGCCTATGTCCAGCAGTGGACTTCTTTCAGCTAAAATGATGATGCTGATAATATTTTTGTATGGTTGTATCACGGGGTTGTATGATATCTTACCGAAATTGACATCACAATTTTTTTATTTATTTACCACATTTTTACATTGGTTATGGCAACACTATGTCATTTAGTGTTGTGTGACTGTGTCGCCTGGCTGGTGTTGTCGCCATAGTGTTTTTCTGTCTATGGTGCCGCCCATCCATTTCCAAGAAGCCGATTTGTGTTTTGACATAAATATTATTCAATATTTTGCGTGTTTAGTTTGATTTACTGAGTTTATTTTGTTCAAAGTTAGTTTCCTTTCAAGTAAATTAACATGACTTGGGGTTTTGTAACATGCGGGCCTAATGAGGCTCTTGTCGTCTCCGGTGAGTATATTATTTACTTAATCTCTTTTTTTTGTTGTTTTTCGATGTTTTACTTAATTCAATACACTATCATAGTTTTGCTCATCAATAATTTTGTGTTGGGTTTATTTTGTATTACATAGGATCCTAATAAAAGAAGGTTAAAGGATGACATCATTGCACCAATTTAATGTGTTTGGCTAGCGCGATTTGTAATTACATAGGTACATATATCTACTTGCGCACTAGGCGTACATGCCAGCTCTATTCAGTCATTGTTATAGGCAAAATGTATAAAACCTTGAGGGGACATAAGTGTAAATTAATGACTGTTTATTAAAATAAATACTACTTATAATAATTACTTGGTGAACACTATCCAAAGTGTAATAATTTAAAGTAGATATGAAAAGAAAACAATGGATTCATAATTTTTAGGTAACAGTGGTGTATTAGGGTTCTTGTGATCCAGTCGTGACTGCACATATCTTTTTGTTAAATTTATTAATATATATTATTATATTGTGTAGAAATAATAACATACGAATGCCTGAAAAATTAATTAAACAATTACGTATTTCTATCTGTTGCGTGTAAAAACAATGTAATACTTAATTATACAGCACGGTCTTACATGATAATAGTCAATTGTCGGTAAGGCCATTTACAAAAATACAGGGATGCAAGTGGGTCAGACTCAAAATAAATTTGAGCAAAATAATAATGATAGCAGGATTATTTATTTATGAACTAACTAAAGTAAAGATATCCTTAGAAGGTGTTATATTTTTATGCAGCAGTACATTTTTATTAGATTTGGGATTAAAATACACTATTCATCTAAGGATAAATTAGGGAAACTCTTTAGATATCACAACAATGGCTTGATAATCATCAAGCGAGTCCTGTTTTACGGACTAAGATTGTGTTATTTTTAGGCCAGACCCTGCTAGGAGTTTTGGTTGATACAATACTTAGTAATTAGCATATCTGGAACTGACAACTGTGGGTTGCTAGGTGCTTTACTAGTGCATGCATCCTCCATCTTGTGGACATGCCTTTGATGGGTGACGGGCATGTGTAAGTGTGGCAATAGGAATCTTAAATACATGACATAACATCACATGTTGTTTCCTCGAAGGGTTGAGCAGATGTGTGCCTATAGTACACTTACACTTCACCAGTTATGTTCTATGTTATGGGTTTGGTTTCCGCACTTAGTCCTTCAAGTGGACCATTGTGCTTGAGCCATGGCGGCCTTCGGTTGTTATTCCAGCCAGCCCACCAGGAGTGGAGTCCAGAAGTTAGCTATAACTCCTGGTCTGTTGAGAATATCCGTGTAACATTTGGGTGCCCCGAGGGTCTCTGTTCTAATCTGGGCTACGCCTGTGCTTTCGAAAAGCACATGCGTAACGGTTTCCTCAGCCTCCAAGCAAGCCGTGCACAAGGGGCTGTCTTTCACCAGTTGTGTTTAAGTCCCATGGCTCCTACTCATCCGGTACACTCTTGACAGACCGGTCGTGATCCTTAAGTACTTGTAGCAGTATTGGAAGGGGCAGATGTGATGCACTTCACGACATTTCACCACCGCTGCCTGCTAGAGGTCATCCTGCTGCATTTGTTAACTGAACCTCCAATGGCAGACTTGATCTGGTCAGTCCAACGTGTGGGTGACCTTCCGCGCGGTACCCGCCAATGCGGCATGGAACTACCCGCGGATTCTTTATATCTCCCTAGAACTATTAATAAAAATATCTGCAAAGTTATGTGAGTTGTTCAATACTTATATAGTGCAATTTAAAGTCCCTGATATAATTCCATTTTACATTAAAGGGCAATGCTTATCTACGACTAGTATAGCTTAATAATTGTCTGGTCTTGTTAACATAGTTGCAAAAGTATTGAAAAATTTAATTATAAAGTGAAAATAATAGTACATATGTTCCCGCCCAAACCCGATTTCAGGCCAAACTAGTTTATCCTAGGCCAAACTGGTTTATTAAGCCGGGGCACCCCGATTAAATGGGTTAGGTTAGGTTAGAACTGACCAAAAGCTCTACTTCCAAAGTCTGTTTGGCCTAGGATAAACTAATTTGGCCTGAAATCGGATTTGCTTGGTAACATACAAGCTACATAATCCATGCCATCCATGCATCCATGCCACAGTAAAAAGCCTAGCCCATTAGCAAGTTTGTAGCTAGGCTGATTGTGTTTACAGTCACATTATTTTAAAACAACATAGTGGCCAACCATGACCTATTTATATAAGTATGTACTCTTATTTACAGGTACAAAAGTAAATTCTACAAGCTTGCTTAATTGAATTGATATGTACTGCTCAATTTCTAACTAAATTGCTGTTGCTCTACTTCTGTGTCCAATATCGACTATGTTATATTGCCAACTGCAATAGCTGGCTTCGCAATGGTACAATGATAGCAAGTCAAAACATTAAAATATCCATGCTAAATGTAATTGATTCCACTATCATTTAGATTTAGCGCAGATATCTCGATGTTTTAACTGCATCAAAATTCTTTTTTTTTACTTTATAATCAGCCTATAATGTTCCCACTGCTGGGAAGCAGGCCTCCTCAATTAATCCCTTAGCCACCACACACACATGAAAAGCGACTTGGTTTTAAACTATGTATATGTAGATCTAGTTAAACTATGCTAATTCCATCTAAATGCCAGTCTATTAAAATTGAGTGTTGTTGAATGTCAAATCTATATTCATTCCAGACATTCACTTTAGTAAATGAATTAACACAATTACTTTTTATTAATTTTATTCTACCGTATACAGAGGTGCTCATATAATTAAGAATGCTTATTTAAAGTGAAGATTTTTTCAAACTAACAAGTATAACTAGTTGCATGTATTTCTCTCGGTATCGCATATACTAGCGGTACATTCGTCGATACACATGATTGGCTAAAAAATAAAAAGATAAACTTTATACATTAGATCTAAACCTAGTATTGCTATTTACTGGCTGGTCACATAATAAGAACGCTGAATAGTGTATTTTTTATCAAAATTTAAATAGAGAACACATTCGTATAATTTTGGCGCCATTTAGTGCTGTAAAGTCTCAAAGGTGATTGCTTCTTATGAAAATAATGGGGAAAAATTAAAGTTGTGATAAATCTACAAGGGAAGCAATAATAAAATATCGCGAGAAGAATTGGTCGAATAAAAAGATAACCGACCATCTGCAATGCTCTAAAACGATGGTTTTCCACGCTGTGAAGCAGTTTGCCAAGTATCAAACTACTTCAAATGTTCCGCGTGTATCTAAACAGAGAAAGTTATCTCGTCGAGATGATCGAAATATCGGTCGTTTGGCAAAAAAAAAAATCTTTTGCTCAGCTCATTAGACCTTTTAAAGGATTTAAAAGGTCTAATGAGCTGAGAAAAAGAATATTTTGGTGAAAACAACCCTTCAGCAATGTCGGCACGCACTATTCGAAGGCGTTTGGTAGAAGAAAAGTTGCACGGAAGGATAGCAAGGAAGGTGCCCATGTTGAAACGGTGCCATAGGCAAGCCCGGCTTGCATTTGCAAGAAGGTATAAAAACTGGTCAATTAGACAGTGGAAAAATTTAGTTTTTTCTGACGAGATAAAATAAACAGGGTATGTTCTGATGAAAAATGATATGTGCGACGCCCTCCGAATAAAGCTACCCTAACTACACAAAAAATACATTAAAGCATGATGGGGAAAATGTGAAAATTTGGGGGTGCATTTCTGGACATGGTGTTGAACCTGTTAAACTGATGTGGATCAATTCCAATACAAAAATATACTGGAAGAAACAATGTTACCTTATGCTGAAGACGTGTTTCTGGTTATTTGGACAATCCAGGACGACAATGATCCAAAGCATACAGCACACGCACCGTTTAGGAATTTCTCACCTAGCAATCATTTTCTGTCTTAGATTGGCCAGATAGCAGCCCAGATTTAAATCCTATAGAGCATCTTTGGTGCGAAATCAAGATAAAGGTTTCAAGTCGACAGTGTGGCAATTTTAGATCGAGTTGTACGACGTTTTTTTGGAAGAATGGAACTCTATCTCTCTTGCGAAATGTCAAAAATTGATAGAGTCAATGCCTCGCCGGTGTAAAGTAATAATTAGAAGCCTTGGACATCTACCAACTATACATTTTAGTATAAAAGTGTATTAAAATGCTTTTTTTCTCTACGCACTCTTCGAGCAGTTTAATAAATCGTTCTTAATGATTTGTCCAGCTTCATTACTATTTGAATTTGTTACTTAACCGGTGACGTAGGGACCTTTGATTTATGACGTCAAAATTAAGAGAAAAAATACAATTTGTAATAAAAAAATGTTAGCGATTTTATTCTATATAGCTAATCCCGTTTGCTCTATTCATGTGGCTATTTCATAACATAACTAGTTAAGTTACGTCTAAGAAGGAACACAACTACACATGACATGATTTAGATCGAAATTTCAAAAACTTCAAATCGTTCTTAATTATAAATGACCACAACTGTATATATATGGTGTAGTAATTGTGTTAATTACTTGACACTTTAACTGTAAAAACCAAGTAAAAGTGGATAAAGTCGCTAAGACTTTATCCACTTTTACTTGGTTTTTAATTGGTTGACACTGTAATCATGTGGTAACATTGACCTGATGCTGTAGCCAGGAAAGCCTGCGGAAATACTAACTCCTTAAGAACTTCCAGCAGACATATCATGTTTGAACTCCTTCAACTGATCTTGATGAGTAGTGAATAAGTGGGCATTGTCTGTTGATGGAGCAAGAAAGTGTTCACAAGCTCTCGGCTTTACTAATCGTAGATACGAGCTAGATTGGAAGATGAGTAGTTTGTAGACAACAGTGTGGTTACCTTGGCCAGATGCTGCAGCCAGGATAGTCTGCATACTGCATAATTTTTGGAATAATGTAATTGGTCTCGATGCGTAGTTAGACTTAAAAATAGTAAACATAATTTGATGATGGAGCAGGAAGATGGTCATTGGAACTCGGCAGTTACTCATCATAGCCCAACCGAGCTTAGCTTACACTTGATTGGATTTATCTTGATATGTAGTTGGTGGACAGACTGAAAAGTATTTGGTGATGTAGCAGGAAGATAATCAGTCAAAGGATGTCAGATTTTTTATTCGTAAACCCTTACTACCACTTGTTCAAAGCTAGAAACAAAACTAGGAGTTTATGGTTTTAACATTTTTTTTTATATTAAATAGTTATACGAAAAAATTGACATAGTGGGCTTGAAATATGTAATGGTTTATTAAATGACTTGTTGATTGTTCGTTAGTGTGTGTGTGTGTGTGTGTGTGTGAGTATGAAAAAAACCTGGGAATAACCTTGTAAACCCATTGTAGTCAGAGCTACGCAAAAAATTGCTTTTTAAATTACCATAAAACAACCTTATTATTTATGGCTGAAAGGCTTCATTGGAAACAAACTTGAATAAATCTAACAACTTTGTTTACCGTCTGCAACAACGCTGTTGTGCGTCTTTCATTTACTATGAGTACGGAACATTACTATATGTTGCCAGCAACACTGTAACATTCCATGTTGCCAACAATATGTTTACCACAGTACAAACACATGTTGTTGTGCAACTCTTTCTCTCAATGAATACGCGGCTGAAGGGCTGGTTCAACCCCAGGGGCAAAGAAGAATATTGCGTTGTGTTGTTCCTAATAATATTTAAAGAAACGGTTCAATGACAATACAACATTTCCTATTAATTCCTATGATGATAATGGTCTAGTATTCCGGGCTGGAGCCTTACGATGATAGAATAATAGGAAGATCTTCTCAAGCCAATTTTGTTATAAGTACGCAGTACTTATAAAAAAAATTGGGTCGATTTTGGCTCTTTATTTCTCCTGTTTTTATTTGGAACGTCATCTACATATGTAACGAATTTATAGCAACGCGAAGTCTCTGTATCTGTTATCTGCAAAAATGTCAAAACCAAGATGATTTTATCATGCTCAATTGCTCATGCAAAAGATAACTTGCAACGATAACATTTTTTATTATGAATATTTGGTATTTATTGTGATGAATGTGATGATAAACACGAATCTTTTTTTTTTTTGCTTTAGGTACTCTCAGCACAGCGAAATTCCATTTGCTTGCGCTGCCTTATTAACATAATTATTAAGTTTTCAAGTTCACAATTGTTTTGTTCAGGATGCTGTTACTCAAAGCCACTACTGGTGCCGGGCGGGCGCGCTTTCGTTTGGCCGGCAATCCAAAGTGTTCAGCGTATTTCCCTGAACACCATGACTCTACAGGTCGAGTCACCAACCGTTTATACCAGCCAGGGTGTACCAATATCCGTGACGGGTATAGCACAGGTAATTATATCGTCACATATGCAGTTGATTATTTTGGAAAAAAAATCAAAACTGAAAATTGCCAATGACACCCCCTGCTTTAATGGTCTAGCAGAAGGTCTGCTGATGGAGAGACCTAGGTTTTTTCGCTGGATAAGCAGGTTCTTAAGTTTCTGTAGCACTGTTTTACCACATCAATCAGCTCAGCCTATCGCAGGTCACTGCTATACCTAGGTCTCTCCCAGGTTGCGCCATATCACCCTATTCTCTGCCTGTTTTCCCTCTTACCACATCCTTTCATCGAATTGCAGGTCAAGATTCAAGGTCAAAACGCTGAGATGCTGCTCTCTGCATGTGAGCAGTTTTTGAGCAAGAGTGAGCAGGAGATACAACATATAGCCCTTGTGACCCTTGAAGGTCATCAGCGTGCTATCATGGGGTCCATGACGGTTGAAGAGATATACAAAGACAGAAAGATCTTCTCTAAGAAGGTTAGTTTGATGTATTATTAAAAGAACTAGCTGACCTGGCAAATGTCCTATCCAAATTTTAGTAGCTCATACAAAATACCCATCCAAAAAAGGACGTTCTGTTTCACCCGAATTTGAGTTTTAGTTTCCTAAAAGCCAATTCGAACTATTACGAAACTTTTAAAACAAAAAATTGCCAAATCTCTCCAGTCGTTCTTAAGTGATGCGCTTACCAGCAAACAGCATTTCATTTTTATTTATATAGATAATTAATTTACAATGAATAAATGGTAGTACCTAACCGTTAGGAATTATAATTTGGAAAACAATGTAGGTACATTTATTGTTTTTTTTATGTAATGTAATACAAACAATTTGTATGCTATTCCAGGTGTTCGAGGTAGCTTCAAGTGATCTCATCAACATGGGAATAACAGTCGTTTCATACACACTAAAAGATATCAGAGATGAAGAGGTACATAATATTTTCCTTACTCAACTATTTTCCTTAACTACTTATTTAATTAATAACCATTTTGATGTTTATAGCTCTCTTGATCAAGAACCCGTTTTCTAATGTTAGACTAACTTTAATAGGATGATAACATGCTGGTTTTTTTCCATTAATATTTCCACTTTCAGTCACTTTAATCACTACTAGACAAAACACTTGACGATAAACTAATTCACAAAATCATTTTACACTGTAATAAGTATTTTGTATCTACTTATTGAAACATTGAGTAGATTTTTTTTTCTTTCGACATGGCTACAGGGAGCTAAGGTATGTAGGTTTAAAAATGGCGCTGAATGTTTTTTAAATGTATTATTAAAACATCATTTTATTAATGTTCATAATTGCCACTAAAATAATAGGCTTCATAAACGAAAATATGTCTTATGTAATAAAATCAGACAATATTCACCACCCTGTCGGGTGAGTACTTTGATGATTGTGTGGCCTTTGAATGGCTTGTCCTATCTGTTCTTGCTCAAAAGCAATCAAAAGCGTGAGTTCTTTGCAGCGCACATTTGTAACAGCTTCACGCTATTCTGGCCAATTAGCAATGTTTAAGGCAGCGTTTTATGTGACCAGCTCCAAAGGTTTGAAAAATCATGTTGCGTGATTTTTTATTCCTATGGAACCTGACCTTACTGCACATTTTTTCACAAAAACTACACATGCACATCGCTTCTGATAAACCGTACTGATTTTAAATAGAACTACAAACCGTAATTGAGACTGCACGAAATCGACTCATTTTGGACAGTTCATTGTTGAGAAAGGTAAAAATAATTTAAACAAAGGAGAATGGGCAACAAACTATGAGTATCTGCCCTAAAGCCATTAGATAGACCAATGGAAATATCTTTTCAAGGAGAACCTTTGCTACTAACACGACTTTTGCCTAGTCAGTTAGGAGTTAATGACCGGTGACTACATGGGCACCGAAGTTTAGCAATTCTGTTGGCGTCCATTACTCATATAAGATATACATCAAGCGGACCTATATTTGCTTATTTTCTTCTTTAGTTCTTCACAGACAGACACGAAAAGCAACTTTGTTTTATACTTGTAGAATGAAGATAAAAAAATCTACCTCTGTAGCCGAAATGTAGTTGTACAATACATGTCTAATCACCTTTAGGGAATTCAGGCGTGAAGTTTTTACAAGTTACTGTTAATTAATTAGTTAACTTAATGAGAATTATGTTTTTAAGTAAGTCACAATTAGGTCTATTTAACTCGGAATAGACTAATAATTTAGACAATTCGTAGAAGTAACAAATATACGAACGAGATTTTTTTCAATGAAATATAACAAATTCATGACAAGTTGCCTCGAAGGTTTAGGCCGATGTGTACATACACCACATCGCAAATTATTTTTAAGTCCCATGTGATAGGGGGCGTCGCCATTGCTATCAACCGGGCACAAATCAAGACTCTGGACTCAATGAAGTATATCTTAACGATATTGCGGGGCGGTTCGGCGGTTCTGTTACGACTTTAAGAAACATTTTTACTAAAACGGCATATATGTAGGAGGGCAATGTTTTGAAATGAACGTTGATAGGGTTATAAGATGTCGTACTAAAAGTAATTGACGAAATAGATCTAAAATGATACTGAATCCCTCACGTTTAGGGCTGGTGGTTCCTAACTGACAATCAATTGCGAGAAGTCGTCATAACATGAAATATTCTCCTTGAGAAGCTCTATCCATTTTATGTCATGTCATTGGCCCTGGCTATTATTCGTGGAATTTTGACAGTTGTTACGGATCGTCAGAAGCTCGCAAGCCTGACAACAAGTCTTACCAAGAGGTATCGTATTACCCAATAATGGGTTGTGGAGGTCAGATAGGCAGTCGCTCCCTGTAAAAGATACTTGCTTTTAGCTGCATCTGGTTAGACTGGAAGCCGAGCCCAACATATTTGGAAAAATGCTAAGCAGATGATGGGCGTCAGGGCAGATTAGCCCAATCTCGTTTGAATGTGAACTGCAGTACAAGCTCTTAAATAAAACCAACATTTGTATATTTTTCCAAGAGCACAGACATGGTGCTATTAACAGGCGTTGAGACTAACATTAGGATTTTTTACGCCACAAAACTGTTTTTATATTTCAATTATCTTTAGCTTTCTCACAAATAGGTAATAAAATTGTCCACAATGGGTTTCTTTCGTGCATGGTCCCTTAAAGATATCGATTCAAACAAAGGTGCGTCACCACTGTAAGTATTCGTACTCAATCAACGGTTAGTGGTCTCACGCCTGAGCGTGAGCCAATTATTAATTTGCTAACAAATTATAGTGACTGCAAAGGGCGGTGCGTATTAAAACATAACTACCAAAACAGCTTTGTGGACACGATTAACTAACGTTCACAAAAAAAAAACGGTGTATGACGACAGTTCGGTGTAGACGCACGTCTATACTGGAACACATACATGCAGTGCTTACTCGTAATTGGTTTGCGTTAATTTGCTTTATGAATAAAGCGAATTAAATTGAAATGACGACAAGGCGAAAAATTATTTTTCGAGAATAACTTCCATACGAAGTGCATCAGTTAGGTTCGAAAACTCTGCATTTTGAAATTCCATAATCGTGCTTATTTTAGTATTATGTATTTTTGATCAACGTCGTTAGCCCTAGATGCGCAATAACGTCTGAGAATCAGTGTTTGTACTTAATTATGCTGAAACATCTATGGTGTTTGCCTTGCTTTTTGGCAGAGCTTACCTATTGTTTAGTTTTATTACGAATGGTTAGGGTCATTCGTAAATCACATAAGTATTATATAGAACATAACTATGCACTTTCTCTCTTTTCACCTTTAATGATACGATTCTGCGACGATGAAACCGTTTTGCGTCCTGGGTTCAGTCTTCGTTGCACAAACCAGTCCTCGAATTGCTTGGTGCGATTTTTTATTTTACGCCTATGAAAATACAATCGAGAATGCAATGGTTCAATTATCGATCACACTCTTTTGTCGTGTCGCGTCGTCGCTTCGTAATTAATTTTTCGCGTTCGTTTACAAAACAGTCCTTACAATAAAAAAATTACTTTTCGTCACTGAAATACAGTCGATAATCTATTACCAGTTGTCAATGCTGTCTTCGTGATGGGACGGTCAAACCCGTGCAACCTTATATTTGATGACTTAAAGTTCAAAGTCGACTCGCATGATCGATGAATTGGGATAATCGCTAAATTTCCTGGAATTCGCGCCGGTGAGCGCGTCGCGTGGTTATTTTTTCATACCATTTGTTTGGGCCAGTTATTATTGAGCACACGCAGAGAACTTTAGTAATTGTTTTTTTTTGTTGTTGTTTTGTTTGCAAATACTTGTAAATTTAAATACTCCTGGTAAAAAAATAAAAGTCTGTCTAAGCCAGTCCTAAGCCTGGAAAAGTTCATTTTAAAGTCGATCGATATAACGAATTATGTATTTAGTTAACCATTTCATAGATTTTAAATCATTGATAGTTGTAAGAACTAACAAACTGCAACTATTTCACTCGACGAAAACACAATTCTATGCCATGTTGGATAGGTTTCGTCCTTTAAGCCGTCTTGAAACCAGTTGCAACGACGACCGTTTTTTGCAACCGTTATCGTCGTCAGGAAAACGGTTGTGTTTCGTTCGTCAAAAATTCGACAACGACCCACCACTAGTGTTTAGCGGCCGAATAAATTACCAGGAAAACTCGTTAATTATCGTGTAGGAGTTTTTGGCGGGATCGCGTTGGAACATGTCGCACGAATTTTCATTTTCATGGAATTTAGTGAAATAGCGAATTAAATTGTATAATTTTGATAGTGAATTATTCAATTTAGTAACGTGTGAGTGCACAAGTGTAGTGAAGGTGAAAATAAGTGACTAACGTAACTGACTTTTCGTGTTCCCCCCAAAAACTCCTATTAGGTTGTTGTAAAGTTACTACCGCTTTACAATAACTCTGACTTGACTGACTAAAGACGACTATGACTGTTTTGTAACTTCGTGCCCGATATCGGGCCATTTACTTGATCTAAAAGAAAAATTACTTGACACTGGCTAAATGCACAAACCGTGTGAAGCCAAAATCAAAAAAAAAAAAAAAAAAATTATCGTGTAGTTTAAAAATGGAACAAACTATTTACTTCGCGGCACCAAGGAGGAAAATTTTCAAAAGATTTTATTTGAATTCCGAACTGTCCTGCAAAGTTGTAAATGAGCTATTTGAAGTAGAAAAAGAAACAAATGAACATATTGCCGTGTGAAAACTGGTTGTTGTTCGTCATTGATACTGAAATTAATAATTTATTTTTCTATTTTGTTTTGATATTCCGCGCATTATTTGAATTAAGTACTAAGCAAAATGTCTTACACATAAATGTCTGCCCCTCGGCCTCTGTTCCAGGCCGCGGAAGTAATGTACTTAGGCACGTTGATGATACCTGTCTCGAGCAATAAGGTTTGAAGGCGATTTTGATTGAACTGTTTTCAATTATATTAAAACTTCTTTTTAAGTTGCAGTCGCTAGGTAATTGACGAATCAATAAAACGATTTTATTTATTTTGGTGTTTAATATTGCCAACAAGGAGATTTAGTGATGAATTTACTAAACTTGTAACCTCCAAATAAATAAAGTATCGAATAACGCTGACAAAGTTGCTAGTCACATCACACATGCTACAAATCACACATTTAGGCGTACGACGGATAAAATAAAGAAAGAGCTTGTTCCAACAAAAAAAAACCGGCTTCCGGAAAATCACTACAAAGTGAAAAATAACTTAAATTTTCGAATTCGCTGGAAACTTTGGATATGTATTATAATTTTTAGTCACCGCATTCCGAAATTAAAGTAATTTTCACTTTGTAGTGTTTTTCCCGGAAGTCGGTTTTTTTTTTTTTTTGGAAAAAGTTTATCACTTTTTAGTAAGAGTACCTACCCCACACCAATTCGAAATTTCATCATCCTCGGGGTCAAAACAATGCATATTTATGCAATAGCCAGCAATCGTGGTAGATTTGCTGTCATTTTTTGAAGAGTTCCGTTGTTTGTCTCCGAAATGCATCATCAGATCTATATAAAATTTAAATGGGATCATTTCGGAATAAACCCCTTTCGAACAAAAGAAGAATTTTGCAGATCCGTCTATACACCGTGAAATTTTAATGGTTGTTTTGCCGCAACGAAATGGTTTTGTCTTGGTAATACAGCCGTTTTATAAACAAATAAAATATTAGAAACAAAAAATGGCAGATTAACCATTGTAAAAAATCACCACGTGCGAGAGTTTATTTTGCTTTGAACATTTATGCATCGCTGTTCCCTTTGTCGGAGGTGCGTGCGATTCGAGTAGTACCTACAGGTTACCTCTAGTGTTACTATTGAGTAGTATTTTATCGAGTTGATGAATATTTTTTTAATTATTTTAAAACAAAAAAATCTTATTTTTTTTTACTTTTACTCTATGCTTCAAAAGTATTCCTTATGGCAAGTTGTTCTGCCGCGCGAAAACAACCATTTAAATTTCACGGTGTATATTAGGGATGCCTCCATACGCCCTTTTTTCCGATACGATACAGATACCGATGCTCTTATAAAAATATCGGCGATAATGTACAGATACCGATACGCTTATTGATTTCAAAAATAAATAAAATACAAGTCAGCTTATTTTTTTAATAAATATAGAAATAACAAATAGCAGGACAAACTAAATAAAACTGTTTATAACTATCGACAGGTTGAGATTAGTTAATAGTATATTTAGCATAGTTTGTTCGTGTCTCGTTTGCAACGAAATACGACTTCTATCTCGTAGAGTCATTCTACTATCTCAGCTATATCATCTGAGATTCTTGGTCGTTCAGTATCATCACCATCATCTAAGGCGTCTTCATAAGGAAGTGATTCTGGCATTAATGCTTCTGAAGACGTTTGTAATGGTTCAGTAGAGCCATCTTGGCTTTCTATTTCCTGACTCACAACCAAATCCGGCGATGTGGGGGGTAAAGTCGAACTAAGCTCATCAGAGTTACTTGCAGCGCGATCCAAGCTATTTTCGACACAATCATCCTCCCTTGCATCACACATCGGTAGTGCTGGAAGTGGAAAGTGTGTTTCGACTGAAGGCTGTTCTTCCAAATCACTTTGACCAAATGGAGTCAATACTGATTCATTAAATGTAACGTCTCTTGACCTTATGAGTTTCCCATGTTTATTCAGTAAGCGATAGCCTTCATCACCCTCATATCCAATAAGAGTGCATTTTTCAGCCTTTTTAGATAGCTTTTTCCTTTTTTGTTGAGGAATATGAGCATAACATTCACATCCATTTAGGTGACTTTTAGGTGACTGATTCTTGGCTTCTTCTTAAACCACAATTCAAATGGTGATTTTCCATTTTCTGAAGTTGGACCAGTTCTGTTTAACACGTATGCAGCGGTTTACATTACATTTTTAAAGCGTGAAAGGAGACTGAAACGATTACTTACAATCTTGGGCCTGGATGTAAAAAGATGAAAGTGGTGTCAATTAATAGCATAAATATTATCAACCTTTCACTGAAAATTCTGCGGATTTTGTCAGTCAGAGAACAACGATAAGTAAAAGTGAGGTTATGATACAATCTTTATCTAACAGCTGATTCCTGAAGTGCAAAATATGTTCTTTTGCAAGGGACAAGGTAGGCAGGGTCGGAATCCGTAAAATACAAAGCAGTGGTCGTGAAAAATGAAGAATAATCGGAAAGCACTCAAAACGCATCGGAAAACACAAAACGTGTAAGCAAACATGAGCAGTCGGCAAGCGTCTAGTGTCAATGTCAGTCAGCTGTCATACCAGTGACATAGACTAAAAATAGAAGACTGATTTTAATCGATATGAAATCGATAATCGTTAATATTGGTTTTTCAGTAATTAATTGATATTTTATTTATTAATATGGCTGTAATAATGTGCACTATATTGCATATAAATATATTTAGTGCATTTAATTACTTTGAGTTAATTATTTAGTGCAAAAGTAACTGTGTAATCGATTACTCAATCGAAAATCTCACGAAAACTATCTTTCTCATATTTCTCTGCTTCCAAATTGAGAATTGAGGTGATTTTTCATATTCTAAGATAAAAAAATATGACAAATTTTTTAGATCATATCTCAACTCATTACATTGGGGCCCACCGTTTTCCATCTCCTTTGAAAAGTACTTATCGTTGAATCGACCATAAAAATATCGCCGATGCCGATATATCGGCAAACTTCGAGTATCGCCGATATATCGGCATCGGTATCGGTATCGGATGCATCACTACTAACTACTAAAATATGACGGGAGTTATGCCCGAACATACATAAAAAAGAAGGTTGTACCTTCCTTCATCAGCTTAGCGTCATGTGATGATGACCATACGCAAATGTCTCAATAGCTTTAGAAAATATGTGAAAAACATTGTTAATACCTATTACATTTGAGGGTTGCCCTCGATTTCACTGGGATTCCATCATCAGATCCTGATTTTTTGCCAATGGGACCACCTCAGGAGTGTACTCTTTCAAATAAAAAAAGAATTTTGAGAATCGGTCCACAAATGGGGGAGAAATCGGTGAACATACATTTAAAAAAATACATACGAACATAGAATCGCCTTCGGTTAATTAGTGTTTGTTTAACGCTAACATAACTATAAATATATAAAGAACAATCTGCAGACGGTTAAGTATGCCAATATTTTTAGGGTTTAAGACAATTTATTTCTCAAAAAAAAAAACAGTATTCACTCCTATGAGGAAAAATATAATAATTGAGTTATGCGACGGGTTCCGTTTGACGGTTATAAACTAGAATTAAGTTAAAAATCAAACGTTTAACATAAAATGTAAACACTATTTAAGTCATGGTGTGTTAATAAGCCTTTTAAAAATTGGAAGTGATTTCGACTCTTATCACCATTTTCTGCATTTATAGCACGACTGTTTTTTTAATTGATTATATATTTTTAATACATATATATTTTATTTTATTGTTTATTTGACTAAAACTTGAATAAAGCTATAATCTTAGTATGCGCAACTAGTGACCCGCCACTCCTTCGCACGGGTGCAATGGTGACACGTCAAAACATCGATATTTCTGTTCTATATCTTAGTTAAATATTTAATACATAATACAATAAACTTTCCTTAATAAAAATTCTAAAAGAAAGTGACAACCGCATCAATATCCATTGTATAGTTTTGAAGATCTAAGCGGTCACACAAACAGACACGAAAAGCGAAATAGAATATAAATATAAATTGATTGATATCAATAGAATAGAAATTGATTGAATATCTGAGAATAAAACTAGCAGGAGTGTGACTGCCTTTGTCTGTAGAAAAATCCAAAAAATGTGTATTCAAATCTTGAACAGCGTAATTTTCTAAACTACTAATTAAGACTTTTGGTTGTGACATTAGTTGCAAAGCTTGCGGTAAAGCAATAAAATCAAATGCTTGGGAAAGACCTATGTAACAATAGACTGCGATAGGCTGAGTTGATGAAACAAAGAAGATAAAAAACAGCTTTCTCAAATGGTGGCATCGATTTAGATAAAAATAATAATTTAAAACATGTATTTTCTTATCAGACTCATTACAATCACAAAAATGTATTAATTTTGGAAAACAATCCATTCCGCTATTAATTTTAGATAAGATTTGCAATGCTATTTTGGGGAATTTTTGATATGTGTTAACATAATTTAGCCCTTTAATTGCCATTACCGGCTTCGTGACGATAAAAATTATAGAATTGCTTCTATAATTTTTATCGTTTGTTCGTTGATGTTGTAGCCTTTAGTTTATTTGAAAACCAGTGAAATTATACATTTATCAATATCGTTAAAAATGTAAACCATATTATAGTCAATGCACCTTCTTAAATCACGTCCAGGCTTAATACTACGCGTAAAATGTGAAAGAACTCTTGTGTGTTTTAAATTAGATTGGAGTTATACTCATATCATTGGCTGCCTGAAATAGAACAGACATTCAAACAATTTGACGGAGTTTGGTAGTCAGCAAATGTTTGTGTAACCTTTCAGTTATCGGGTGATTTTTAGGGTTCCGTACCTCAAAAGGAAAAAACGGAACCCATAAAGGATCACTTTGTTGTCCTTCTGTCTGTCTGTCGAGACCCTTTTTCTCAGGAACGCGTGGAGGTATCAAGCTGAAATTCATATCAAATAATCAGGTCTCCTGTCCCTTGGAGCTGTGGAAACTTCTAAGCCAACGCAATCAAAAGATACAGCCATTTTTGCCACAAATTTTCGACTCTCGCAAGGGAATCAAAACCTACAGGGTACTTCCCGTGAACTCACAATCTTAAAATTTGGTACGAAGCAACGTCTTTTAAACTTACTACCCCTTTCCTTTTGAACGCCTAGGGGTATTAAATTGAAATTCATATCAAATACTCAGGTCTATAATACCTTTAAACTGTAACAAAATCAAACTTCTATGTCAACGCAATCAAAAGAAACAACAATTTAAGCCGCATATTTTGAAACTCGCAACTACTCGCAAGGGAATCAAAACCTAAACGATACTTCCAGTCGACCTAGAATCCTGAAATTTGGAATGAAGCAACGTTTTGTACCACACATAAAGGAAAAACTCCGAAAACCTTAAATTTTTAGTTACATCACATAATATTTATTTTTTATAATTATAAACTTATTACCCTTTTCCTCATGAACGCGTAGAGGTATCTAGTTGAAATTCATATCAAATACTTAGGTCTATTTACATTTAAGCTGTGAAAAAAAAAAAACAAAACGGAAAATAAATTATATGTGTTAATATAAAAATAAAGGATTACTGAAACGATAAAAAGACCTTGTCTTAAATTTATGCTCCTCCAGCTTTCCACATTGTAATATTATGGATTTCATTTAGCAATAAAAATACCATAACTGTTACTTATATACCTACCTACAGGTTTGTACGGAACCCTCGGTGCGCGAGTTCGACTAGCACTTGTTTTATAAGAGTTTTAGTAAAAGTTACTAGGAGTTTGAGTGTTTGAGTTTTATGTTACATAGTAATACCAAGTTAACAATAAATAAATATTATTTAATACATGATCAAAATCGTTAATTTCTAGTTAGAAAGGCATTAGTGAAATTACAGAAATATACAGGCCTGAAATGTAAATTGTTATTTCCATTATTTAGGTACACACAGCGTCAGTATGTGCTAAATCCCTCAAGTTTTAAAATGTTACACTGCTACAGCATTGAATTCGTTACGAATAATCTAAAGAATACTTCAAAAAGAGACCATTGTTTCGACTTGGATTCGAACCATCGCATCACCGAACGTCGTCATACTCATACCAGCAGTTTGACGAACTAGCCAGCAGTTGTCCATGTTGAAAACAGTTTTAAGTACACTAGATTTAGTTTTTCTATTAGTTCAAAGACGACGAAGATAATATCCGAACAATTATTTCCGGCGTATGGTTTGTCATGAAAAGAAGGAATAACCAAAGATAGCATTTAAGTACTTCTACATGGAAAATAAAACATTTATATCCGATACTGACATAATACTAGTCATATCTCATTCCTAGGAAATTAATGTCCAAGAATCTTCGTCCAATAAGACTTAGATTAATGAAACGTCTCCGCCACCCTGTATATCATGAGCTTTGATACCTTCCATGTACTTTAGTGCTGTTAATGAATCTGTGAAAAGTGTCAATCCAGTTTCTGAGTAGGATATTTTATGAGCTTTTTGTGGGCTTGACGTAAACTTTACGCCATATACTTTAGCCATGTCACATGTTCATATATAGCCTTTATGAAGTATTTGCAAATAACTATAGTAATCTTAGTTGAACAAAAGCATTTGATGAAAATGTAAACAAATGGGGCAGCAAACGTACTTGTGGATACCAATTTTTAGTGCTTCGAATTAATGCTTTTCATTAGACACTTAAGGTTATTTTTAGAACCTTTTCGTTGATGATTGTTCAATTAAAATTTAATAATATTATTCAAACAGTAAATTTTGGAAAAGTAGGGAGAAATAAAGAGGAAATCTAAATAAAAATGAATTTGTACCAATTCCCGCCGATACCGATAACGTAAAAATTTCACCTGGTTTTAACACTTTCATCAGATGAATTTGTAATTTGTAATTATATGCAAAACTTGCATATGATTAAATTAGTGTATAAATGCTTTTGTTTCGATTTAAAAATTATGATGAGGCTTTGTTATTTCAATAGGCTGCCTTGTTAGTGGGACACAACATAACTGGTAGAAATTGTGTGTTATATGCAGTGATCGGATAATCGGGCGCTTATATACCCATTCTTCTTCCCACGAAAGAATAATATGGACATTTCCTTGAATAAGTAATCCCGGGTTCCCAAGATTAAACAATTTTGTAAAAACAACTATAACAAACTTAATGAAATTATACCAGTGGTTATTTTGATTTAGTATCTTTATTTTATTCAAAACAAATGGAATATCAATAAAAAATTATAATGTGCAAGTAGCGGAAATTGATTTATCTTTCTAACAGATTAGTGATCGAATCGACTAATTTATTGTATTTTATACGAACAGAAAACTAAAAAATATTTATATTTTTGACTGCTAAAAAAGTTCACAGTTGTATTTTTTATTATTGATATTTCCAAGCAAGCAACACATTTCAGAAATTTCAAACGATTCCGGGATCCGGGATTCTGAAAGGCTTGCCCGTATTATTCTGTCGTGGGAATAAAAGTAAACTTTAGGTATATATTATGCGCCCGATTATCCGATCACTGGTTATATTTATAGTGGTTGTTTTTTGTGTGCGTGGTTGGTCAAATCCCAAAATATAAGAAACAGTAAAAAATTGTCAATAGTTCAGAAGGCGATTATAATAAAAACTTAAATTGCATCATTACCCATCTGGTGGATACAAGCGAGATGTTAACGTTATGAGGTTTCGTAATACAAGGAAAGTAATAAAGTTAATAATGGCAAAATTAAGGACTATCGACTTTCTAGAGGGCAATAAGAGTTAGTTACGTCTCAAACTGCTGTCAAATATTTCGCTCTATTAATTTATTTTTCAATGTACTGAATACAAAAGAAATCTCGCTTTTTAGCGCACTACAGCTTGAAAAAATAATCGTAATAGCAAACTGTTTGACATAGTAGAAGAGGTAAATAATTTTGCGACTATACCAGCTTCTGACAGGCTTTTGACACTAAGACAGCACGTCTTAGTGTCAAAAGCCTGTTAGAGGTACTAATGAATAGATTAACAAGTAATTGTCCCATTACTGTGACAAAAATGGTTTGAATAATAATAGAAACTACGATTGCTGTGAAACATGAATAGAATTGTATCCGATTATTTAAAAAATAAAATTGATAAAAATATCTTTTTGCTAATAAATTGGCACAAAAAATGCAAATTCCATTAAAACGTGCGTATTTCGGATTATATTTCTTCGCTATTCTTCAAATTTGCCGGTAATTCTTACGTATTGTTTGTATCAATTTCCGAGTTTAATCTTCGTTTCAGATTGATACTACAATTATTTATGTTTTAACGATAACTAATCGGTTAAAAATTAAATAATCCTGTCCTAGTTTATATTCGCCAAATCCAGCGATTTAAAAAAGACTTGATCTCGGTTTAGTTTGTTATTCCATAGTAAGTTAGTTAGTCAATTAATAAATAGCACCTGCGGACAATCTTATAACGATTTGTCAGAAATGTAATGACTAATTAGTCTCTGGATTTTATGCATTAGTTAACATAACACAAAATAAACTGGGTTAATTAACTCTTTACTGAATCTGTTTTTCGGGAGAATATCAAATTAATACACAGAATTTAAATGAAAGAGGTTTAAGGGCCTGAATTGAAACACAAATTAAAACCCTATGACATCATTAATTTAAAAAGTTCCACATTGTTTTGTCAGAAATTGACCGCTTGTAATCGCGATTAGTTTAAGCTTTACAAGACTGTTAACTATTGATATTCAACCTTTGAGTGTACGCACGTGGTTTGGTTCAGTTTTATCATTAGTGTGTTAAAATGAGCATACAAGAAAACACATGTTTTATTTCCTTATTTTTATATTCAGGGTTATCTGAAAGCGCTTGGAATGGCGCGTACAGCTGAGGTGAAACGAGATGCTCGTATTGGTGAGGCAGAAGCACAAGCAGAAGCCAAGATAAAGGAAGCAATGGCTGAGGAACAACAAATGGCCGCCAGGTTCCTCAACGACACCGAAATTGCGAAAGCTCAGAGAGACTTCGAATTGAAAAAAGCTGCTTACGACGTTGAAGTACAAACGAAGAAGGTACGACAATAATAATCATGTGTAAAGAAACTGATAAATTTACTGATTGGCTCGTTGGTCTATCTATGTTTTGAAATGGCTAACTAGCTTCAATTTTCTGCCTGACAATTCAAAAGTGCCTGTAAATGGTTGAATTTAAATAAATGTTTTGAGTCTGGGTTTGAGTGGTCGTAAGCGTTACTGCTGACCATGAGGTCCTGGGTTCGATTCTCAAGTTTGGCAAAGAGTTATTGGTTCTATCCATCTATGGGGCAATTCTCGTCATTTTAAGAACGCTCACAGTCTGATCTCAGTCTCAATCTGTCAAAAATACCTCGAGTTTCCATACATTTTTGACAAGTTTTTGACATTTGTTTGTCGCCGAGATGAGACTGATTAGATTGTGAACGTTTTTAATAACGAGAATTGTCCTTCTGGTATATGTCAGTAGCAGCCCGGAGTGTGGATGTGTGTCTTGTTGACAACAGTAGGCTCGTACCCTATTACATGGAGCTTAACATAACTGACAAATGTGAGAACTCTGAAGAGCTAGTCAGAGGTGTACTAAAGGTTCTCCTCTGTTCAACTCTTCGGAAAATACAAGCTTTATGTTATGATTGATTCATGAGTAAATATTTAGGCTGAAGCTGAAATGGCATACGAGCTCCAAGCAGCGAAAACTAAGCAGCGCATCAAGGAAGAACAGATGCAGATTTCTGTTGTGGAGCGCACCCAAGAAATCGCCGTACAGAAGTGGGAAGTACAGCGTAAGGAAAGGGAATTAGACGCCACTGTGCGCAGGTAAGCAAAACTCTTTGTAATCACTTAGAAACATTCTTAAAAGGTTCTTCTATCACTACGTGACCATAATTCTCCTGCCGTTATCCGAATTTATTTGGGGTGGCGCAACATGTCTTTTTCTTCCACCCTTCTCTATTAGTAGTCATATCCGTAATAGTAATAGTAATTTATTTCCAAACTTCAGTACACGTTATATCAATGAGGTCTCGACCCCTGGACATCCTATATGACAAGGGTCGAGGTTACTCCAGTTACAAGGATCAAGATCAGAAGGTTTAGACTATATACAATGCACACATAGTTTAAAAAATAATTAAAAGATAAATAAAATAGGAATAAAATAAAAATTAAAACATACAGACATTTTGATAATGAACAGGGAAATATCCGTAGTGTTCTATCACTATGTGATCGTCTTTGAATAACAACATTAGATTTTGTTGGTAAGCATTCGTCTGTGGGTGTACTATACAGCTCAGCCCACCCCTCGGGGAATACAAGCGTGACGTTTGTTTTTTTGTCATGAATATACATACACAAATGTACTATTGTTTTTGCGCCGGTATGCGCTTTCCTGTCCTTTTAAGCTTTTGGCTTTTCCAAGTAGCGAGTTTGTGCTGTACTGTGTACAGGTCTATCATGACTAACTTTGGTGATTAATCTACTCTTACTAAGGATACAATTTACCTCTTGATTAGTTAATTGTGGGTTAATTTCACTGCAATATTTATAACTAGAGATCGGATAATCGGATGCATATTTACCTAAAGTTAATTTTTAGTTATGAAAGCATGTAAGGGGGTTACCTATCATAAGTTCAAAAAATATTTGACCGAATTTCATTACACCTAAAACTTTTCAACTATTTTCGTTACGTTTTATTTTACTTCATCGAAATCACGTCTGTCACTGTATCAGTTGACTTATTATCAATTCGATATTTTCGTTATTCCGACGTTTCACTTGGTCGAAAAAATACTTACCAAAGTTACACTTAGCCGAAATAACATTTTTTCGAAGTATTATGTTTCCGAACATTCATTATACCACTATTTTAATTAAAATATTTTCATTTCACCCAACGCCTAGAAAGTTTGTGCACACTGTTTCATCTGAAACTTTTGCTGTTACTTTTTATCAGGCACCAGTCAAAGTGTAGGCTTGCGTGCATGCATGCAGGCATGCAGCGTGCAAGCGGGCATGCAGCGTGCAAACAAGCATGCAACATGCAAGCAGGCATGCAACTTGCAGCAAGCATTGTTTCTGTCACGGCTCCGGCGCAGCGGGGTTTGGGCGGCCCCACGCGAGCTTATCGTCGCAGATAGTTTTAACGCTCACCACCGCAGCTCCGCGCCTAAGCGGGTTTAAATTACACTCTAGGGGTAGGGCAGACAAGACTGCGTGAAGTCGGTTTTGCTGCGAATCGTTTCTCACTAAATTTTGTAGCACAGCATATTGACTTTTTATGACACTATTTGAATCTAATATTGAAAATGATACCAAGTAACCGGCTTTAAATTTGTGACCAAACAATATTTTGTAAAATTTTGTTTCGGTGTGGTGAAAATCTGGCAAATAAATCATTTGGCAAATGAAAAAAGTTCAAAAGAAGCTTCGGCCAATAGTAAAAAGTTATTTTGTAAATCTGCAAAAGATAGTTCGGTAAAATAATACATGTGACACATGATACTTCAATGATCTATAAATATGTCAAACAACTCATACAGCAAAAAAGTCGTCGGTCAATAGTTTTCGGTAAAAAGAAATTCGAACAAAAATAAATCGGAAAAGTGATCGGTTCCCATGGAAGGGACTGCTGCTTAAAAAATATTTTTTGATAAACAATCTCGGGATGCCAGGAACACCGGGAATGCATAACTAGTCAGGTGTATAGTATGGAAGCGACTTCTAAATTATTAGGATTGCATAGCTATTCAGACACTTAGTTATTTAAAATTAACCGCGATCCAAATATGTGTAAGTAGGGTGGGTGTAACTCGTGGGGTGGTGTGTGTTAGTTAAAACATTTTTTAACATTAAATTAAGATTTTTTTCGATTTCGCAAAAGCTAGTATTGAATATTAGATGGTTAGATGTACCTCTAGAGTATTGCATTCCATGTTTACCATACATGGTATAAACAGTGAGATCAATATGGACCCTGTCGGGCACAGCAAAATTAGGAGAGAGGAAAGGGGCTACGTAGAAATATGGAAACTAGTTTCCACTTAGCCGTAAATGCAACAGGAATTATACCGTTTTGTTATTTCACAGGCCTGCAGAAGCTGAGAAGTTCAGGCTAGAGAAGTTGGCTGAAGCTCATAAACTAAAAACTGTGCTTGAAGCCGAAGCGGAGGCAGAGGCGGTCAAAGTGCGCGGAGAGGCGAGTATTCACGATACACCATTTACTACAATCGTCTGTAACTGTTAGAGCTGTGGCCCTAGTGTGAGTTTCATTTAACCATCTCGATCAAACGCATCAAACGCGTTCGGCGCTCCGATTGGTCCGTCATCAGGGCCAATCGGAGCGCCAAACGCGCTCGATGCGTTTGATCGAGATGGTTGACTTAATCTCACACTGGCCTGGGTTTTAGTCAGTAAAACTCTAACACGCCCTCCTGCTCCACCCAGTGCGGGAGAAGTTATTTGATGATTTCCTAACCTCAAAAAAAGGCCTCTGTTTCACTACCTGTATGATTCCCCTGTGTTCCTCTGTTTTACTACCTGTATGATTCCCCTGTGTTCATGGTAAACGAAAGCTGTGGGACGTTGTTGCTGCAACATGATTCCAGCAACACAAAAACTTATGTTATTGTTATGTTAGTGTAAGTAGTGTACTACCTTATGTATGTAAATCCATGATTTCGAGGTGATACAAAGACCAATAGCAGATAATATGAAAAGTTTAGAATTCACATTAATGTACTGGAACAAATAGCGAGTTCCTATACTCCTATTTCTGCATGGAAAGAAGTAAGGACACACCAACTAAATAAGACTTCAAAGTATTTTTCATGGGTCATAATGTTTACAACTTTTACTCAAACATTTGAGTCGTGATTTTGATAATTACGCTACTTCAAAGTTAGATTGCTTAACGAGTAATTCCAATTTATTAACTACCCACATGTAACTGCCCGTTAAGCCATTTTACTGCTTAATGTTTATTTAATTACACGTTAAAATATTTTTTATGACTCTTTTTATACGGTTGAGTTTTTACTGTCGAACTTGTTAATAAACATGTATTTTAATATTCAATTTACCAAACGACAATAAAATACTGTCGCTTTTAATAGTGCTCCCTTTCATTTTTAAATGTTATCTTAACTGATTAGAATTGCTCTAGTGCCGTTATTCTTGTGGCGGGTTTGACTGAATTATATTGTAATCTTTGTACTGTAGGCGGAGGCGTATGCTATCAAGGCAAAGGCGGTTGCTGATGCGGAACAGATGGCCAAGAAGGCAGAGGCATGGAAAGAGTACGGATCGGCTGCGATGGTCGATATGATGCTGGAGACTTTACCTAAGGTAACTAACGGCATTATGATGTTGATTCTTATTCTTGTTATATCGCACTATTATATAATTTGATTAACAATCATTGTACGGTGGATTTGCTCATACAAACTTTACCGTGTTACTTTGTGAGTTGCTGATTGGATTGTGTATAGTCAGACGGCATTAAATTAGTGGAACTGCCAACACTACTTGGACACAGTTCTTTCCAATTTAAGAAATCCCCCGCAAATATTACACTGGGAACCGATAAAAAGTCTTACAAATTACAATAGTATAAATAATAAAATGGACGCTCCTGCTTTCTTAGAAATGTGTACGTAAAAGAAAAAAATAACTGTTTATTCAAAATTGATATGGTTTAGGTTGCTGCGGAAGTGGCGGCTCCGCTGTCGCAAGCTCGCAAGGTAACGATGGTGTCGTGCGGCGGAGGCGAGGTGGGCGCCGCTAAGCTGACCGGCGAGGTGCTCAGCATCGTGCAGTGCATCCCCGAACTCGTCAAGGGAGTTACTGGAGTCGACATCTCCAAGGTCAGTAACGTAGCATTCAATCTCAGGCAGAAACTTAATTAACAGTCAAATATGGAATCAACGTCCTGTGAGTCTATTCTGTCAAAAATCTCACCGAGAAAACTTAAGTGATCTGAGCTGTCGATAGTGTCAATCCCTAACATCTGATGAATGATAGCTCAGTGGCCCTAGTGTAGGTTTCTTTTAACCATCTCGATCTAACGCATCGAGCGCGTTGGCCGCTCTGATTGGTCCTTCACCAATCCAGGGCCAATTTGTGACACTAGTGTGAGTTTCATTTAAGCATCTTGATCAAACGCATCGAGCACGTTCGGCGCTTCGATTGGTCCATCACCAATCCGGGGCCAATCGGAGCGCCGAACGCGCCCGATTCCTTTGATCGAGATGGTTAAATGAAACTCACACTGGGGCTTTTGTTCACCTAAATTTTCACAGTGGTCTATTAACAGAATAGATCGGCAGGTCACAGGACCTTCCGCGCCACCTTTTACCATCCACGATCATTCTGAGCCATGTTAAACTTTAACACGCTTTAACACTAATTAAACCAGCTCTTTCTTATATCTTGCAACTTTGTATGTCACAATTTTCATAACATTTTCTTAGCTCACCTCATCGTTCTTCACAGGAGAGTTTAACGAGGGAAAACGAGCTATAACGCTGCTGTGGTGAAGGTCTTACATAGTTTATGTGACACTGAAATTAATGTTAATTACCTCATGATGTCATGTTATTAGACTACGTGTGGTTAATGAACTAGATAACTAACTAACTATAACCTTTGTTTTTAAGTTATTTGCATGGGTCACAAAATTTTTGTAGTCGACGAAGACAAATAAAATAAGTACGTAAATATTACCAAACCTCCAAAGTAATAATCAAATTCGTATTATTATAAAAAAAACTTTTTTCAAAAAAATAAACAACCGACTTCCAAAAAAACACTAAAAAGTGAAAAATAACTTTAATTTCGGTAGTCGGTGACTTTGCATATGTATTTTAATTTTTTGTCACCGCCTTCCGAAATTAAAGTTATTTTTCACTTTTTAGTGTTTTTTTGGAAGTCGGTTGTTTATTTTTTTGAAAAAAGTTTTTTATTTTTCACTTTTTAGTGGTTCACATGTGCTTACCCCTTCACAGCGTACAGGCGTGATGTTATGTTATTAACTGGTGTAAACAATTGACAGACATGAGATTTCAGCAATCCCTGTCCATTTGCTATCATTTATTGAGGAATTCCGTTGCCTATCTCCGAAGTTCTTCATCAGATCTTCACCAAATTGAAATGGAACCACTCCGAGAAAGTACTCTTCCAAAAACTACACAAATTGCTTCAAGTATGCCTATAAAATTTGAAGAGTTCTCTCTATTTCTCCAGGATCCCATCATCAGATCCTGACTTGATGATCATGGGACCACCTGGGAAGTATACCCTTTCGAACAAAAAAATTTTTATCCAAATCGGTCCAGCCATCTTCGAGTAATCGGGGAACATACATTAAAAAAATATAAAATAAAAAAAAGGTTCCGACGAATTGAGAACCTCCTCCTTTTGGAAGTCGGTTAAAAATACACAAGCAAAAAATCTGTTTATTAATCTATTTGCTCATAATATCTTGCAAGTTGTTATAGTCTAAATATTATAAAGACCAGTACGCAATAAACCAAAAAGTTTTATCGGGGTCGTTGTTGCAAATTATTTTCCTCAAGTAGGTACAACTCTTTTCAAGGCATGCTCCCAATAACCAATCGCCCTCTATGGGTCTCTCGGATCTAGGATATTAATCTTATTAACTACTTTCAACGAACCCGCCCCCTGCTAATTATTTGCAAATAAAAACATTGTTATTATGTATTACACTTGCAATCCAAGCTGAATCGTAAAACAGTTACAGTATTTTTATCTGACGAAGCGATTCGCGCTTTCCATGCGGTAAACAAACATACAAACACGTTGTGAATGATTGCGTGAACAACAGTAGCGTCACACACACACACACACTCCCGCCCTCACCATTGTGTCCGACGACGCCGAATGCCCCTTCGCTTACACACATTCACAGCGTGTTTGTACACTTGGTAACCACTATAAAGCTCACGTCGCTTCATAAGAAAAAAATACTATATCGCGCTAAGGTCATATTTGGATACGAACTTGCGTATCACAGTAACCTATGACATTTTACATAATAATATTGAGAGACTTGATCTAGAATAATATTCAGTAAGATATCTTAAGTATCTTCTTTAGATAAATACTTGAAGCAAAAACTTTGTACCCATTTTTACGAAAATTTCGCGGATTATGCGGAGTATGAAATTTGGTACAGTTAAAGTTTATATGGAGAAGGAGTGCAGAAAGCTACTATCTAAAGCCGGGTCCAGACTAGCGTTGCAAAACTTCGGAATAATTCGCAATAATTCGGAAACATTCCAAAGTATATTTCGATTGGACGGAATACTACCGCAGCAAGAATGCAGAGTAAAATAAATATTGTAAGGATGAAGTAGGTAACCTACATTTTATTACGAAATAAGAATTAAATGATCCCCAGTAATTACGAATATATTTATGCGTAGGTAGCTTGAGGAGACTCCCCATAGGCCCATATATCAGATATTGTGGCGTCCCGTTTTTGAATTAACGCCACATAGCAGGCAATGGACAACTTCGTGAACCGCCGAGCCCCGCGGCCGTTCATTCATAAAATCAACGAAGTATTTTTCGATGCCTACGTACCTACTATGCGGGAATATTTCCCTTTAAGTAGTTATCTACTTGTGAATACTTATTATTTTTGTATGGTTTAATTTCGAATGGGCCCGGTTTCGGGCTGATGTTATGTATGTGTTATGTACAAGTTTAGTTAACTTCGTAAAAGTGTTTTTGCTTTACGATGTACGCAACTAATGTGTTATTTTTAAATAAATAAATAAGTAGGTAGGGTTACTTGCGTATTTTTTACGTCGATTTATTGGCAAAATGTTTATTTCCTTTATAGAATACGCAATATTCAACTAGAACAAAAAATGATAACCTATAGAACCAATTGATATAATATAATAGTTAGCGTTTTACTATGTACCTCGATAAATAATATTAAATATGTATCTAAAATAAACTCATCTTAGTACCTACCAACGTATGTATCTTTATATGTACATATTATTCTCGCAAAACTTTTTACGTAAGTACATATCTAAGTAGATGCAAGAAACATTCGGAAGTTTACTAATCGTATTTTACTCTTAAATAAGTAATGAACGCGTCAGAACATAAAAACAAGAAATATGTCAATCGTCGCATAATTGAAAATAAACCACATTGTAATAACTATAGAGTTGTTTATTGTGTACTCTTTTTACGTATTTATTACTTTTTCCGTTTAAAGCGCACACGGAATAGTTTAATGAGCAAGTTACGCTACCCGCCGCTAGATGTCACTATAACAAATGCATTCAATTCAAAGCTGTATTTCGTTACGCTTAAGATTTATATTTGCGTAACGAGGTCATTACTATTTCTCCTCCTATAGGGATGTACCACTATCGTTTACTTATTTATCGACAATCCGTTTTATTTTTAAGCAAAATACAGCAACAGCTAGAGTCAATAAATATTACTATGTTTGAAATCAAGTGTTTATATAAATATATTCTAATACATACTTACGATTTATAGAAAGTATAATTAAGATTTGTTATGTTAAACTAATGATCCGATTTTGAAAACTATTCTATTCATAAAAAGATACAGTTGTGGCGTTTCTTTCTATCTTATGCGATAGAATCTGCTTATGCTGTAGAATCGGCCGTTTTTCTTGGCATAACAGTAGATGCCAAACTTCAGTGGGGATCACATATATCAAGCCTAGCGGGAAGGCTCAGTTCGGCCGCCTACGCCGTCAGAAAAGTAAGACAATACACTGACGTTGATACAGCTCGGTTAGTCTATTTTAGTTATTTTCATAGCGTTATGTCCTACGGCATTCTGCTGTGGGGTAAAGCGGCTGACATTCATAATATTTTTGTTCTTCAAAAACGAGCTGTTCGTGCAATTTACCAACTAGGTGCTAGAGTTTCTCTGAGAGAATTTTTTAAAGATATTGGTATTCTCACGGTGGCATCACAATTCATCTTCGCTAACATCTTATATATTAGGCAAAATATACACTTATACACTAAAAACAGTGATACTCATAATATTAATACTAGAAATAAGGACAAACTACGTGCTCCCTTTCACCGGCTTCATAGGGTTCATAACTCATTTGCTGGGCTTGGTATAACCTTCTATAACAAGCTTTCTTCTTCTTTGCTAGATTTACATTTTAATGCGTTTAAAGCGAAAGTAAAATCAAATCTTTGTTCGAAGGCATACTATTCTATCAACGACTACTTAAACGATAAGAATTGTTGGTCGCTGTGATTAACTCAAGACAACGTTTATGTTCTTTCACCAGAATTAGCTTAACTACTGACAGGTCATATGAATTACTTCATATCATTGTTTATTTAACTTGACTGCATAAACCATTTATTTTTTTTATTTTTTATTAATTAAATTTTCATTTATCGTTGAATGATGGTTATATGCTATTATTGTATAGAATCAAGTTCTTCCAACATAACAGACAGCTGTGCTGCTGGGGAGTTTGTTGCGCCACTTCTTCTTCCCAGCTAAAGCACTAGGAAGTGGTGAAGGGCGGGCTTTTTGGGGGGACTGTCTTATGTAATTTTGACGTTCAAAAAGTGCTGACTCTCAGCCTAGTTTGAGTAAATGACTTTTGATTTTGATTTTGATAGATATTAAACTACGGGATTAATTACTACGGGTAAACTAAAACCGCACACAGGGTTAAATTTTTCCCGATATAACATAGAACAAAGAGAACATTGTAAGTTTAAAAATATCGATAACTCATTATCGATAACGGTAATCTCTAATTAAGTAGCTGACCGTAACATGTGCATTGTTGGAATGTTCGAGGACAATATGTTTGAGTTTAAAAGAAAGTAGACTTTAAAATGAGGAGAATAAAGAGAACTTTTACTGGTCTTGTTTAATAACGCGTTGTTGCGTCGCCAGCTAACGGTCAATAGTCGAACTCTAGCTATATTTTCCTTGTAATAATAATTATTCATGGTGTGGAGTGACGAACAATCGCTTGAACTTATTAGTTTGTATCAAGAAAAACCTGTTAATTGGAATCCAAAAAATCCGAATTACTTTAAAAAAAGATCTGAAAAACGATGCTTGGAGTGAAATTGCTCTTTCATTGGGAAGAGATGTAGAAGAATGCAAGAACAAAATGATTATTTTTTATATTTAAAGTACCTATTTAATGTTTTTATTTTGGCCACTTATTTGCTTAGACTTCAGTTCCAACAGTAAAAAAGATCTTCTCTTATACAACTCAGATTGCCACCATTGACACACCAAACGTTTCTTCCGGTCTTCAGTTAATAAATACATACAAATAAAAGGAGCACCAGCTATTCTGACCTTCCTATTCAGCATGTTCGTAGCAACTGAGTGGAAACAGCTCTTGACAAAGATTCGCTTACACGATTCGCGTTGAGTTCGTGTACCGTCCCAGTCCACACAGTTGACGCTAAATTACACGTAATTTTACAAAACACGTTACACACGTCTGGACCCGACTTAAAAAAATCGAACCTCATGCAAAATCAATAGTCTGCTGATCGATTTTGTATAGGAGGTCCGATTTTTTTTTTTTTTCATATTTCGATCCATGTTCCTTGGAGAAAGTTGTTCAATTTCACGGGTACTATCACCCTGACGGTGACTAAAAATTCACCTTGTATATAAAATTGAATCCCTATTTCCGTCACGGCATCACACGTAAACGGCTGGACCAATTTTGCTAATTATTTTTTTGTTGTGTTTGTTATTGTCAGGAAAAGGTTCTTAAGAAAGAAAAAAAAATAAACAAAGTTGCGCGTAAATATATAAAAGTGAGGTAGTTTTTATATAATAATGCCTTAATATGAATTAAGGTCGAGTTTGAACCACTTTTCGACCACTCGTTTTTATAAATAGGTCCGATATCGCAATAAAGACGCGATAGGTAAACAAGGCTCTAGGTATTACATTGAGCTATTTTTTATTTTTCTTATTTAATATAATAAAACCGAAGCGAATACTTACATTAAAGCGTAACGTTGGATTATCACGGGTAGAAGTTTAAGCATGATAATAAAACAACAACAAAATTATATATTTTTAAAGAGGCACAATAAACTCCGACCCTGTTGATACAATATAGAACCTAATAATCATTGACAATGTATTTAAAAAAAACTAATAACGTACAAAAAATACCTTAAGTCCTGAGGTTTGTTGTTTACTCCTCGGGACTAAGATTCGTTTTTATTAAATCTTAGATACTAATTAGTAATTTCAAGTCTTAGTGTGTTTGCTTTTTAACATGTTTTTATAAGCTTCGCCTGTATCTTCTATCTATGTATGTAACGGAAACTTGAACTCGAATTTCGCACACATCAAGACATCAGATTAATTTGAAATTTTGCACACTCATCAAGGACCCATGACAATACAATAATTTTATAAATTTGTGCTATTATTCTGGCTAGGATAGCCAAGATGGCAAAACAATAATAGTAAAAAAAAACACTCTTTTTTTGTAGTTATGCGAACTAAAAAATAGTTTAATAGAACGTAACGTTAAGTTTTCATCTTTTTAAGATGAAAACAATTTCTAAAAGAATCAAAATAAGGATAGAGTGATTATAAATGAAATCATTTAAATGTAAAAAAAACATGGGGTACTTATATCAATTGATGTGCATATTTAATCGACAGATACTGATAAAAGTAGGTAGAGTCATTAGAAAAATACCTCAAAAAGCACCGCACGCTCTTTTACATTAACATATTGTCATTACTAATCACATAATGTATTTGTTTTTTTTTTTTTTTTCTACATTTTAGTTTGGTTTTCCATTAAAGCGAGTTTTTTTTAAATTAGTGTAGGAGTTTATCATTCCACCTGTTATATTACTATCTGAACCGCTAATAGGAGCAAAATTATCCGCTTGAGATTAAATTTATCGCTGGGCACGCCACGATTGCGGCGGTAAGTCCCCTCTTTGAGGAGTGGCTTGAGAGGCGGCATGGCGTCCTCACCTTCCGCCTGACACAGGTCCTCACCGGACATGGCTGTTTCGGGAGGTTCCTGTTTCGGATAGGGCGGGAGGAAACGCCCGGGTGTTTCCATTGCGAAGATCGCCCAGAGGACACGGTGGAGCATACGGTGGAAGTCCGCCCGGTTTGGGCGTAGCACCGCCGTGTCCTCGTGGAGGTGATCGGTAGCGGTGATCTCTCGCGTCCGACCCTGGTCCAGGCCATGGTACGGAGCGAGAGTGCATGGCTAGCAGGCGCCTCCTTCAGCGAAGCAGTTATGCTCGCAAAGAGGGAGGCGGCGCACGTGAGGGAGATGCAGTGCATGCGCCCTCACAGCCGTGGCCTTCGCAGGAGACGCCCTGGGCGTCGGGAATCCCAGGATGATTCCCGGCCACCGTAGGCACGGGCTTGCGGACGGCGAGTAATGGGTAGCTCGCTGTCCGGTAAGGACCAGGCCCGGGTCGACGGCGCGTTGTGTTCCACGCGCGCCTCAAAGAGATGTCAGCAGCAACAGATGGCGCCTGCCAGGGATGCGGGTTGTTCGAAAGAGATACCGCGGCTCCTGGTATACAGGCAACCGAGGGAACACGGGTGGGTTTTAGTCAGTAAAAGTCTGACACGCCCTCCCGCTCCGCCCAGAGCGGGAGAAGTTATTTGATGATTTCCCACCCAAAAATAAAAAATAAAGATTAAATTTATCGCTCATCTTTTGCTCGCGTGGAAGTCGTCAATTAACGCACAGAAACATTAACGGGATAAAAAGTGTCTTAAGTTAGAGGACAAAATTCCGGTATTATGTCCCGTTAGGTCCCAGCGGGAATGATTGATCAAAATTATTTAGATTGTGAATAGTGTGTCACGCAATAAAGATGCAGGTCATGTTCTATCCTTGTTTTAAATTGCATCAAAATTCGTTAAGGCGTGAATAGGGTAACAACAGGTAGAGTTACTTTCGCATTTATTTATTTACTATCTTTTGCCCGTGGTTCCGCCCGTGTGGATGTCGATTATCGCGGAAAAAGTTTATGTCCTTCTCCATATCCCAGACTATAATTCTGCCAAATTTCATGATATGAAAGCGTAACAGACAGACAGATTTACTTTAGTACGGATAAGTAGCTTCTGCCTGCGCATTCGTCCGCGTGCAATTTCTTGTTTCCCGACTCACCCCGTAAATCAAAAATCAAATCAAATCAAATCAAATCGTAGCATCGGATCATCCGCCCGCTTTATTGCTCCGTTTTTGCTTTGCAATCTTTCTCACTTTTTTGTTTTTAACGGCTCCTTAGGGTCGATGCGTGGTCTTAAATAGCCTATCCTCAGAAAATACCTTACCAAGCAAATTGGCCTACCAAAAAAAAAATACCAAAAAGATAACACTACAAAGTGGAAAATAACTTAAATTACGGAAGTCGAAGTCTGGATCTGTATTTTAGTTTGTTTTTGTCACCGACGGCCGAAATTAAAGTAATTTTTCACTTTGTTGTGTTTTTTTTTAAGTCTTGTTTTTTAGGGAAAGTTATTATTTTACACTTTTTAGTTATTGTACTTATCCCACACCAATTCGTATACCAATACTTGCCATGTAAACAAGTGTGCCTATAAAATATGAAGAGATCTGATGATGGAACCGTGGAGAAGTATACTGCTCCAGGGTTCCATCATCAGATCGTGACCTGATGACCATGAAACTACCTGGGAAGTATACCCTTTCAAACAAAAAATAATTTTCCAAATCGGTTCAGGTGGCTTCGAGTAATCGAGGAAGATACATTAAAAAATAAAAAAGATTCCGACGAATTGAGAACCTCCTCCTTTTTTGAAGTCGATTAATGAAAAATATTTTTTCAAATCAGTCTGGTATTTCCTGAGATTATCGCGTTGAAACAAACAAACTCTTAGGTTTATTATATAAGTATAGACGAATTGAAGTATGGATATTGTTTCTAGTCGGGGTGACGCAATGTTTTGCAATTCCCATAATGAGATTTTCGATCTTGTTTCCTGACACTACCGTTATCACTTTATTTATCCTCCCAGCGTAATAAACTCAAGTGCCTTATCGTTTCTACGTATTCATATTTATCATAATAGCATATTATAAGCTAAACTAGGCTCGCGCATGCCTAAACGAGGTAAACGTCTCTAACAAAATGATCATTTTCGGATCCGCAATATTGTAATCTAATTATTATAGTACTGTTGCGCGCCACAATTAATATCGGTACACGGTAACATTAGTTACCACTAGCGCCATCTAGCATCGAGTAGCAGAATTAATAGAGACTCGCCATTTGTTCAGTCGGGGCCGGTACGTAGCTTTAGAAGTTCTGCAGTAGAAGGTTTGGGAACTATTCGAAGGCCCTATAAAAGGCCGGAACGGATCGCGATCCGATGAGTATTGGACAAGCGATACATGCGAGAACATCGAAAGCGATCTTCAAGTGATCAGTAGTGCAACGGTGTTTTGTAATTAGTGTGTTTGAGTTGTAATTAGGCGGTTTAATTAAAATGTCATTTTGGTCATTTATATTGGCAGTTTTTAATCGTCACGAACCCCAAGCTCGTAACAAAAAAAAACTCAGGCGTGATCAAGGTCAAGATCTGGCCCATTTAGAAATTTAAAAAAGCAGTATTACGTCCAGAGTCGTAGCTCAAATACATTTATACAACATGTAACATAATTAACGCAAGACCTCATACACCCCAATTAGAGTATTTTTTTTAAACTAATTGTTATTAGCTTAAAAATAAATTGAGTCTGTTGCCTTAACGTAAGATTGATTTTTCCTTGGCTCAATCGGCGGTAGGTATGGATGGCATATATAATTATTGAGGAAAATAAAACCCATATTAAAAGTTACTGCAATCGATTCAGTAGTATATGAACAAAGTATTTTCATGACTTGCTTTTATTCTGTAACACCTTGTATATTATCATACCTAAATATCTATAAATCAATTGCCGTGCGTTAGTCTCGCAAAAACTCGAAAATGGCTTGACCTATTTGAAACCTGTTGGTTGGTTGAGTGCGCGCCGGAGAAGGTTCTGCAAAAAAAACATTGCAACCTCGTCAATAAATAGTGCGATTTTGATTAAATTATATGGTTTTAAATCGTATTGTCTTCTTGTTGACCGTGACCCATCTTGTTGATATCAAAATGTCTGAATTTGTTTACACGTCTTTATATTACTCACACCACATCTATTTCTTTACAAATGATTGTTGATTGTTATGGATTAGCGTGAGTCTAGTGACATGATAATATATGGTTGACACTTTGCTGGTATCTAACGCTTTGCTTGACTAACGTGTCGTTGTCGATGTGGTGCTTGGGCAGGCTGTGCTGGAACTGCCCACGTTACCGACGGCAAGCGCGCGCGGCGACTCGGCGAGAAAGCAGCGATAACTGTCGAACTTGTACTAGACATCTACCTAATGCTCATGGAGGTGAGATCATCTGTATTATTACAGCATCCATCACATGAATCATGCTTTCGTGACCCTTTGACTTTGTGTTCAGAGGCCAGCACATCAAGCTACCCCAATCTGTCAATATTTGATAATTTTTCAAAATTATTACAAAAGATTAAGGTCCATGTTCAAACGGAAAAATTTGACATTTTGGAATAGCTTCATGTGGTGGCATCTGTACATATTTGCATGTGGTATACCGCAGCCTTTTTTTTCTAAAATATTCTAACACGTAATCTAGTTTAAGTTCGTTTATAATAATTTTATTTACTATACAAACATTTTTCTTTCATCACTGAAGTGTGAGTAGGTCCTACAGATGCCATTCAATTATTGTTCGTGCATAATAAAACGCATAGTCTACATAACTACCTACTCAATACGACTCGGAACCTATGAATTGCTATCTAAAGAACACTAATCGTAATTTTAACTTGTTCTTAGCAGATTTATTTTGCTTGTATTTTCATCATTATGTTCATAAAAGATAAAAGACTAGACTCGTACGACAATTGAAAAAAGAAATGAAGTAAATTTCATAGTTGGTGTTCCGTATCGGTTCGAAATTAACTTTGATTATGTATCGGACCGTGCAAAAATGTACCTACTTTTATTTCAATAGCTGTAGATATTGTTTGCGTGTGGCGTAAAAATGTCGTTTAGATAAATATGAAGGCAAAGATCGCCGGCAATTAAAGTTTTATAAGTACTTTTTTCTACTCAAATTATCCATGTCCTGTACCTACCTAACGTTCCTCCAAATCAAAACGATTGATAGCGAAAATGCGCGATCTTTGCGTTCATAATAAATGAACTAATTTTTTTGGACAACCGGAGGCGCCTTTGCCGGTGCGGCCACACGTTCCTGCTCGCCCAACAATGTAAACGCGATGGTCGCGTGTTCGCGCGACTGTCGTCTTGGTTAGGACCACAGATATAGATAGACCTAGATAACGCAAGAGCACCCACTTCGCGGCTTAAGCATAAAATGCTTAACGTGGCCAATTTCGCGCTGAGTCTGCATCGGTGTGCCTCGGTAGTTGGACGTCAGTCAAAAAATAAAAAATGCCTAATTGTGCTATGATAAATTGTAAAAACTGCACAAATTTGAGCAGAAAAAATAAAGTTAACGTTTCCTTCCATCGGTAAGTAATTTTATGATTAATATTATGCATAATTCATTTTAAAATCAATTATTTTTAATGAAATATCCACAGCAATATCCAATTTGAGAAAAACATAGGTCATCGAAAGCATGCTGTATATTCCACAGAATAGATAAAAGAGGTTAGAAGGGCCTTGAGAGCGGAGCAGGCGCGCCGCACTTATGAGCAAAAGTCAACCGAAATTTGGTTTACCCGCCAACAGTCGCGCTCATATTGTGGCAAAGTGCGAAGCTCCGCGAAAAAAAATGAATTATGCCGTCTTGCGCTAATATAACGTGTCGGAAAAGAAGCCAGGTGTGTAGTGGAGCCATTATTAAAATTGTATTATGTAGTTTGTAACTCGGATATCGCAACTCGGGACTTGTGTGCGGGGGCGTTATCTTGGTGAAACAACACAACTTTAGCGTATTTCCTGACACAGTTTTTTTACTTGTTCTGCGTATAAGGGCCCCGTAATAGTGGCTCCATGATTGAGATATTCAATCATTATCACCCCTAGCTGTCCCAGAAAAGAGAGCCCATAATCTTACCGGCGGATGGAATTGCCTTAAACTTCTTAGGCGAAGGAGGTGACGGCCTCTTCCAAGTCATGGACTGTTGTTTCGTTTCAGGATCATAATGGTGGAGCCATGTTTCATTCATAGTTACGAAGCGAGCCAAAAATCGGTCAGGATCTTGTTGTAACAATTCCAAATTGATTTGAGAAATCCGCAGTCTTGTTTGTTTATGCTCGTCTGTAAGCATTCTAGGCACCCAGTGCGCTGATACTTTTTTCATGCCCAAATGTTCATGTATAACACTATGGATACTTCCTAATTCCTATCGAAATCTTTTGTTCTTCAGCTACAAAACGAACAGTTTCACGACGATCTGCCAAAACAATTTTTTCTTCTTTTTTATCATTTGTTCGGTAACTGCCGTCGTAGGGTGTCCAGAGCGCGGGTCGTCTATAGTTAAGGTTCAAGTTCCTTTCTTAAACTCGGCACACCACCGCGCAACCGTAGAATACGGAGGAGCATTAACCCCTAATGTTCCTTTCATGTCTAGATTTATTTGCTCAGTAGTAATTTTTTCAGGCAAAGAATTCGCGAATTCGTTTTTTTTTTTGCGCGAATTTCAGTTTTATCCATTTTGCGTACTATGCTCCGACACGACGAAAACAAATGACTTCTATTTTGAAAATAAAAAAAGAAAATCAATCATTTTTATTTTTTTATTTATCAAATGTCTGGGCTTTACCTGTCAGGATTTACTTTTTGTTGTTCAAGGAGTTTATATGCCATTATTACTTTTTATTGAACACCCCTCGTAGATCAGTGATCGCGCAATGTATTGCATTCACTGCTAACGTCGCGTGCGCCAAGCCAAATCTGAAATTCTGCGAAATCCATGCGTATCGATAGTGTTGTACGTGTGTGAGTGTACCTACGTCAAACGCAGAGTTTGCGTTAGTGTGACAACCAATAACAAACTCGCGATCTAAGTGTGTGTGGTTTATTTGTGTGCGTAATGCGCGTACGTATTGGTCTCTTGCTTGTAGTGGAGTTAGTGGGAAATAAGCAGCGACACTCGTTCTAATACAAATCAGTAACTATTTACTTTCTAACCTCTTTTATCTATTCTGTGGTATATGCGTAATACAATTCCGGCTTTTACTTGGAGCGGTTGATGTGACGTTCTGTGTTAACAAATGATGAATATCAAAAGTGATACTATCGTATATCGCTTCGGTTTCGGAGTATAGGTGCTTTTATCATTTTTCTGTAAATTTTAGCGATTAGTGCTGTTCATCCTATGCAACGCAAATCGATTCTCGAGAATCGTTTTCGGAAACAGAGGAATTATTTTGTATTTCATATTTATTATGTAGACAATTTTAATAAAAAATCTTAATGTATCGTGATTATTAGTTTTCCACATGATCTCAATTTAAAAGAACAATGGATCGAAATGACGGAAAAAAAAGATTGGTTCCCCACAAAGTATAGCACTATTTGTTCGATACATTTTGGGGAAGAAAGCTTTGTAGAAGAGAAAAAACATAGAACATTGACAAAATGTACTGAAGATCTCAACTAATGAAATTAGTTAATTGATAAGTTTCTGTAACCTTTCGAGTTTTTATAAAAAGTTGAATTTTACTTGTGGGTACTTATTACAGATTATAGATCGGGTGCCGCACGCGGCGGCGTCTTTGAATCGATTTGGTTTTCCCATCACTAATAGTGCTTGTGACGTCATAGTAGATAGTCAAAAAAATGCCACGCTTGGTTTTAATACAGATCGTGATACTTGCGTTATCTAGGTCTATCTATATCTGTGGTTAGGACCCGGCCCGATACTGCCTTTTGTACATAAAACACCTTATACAAAACTAAAGTATCTTAATTCGTTTATTTAATTGCTTCCAAATACTTACAATGATAATTAGAGAATGTTTAATAAACATTGTATAGCGACAGCGGACTTTGTTTCAGTTAAATATAAAACGAACAAATCAATAATTAAGTAAAACCCTCAACGAACGGCGATTAATTATGCCCGCAGTAATGTTTGCAATAGCATGACGGACCTATTGAATGAGTCCATATTTTGTTTGCAAGTTTGCAATGATTCAATTAATTCTTGAGTTAATTGTTTTAGCTACCTTCTGACCTATTTCAAATTTAAGCAATTTTACTAACGACTTTATTTTTTTACAGGGTGTTCGCGCACTTTAAAAGCTGCTTACTACATATACCTACCTACCTGCGTTTATTTTTACTCGAAATGTACCGTATTAAAATAAGATATAAACAATTAATTTTATTCGACCTAAGTGCCACTTTTGGACGATTTTTCTAAAAGGATACCAAAGCAAAATTATAAATTAGTAAGTATTTAACTTTCATACTAATTCGTTATACAGGAGAATTTTTAATCACCAATCAATGTCCAACATTGTCTTTAAAAAAATCTACGTTTGTGGATACCACCCGCGGATATACACATACCCGCGGCGCCCACATGCACAACGTCCTTTTTGTCTCAATCAGCTTAGCATACGCGGCAACGTCGTAGTCAACGTTTGATTTACCTATATTGATTTTAAAAAATTGGTCGAATAGTACCTACCTAATGACTAGAATATATCTGGATGGTGATTAAAAAAACATCCTATCCGTTTTTAACTAAGACAAATATTAGTAGCGTCAGTGTAATTAGAATTACCCACCTACTCCATACAGCTTATTGCCTAGAATATTGCAGGATCTTCTATTACTAATGATTGAAGAAAAAAAACGTTACAACGATCCTAACCTTGCTACCACAGAAACATCTTACCGATACGTCAAACTTACAGAAATGACAACATTTCATATGGAAGCCTCTAAAACAAGCATACCGTCAGTCTATATACCTTTGAAATAGTATCTATGTAATATACTCGTTTTAGCTGCTCAGTTTCAGAGTTTTAATAGTAAAAACCATAAAATGGGCGATGACATCACTGAAATGGCATATAAGGATAATATAAATTTACCGTCCGTCACTCCATCCATACTACGAAGGCTTATTAAAATGTCATCAGAATGACGTCAAATAATTGGTTACGTACGTTTTGGCATCGCTTAGCGTTTACTGGACGTTTATTTAGAATAGTACGATATCTCAAAACTTTTATTAATAAACGAAAAAAATATTGTTTTAAATGTAATCTCATTTAAGACAAAAATAATATCGAAGTATTTGAAAAATATGAATTGGAATGTTATCAATTTTGTCAGTTTGTATTGTGATATGTTTTGTGGTGGTAGGTAAAGTAAATATCTCGAATTCACTAGCTTTGAGTGGAGCCAGGAGCCCAAGTTATTAAACCCAGATTTTAATTATTGAGATTTTGTTCCTCTCCTTCATCAGAGTCTAATGAATATTCTCTATCATGGGATAATGACACTACTTAGTTTTTTTTTCAGACTGTTGTAACTGTAACAGATTTTCCGATTATAAATTTTAGTCGCCTTGGCTTGGTCTCACCAAGCCAAGCTTCAGGGCGGTTGTTTGTGAAATTACAGAATCATACTTACTTTGGTCCAACGTTCCTTCATTCCCATAACCTCTACACGCGATTATCTTACTATTTATCTATCTATGCGAAAATTCATGTGTTGACACCTACGACTGTATGGAGTAAGGTGGTGGTACCAGGGCAGGGTGGGTAGTCGGAAATTAACGTTTTTTTTTAAAGTAATAATAACGCTCGTGGTTTTAAATTGCTTTCCTGTATCTATGTACTAAAACTTAAGTACACGTTAACTGGCTTTTGGGCTTATCTGATAGTGGTAGGTACGTTGAGTTCTTATTTTCTATTTCTTTATTTAATGGCATTTGCACAGTTGTTATTAGTCGAGCGGTCCATACCTATATTATCTGTGTAACCGTGTGATAGGATTTAGATTTCAGATTCAGAGGCTAAATTATAAGGAATGATTAGTGCAATTGTATTAGGAATTCTAAATCCTCAAACAAAATCGTTGACGCGCGTACACCTAAAGGATTGCACTGCCTTAGATTAGTGTCATATTTTTTTGAAATCACTATAATAAAATAAAATGTATCACTCAAAGTAGGTACGTGTCAATATAGCACAACTTGCCGGATGTTCAATTATTTTCTTTATTTTAGGGCAAATAACGAAAAAAAAAGGTGAGCGTACATTAAAAAAATTACAATTTATGACCAAAACGCCTACTTATTCTCAAGGTAGAAAATTACAAATGACTGTTATACACAAATGATACCTATATTTTTTTAATTAGCTAAACTGTCGTTAGGGTATAATATGAAAATGTTTGGTGTTCAAAAAGTGCAGTTTAGAAATTCTAATAGTTATTGTGATTAACAACGTTCGTAGACATTATTGATGTCCATTTCTAGGAGTTTACTACCTGAATAGGTAGTTTTCCACTTATTTGTATGAAAGTAAATATTTAAAATCAATTTGTTTAGTGTCCGTTTCGGTAAAACTCGATTTTTTTCGTATCGGTAAGGTTAAATTGTTATAATTCCGTGTACATACTGTTTGATCTATTATTTAGTTTCTACCTTGTAACCTTCTATATATTTAGAGCTATGATAAGATTATAGTTCTTACGTATTTAACTCATAAATAAATTGATACTGAAAAACTTGTGTTCTGTTTTGATAGCTTCAAGTTTTAAATCACTTTGTATGTGATTGCTATTTAGCCAGTTCTGATACAGCATAAAATAATGTATCTGCCTTCCCGTTGTGGGCATGTGTGTATGTATGTATTATGGCAATGCTGAATCTCTTCTTAGTCTGCATATGCTTGCAGTGTTTTCCGTTTTATTTTCAATTCTGTACTAACACCATAAACATTTTGTATCGATAATCAATAAAACTCTTACTTCTATTAACTTTATCTCATGTGTAACTTGTTTACTTACATATCTGATATTAATGGGTAATGGTTTTAAGTGATTTACCTACGATTTTTTTTTTTAACTCGACTATCTTGGCTTCGAGTGCCATACTAGATATTTTAAGTTTAATTTTGTAACAAATTTTATTTAGATTTAGGAAGAAAGGTAAGAGAGAAACAATTTTTCTTATAAAAACGCATTTATAATATTTTTTGTATCTAGATAGGTATTGTCAACACTGTATACTTAATTATTTTTGTATGAAATATTTTGTCACCGCCGAAATTTTTTTCGGGCTTTATTCTTAGGAAAAAAAAAACTTTTTTCCGCCACAGCTTAAAACGTGGTATTGTGATTTTTATTGCATTGTTCGACCTCCTATCAAGTGAACTTATAGTTCGAATAACAGCTGAAAAATTAGCTTGTCACTTGACTTGAAACATAATGCTAATGTCGAATCACTGCTTTATTTTATCATGTTGCTCTACTTATCGCATTACGCAACCGTGTGTTTATTAATTATACTTTAGCTGGCTAAGCATAATTTTTGTCTAAATTGATGCACTGAGAGTGGCACAATTAATTAATTATGTTTTGTGTGGATCACATTTTTAACATGTATGTATGTGTATTGACGTGGTTTTTATTCATGTATATTCATTAAAAATTGTATACAAAATTGCTTTTTATTTAAGTCACACCCACTGGAGCTGTAGTTACCCATTTTATAATATATGTAATAATAATAATAATGTTTTATTGACATAAAGAAGGTGTGACAATCAATTGAAGCCCTGACTCCTGAGCTAGGTGGTACCTGTGTTACAGGAGACAGTGTCTTCACCCGTTGTGAAACATTAACAATTTATGAAATAAAAAATAACATAAATAGAATTTTGTGCATGCGTGCTCTTGTGTTGGTTTGCGTGTGTGCGTTTTTGGTGTTTACGTATGAGCGTGTTGTATTATGTGTGTGCGTGTGGATGCGTGTGTGTTTGTTTTAAGTACTATCCGAGGACATGCACCTGAATACACGAGGAACTTCCGAGGACATTTTCAAACCGAGGACATTTTCGGGGGTCCTCGGATTGACTTATCCACTGCATCGTATTTGTCGTGCGATTCTGAACCTGTATGTATAAGTAATAAGAAAAAGTCACCCAAACCTCGTTTTGATTAAGAGAATTCATATCTACACACCGACAGTGTGTGACCGCTACGCGGCGCCAGCATCGATTTTTACACACTCGCCTTACACACGAGTTAAATTTTGTAGTATTATCCGAGGACTAATGTGTGAATTTAACACACCTGCCCTCGGATGAGTAGCTATATCAGACAGTGTGTATTGAGATCCTCGGAATGGTAAGCGGACCAGATAGTGTGTATCCTAGTATGAGTATTTTTGCGGATTCATAGGTTTTATACAGTAAACAAAAGAGCAAAGTAAAAAAATAAGTATATATTTCTCTTATATAAATATCTTTTACATTCATAAAAAAAGGTGTTTCAAACTTAATAAACATTAATTTAAAGTAAAGTATTATGATACTATACAATACTAACATTAAATATAATACATACGTTCTTTCATACATCTCCGTTTATAATGACATCGAAGGGAAATAACAAATACGTCATATTAAGCGGACGTCATACAAAGCATTTTGTAGAAAAAAATAACGTATGTTACTATTCATTTAATTTGATAGAGAGAATCAAATTAGAGATAACTCAACATTAAAAGTTGTCCGTACAACAATGTTTTGTCGAACTTTTAAACGAATTATCGAGCTTGCAGAACAAATTGAAGTCAAGATTACCAAAACATAGGGCCGCTGACGGGTATTCCTTTGTTTCGAAGGTGTAAGGAATCACGTCAGTCACAATAATTCGACACAATTGATTAAAAATGGGTCACAATGAGCAACTTGTCACTATAAGCATGTCATAGTATCCGACTTTGATATAGTGAATTTTATATGAAAACCAAACTTCGTTGTGAATTACGTCATAATAAGCGGTTGGTCAATATAGCCGGAGTCATAATAAACGGATTCTACTGTACTAGAAAATGTAATAATCATGATTTTTAAATCTCGGTATTTTATAGATGTTATTACATATCCCACTTTTTGTTACGTACTTCCTCGAAGTTTATATATTTTATATGCACTGGAATATCCGATCTCTACTTATTATATTCGTCTACATGGGGACTCTTATATTATGGACCTGATGCTATCAGAACAATCTGCAAATCATCCAACTCTTCAATGGCTTACAGCAAGCATATCTTATAACTTATAACTATTATATAAAGCTGAAGAGTTTGTTTGTTTGTTTGTTTGCTTGAACGCGCTAATCTCAGGAACTACTGGTCCGATTTGAAAAATTATTTCAGTGTTAGATAGCCCATTTATCGAGGAAGGCTATAGGCTATACGGGATCGGGAAATTCTTATGGGAACGGGAAAAAACGGGATATGCGCGTACGAAGTCGCGGGCACAAGCTATCTATATATATAAAAATGAATCGCTAAATGTGTTGCTAAGCGCAAATCTCGAGAACAGCTGAACCAATATCGCTAATTCTTTTTTTATAATATTCCTTGAAGTACGAGGATGGTTGTTACGGAGAGAATTTTTTTTAAAAATAGGTAGGGTAGGTAGGGTAGGCAGGGTAGGCAGGGTAGGCAGGGTAGGCAGGGTAGGCAGGGTAGGCAGGGTAGGCAGGGTAGGCAGGGTAGGCAGGGTAGGCCGGGTAGGTAGGGTAGGTAGGGTAGGCAGGGTAGGCAGGGTAGGCAGGGTAGGCAGGGTAGGCAGGGTAGGCAGGGTAGGCAGGGTAGGCAGGGTAGGCAGGGTAGGCAGGGTAGGCAGGGTAGGCAGGGTACGCAGGGTAGGTAGGGTAGGTTCTTGCTTGACTATAAGCAAAACTTCATCAATGTTCATTCGTGAAAGAACATTACTTCGCAGCTTCTCTGAAGCAGCAACGGAAATAGGTAATAGCATAGAACCTTCTCTTTGAACAGATTTTGCCTTTGTGTCGTCTCGTTTCGAGCAATATGAGTAGTGACGAGAAAGTTTATTTTTTGAATAAACAATTGATTTAAAGAATAATATTTACTTTGAAACAATAGAAACTTCCACAAATAGATACCAATGCAAGTTAAATAAAAGTAGTTGCATTGTTATAACAATGTCTTAAATACCTTTTAAATTTGACAGACAATGAACACCTTCATATTATACTCCAACCAACTACTCGCATGTCAAATTTCATCCGAATATAGTTTAAATAGATTTAAAATATAAAACACCTATATAAATTGTTAACGCGAATTATTATTCGCTTACATACCACGTGGCTTTCGATATTATCGTACTAAAAAACAATGTGTACGTTGTTTTTTAGTACGATGATTTACGTACGTTGTAACATAAATCTATAAAGCGATAAACATAAATTTCGTTTTTTTTATTTGCGTCTTTAATTGAATGAAAAGCATTTCAATAATACATGTAAAATTATCTGAATCATATATATTAAATAGTAATATGTTCAAAGATCTTACCTTAGTCCATGATAGTTATAGTAAATTTGGTTGGCGGCAAAAGAAATGTTCTCGGATAGTACTTAATCTAAGAAATGTGTGAAAAATACTGCAAAACTTTGTAAAATATTTAGGTCAAGGTACGAAATACTTAGGTAGAGGTCCTCGTTTTGTATACATAGGGCTCTTCAAAAAGTCCTCAGATTGTTTCTGAAAAGTATAACACAAGGTCCTCGCATTGTACATAACTCAAGGAAGAGTGTGTGAAAACGAGTCCTCGGATTGTCATGTCCAGGCGGGTGAGTAGGTCCTCGGAAGGCTCACACAAACGTCCTCGGAAGGATGTGGCTTGAAGAATGAGCAGTGTATTTGAAGTCCTCACACTGTTCATAAAAAAACGGCGGAAAAAAAGTGTTGACAGCACTACACGAATAGATTCATTAAATAATATTTCGAATTCTGATGCTTTATATCTTATCAAAAATATCGTAGGAGGCCGTTAAGACAGTATTTCAGAGCGTCCTCGGATTGTTCATAAAAAACTATAGTCCTCGCATGGACGTCTACACAAACAAGGGTGTGCGCGCGTGTGTGTGTGTGTGCGTGTGGATTAGTGTGCGCGCGTGTGTGTGTGTGTGTATGTGTGTGTGTGTGAGGGTGTTTTATGTGTGTGTGTTGCTGAGTGACTGTGATTGGTGGTTATACTTTGTGTTATATCAAAGACTTCGTTTGCGTACATTACTATTTAGTTATTACGAGTATTGTTCTTTAACTATGTTTTCCGTCTGTGAGTAATCCAGTGTTTTAAGCCATGTACTGTATAGCCTAACGTGTTTCTTATTCCTCTGAAGTGAGTACTTATTATCACCATTGTATTCCAATAAAGTCGGTGTGCCAGCAATTCATACCACGTGACGTTATGATTGAATGGATGTTTCTAATGCAGGACAAATGCATGTTAGTATACCTACCTATAGAAAAGGAAGTAAAGAACGAGAATTGAAGACCACGCTCAATCCATGTTATGGAATCTGATTTGAGTATCCCGCCTTTATTTTTAAGAAGAGAGTATTTAGCTTGTTACGAGGCCAACCTGCAAGCTCAACACATTGTACCGACTAAGGGACCGATCGTATTACGACACCGCTCTTCCCACGTCACTGACGATTGTCATCGCTTTTTCTTTACCTAACTTCGGTGGGAACGGACACATTAAACCTAGCTAAATAAGACATCTATTTTAAAATCTATTTTTATGTGAAACTTGTGAACGTTAAAATACACCTATTTCGTAACCTAAAAGGACTTAATCATTGAAGAGTTTCCCGACACACGCCCCCACACATATTTGGCGCAGCCGGTGCTCGTTACAGACTTAAGGTGTGGTGATGTGAAGTACCTAAAAATCAGGACAACGCCGCATCAACCGTCTGGACGAAGAACCTATTGGAGGCCTGTCAAGGAAGCTGTTGCTACGGAGATTGGGACATCCAAAAATCGTTGAATCAACTCTCGCAAGCAATGCTACTCATGTAAGTACATAAGTCCTATTATTGGTTGCTATATTTCTAACGCAAGGTACTATAATTTTCCAAAATTTTTCACCCACGTGGTAATAGGGACCTTAGTTTTAGTAGGCGTAACGAACTCCGCATCGCGCGAAGTGACGCATTTCGTAATCTAGAAGATATATCAGAAAATTTGGAAACTATGACGGAATCGAGTAGTAGCTCTACATCCGACATAAATCAAACAGATTTATTAGATAAGATTTATAAATCACTTAGACTAGTTCCGGAATTTGACGGAAATCCTAATGTTTTAACTAGATTTTTGAACTTGTGCGATCAGTTAGTGCTCACTTTTATCAGTCCAGAAACAGGACGTCAGCTTTCGAATTTATCTTTGATCAATGGGATTTTAAACAAGATTACTGGTAATGCTGCACGTACTTTGGCAACCAACGGAATTCCAAGTGACTGGAATGGCATAAGATCAACTTTAATAAATACATTTTCAGATCACAGAGATGAATCGTCGTTGTATACTGATCTTTCTCTCTTAGTTCAGGGAACCGATAAGATACAAGTTTTTTACGAAAAAGTTCAACATTTATTATGCACAATTATGACGTACGTTGAATTACACGAATCTATCAAAACTACCATAGAATCCAAACGAACTCTTTATAAAAAATTAGCTTTACAGACTTTTTTGAAGGGTCTAGAAGAACCACTAGGCTCTAGAATAAGATGTATGAGACCTTCAACTCTCGAAAGCGCTCTTGAATACGCCCAAGATGAATTAAATATACTATATCTACAGAAAAGAAATAAATCTGTACCAGCAAAAGAAAAACTCCAAAATGATGAGCAGGTTAACCCTTCTACTTCTTGGTCACACCCTAATTTTCGTGCGTTTAGGCCAGCTAATCAAAATACAATGTTTCAAACATATCCGAGACCTCAAATTCAGCCTATGGGATTTCAATATCCATCACAATATCTCGCACAGCCTGCACGACCAGAGCAGCTCAGACAACCCTACCCGAGACCTACAAAAACTCAACAAATGTTCAGAGCACCCCCTTCTAACATGTCAACTGGATTTCGAATCCCACTACGCCAAGAACCTCAGAATAGTTATCCAAGACCTATGAGTGGTATTAGTTACCCCGTCGCGCGTACTCTGCCACCCACGAACTACAATACCGGACGCAATTTGGGGCCGAATAATGTTCCACAGATTAAAGAAGCGCACTTCAACGAATCTTTTAACGATAATTATTGCTACTATGATGGCAATATCCAGAACACTGATGTTACCAATACAGATACAAATTGCCCTAACAACTTTTTGACTGACCTTGACGTTGACAATCCAATTTTTGAAAATGGCCAGAACCTTCAAAATGAAAATTTTTACCCAACCTTGGAGAAAAATGCCCCAGGATAGAATTACATTTGCATACAAAACGCCATTTACCTTATATTCAGATAAATGATCCACCAATAAAACTTTTAATCGATACAGGTGCTAATGAGTCTTTTATAAGCCCGGAAGCTTACGAAAAATTTTACCCTCATATCCCACTTGACTATGAACCCTTTCTGGTCACAAATACCCATGTGACTACCCAAAATTTTTATTCGTTAACTGTACCCTGTTTCGATGAATTGAAAGATTACATTCCGATAAAATTATACCTATACAGATTTCATAATTTCTTCGATGGGTTGATAGGTTGCCAACAATTAAAAAAATGGAACGCAAAAATCGACCTTGCTACGCATACGTTAGAAACTAAATTCACTAAAATTCCTATAATCTTATACAATCCGGAATGCTTAAACTATTATCAAACTACCATACCTGCACAAACTACTCAATTGATCAAGGTACCTACCAATATCGCTCAGGGAAACATTTACATTGAAGAACAATCTATCTCTGATTGCTACATCAGCGAATGCTTATCATCCGCCGAAAATAATCAAACTAATGTACAAATCTCAAATCCGACGGATAATGATATTGTAATTTCTATAACGAAACCCATCTTTGCACATATTTTTAACGAACAAACAATGCCAGTAACTCGAGTAGACGCGTCCGTGAATACCGATATGCGAACTCAGCAAGTCATATCGCACTTGCGCATGGAACACTTAAATGCAGAGGAGACAGCCAATTTAATTAATCTTTGCAAAGAATATGCTGACGTATTTTATCTCGAAAACGAACCATTAACATTTACCAATGAAATCAAACATCATATCAGAACCATAGACGATAGCCCGGTATATAGTAAAAGTTACAGATACCCTTACGTACATAGGAAAGAAGTACAAAATCAAATAGAATCAATGTTACACCAAGGCATTATTCAACCATCTTCATCGCCTTGGAACGCTCCAATATGGATAGTACCAAAAAAAAGTGACGCGTCTGGTAAGGTCAAGTGGCGCTTAGTCATTGACTTCCGCCAACTCAATGCAAAAACAATTAATGATAAATATCCGATCCCGAACATTAATGATATTTTAGACAAGTTAGGCAGATGTTTATACTTTTCGACGCTAGATTTAAAATCTGGATTTCTACAAATTCAGCTAAATGCATCTGATATTCCGAAAACAGCATTTAGTGTAGAGCAAGTGCATTTTGAATATGTTAGAATGCCCATGGGATTAAAAAATTCTCCGGCTACGTTCCAACGAGTGATGGACAATGTCCTTCGCGGATTGCCAAATTGTACCACATACATGGATGATATTTTGGTATTTTCGACGTCCTTGCAGGAACATGTTGTTAATTTACGCGCCATATTTGACCGTCTTAGAAATTCAAATTTAAAAATTCAGATGGATAAGTCGGAGTTTCTCAAACACGAAACTCCCTATCTTGGTCATATAATTACGACAGACGGTGTGAAACCAAACCCGGATAAAATAACAGCTATTGTAAATTATCCGATTCCGAAAACTTCTAAGCAGATTAAGGCATTCTTAGGGTTACTTGGCTATTACAGACGTTTTATACCGAACTTCGCACACATTACTAAGCCCTTTACGTCAAGTCTTAAAAAAGGCGCTAAAATTAATTTGACCCCGGAGTATTTAACCTGCTTTGAACACTGTAAAACTCTTCTTACAAATGATCCTATTCTAACATATCCAGATTTTAGCAAAGAATTTATTTTAACCACAGACGCCTCAAACATGGCCTTGGGAGCAATACTTTCTCAGGGACCTATCGGTTCAGATAAACCCATAGCCTACGCATCTAGAACGTTGAACGATAGCGAAATTAATTACTCCACAATCGAGAAAGAGCTTCTCGCAATAGTCTGGGCTACAAAATATTTCAGGCCTTACCTTTTCGGCAGAGAATTTAGGATAATAACAGATCACAAACCCTTAATTTGGCTTATGAATCTTAAAGAACCAGGTTCACGTCTCACACGATGGAGACTAAAGTTAGCAGAATATGATTATACTATCGTTCACAAAAAAGGTAAAATCAATACTAATGCGGATGCTCTGTCACGCATTCAAATCAACCAAAATGAAACTATGTCCTTGTTCGTCAATCATTCTGAAACTGCACACTCTGATACATCTGCTACATTAACTGCTGAAGGCATAAGCCCAATACATTCGTCATCCACCCTCACTGCTAGCCCGATACATTCGTCATCAACCCTCACGGCTCATACAGTTATTGATGGAGGATCGAATGACCCACATATTGAAACCATACACACAAGCTTAGAAAACCCTGTTCTGGAAATTCCAATATCGGACGAACCTTTAAATAAATTCAAGAGGCAGGTAGTGATTAATATAATAAATGGTAAACCTAAAAGTAGACCAACAGTAACTCAACCTTTTCAATCCTTTCAGAAAACTACCGTAGAAATTAACGAACATAGCATTGAAGGGAGTCTTATTAACGTTATAAAATCTCACGTCGATCCAGAACTCCGAACAGCGATTCTTGTAAATCCTGTCGAAAAAATGTTGAGTATCATACCAATTTTACAGCAAACTTTCGAAAATTCATCCATGAAATTAGTTTTAGTCAAACATGAAGTACTTAATGTTAATAATCAGTCGAACCAACTAGAAGTAATAAAAAAATACCACGAAGGCAAGACCAATCATCGTGGAATCAATGAAACCTACCTTTCGCTGTCACAACGTTACTTTTGGCCGAAAATTAAAATAGATATTACTAAATTTATTAACGAATGCAATATATGCAGATGTGCGAAATATGACCGAAATCCAATACGTCCGCAGTTCAGAGTTGTACCTCCACCAACTCAACCGTTCGAATTAGCACATGCAGACGTTCTGACTATTGATCATGACAAATACTTAACTATCATAGACTCATTTTCTAAATACGCGCAGGCGTATCTTTTACCCGATTGTACTGCACCCAATATAGTAAAAGCCCTTTTAACGTACAGTACTCATCACGGTTTTCCTTTAAATTTAACTACGGATCAAGGTACCGAATTTAGTAATCAAGTAGTGTCAGAATTTCTCCGTTTGCATAAAATAGAACACCATATGACTAGTGCATATGCACCAAACGAAAACGGTATCATAGAACGTTTCCACAGTACACTTTTAGAACACCTACGACTATTTAAAATTCAGTATAAAAACGAGTCCACCCGAAGTCATATACCGTACGCATTAATTGCCTACAATAGTTCTATCCACAGTTTAACCAAGTGTAGACCATTTGATGTCTTATCTGGACATTTTGATCCTCGGAATCCTATTGATTTAAATATGACAGACCGATATCTTCAAACTTATATTCAAGAACATCGTAGTCGAATGGAAACGGTGTATAAAATTATTCATGATTCTGCACTGTCCGATCGTATAGCAATAATGACGCGTCGTAACGCCGATAGGGAACCCGTCTTAGATTGCGAACAAAATCAAGTCATACATTTACGAAATCCAATGGCAAGTAGACAAAAATTGGCACCTCGATTTATTCAGGATAAAGTAGTTAAGAACTTGCCTGTACATATTTATACCACAAAAAGTCGTGGTCCGGTCGCAAAATCACGGTTAAAAAGACTACCGAAGAAATGACATTCTTCATATCATTGTTTCAGGTACTTATTATTGCTGCCGGTTTTCCTAGTTGGTGCTCAAGACATACGTTTTGACAGCCTAAACAGTGGACCGGGTATACTACCGTTTAATCTCGGTGCTACCAAAATTATATCTCATTTCCACACATTCTTGCAAGACATTGACCTTGAAGAAATTGAGTCACATGTAAAAAGTATCAAATCCCAACTCGCCGTCACTACGCATAAATTATCACGTGGGGACAGCGCTCTCTTCAACTATCAGATTAAACATCTATACACAAAGTTAGAAAGAGTTTCGGTGCAGTTAGATACATTTAGGCCAACTAGAGTTAAGAGAGGCCTGATCAATCCAATAGGCACAATCATCAAAAGTATTTCCGGAAATTTAGACAACGATGACGCTCTGAAATTTGAGAATGCATTACGTATCTTAAATAAAAACGATCGCACTTTGTCACAATCGTTTAACAAGCATATTACCTTATATAAAGAAATGACGATTCAGCAAAACCAGATCATCCGCAATCTTTCATTTAATCAGGAAAAATTGGAAAAAGCTCTTTCTTATGTCATGAATATGACTAATAATGATAATGAGCGAATAATTCATTACGCTCATCTTGTGCAAATCTTCGCGATTCTGACCGAAAATGTACAAGAACTACTGAGTGAAATCAATAGATTAGAAAACGTGTTAGCCTTTAGTCGAGATAAATCAGTTCATCATTCCATACTTTCTGTCAAAGATCTTAAAAATATGATAAGCCAATTAAAACGTATTTATAGTTCCGACGAAATAATTGACATAGATATTAGAAATTATTACGAGATTCTTAACTTAGCTTCATTTTTTACTGAGTCCACAGTTGTAATAGTCATCAAGTTTCCTATTACATTTACTACTAAGTATCAGTTATATGAATTGTGCCCTGTTCCAAATAACAATAGTGTAATTATAGTACCACCTGCACCCTATATAGCATCCAATTCTCAGGAATTTGTGTATATAGAGGCTGAATGCCCGAAGGTCAACCACTGGCACCTATGCGAGCAGAGGATCGTCCACCAGATTACGTCAAAAACAGACTGTATTCAAAAACTCATACAATCCCAGGAGATAGATGTAACGTGCAAAACCACGCCTATCTCTCTGACCAAGGAAGCTCTGATTGAGCTAGACAGCTACCATTACATAATTGCTTTTCCCAATAGCATAAAAGTAAAACTATCCTGTGGAAAAGAACGATATCAGATGTTACAAGGAAGCTTTTTGGTCACCGTTCCTCAAGGTTGCAAGCTAAAACCCCAGAGATCAGTATAATCAATTTGGATAACAAATTAGACGGACAACCATTAGAAATCATGGCTCTACCTCACTATGAGATATTAGCGAAGACGCGCAGCTTCCATTTACAGACTACAGATCTAAGCAGTCTTCGCGAAATTCAGAACCAAATTACCATGCAAGAGGAAATTCAGGTTGAATCATTAGACACGACTGGAATGTACCATACCACAATTCCATTTTATTCACTGATACTATTCGGTGCAAGTGCACTGAGCATTTGGTATATCGTTCGTCGCCGCCGTCGAGCTGCCAAAGTAAAATTAAATATTACAACTCAAACAACGAATACCGAGATGACAGAAGATGAAAAAAGAGCAGCAACTTTTGGCGTCAAGGTCACCAAATAGTTGCTTATCTGGCAGGGGAGGTGTTACGAGGCCAACCTGCAAGCTCAACACATTGTACCGACTAAGGGACCGATCGTATTACGACACCGCTCTTCCCACGTCACTGACGATTGTCATCGCTTTTTCTTTACCTAACTTCGGTGGGAACGGACACATTAAACCTAGCTAAATAAGACATCTATTTTAAAATCTATTTTTATGTGAAACTTGTGAACGTTAAAATACACCTATTTCGTAACCTAAAAGGACTTAATCATTGAAGAGTTTCCCGACACACGCCCCCACACATATTTAGCTTATAAATATTGTTTAAAATTAATGTCATGGTCAAATAATATAACAGTTAACTTGATTATGGATCTAAGTTCCCTTTGTAGTACCAAATATTGGGAAAACAAAAAGTACCCTTATTAGTTAAAAAAATGAATGATGTGAAACATAGAGGTTCTTTCGACAGATATTCATAAAATGTATACTTTAGAAACTTGGACAACAGCTATTGTGACTAAAGATGTAATTCATGTTGATCTAAAATGTGTGAATACATCCAAATCCAATTATAATCCTAATTTAGTGTTCGATGTTTTAGCTGAATTAAATTCTAGCTATAGTACCTAGTTGGCACAAAAATTTTACAGACGGTTCAAATGGTACTCCCGGCCTAGGTGCTGGGGTTTTTGATCAAAGCTTAGGAACTACTCTCGGTTATAAAGTAAACTGTAATGTATCAATAATGACACTGGAACTCATTGCAATTTATCAAGCGATCTTGTATAGTCGAAATCAGAGTTTAAAAAAAGTCGTTATTCTTTCAGACAGCAAAAGCGCACTTCGGCATATTGCTCGATGTGCCTCTGGTTTCAGAGGGGCATCGATAGCATATGATATTCTTGAAAATATTATTATGTTTTTTAAGAATAATATAGAAATTAAGTTACAATGGGTTCCAGCTCACATTGGACTACGTGATAATGAGGAAGCTGACCGATTATCCAAACTAGCAGCAGTAGAGGGTACAACAATTGACTACTTACCTGATTATTGGGAATACATAATTATCTAAATTTAAAGTAATTTGTTATAACTCATGGAAACACCACTTTGCTAATATCAGTCAGCAAAAAGGTATTTGGTATAGGACCATACAAGGCGAGCCTTCTCGTGTGCCTTGGTTTGATGTTGAACAATTGGATAGGAATTACATTAAATTAATACTAAGACTTCGCTCTGGGCACTATCCAGCAGCGAAGTTTGCATTCCTTATGAAAAAAGCTGATTCGCCGAATTGCAGAGTTTGTAACCAGATTGAGGACATGCAACATTTGCTGATGGATTGTGTCCGGAACAGGCGCGAGAGGGAGTCATTTTTGAGGCAATTTGAAAACAAACTAAACATAGGAATAATTCAATCAATTTTATCTCAACCAACTTCAGAAGGTGCCAAAAAGTTAAGTCGTTTAATAACAACAGTCCTTCATCTGTGACTCTCATCTGTGCTACTAAAAGTTGTGTTTAGTATATTGGTTGTTTAGATGTATTTAGTATATACATATTTATGTGTTAATTTCAATTTTAGTATTAATTGTATAAAATGTTAAAAGGCACGATGGGGTTGACGTACCTGGTTAGATAAAATCCCCTAAACAAATAAAGACGAAAAAAAAGAAGACCACGCTCTCGCACTCTGCTGCGTCTTGGCGGCTTCAGACCAGCACCCTGTTTGTGCAACGCTGTCAGTCAGGAACAATTTGAAAGATAGGTACCTACTGCTGTATTTGTCAGTTACATTTATCGCCATAATTACGTTGTTGAAAAGATGAATTTTTAAACCTATGAAGCAATGGTTTAGGAATTTCCATCAAAATCCTTTGATTGTGAATGAAAATAGTCACAACTACAGACGACGTTTTTGAGTGGAGGGGACGCAGTCGACGTCGTGATCATTTGTCATCTAGTTAGCGCATCTTTACTGCCCACGCACAAACAATTTTAATAAATAGGTAAATACTAATCAACAGCAACAACGTTCATAATTTCCAGCATCTCATTTATGTCATGCCAGTAACTTTGGAGATAGATATCAAGGATGGATGGATCAAGGTTCAGCTGCGAATTTCGATTGACTGAGTTTGATTATTGGGCTAGACCATTATGTAGGTACTACTCAATGTCGTAAACAGTTGCCATATGCACAAAATTGGTTGCCCATTTTCTGGTATTAAAACGATCACCAATCGTGGACTAATCCGTGAAGTCAAACATTACGGCAATGGTTTTTCATGATCTTTCACATAAACCAGCACCCTAATTGCGTAACACAAGATTAATCATAATCTGTTTCATTTTGGCAGTTCAACAATATTCATTGCGTTATTTACGTTGTTGAGCAGACACAGTTTTCGAACATATGAAGGCAATCTGTTTCAATATGTTCAACATTGCGGGACAATGACGTGATAATTTTCTTTAAACAATAATGCAAAAAAATGAAGTTAGTCAAAAATTTTAAGTAGATATTTGTAGGTGTAGTTTAAATGGGCTAACCTATATGAAATTTTTACTCGAACCTAGATTTAAATAAAATATTATTTTAAAACTGTAACGAATGTAAACAATTGTTGGTTGACCATATCATCATCATCATTTCAGCCGAAAGACGTCCACTGCTGGACATAGGCCTACCTCAAAAGGGTTTGCCATAATCGCCACGCTTGCCAGGCTGGTTGGCGATCGCAGTATGGTGGTAAAATGTATAGAGAACGCTGCTGCCAATTCTCTAGTAAGTCCCCTAGTCGCCTTCTACGACACCCACGGGAAGAAATGGGATGGTGCTATTCTTTTACGTCCGGCACCACATACAAAGAAAAATAATACCTACAACGCGAACTAAGCTAAAAACGACTGATTGCGAGTAATACTTAGCACTCAAAAGAAGCGTCGCGATTTGCGACCTAGTCACAAATACCTAGCTAACTAATGTAGAAATGAGGTTAATTAATCTGATAGTCACACAATTTTTATGTTTTAGAATAGGTGGGTTACGACAAAAACTTTGCTAATGTCAAAATCAAATCAATCAATCAATGAACTCGGCTTAATGCAGTCCACTGTTGAACATAGCGCGCTCTCAAGCTGCGCCACAGCACCCTGTCCTCCACGTTGCACCTTCCTTCTTGAATGGCCTGCAATGCTATTGTAATTTAAATTGATAGTAAATAGGTAAATTAACCACGTCCAATCACATACATTAACAAATAACTATCAATAACCTACAACAGCATTGAAGGACATTCAACTTCAGAATTAAAAAGAAAAGTATATTTAACAAAGAATTCAGGGATATTTGTCTATTATGTATAGGCTATATGGGGTGCTGAATTGTTGCAGAGGGGTCGCACTATCACGTCTTGGATGGAATAGGTTGGATTACAAGACAATGTACGTAGGTACCAACTTTCACAATCTGTCAGATGGTATTGGAGTTAATTAATATCAGGTAAACCTACCAACCTGCATTTTTATAGGTTATATATACCTATGCTAACCACCAATAACGTTTCCAGTAAAGTTGATTGCAAAGACATATCTACAGACTGCTTTCATTCTTAAAAAAATATCACATCGAATGTAAAGCCAAGCCTCTAACTCTACGTGTCCGTTTCAATGGCGCGGCCACGGCGTAATTTCAAAAAAATAATTCTACCAAGATTTTGTAAACATTTGTAAAAGTTGATTCCCAAAATCATAAATTTGTCAAAGTTATGGTTAAGGGTTTGAACGTGGCCGCGCCACACAGTGGAACGAATGTATGGGAGCGGTTGGACGTAGACATGTCCGAAAAATAAGAGTAAAATTATGACAAACTAATGATGCCATCTTATTCGATTACTTAATGCCTTCATAAATTGTGGTGATGAATTTCTTCATAACTCCCATATTTCGGGAGTAATTTGAGAAAATGTGAAATTTTACTATGAAAATGAGTGTATCGAGCTCTCTCCCTCCTGATTCCGGGCTTGTTTCAAGTAGCGGTCTCTAATATCGTAATGCTATTACTAAGAGCTATATTTAATACTAAGACACATAGTGCGCCAAATGTGCACTTTCTGGGATAAAAGGAAATGAAAATTTAAAAAAAAAAACGTTTTTTCCCCATTTGTATTTACTTTAAACCGCAGACAGACTTATTAAGAGGTCTATAAATATATTATATATATATACAGAAATATATATTAACAAAAATATTCACAAGAACTGATGAGAGTATGACTTTTAAGTAAGTTGATAATAAATTACCTAGTTTCATTAAAAGTACAATAAATAATTAAGATGTAAGCTCTAATTTACTAAGTTACACATTTTAAAACAATAACATCATTTAATTATCTTCGTCATCATCATCATCATCAATTAATTCAAATTCAGAATCGATGTCCGCTAAATCATTTATGTTAACAAATTCGATATCACTTTTCTCAGAATCCGTAAGCTCATAAAATTCCTTAAAAGAAGATTTTTTTACAAACTTATTTCCTTTTGGACGGATACTTGTAACAAGTGGATCAGAAGACAGTAAAAGATTGTGCATAATATCTTCATTGCATGAGATACTGCTATGCTTTCGAGAATGCCCCTCTCTATATTTTCTAAAATCTTTATTTCTAGCCTCAGATGCCTCTTCGGATAGAAAACCAATGGGCACAATTGACATGTTCTGAACTATGTCTGGCCCATGCATTAAAATTTTATGAAGTGAAGAAGGCATATAATACCATGGGTATAACTCCACGTAAAGCTTAGCAGTATCAAAGCAGAACTCTCGGAATTTAGTTACGTTGATCTTCTCTCCTGATGAAATACACTGCAAGATCACACAGATTTTTCTTAAAAGCATAGCATCTATTCCGGTCAGTTCAGCAGATTTAGTGTAGTTTTCAAAAAATCTCCTTGCCGAGTTGCCATTGTTGGTGGATCCACTGCCTTGTTTCACAACATCGAGAAGTAAGCCCGTTTCTCTTCTTACAGCCTCTTGAACTCTTTTCTTCCTGTCATCAACTTGCCTTTTTGCTATATCACCCCTTACTTGCCATGATTTTATGTCTAATTTGTAGGAAATGTGTAATAAGCATTCCATTGAGCGAATCCAAGCGTGAAGGGTGCTTAAGCTATATTTATACATGTCCTCGTTTGCGTGTTTATCTTTGATTAACTCTAAATTATTCATTTCTTTAGGACAAGCCTTGCATATGTCACACACTGAAGCTGCTGTATTGGATATAATGGAATGAATTTTACCATCAATCATTGTCAACAGCAGTTGGTGTTTGACACTAATTCCATCAGTGATGGTGGATGGAGTTAAGGCTTCAATCTCTGCTTCGATTTCAGCCATCTCTCTCTGCACATTTTCTTTGGTTTCCTTTATAAACTTAAACAATATTGGCCGGCAAAATGAAGTGGAAGATGGTCGCTCGTTTTCCCAAATTGTTACACCTTTTGAGACGAGCCGCAGTGGTACAAGACTAATCATAAAATTACTAGCAAGATCGATTTGCTCATCTTCACTCGTCCTTTGATGATAAATGCTTTGGCTAGATGATCCGTCAAAACCCCATTTGCTGGTCAATACGAGCTGTTGATTGGGATCAACAGGGGTTTCTAACGACCTAATAAGTCTTCTTGAGGTTAAATCCATCAAGGCTTGTAATTTGATTTTTGCAGAGCTCTCTGTAACTGTGAGATCTTCTTTGGCCGGATAGCACTTAATTTTTTCTTTAACCAACATGTAGTAACTCGGGTATTGAAGAGCTCCTTCTTGAGTGTTGAAATCCCGAAGAGTGTTATAGCGCCATTTCGATAAGTTCATCGATACATAAAGAGCCAATGCCTTCAAAGGGGATATTTCCCGTACCTGAATTGATTTACCTTCAATGAAGGCTTTGATTTTTGAGGCCTCTTCTGGATTCTCCGTCAAGTATTTCATAACATAAGCTGTATCGCTTTGTCCTGCCTTTTGAAGCGCCCTTTCGGCCGAAAACATAATTTCAGCGCTGCTACTGCTGCATGAAAGACTATCTTCAGTGCGTCTTCTTTTTTGCCGGTTACTAAGGTCCTCAAAAGATTTACGAGGACTAGGATGTGTACAAGTTGAAGCATCAGATTTAGCAGGAGAAATTATGGGCTCGATGACGTCACTTATATTTTCTGTAGAAGGTTCCATATTTTCATTCTGTAATTCCGGCCATTGAATTGCAGCCTGTAGCCAAATCTCATGTTTCTTCCGAAACTTATCTGTGCTTCTTCCAGACTGTGTCCATTTTGCATAAATGCGGTAGCAAAATCGACGACACCAGTCTTTTAAACTTGTTTCAGCACTTTCACATAACTGAACACAACTGTTATCTTTTAAAACACTGAACAAATAGTTAAAGTCGCGTAAATCTTTATGTGCGCGTGCGCATAAAGCAACGTGAATATCAAGATTTGTATTAAAATTTGGAAAATACATTGCGAGATTAGCTTGGATACAACGAGGTGTAAATCAACACTGATTTTAAAGTTACTAATAGTGACCTATTTATATAAAATCCAGGTATCCCAGGTATCCTTTGTTAAATATTGCAAGGTAATTAGTTATTGTGATAATTAGTAAATGATGCATGCTAAATTAGTGTATTAAGAGCCATTTAGTAATTAAATAATAGCAATGTTCTTATCAGTAATCATTAGTGCATCAGTTTTATATGTAAACCTTAGGTCCCTAATTATATATCCTAATTAGCTTATATCTTCTCTAATTGGCTGCTCAGAAATGTTATTGTAATAAGGTAAACCTTTAGAAAAACGGTTTTAATCAACAAAATAAACAAAAAATAAAAAAATTGTGTTATAAAATAAACATCACTCTTTATCCCAGAAAGTGCACATTTGGCGCACTATGTGTCTTAGTATTAAATATAGCTCTTAGTATTAGCATTATGATATTAGACACCGCTACTTGAAACAAGCCCGGAATCAGGAGGGAGAGAGCTCGATACACTCATTTTCATAGTAAAATTTCACATTTTCTCAAATTACTCCCGAAATATGGGAGTTATGAAGAAATTCATCACCACAAGTTATGAAGGCATTAAGTAATCGAATAAGATGGCATCATTAGTTTGGCATAATTTTACTCTTTTTTTTCGGACATGTCTACGTCCAACCGCTCCCATACATTCGTTCCACTGTGCGCCATTGCGCGGAGAACCGTGCGGCCACGGAGATCTTTAAAACGAAGCGTTGCAGAGACCTGAAATTCAGGTAAATGATAGATTGAATTTGTAAAAAAATTGTATAAATATAGAAAAAAATCCTAGGTTTATATTTTCCGAACTGTAAGGTTAAAACCCCATGGCCGCGCCATTGAAACGTTGAAAAACACGATATCGCCGATATCTCGCTGAAAAAACATCGCAGACGTCTGAATTTTTTTGTAAAACCTAGATTTGAATTTGGCCAAATTAGTAAAAATACAACAAAAATCCTAGGTTTATATTTCTGGAGCTGGAGTACAGTATTGAGTTGAAATAAGTCGTGATTATCTATCGAAGAAAGTAAGTAGTAGCGAGATTTTTTTTGTAAACAACAACTATTAATATGTAGAACTATCGATAATTGGTAAAAAAACAATTATTTCGTTTTATAAAGCCTTAAAATACGTTTTGAATTTTTCGTTAAGGTGACCATAGCTTATTGCTTACAGAAAACTTTCCACCTATTGTGTTACAAATTATATCTCAAGGATTCTAAATTAAATTAAATGAAACAATTACATAGAAAAACAATGTTTATTTCTTTAAAAATCACATTAATCCGAGATTATTTACTCACATTAAGTTATATTATATTATATAAATTCACATGAATCACAGATTGTTTACTTACATTAAGCTACATGTTTCTGTTAAAATCACAAATCACAGATTATTTACTTACACTAAGATATTTTTTTTATTAATACGACCTCATGGCTAAGGACTGATTGGCACGGCTGGCTGGACCGGCATGGGAAGGAACATTTGTCGAAATGTTGCAAAAAAAATGACATTTCACACAAACCAAATCTAATGACACCTCGTATGAAACGCTAATGCATTTTAAATTTCGACCCGTTCCTTGGGCCATGAAAAAAAGTTGTTGCAGGTGGGTGCTGATTCCCACTGTAAAGTTTAGTTTAAAATTACCCTGTTTTTTAAATAATGCTGTTCCATACATTTTGACCGCATATGTATTGCACTTTTCTGTGAAACAGCTGATTTTTTTGTATAACCGACGTAAAACTTCTGTGCTGGGGGTCTACAATGATATGCTGAATTCATGATTACAGTTTGCGCACTGGTTAAAAACTTATTCATTTTATAAAACAGGGAATTTTAAACTAAAGTTTATAGTGGGAAATAGCACCCATCTGCAACAACATTTTTTAGTTAAATTTAATAATTTAGTTAATTTTAGTTTTTAAGTTAGTGTAAGTAAACAATCTGTGATTAATGTAATTTTTAAAGAAATAAACATGTTATATTTATACCTAATCGTTTCATTTAATTTAGAATCCTTGAGATATAATTTCTAACACAATAGGTGGAAAGTTTTCTGTAAGCAATAAGCTATGGTCACCCTAAAGAAAAATTTGACAAATTTATGGTTTTGGGAATCAAGTTTTACAAATTTTTACAAAATCTTGGTAGAATTATTTTTTTGAAATTACGCCGTGGCCGCGCCATTGAAACGGACACAGTTCTACAAACCTTACATCGTGGTCAAAATGTACGGCTTGGCAGCGTCGCGGCCGTCGGACAGACCCTCTTATGGGGTCATGGTAAGCAATTATGTCACTGGTCTTAAATGTTGTATCATACAATAATTTAATGAAACGGCCAAGCCATACCTACATAGATTTTGATGTTTTGCGTATCTTTTGTAGAGTTAGGCCTCGAGGTTGTAGAGAGAGTGAAACCGTTGTGTAAGTCTTGGCAACATACTTTACTGAAATGTTTTTGGTGGGATTTCATTTCTTTTTGTAGGGCGGCTTTATTTTGTACCTATATTATTTTAGCGGTGATATTGGACCTAATGACATTAAAAAATACAGACTTGCACCTCCGTTAAAGGAGGGTGAAAGTTAAGATTTCTTAATTTTCTTGTGCACATCCTGGACTGCATACCAAATTTCAGGTTTCTAGGACTTCGAGAAGTGCCTTAGAGGTTTTGAAGAGTGAGTGACGAAATGGGCGTTTTAAAAGAGTGAATTTGAGCTCTCAAGCATTATCCGGGCCGAAGATATGAGGGTTTAAATACCAATAAGCCGAAACGGTTCGAGAAAAGGTAGGTACCTACTGCACCTGCTTTTAGATTTTGGCTCATCATGGCGAGGGCGCTAGGTGAGGTCCGGGCAAAGCGAATACCCTCGTTTTGTCGTGAAAAACACGTCGCTGCACACACGGCTCGCTCCATGACACTTCTACGCTCCCCCTCAGTCCATGTGCAAACAGAGCTAGCGGAGTGTCGTGTCGCGTTCGAGAGAAAAATACAAATAGTGAAGATTTCTTACGACTTTTCGATGTAAGTAATACTTTAATAACTCATTTATAAGTAAACCATATTGTTTTTTACAATTGTGCGCACTAATATCATATTTTTAAGCAAACATTCTGAGAGTTTTGCTAGTTTGTCGTTACTTATTTTGATTTTAGGTTGGGTTTAATAAAACAACTAGGTGTAAGGCAAAGTGATCACGGGCAAAGTGGATACGGTACTTATTCGCTTTGCCCTGGTTGGCTTAGAAGACATTTAGATATTTATCTACCTATTTTTAACCCCCGTCTATAGTGTGTTACAAAATTGTAATGTGTATTTGCGTAGGTACTTGTGTATCAATGGCAATGTAGTTTCCGAATGTATGGATCGATTTTGATTTTATTTTTGTATGAAAGTTATTTTTGTGTATGTGTCTGTCTGTGTGTATGTCTGTGCACCGTAGCTCTTACACGAGTGGACCGATTTGAATGCACTTATTATTTTAAATAAAAGCAGGTTGTCTAGCTGTGGTTCTTAAACATGTTTTATCAAAATCGGTTTAGTTGTTTACAAGATATAGGGGGTGAAAGTGGGGATGAATAATCGAATGGTTCCAAATATACCCAAGTTTGGTATCAAATAAAAGGAACCAGTGTTTAGAATGCAAAACTGACATCATCATAATCATTATGTTCTAGTTGATGAAGGGATTATGGGGAATTTATCATGAAATTTTGAACGTAATTCTTTTAGATGGTGTACAAATACAAGAGAAAGACAAATCAAGCCCAATGGAGTGAAGACAGTATGATGCTTGCAAGATTAAACTGCAATTCTGGCATTCCTGTGAAAACAACTGCAAACAAGTATGGTCTTCCTTAAGCTACTCTCTATAAAGGCATTGGAAAAAAGGTAGTTCGACTCAGCTCAGCTCAGTTCAGCTTGGACATTTTCGTAAAAGTTTCAACGATGTACAAGAAGGAGACCGTCGAACGTATTTGCATGAGATGGATAGTGTATTTTATGGGTTAACCCGAGAGGATTTTAAAGCATTCGTTTTTGAGTAAGCGAAACGTAATAATATCGCTTAACCGCCTAGTTGGGACAAAAATGAAAAGGTTGATGATGATTGGCTAGCAGAATTTATGAGAAGAAATCCATAAATCCATAATACACATTCAGGACCCTACTCACTTCAACCACCACGTGCGAGCACATACTGGCCGCCTACACAACACATCTAGAATTTTTATATAATTATTTTTATTTTTATTAAGCATGTTAGATTACATTTAATTTTATTATTTCTATTAGTTTTTATTCGCTTTGTAATCTTTGGATGCCATAAATAACATGTAACATTGCAATTAGGGAAAGACACTAGCTCCTCAATACAGTGTACGCTAGCGCAGGAGCTAGGGAATTCATAAAATGTTTGTACCTATAATTTATGTCAATAAAGATTTTTATCATTTTATCACTATCATAATTATCCAGCTATGGAGTACGCAACTGAAAATAAGAATGTCATCATTCTGTCATTGCCACCTCACTTGTGCTGTTGCAATATTTTTAGTAATTCCAATTAAAGTCTGTTATGCAATTTTTGTTGATTATATTAAAATCTTTAATAAATGCTGATTCTCATAAAACATTTGTTTTATTTATATGTATATTGGTTCTCTTCCTATAGCCCATCAAACGTTAAGGTGTCCACTTTGCCCGGACCACCCTGTGCCCCCAGACTTTACTTATCGTCAGAGTGCGGTGTCTAAATTTACCCTTCAGCTTCACTATCACACTTAATCAAACCCAATGGAGGTATTCCCGACGGTAAAAAGAAACACTGAGTAGGTACGGTATTGTTGAATAATTTATTGTCAAATTTAAAAGCAATTGGAATTAAAAATGTTTTACGCCACCAGGGTGCAGGTTATTTTTAAGGTAACCGTTAGCCAGCGGTGTTCAAGGTTAACTTAGAAAGTAGGTAGGTCGATACTTAAAATCGAAGTCACAGTTATGATTTTAAATTAATAGTTTACCATACATGTTTAATTTAAAGCAAGCTGAGGCAATAATTCGCTAGAGCCTTTGAAACTTTCTCATCGCTCTATTCGCTCTACATAATTACACAAATCATATTTTTTACATCTATACAAACAACGTTTTAATAATAATAACAAATTACATTTAATAAACCAATCAGAATCGTATTATACAAATATAGGCACCAAATGGTCGTCATGAGTTACAATGAGCTTCTACATCGATTAGAGGAGGTAGGTATAGTCAACTAAACACATACAAATTCGTCTTAGGATTTTTGTATTACAGCTTATAGGTATAAAGGTTGTAAGTTGCTTAAAATAAGATTTGCGACAGTAATGAAAGTATTTACAGAATAACAATAATTAAAATCACCAAAAAAACTATCAAGTTCTAATAGGTCGAAAATATGACTTTCATGTGAACATCACGTTAGCGTCCAATGAAATCACAATCGCCATAATAAATTATGACTTAGAAAAGTCAACAGAGTAAGTAAATGGCTATTGTTTGCTGAGAACCAGTCTAGCATGCCATCATGTCGGGAGCACAAAGCTGAGCCTTAAACAAGTGTATCTATAGTTATGGGTGGGTTATCCCAAATCTGTACATTAAAGGCAAAAAGCGCGAGACAGTGAGCCCAAATTAGAAGTTCACTAAGTACCTACCTAATTAAAATGTAATTGAAAACAAGCAAATGGGATAACCCCCGACGAATTCTCGATAAGTATTATTATTAAATCTGTTGCGCCAATATTGTGACTGCTAACCTGAACACTGAATAAGGCAACGCCGCAACATTTCCAATGTGGACAATATTAAAATAGCCACAAACATTTTTTGGGTTCTGTATTTAAATTCGACAATAAGGCGACAGTTCAGTAATGATGTGGCAAAGTCACTCCAAAGGTGGGATTCACAGACCGACTTTGACTATACTATATAAATAAACATTCGCTTATACGAATATGACGAACATTTTTCGCATCGGTTCATATATTCGAATGGAATTCCTATTCATTTCGTTTACTTACGAAGAAGTACGATCTGCGAATAGTAGTTTTGCAATATGTGTGGATTCGATTAGTTCAATTCAAATAGATCAATTTATAGTACCTATTATCTCAAGAACCTAAGCATTTGATATTGTTGACGAAGACAAAATGTATTACCTACTTCAAACATCAATGAGTTTTTATAAAATGTAAAGTCATCTAAAAATTCAACAATATTTCTTTCTACCTTAGAACTATCATCAAATCATCGTGTTTATGTTTAGATACGGCAGGACTCGAGTATAAAAATAATTGAAGCGATGATTTCTCGAATCGTCAACTTATCAGGCTGACATGTACCTGCAATCAAAAGAAAAAAGTTATAGTGTCATCTATTGTTGTTCCTCACATACGCGATGAATGGGTATTGTCGAGTGATGAGTAGGTAGAAAAATGCAAAAGCCATCATCATCCGCCTAGCCTTTTGCCAACTGTGATGGGGTCGGCTTCCAGTCTAACCGGATGCAGCTGAATACCAGTAGTTTACATGAAGCGACTGCCTGTCTGACCTCCACAACCCAGTTACTGGGTAATACGATACCGCTTGGTAAGACTGGTTATTAGACTTTCACGACTGTCAAAAATCTACGAAGGACAGCCGGGACCAACGACTTACGTGCTTTCCGAGGCACGGAAGGAATGCAAAAGCTGTCCACATACCTATTTAATCCTAGTGCATGATTATAACGTAACAATGGCAGTACCTACTTAATTATTCCCATGTGAAGTTTAAACGCAAAGAAAAGCACATATTACAGACGCATCCAGCATGCATCCCACACGTAGTTAGTGCGCGAATTGAGATAGTGCATACAAAATTTACAAGTGATTTAGAGGGATATGGTCCAGCGTCCCACCCCTCACAAATGTGGGTCAACCATAAAATATATACTTAGTCATCACCTTCCTAAACGACTAATATTACGGTTCGATACTTTCTAATTGAATAAAGTTATCGGCAAACACTTCGCAGAGTTCAAAAGTCGGCAAACCGTGGCTCTAAGAAATATTAGGATACCACCTGACTAGAATATCGCTTACGAAGAAAAATACTCACATTCACTTCTGTGGTTACAGTGTTTTAGCTTAAAAGTTTGCCGACCCCTGACCAAGATAATGTTTGTTATTTTGTAATTTTAGGTTATTTATAAGAAATAAAACATGTTATTTTATCGGGAATGTTATAACTTACAAGTAACTAACAACTTTCCGGTTACAGGTTTTTTATATCCAATCAAGACCAACCAACCTTTCAAAACTGCTACCTAGGTACATATTTGGTTAATGTGTAACTAGGTGCTACCTACTTGAAATATACCTAATCATATTTACATACCTACGTATTATGGATATACATATATATTAATTCTCCTCTTTACTGGACTTATAAAAACAAGGTGAGTAGCTACCTATGGGTAAGTTGATTATGAACCAAAGCGTTAGTTAATACATGTTTTTTTTTTAAATATGTCTGAGGATAACCGAAACAAATTACATGGTATCTACCGACTTAAAAAAAGGAAGTAATTTGACAGTTACAGTTAAGCTAGTACTGTGCCCGCACTGTGAATCACAAAAACATATTGAAAACACTTTAGACATGGTTTAAAACCCACTGAATTAAACCGAACGACGGAACAACTTTACTGTTTTCAGGTTTGCACTGTGTACAAAGAAAAACGTTGTTTGTCGGTATCAAGGTATAATAATTAACGCCGGTTTGCAATAACGGACTCGAAGTTGCTGGGTGTTTTTGATCAGAACTTATTAGAATGCGGTTATTAAGCTGGTACCTACCTATAAGCTTTAGATACTTCATCGTTCCCGACATCAATATCACATAATGATTACCAAAATACCAACCCATCAACTGTCAATGTAGTCTTCGAAATTTAAAAAGAAAGCCAATGATTTTAAGGGCAAGGGCACAGAGGCTATGACAGAGGGCTCAGCGCTATTAGTAGAGTATGATTAGTAATGAAACTGGAAAGTCCATCTTCACTGCCATATTTCCTACACATCATCCTTTTAATTAACTACTAAATATGTCGCTCAATGATTTTCCCACTGCTGGGACATGGCACAGGCCTCCTCTCTGTGAGAAGGGCTGGGCCGTAATCCACCACGGGGGTCCAGTGCGGATTGGTGAACTTTACATGGACCGACAGAAATGCATTACAGCAATTTTAACACCCACAAAGATCATGCCGAACAGCCGAGCACAATTCGTGGACCAAGATGTCATTAACCGAAGCTCCCACTCACCGAGAGGAGGCCTGTGTCCCAGCAGTGAGAACATTATAGGCCTATTATGCTAAGCGAAGCGTCATTGAACTTCTTTGCTACGATTACTTAGCAAGATAGGTTGAAACAGATACGCCTAGTTGTGTTGCAGTGCATAAATTAGGACGACTAATTAGTCGTTTCATGTTACGTTTACCTAAGTGATGAATTACATATGAGGAAACCGGCATGTCCTAGACAGTGGCGTGCAGTCCATAAAAACAGACACTGCCTACCCTACCTAAATCAAGTAAATATTTAAAACTAATATTATTTTAACAATAAACAAAAGAACTTTATTCATAAATCAGCTCCACCTGTCGAGTGTCGGTCGTATCATTAGTAACATCGTTACAATAACCCGTTCGTTCGTACAATTTGACGCAGCTTCGCATTCGCACTAGCGCCGCTGAGTGCCTCCGGGAGACACGAACTATTCGCGGCTTAATGTGTGCTCTCGTGGTCATGCACATTTATTGTGTTGTGCGTTCCTATACATACGTGGCACACAATGTATCAAATTACGCACACTACTGTACAGGGTAGTCAACGGCTTTTGACACGACGAATTACGAAACCTACCGAAATTTTCCGAACAAAGTTGGTTTTGCGACTATTTTTTTAAGTAGCATTGTTTCATTGAATTGTCGCTACATAAACTACCATTACTTTTTGTCGTATTATTTTTTATTCCTATTTCCGACGCCATTGCAGTGATGCCAAATTGGGGGTTTTCCCCCAAATTTAGGGGGAATCAAGATGTCCAGGGGTTTTATTAGGGGGTAGATTATTCAAGATTTTTTTTTTTAATTTTATATATTCGAAATACATATTCCTTAGAAGAATCTTCCATTCGCAATAACATTTCTTATAAAACTGAACTTTTTGCTCAATTATAATAGGTTGCCTTGAAAAATGTTTACACTAATGCCGTACTTCGTGTCTTGTACTAAGCAACACGCAGATGGCGCTGGTGGCTGAATTTCGCACTATGAGCAGTAACAACTTGCTATTCAAAATACTTTTTTTTACTGTCTGGGCTTTCAACTAGCAGGAAAAAGCTCGGTGGCGCTTTTTCATTCCTGTCTAAAAACTCTAGTGCATGTCACTGGTCCTAGAACAAAAATTCGAAGACGTGACATCTATCAACCCGCACTGGACCCGCGTGGTTGATTGCAGCCCTTTCCCTTACGAAGAGCGGAGGACTGCGTCTCAGCAGTGGGATAGGCTGATTATGCTATGCTATGATATTACTTTTAGGTGACCTTATCTAGGCGTAATATTATCATACGCCATAACATGATAGTAGCACGGTACTTATTTGGTTAAAAAATACCGATTGCTAAAAAATAACCTAACACGACGGCGCGTTGTGTTCCACGCGCGCCTCAAAGAGATGTCAGCAGCAACAGAGGGGCCCGCAAGGGCCGATGCCTGCCGGGGGTGCGGGTTGTTCGAAAGAGATACCGCCGCCCCTGGCACACAGGCAACTGAGGGAACACGGGTGGGTTTTAGTCAGTAAAAGTCTGACACGCCCTCCCGCTCCACCCAGAGCGGGAGAAGTTATTTGATGATTTCCCACCCAGAAAAAAAAAAAAAAAAAACCAATCGATTGTCCTAGTTAAAGCTATTAAGTTGTGATCTATCGAAATACCACGCCATAAGTCACGGCCATATGGACAAATAGGTGAAAAAGTATTTAAGGATTAAGTATGGAGTTTTTTAAGCAGTGCCAAAGTGCTAACAAATAAATGAATAGAATAACACTATGATAGATAGATACATAGAACGATCGTGCTATCCGCTTATCTTCCAAACTACGTCCTGTCTCGACACAAACTCAACTTCCTAATTGACTCTACAATGCTTTGTGACGTTGTGATACACTGCGCAAAATCTGGATGCATCATGAATTCATGACTGATATATACTTCGTGTGCAGTAGTTTTAAAAATTGTTTAAAAAATATGTAAGTATTAGTTTATAGTTATTGTTTTTATACTTATAATAATATGTATTGTGTTTTATGGGCCTTAGTTGCCTGATATAAAAGACAAATAAATAAATAAATAAATATATACACGGACTTTCCGTGTAATATATAACATATGATGCATCCAGATTTCGCATTCACAAACATGTTGTTAGTACCCACTTCGCAATGAATTCCCGTGTAGTTATTTGGATGAAGTCATTGTGGTCAGTTTGTCAGCTCTTCAATACTCTTGTACCTACTTCGCAATGAATTCTTTTCTAATTATTTGGATGAAGTCATTGTGGTTAGTTTGTTAGCTTTTCAATACTCTTACTTTACATAATATTCATACATAACGGACTTATAAACAAAGTACATTATTAGGCATATAACTGCCTAAGCAATATGTCAAAAATTTGTATACATATCGATAACGAGCACGCATTAGTAAGAACAAACGAAGCGACAAATGCTATACATAAGTAGGTACGGATACCTACTACCTCCCTACTTTTTATTTAACAGTTTTAGTAGTACCTACTATAGTCTCAAAGTTTCATCAAGAAAAATCCCTAGTTTATTAAGGAACGTAACATACTTAGTTATGATAAGTATCATTGGGTTTGCACAATTTAGCCGTCGGTTGTGATTGTGACCGAGTTGTTTACCTACTTTCCAAATGACCAGCACCCTCATTGCTTCACAGACTGTTAATCAGAATCTGAATCATTACAGTTATTACTAATCCACGGCTTCATATTATTGAACAATTTGTCTGCTTAAGAACGTAAATAACGCAATGAATATTGTGGAACTGTCAAAATGAAAGCCATTCCTACAGTTAGTGTGATACGCAATTACCCCGGTCTAGTTCTGAATTTTGGAAAACATGGTGTTATTCCAGAGGTTTCGATTGATCTTGAATTGCCGTCAACAAAATTGGATTTTTATGAGATAACTTGTTATCTAAGAGTTACATGACATAAATTGCTAACACAAAAATCATTTGTAGGGAATTATGTTATCTATCTAAAGAGAATGCTTATCTAAAGCACTTGTTTGTGGCTATTAATTACGATGTACCTATATCGATCTACTTGTTATGTCTCAGCAAGACAAGAGAAACTCAAACCTAAACCTAAACTTAACCAAAGGTTGTTCTCACACAACCTTAGCCCCGCTAACATTTTGAAAATTATCTTACGTAGTCTTTGTTCATTCACTAGCTACAAGGGAATGAACCTAACCAAACCGAGAGTGGAGATGGTTGGCCCAAGTTCCCGAACATCCATTACTCACACTATAATGATGTAATTTAACGCAACCCCCACTGGGTAAGACCCAGGGTCTTATGATACAAAAACATTATGTCGATGAGACGTTCTCAGTCGGCGAGTGTTCCGAGAAAACTTAGTAACGGCGAAAATTTGTCCAAACTAAAATTAAAGCCTTAAATGACCTTGTGCAGTGTTGGAATTGGAAGAGTTTTTGGAAATTCGGTCAATTCATTATTTTAACAATCTCTAAATAATTGTAATATGATATACATATAGGTTGATATCCGTGAATTTACATGATAATTATGTTAGACTTAGGGCACCTGCACATTACTTTGCCGTGTTGAAGCCTGCCCCACAATAAGTAACGTCAACGAGCACCTAACGCCATGTTCCTCTGATGACACGGCTATAGCCTATTTACAAATTTACCTTGCTTTCAAAATAACACTGATATGGTCTGCGAGTCTTAAGCAAACTTTTGTATTAGCTACTAGAAGAGTAGTAAATAACGCAGATTTATGAACTTTTTGTTTCAAAAATCAAAATCAAAAGGCATTTATTCAAACTAGGCTGAGAGTCAGCACTTTTTGAACGTCAAAATTACATAAGAATGTCCCCCAAAACGCCCGTTTGTTTACACTTTTGGCTATGATAAATCAAAAATATGTCACTATTACTAAACGGTGCGCGACTGCGAGGATGTGCTTTGCACAAATGTGGGGGCAGGAGGGTTCCGACATGCATCGTCGATTGTGATTAGATGACCCAGAGGTCGTACTGCTAACGAGTTATTGCAGTTACTCTACCTACCTCTATAGGCAACTAGCCACAAATCTTATAACTATAAAACTTGTCTTGAGATACCAACATAATCTATTTTTACATAATAATGTGTAATGAATGTGTGAGACCCAACTAACTATATCCAAGTTTTTTGTTGGATTTGGTATTAATTACACCATAAAAAGTAATAGGTTCGGGATTGACTAATGTAGGTGTCGTAAACATATGGACAATAATATATCTTTAGTGCAGCCAGCTTATCTGTCCGGTGGTTTTAATTAGAACTAATATTATCATGACGAAATCACGTGTAATTTAAGTCTATTCTGTAAAATCTCACCTTCAAAACTTTGATGAAGTGAGCTTGATAATGAGCAGTAATTTCACTTGTTGCTAGGGAGGGATTGAAACTACTGACATCTCACTTACACGGATAAATTTCTACAGAATAGATCTACTATAATTTTTATCATTATTGGCTCGACAGCCGTAACCGCGCCAGATGGACTTGCTGCACTAGGCACAACTCAACTGCTTCGGTAACAATTTTTTTATGTACGTAAACAGAAGATCATAATATAATAAACCATTTATTTACAATTACAAGTTTAAGAGTTTATTACTTTTAGCATTATTTATTAGTTAACGATTACTTTAGGGTTAATTATGGTTGTCGTCATAACAATGTCTGTCTACCGTACACCGTTAATGAAACATGTAACATATATATTGGACGAAGCCATACAAATACATCCACCATTATTTTAAACAAATCATCCGCCACCACAAAATATAATTAATTAGTAGATAACCTACTGACCTTAACCGAGAGTCCATTTTCCACTCAGTTGCGATGAAACATAGGTACTGTATGGATGTAAAAATATTATTCATCAGTACATTATTGGTACACATATTGAGAAAATGTAAGTAATTAAAACAAATCAAATAGGTATATCCATTATTTTTCCTCTATGTTGCATTTGATTGAATAAGTTTATAGTTTTACCTGCACACTGTGCTTTCCAAGCGTAAGTACGTAATATATAGTTTTGTACATTGAAATTGACGCGAATACCTGCTATTATGCTATGTAAGGAAATTTATTTTATGAATTATTTCGCGATATTAATAACGTTTTGAATGGTCAGTTCTCATGGGCTTAAGCATTTTTTTTTTCCAAATTGTCTGTCTTTGTTTCCGGCGCAATATGGAAAGTATTCGCTGCACGTACATTTTCTTTCAGTCGCCTTAACACAGGTACTTAGTGAAAACACAACAACGATTTACTGTAACTCAGGCGTTATTGGCGCACTGCATCTCGAGGAGAATCCGAAAAATTACGGTCCGAACAAAATGTTCTAAAGCCGTCGATGTCGCAGCAGTTATGACATAATAATTACCAAATTATATCTATTCATTTTACAAACATTTCTAAGTAATGATAAGTACAAATAAGTCTAAGAATTGTACATGAACGTCATATAAAAACTGTCTTTAAAAAAACATCAACCGCCTTCTACTATTTTTCACATTTTGGTTGTGGTGCCTACCCCACACAAATTCGCATACCACTTGCCATGTAAACAACAGTGACAATAAATTTTATAACATCTTCAACATACCTATATAAAGTGAATCAAATACTTATGTACATAAGCTAAGTCAAAAACCACTCATCAGAACTTGAGTAAAATTTCGAACAAAAAAAGAATCATCAAAATCCGTTCCGAACCTTATTGATCGCTTTCTCACAAATTTTGTGAGAACAGCCATATTTCCAAAGTCTCTGAATGCTAACGTGCGTCTTTTTCGTCTCAAATCAACAATATCTATCATAACCTAAGTTTTAATTAACTTATTGGTAATTGGTATAAACATACCTACATAATCTTTTTCTTTTCCGTAGACTCCAACCAATTAAATTCTGACTTTACGCCGAGTATTGTAACGGTACCTCCCCATGAATACCGCCAATTGTAACTAGCTGAGAAATACTATAGCTGTAGTGATCCTACGCAATGATTCATAAAACAGTTTTATTTCAATTAAGTTGATATGTAACAATTTTTCGTACTTATTTTCGTATTCGTACAATTCATAGGAAACAAGTTTCTTACGAATTGATGTAACCGGATATTATTTAATTTTTTTAATAAAAATAGTATTCAATAGAAACGTCTATATTATATTTTATACAAATTTTAGAGATAGCTTTGATCAAAATCATTGAACAAATGATTGAATAATAAATATACGTAAATTGTCTGAACTCCAGACTTCTTAAAATCTTCTTAAATAAAACCAATTGTAATGACATACCTACTTAATAATATATGTATAGGTTGTAATAAATCAATGTTTAGAAATTTAAGGAGTTGTTTAAAATGATATTCGAAACATAATCACGAAAAAAATATTTATACACAACTATCCGTTTCAAAGATAAGCAATATTTTCCGGAAATTATTAAATATTCACATGCGCACCGTACCCCGTGTAGACACAAAAAGCCGCACGAGTGAGAAGCGTAATACCTACGTAAACAGATTGTTAAGCTTTTTAAGCTGATTCTAATTCTCCCATCACATTTCTCAGACTTTGGACTGACAATTTATCGAACTTAAAATTAAAATCGCTCAATTTATTTTTCTTTTTTTTGCAATATGTTAGTTTTTTGATACCGAGCAAGTACACGAAATTCGGAACATACATTTTTAACACCTTTGTATATGTCACCGTATGACTGTGAACACCGATCTCGCGAGATTATAAACTGACGATAAATTGTAAACTGCACCATACTGCTTACAATTTAACACATTATTTTTCGGTAGATTATAATCTATCGAAGTGAAACTGTTAAATCACAATCAGTCGCGCGTTAAATTGTCAACTGTCTGAAGGCTGTCCCTGATTGGTCGGTCTTACAGTTGACCGTTCTGTGTCCATAGAGTTACAAACTACACTTCTTTGGTTAATCACAGATTCATTTTACTTCCATAACAATTTATATAACTAATTCTAAAGCTGTGAGTTATTTTCATCACGAAATCAATTTATAATCACCAAAACACTGTTTATGGCCGCGCGGGGCATGTGCCGTTCAACCAAACAGCGCGCGAGGTGCGTTCCGTCGCATGCCATTTCACAATTGGATGGTTTCACTTAGAAAGAATATAATCTACCGAAAAATAGTGCGTTCACAATATCGCAAGATATAATCTAACGGTATTTACAATTTTACGGTGACATAAAATATATATCCATTTACATGTAAAAACCAGTATTTATTTTCACTACAACCTATAAAATAATTTGTGACCAATTTATTTTTATAGGTACATAATAATAACTTTTAATAATAGAATAATAATAATAATCTGCCGAGCCTTTTCAATACTATGTTGGCATCGGCTTTCAGTCTAAGCGGATGCAGCTGAATACCAGTAGCTACCTATTTTGCATGGCGCGATTACCTATAGCCGCGGCAGCGGCGCGGGCGGCTTGGAGTTCAAAGAATTTTGAACTTTTTTGTAGGTTTTGTAGCAGAACACACTCACACATACAGACGCGTTTATTTTATTGACATTTTATATTGACCGGGTATTTAGATGTCAAAACCGATTTACTTGAAGAATATAATCAACTACTGACTACGCTCCATCTGCTGATACCGCGCCGCTTGTCATGCCGCATCCTGCTAGGCTAAATGCTGGCCCGTTAGGCGGAAGCGCTAAGGTAACCCGGGAAATTTCACTGTTATTACCTAATCAATATAATAAAAATTAGAATGTTCGTAATAATCCGAATGAGGTTTTACGGAAAGAAAAATCTCAAAAGTCCAGCCCGGAACATTAGAAAATTCGTGAAAACTGAAAGTGCATTTTCCATGGGAATATTGTATGAAATTATTGAAATTTTGACAGGACGTCTGTCCGGTCACCTTTGGTACTAAAAAAATATATAACGAATTCCAGAATGACAATCACTAAAATCAATGTATTCCTTTCTACAGACTATGCAACCTGGCTTTGCTAGTTTTCTAAGTCTAATACTGCCCTGCTAATTGTAAATGCAGCACTTGCAAAAAAGCGGTTTCGAGAAAAACGCGGAAATCTAAAAGTGATATTTTCATGCAAGTACTGTGAATCTCGTTATAAAAAAACATACTTCCAGCACCCAAACATTTTTATTTTTTCCATATAGGTTTGCCCAGAATGCCATTTCTTCAAAAAAGTGAAATCCCAAAAGTGTCGATTACTGCAGATACAATTAGCAGGGCAGAATAGTTGTCTGCAGCTGTTGAGACTAGCTTTGAAAACTTGCCTCGAACCTGAGCTACAAATTGCAAAAACGTAAGAAAATTTATATTCGGCATGCTACCACCATAACACATCCCCATAACGTGCCTTCTGAGGCACCAAAGCCCAAGAGTCTCGGTATGGAATGGATGAATCGACCGCGGCGACCCTGGCAAATGTTCCTCGACCCCTGCAGCTTTTGCTTAACCACAAGTCCGTTAGAATAATAATTACATTAATAACAATATTTAAATCAAATCATTAGTAACCAATAACCAGGTAGTTACTGACTCTGAGGTCGACCTAATAAAGCATTACGACGATTACGATATAAACCGTGGTCTATTAAAGATAAATGTTTAGACTCAAATATCCGGACGATTGTTTTGAAAGTTATTGTACCACAGGTTTAGTTATGCAATGAGTAAAACAATAGTCCATTAATTTATTTGCTTCTATAACGTCGCGAACAATACCTGTAATTATCATGAGCATTGCCGTCCAACAGACGATTTCCGTCGATAATTATTTTCTAGTTTACATTTTATGTAAGTCACACAGTTAAAAAAATGTACATAATTAATATTTTATTCTTTACTCATTATTATCTGATTTAGGTGTATGTATACCTACTCACAAATATGAGGTAGTATATCAGGAATCTACTTCTATGACTTTCTTATTAAGAAACTATTAACTGAAAAGCTAATAAGGCAATTTTATTGTTATTCCTAAACTATAATTTACAGGTAAATATAATTTAAATATATTTATACAATGGAATCTTATTTTGTGTTTATTCTTTCAAACACCTAATCATTTATTTATATTGCTAAATTATAAAAACGTACCTACATACTATAATAATAGGTATTATTGGCCGCAATTGACAACATTTCAAAATATGTATTATATAATCCCTTAAAACAAAAATACAATTTCCGGAGTTTTCTGTTCCTGTTCGAATATAATAAATATTTTTTGTGAAAATTTTACATGTTCTTGTACTCTCTGTACATTCAAAATTTGTGAATGCAAATCAAAATGTTATAAAATGTTAAGGAGAATCTCCTAACACCGGTTTCCTGTAAGTAAAACGGTTAAGGTACCTGCCCCAACTGCTCCATTTCTAAAATCTAGGCTATTTTAATACATTTGGCTAGTTTAGAGTAGAAGTAATCCAAGTGACCTTTTTGTCAAAACAGAGTTAAGTCACTTTTTGCCTTCCGTGGGACTAAACTTAGTGCAGAAGTAATCCAAGTGGTATGAGCCATTTTTCCAAACAAAGTCCTATGTTTAACATTTTTGCATAGCCATTAAAAACATAATTTGTTAGTGGAGTATATAATAAAAACGCGTTTTGATTAATATCTTAAAAGTCACAAAAGGTCACTTGGATTACTTCTGCTCTCAACTAGCCATTTAGGTAATCATTATCAACTTGAGATTATGAAATGTTGCCAATTATTTTAAAACTTTAGAACATCTTTTGTCGTTAGAATTTAATTAAAATAATAATTTTAGCACCATTCGAAAAATTCTACATCTTTTTGTCTGAACATCTCTTTTTATCAATATCCGATCGTGGTTTGAGCCGAATACTAACTTTGGCCGAATATTCGGTGAAATTAAAATGTCCGACCGAATTTCAGTTATTTTCACGCCGTTTCCCCTAGTGTTATGGCTCCTTGAGTTGAGCTCTGTACATTTTGAGCAACTTTTCTCAGCGCCAGGCAAGTACAGATCTGGTAGGAATCTGTACCTTCCTGCCAGATACCTTGGTATTTTAACCTGCCTTTGTTAAATTATAAATACCTAAGATATCATTAAATCATTCTATAAAAAAAAACGTGATTTTGGCGATAATTATTTCAATGTATGCAAAACTTCTGATAATGTCTACTAAATTTAATTCTTAAATAAGTAACAAACAATGACTACCTAAATGCTTTTGATTGGATTTGATTTGAACTGATTTAGTTTCATCATTTTAGTCAAAACAGTTGAAGTTATTATAATATTTTCGTGTACGGAATGTTCGGCATTTTAACGGAATTTCGGCCGAATCGGCAAGTTCGCTTAACCAAACGTGAAACGAATTTCGGCCCATTTGGATTTTAAATGAATAACATTCATATTATCTATTCCAGAGAACACTTACAGTATGAATTTGTTACTATTACCGATGCCGTACTGGTAGATACTCAGAATCGATACCAAAAATTCATGAAACTACGATGCTCACAGTCAAAAATTATGACAGTTTGAAAACATTTCGATTTTATTGACATGTGCCAACAATTATGTTCAATTAAAGAAGATGGCCAAAAATTGTATGCACTTGTACCCCAGAATGTACAGATATAAAGTCTACATCATTGAATACTACTGAGGGGTAATTCTCGTAATTTTAAGAACATTCTCAGTCTGATCTCATTCTCAATCTGTCAAAATACTTCAAGTTTCCATACATTTTTGACAACTATTTGACATTTGATTGTCGCCGAGATGAAACTGCGTCTAGATTTTGAACGTTTATTATTACGAAAATTGACTTTCAGATATTCTATAAAGAAAATTATAAAGGCGCATGTCGTGCAACATCAATGGACGAAAAACATGAAGGTTTAAAAAAGTTGAAATTTTCTATGCGGCTAAGGTATTTTATACAGATTATTGTGTATATATCTGTGCCAGGCGTTTAACATTAATAGTATTTTGGTTTAAAAAAAAACTAGAAGAGCATGTTTTTTTATAATCTGAGAAAATCTGTAGTTTGCAACTATTTTATATGGCATACAAGTAGCGCATGGGGCTACGATACTCTAAAATATAAACGTATAATGAGCGATTTCGTATTACACAGTTTACAATAAGTGGAGCACTCTCATAGGGCTACGGCACCATAAAATATAAACGTACTAGCGAAAACATAAACACAATTCGAACGAATACCTACTGAATTACCGAAAGCTAACCGGCGCAAACATAGAAGAGTGTATATTAACCCTTAACTACCTACCCGCGGTCTCACAGACACCAATTATATTATTTTGGTGAATAACTTAGTGTGTGCGCATCTTTACATTTTGAGCATTCATGTACCTTCTACCCGCTACCCACATTGTCACGCCTGCGCTTGTCGAGGCGTTCAACCTGCGTGCGCGCGTTTACTTTTGGTGAGTATGTAACTTTTGTCATCGTTCTGAGAGACCGATGGTAGGTGGTTACGTAACTTTTAATATTGAATGTGTGGTATTGTTTTAGTGAAAAATGGCGTCTAATGATATATTATTGCGTGCTGTTTGGTGGTAAAACCATCCGATGAAAAGGACCTACCAAATAGAGACTGTATTGATGTGGAGGTTGATATAGGAGAAGATTTTGTGTTGGAGGGAGTTCGAGGATTGGATTCTGAAATTGTTGGCGAAGAAGAATAGGTTTTAGTGGAAGACCATGTGCCACAAATTACGCCTCTGGTTTTGTCATCGTCAGACAGTAGTGGCCCCATTGTACCAATTGCGAAAAAACAGGTCCAGGAAAAAGAGTGTTGCTTTCTAGTGTTGTGGTACAACCTGGGAGAGGCCTGTGTCCAACAGTGGACTGCGATAGGCAGAGTTTATTGATTGATCCAGGAGGATAAACTATTGCGGTAAGAATCGCTTTCGCTGGTCATCAGTACCACCGTCTTATCGTACAAGAACATAGCAACATAACATACTACAAAAAAGAGAGGGACACCTTATAGAGACATACCCAATCCGTCGTCTTCTCCGCAAGACATCTGGAGCCAGTATTTCACAGATGAAATGCTAAATAAAATATTACTGTTGGCTATTGCAACTCAACGCGGAACAGCTTCCTGTAACCGAATAACCTTGACCTTAACTAATACTTTATGGATTGTATGTACCTTTATGTGAGTTGGAAATCCTACTAATCCTACTAATGTTATAAATGTGAAAGTTTGTGAAGATGTTTGGATGTTTGTTACTCTATCACGCAAAAACGGCTGAACAGATTTGGATGAAATTTGGCACATAGATAGTTTGTAATCTGGATTAAGACATAGGATACTTTTTATCCCCATAGTAGGTTCCCGTGGGATTTTTTTCAAGCTCCACGCGGGCGAAGCCGCTGGAACAAGCTAGTAAACAATATATTATTATTTTAACTTTAAACATTAGATGGACTAATATTAATAATGGTAACTATTTAATATATTATTTAAGTTATAAATATAAGTTCTTTGAAAACAAAGCATCTATTATTCCTATTCCTATACTTTTAACAAGTTTCAAGTACCTTTATAGTTTCAATTGCAACGCGGTAGTCAGACTGACATTCAGAGACATTGTAAGACCGGCGAAGGCTCTTAAGGTCTTAAACCCCTATTACAATAGACGACATTTAGGTGACGCGTTTTTATTATACCCTGCATATGGCGCAGTATAAGGGTGGCGTAAGGGTTTTAGTCAAGTATTGCTTAGGGGGCCATCTCTAAAATTCGTATTCGAAGAAACGTGATCATCTTCTCGCTTTGAAGGTTTTAGATTTTGCTTTGCCTACCATGCAATCTAGGAGCAACACGGGTCGCCGATGGCCTGTTTCTCTATCGCGGTCGCAGCCAAAGACTTTGGGGGGGTCACAGACAAAGACTACCTAGATATTTTTTTTTAAATCCTATTTTAAGCTTTACGTTTACGGCTTTGGGGGGACTCGCCCTCGGAACGCGCCTGTCTATTCCATGCGCTTAAATACCTGGTGGAGTTTTCAGAGAACAAGTAAGGTACTAAGGTACTTATTAAGCGATCAAACCAAAGTCATGTTCTTTTAATTAACCACCTTTTCTGTTGATTCCGCAAAGTAATGAAATAATACTAATAAACATTTCAATAATTTTACATGCGATTCAAAATATTAATATTCTACATACTTACCTATTTTGTAAAAAAATATTTAAAAAATCATTTAAAAAATTCAATTTAAAACAAAAAAATATTAGAAACAAAATGCAAAGGTTTCTAAAAATATATAAAATTCTCATAATAGCTGATTAAATAAAGGTGTGTTTCGGAAGATGCTAAGGAAGAGGCATCTAAAAATCGTTTTGGACCATTTATAAGGGACCCTGTTTGTAAATGATCATGATGACGGTTATAGTCCTGACTAGCGTTGCAAAACTTCGGAATAATTCGCAATAATTCGGAAACATTCCAAAGTATATTTCGATTGGAAGGAATACTACCGCAGCAAGAACGCAGAGTAAAATAAATATTGTAAGGATGAAGTAGGTAACCTACATTTTATTACGAATTAGGAATATATTTATGCGTAGGTAGCTTGAGGAGACTCCCCATATATATCAGATATTGTGGTGTGCCGTTTTTGAATTAACGCCATCTAGCAGGCGATGGACAACTTCGTGAACCACCGAGCCCCGCGGCCGTTCATTCATAAAATCAACGAAGTATTTTTCGATGCCTACGTACCTACTATGCGGGAATATTTCCCTTTAAGTAGTTATCTACTTGTGAATACTTATTATTTTTGTATGGTTTAATTTCGAATGGGCCCGGTTTCGGGCTGATGTTATGTATGTGTTATGTACAAGTTTAGTTAACTTCGTAGAATTGTTTTTGCTTTACGATGTACGCAACTAATGTATTTTTTTAAATAAATATGTAGGTAGGGTTACTTGCGTATTTTTTTACGACGATTTTTTTGCAAAAAGTTTATTTCCTTTATGGAATAGGCAGTATTCAACTAGAACAAAAAATTAGAACCTATAGAACCAATTGAAATAATATAATAGTTACCGTTTTACTAATATTAAATATGTATCTAATATAAACTCATCTTAGTACCTACCAACGTATTATCTTTATATGTACATATTATTCTCGCAAAATAACATTTGTACAACTAAACCGCATACAAAAACTTATCACGTAAGTACATATCTAAGAAGATGCAAGAAACATTCGGAAGTTTACTAATCGTATTTTACTCTTAAATAATGAATGAACGCGTCAGAACATAAAAACAAGAAATGTGTCAATCGTCGCATAATTGAAAATAAACCACAGGTTAATGACTATAGAGTTGTTTATTGTGTACTCTTTTTACGTATTTATTACTTTTTCCGTTTAAAGCGCACACGGAATAGTTTAATGAGCAAGTTACACTACCCGCCGCTAGATGTCACTATAATAAATGCATTCAATTCAAAGCTATATTTTGTTACGCTTAAGATTTTTATTTGCGTAACGAGGTCATTTCTATTTCTCCTCCTATAGGGATGTACCACTATCGTTTACTTATTTATCGACATTCCGTTTTATTTTTAAGCATAATACAGCAACAGCTAGAGTCAATAAATATTACTATGTTTGAAATCAAGTGTTTAAATAAATATATTCTAATACATACTTACGATTTATAGAAAGTATGATTAAGATTTGTTATGTTAAACTAATGATCCGATTTTGAAAACTATTCTATTCATAAAAAGATACAGTTGTGGAGTTTCTTTGTATCTTATGCGATAGATATTAAACTACGGGTCAACTAAAACCGCACACAGGGTTAAATTATTCCCGATATAGCCTAAAACAAAGAGAACATTGTAAGTTAAAAAATATCGATAACTCATTATAGCGGTAATCTCTAATTGAGTAGCTGACTGTAACATGTGCATTGTTGGAATCTTCGAGAACAATATGTTTGAGTTTAAAAGAAAGTAGACTTTAAAATGAGTAGAATAAAGTCAACTTTTACTTGTCTTGTTAATAACGCGTTGTTGCGTCGCCAACTAGCGGTCAATAGTCGAACTCTAGCTATATTTTCCTTGTAATAATAATTATTCTCGGGGAATATTACCGAATTTTACTCAATCATCCCGAATGATTCGCGAATATTACGACGGAAATCATTCGGAATACTTCCCTCCAGCAACTCTAGTCCTGACATCAACACAACGAATTTAAGGAACAAAAAAAAGCTTTGTTTGCAGTTGCTATAAAAAGTGCAAAAATAATAGTGGAGAACCTTTGTTAATCTAGTCAAACAGTGTTCAAGCATTTTGCGCCAAACAGTGCCAACAGCGAGAATTTAAGTAGAAGGACAAACAAAAAGGAAATAAACTCTTTAAATTGCACATAAATAAACATTTCTAAGTTAATGGTGGAAATTGGTACTAAATTAGAAACTCATAACACTGGGTGGATTTTTGACATGGGGTAGTAACCGTTGTAAGTACAGGTACCTTAAACAATGCAGCTACCTACACAAAAACAATCTTTGGCGACTCAAATTATAGACCACTGGTACAAACAGCTAGTAAAACGTCAATTAACGTCTCCTAAGGCTAAGAATGTTTCCCTTTAGAGACAATGGTTAAGGTACCTGCCCTTACTGTTCCGTCTCAAAAATCAATCCTGTAAAGTAATGCCCATATTATGGATAAGGTAAAAAAACCACCCATGAACTCTTAGCGAGTATGAACAACCCATAATCAAAACTGTGTCATGTGGAACCAATTACTTCCAAAAAATTATTGTATAATTTTTCAATGATTATTAAATTAAGAGATACACAGTTGTCCAAACAATATGGAAATAGATTTCGTTTCTTCATCGCCCCTTTACAATTGCAATCTTAATTTGCATGCAATTGAAGCAATACAGAAATTGATAAATAAAATAGGTACCTAATTGGAAAAATCTAAAAAGTCGACTACAAAATTCCCATTATAAAACAAGATCAGCTCTCACACAGCCTGATGAAGTTGGTGACAGTTATTTAAGTTCACTCTCAGATTTGATGCCACCCTCCATCAGACTGCTTGAACACAAATCTACATGTGTTAAACCATAAAATATGTTAGACTACTGTACTGTGATTACAATTTTGGCCCCACTTCATAAGCACTTTGGCATAGATTTTCAAAATCAAGATAACATTATAACTCTGACTAAATTACTACTAAACAATAGATCATGCAGTTGCCCTAGGTTGCATGCAATGTTAATAAAATTAAAATGTACCTACTTAGTATTAGTACATAACCCTTCAAAAATAATTGATTCCACAAAACAAACAAAACTATGTTTTGTGTTAAATATGCAGATAACATACTTATTAATATTATAGACTATCAAATAACTAGCCATCAGGCAATTTGTTGTTACTATTTAAACTCTATATTACTGTAAAAAATGATGTTATACTTTACCCCGTCCGTGTTTGTAAAACCGTTTTTTATATCGTCTAGATAGAAAATATTTTATGACTAAAATAAGAATAATGAAAGATAATATGTACAGGAGACTTAGCATTCCGATGTCCAAATTGGAGAATGGGCTCGGTGGAACTGCAGATGACCTTGCACGCCGCATGGCTTGGATGCTAACACCTCCATAAACATTTTGGAGATACTGGTACACAGCTGGTAGATTCCAAGCACCTCGAGCAAGTCTACACTCAGGGCACCTTGCAACACTTGGGAACTGAATCTTTGGATGTTCAGGATCTTCAGTGACATCACCTGCTAGTCTAAGATTAACTTCATTATGTGCTATCCATAGCCAAAGCACAGCTTTATCATTTTCTTTTACATCAAATATTCTGTTCCTAGAGGCCATAGCCTGGAAATGTCCAGCACATTCTGTGCAGCCAAAGAAATTCTTGATATATCCATGCATAGCTTTCAAAACTCGAGGACTTTCTGCACCAGGTTTCTGAGCTGCATTTACAGTTAAAGTATGAAATAGTGTCCAAAGACCACAAGTATATCCGCGGAATTTAATTTGACTGCCTTTGCACCTTACATATTCCAGATTGGTTGTATACACTGGCGCATGAACTGTTTCCAATCGTTTTACCAACTCAAATAATTCACTGCCAGTCCAAGTATTCCTTGTTTCAAGTGTAGTATGTAATTCAGACAAGTATTCTTTAAGATTGCCTCTAAAAGGAAAGGAGACTATAATGACATCTAAATAGTCTAAAAGTGCTTGTAGAGGTTCACCAGTTAAGGTTTTGAATCTTGTGATTTCTGTATGTAAACTTGTTTTAATGGTTTTTTCCAGGTCACTATAATATACTAGATCAGTATTCAGAGTCACTTGTTTATCATTAGGATGCTCATTAGTGAGTATTTCTTGACTGCCTTCATCCCGAGCAGGGAAAGCATAGTTTTTCGATTTTAAGAATGAATTAATTGCTTTAAGTAATCCTAACTTTTTATAGTCTTTCGGGATAAGTGTTGTAGGCTCAAGTGTAGAACTTATAGCAATAAGTCCTGGAAATTGTTTGATATTAGCCAAATTTGCAACTTCGCTAGTTTCATGCACTCTTGTAATCCTTATATGTGGGTAATCATTGAAGTCTAGGGCTAGTTCTGAACCCACTGTTGAATTCACATTTTCTAATACAAGGAATGTGTAGTTGATATCATTAGGCACATCTTTAACAGCCGCCGAATAGTCACGGTAGGATTCAATACTGAGTGATGGTGCAGATTTTAAGTGGCCAATTGTTTGATCATTTTGCATTCTTGTTATTATTTGTGCTTTAAGTTTTTCATGTGAATCACTTATCTGTATTTTATCACCAACATTGCCATTTCCTTTGACATAATGCTCATGCAAATAGCGTATTGATGGATATGCCATTACCTCGAACTGTCTACAAATTTCATTGTTTTCTTCTACAGAACAGTCAATAACTGCTAACTTTATTAAGTTTTTCCAGTTAATTATTTCGGCCGCCAAGGTCTTAAATTTGGGTGCAAAAGCTCGACAGTGACCGCAATAGCTATTATAAAATTGAGCCACCACTGCATGTTTCTGGCCATAAATTTTTCTTTCGAAATTCCGGTTCGTTAAAATTTCAACATGGTCCGACTTACTATACAGTCCCTGTTGATCTACATCACCGTCTTCCACAATAACTGCACTATTCACTAATGCAAAGAATACAGCAATAAATAAAAGTATTGCATGCCCCAGGTTCATTGTTGATTGGCTCTCGATAAGTAACGGGAAGCGGGCACGTCACGTTTAAATAGTATTTATTACGTAGATTGTTCTATCAAAACGCGGCATGCGCCGGTGACTCCGGAGTCCAAACTAAAGCAACGCTGAGTGACACCAACTTATCATTTTAATTCAAATACATAAAAGTGTATGCGTCATTTCTTTACGATTGTTCACATTATACTTTCAAATTACGAGACAAATGATACCAGTAAAGTAATGTCAAAGTCAACAATGTGTCAATGTTAGGAGTGGGCGTTGCGGCGACGAACTGTTTCCAAAGACCGTTTTGTGTTCTGCGACGATAAAACTGTTTTACGTCCTGGGTTCAAACAGTCTTCGTCGCACAAACCAGTCCTCGAATCACTTGGTGCGATTTTTTATTTTACGCCTATGAAAATACAGTCGAGAACGCAATGGTTCAATTCTATCACACTCGTTCGTCGCGTCGCGTCATCGCAAAGCAGTCCTTACAATAAAAAATGAACTTTTCGTCAACGAAATACAGTCGATAATCTATTACCAGTTGTCAATGCTGTCGTTCGTCATGAGACGGTTAAACCCGTGCAACCTTATGTTAGTTGACTTAAAGTTCAAAGTCGATTCGCATGAACGATGAATTGGGATAATCGCTAAATTTCCTGGAATTCGCGCCGGTGAGCGCGTCGCGTGGTTATTATTTCATAACATTTGTTTACATTTTTTTGGGCCAGTTAACTATTACTATTATTGAGCACGCGCAGAGAAATTTAGTAATTGTTTTTTGTTGTTGTTTTGTTTGCAAATAGTTGTAAATTTAAATACGCCTGGTAAAAAGATAAAAGTCTGTCCCAGCCAGTCCTAAACCTGGAAAAGTATGAAGGAAAGTTCACTTCATCGTACACTTAGTAAAGTCGATCGATAAAACGAATTATGTATTTAGCTAACCATTTCATAGACTTTAAATCGTTGATAGTTGTAAGAACTAACAAACTGCAACTATTTCACTCGACGAAATCTCGAAAACGGAATTCTATTCCATGTTGGATAAGTTTCGTCGTCCGTCAGTCGTCCGTCTCGAAACCAGTTGCAACGACGACCGTTTTCTGCAACCGTTTTCGTCGTCAGGAAAACGGTTGCGTTTCGTTCGTCAAAAATTCGACAACGACCCACCACTAGTCAATGTCAACCACTAACAACCCAGCCATGACAGCAAGAGATGTAGCGGATTCTATGACATATAAGTTAGTCGAGTATTCATTTTTTGTCAACAATTCTAGTTCTACACAGACGCGGTTACGATCTGAAAAATTATGTCAGTTAAAACAACTTTATTTATTTTATTAGTTACAAACTTCTATTCTCTGTCTACGGTTACAAACTTTGTTTTGATATTTTTCACTATTGTCTTTTATAAAATTACATTGAATGAACTTTTTGCATTAGTGTGAACGCACAGTACGATCAAAGTCGCTGTGTGTGCAGCTTGCATTAGAATTTTTAAAGAAATTAAAACCGATGGCAAGACAGGGTTTCAACAATGCTCTAAGGGTTTCAAGCACAGACCATGGACTTATAGTTTGTATTATACATAGAATAATAACTGCTTTAGTTATTATTCTAAGGTATTATATGTCCATGGCACAGACATGTAAACAAGACCGAGACCATTGTAAACCATTCAGTGTTTACGTCTTAACGTTTTTAAGATAGTTGAATGTCAAGCCTTTGTAAAGCTTAGCTTACACAAGTTTTGCTTATTTCACTAAAGAGTGTATTTGTGGTACGTACTTCAAGGTGACAGTCACCTCTACACGTCCGTTCATAGTGATTTTAACTCTGATTTTGTATTTCTGTCCAACTCATAATGATCTATCTTTAAATAACAAATACAAAAAGCAGGCGCAATTCGAGTCCGCGCCATTTATTTTCGTGAAAACGTTATATGTAGGTACAGACAGCACGTCAACCTACCCCAAACTGTAAAATTTTCTCAATTGAACATGAACCGTACGTTTACGTTATAAAGTTGAAAATCTATCAAAGAAATTTGGCAGATTGGGGTAGCTTGATGTACTGGCATCTGTACCTAGAAGATGTTTTTAATTAGAGTTTGGTTACAAATGTTCCTATGGTTACCGACACAGCTGTAGCCGTTCTATTTGCCCGATACTAGATTTAGTAAGCTCACTGTTTTTTCAGTTTTTGAGCAGATATACAGGCAATATTAGACAACATCCATACTATTTAGCTGTTTGCAACAAATTTTCTTTGGTTACAGAAACTGCCACAGGTATTTTTTATTTTAGATTTTTTAGGTTCAGTGTAAAACACATTCATTTCTGATGAGTTTCAGACCATACTTGCGGCCGACATGACACGATTGACAATTTTCTCTCACAACGTTCTGATCACAGAACAAATATACCTCAATGCTGGTGTGGATCGTCACGTGTCTTCAGTTTCATGAACTTGTTATTTGTTTTTCGAGAATCAAATATAATGCAACTAAAATAATGACAGCGATTTTACATATTGCACATTGGACTAAAACGTTTAAAACAAACCCCGTTGCTTCTGCCAGGGGTGCGGGATGTTTGAAAGAGATACCGTTGCCCTTGGCACACAAGCAACTGAGGGAACACGGGTAGGTTTTAGTCAGTAAAAGTCTGACACGACTTCCTGCTCCACCCAGAGCGGGAAAAGTTATTTGATGATTTCCCACTCTGTATAGGATCCGGCAACTGGGACTCGAGGTGACCTTGCACAAGTCCGAGGCCATGTGGTTTCATGGTCCTCGGAATGCGCCACTGACGGGTTCCCAGATAACAGTGGGACCCCTCCCACCGTTATCTGGGAACCCGTCAGTCACATCGGCGTCGAGCCGACGATGAAGTACCTAGGACTCGTCCTCGACAGCCGGTGGAACTTCGCGGAACATTTCCGACGTTTGGCTCCCAGACTGGAGCGGGCCGGGGCTGCCTTTAAGCGGCTCCGGCCCAATCCAGGGGCCCAAACGCCTCCTGCCGGAGGCTCTACGCGGGGATCGTGCCATGGCCCTATACGGGGCACCGGTGTGAGCGCCTACATTAAGGCACCAACCAGCACGCCGGTTGAAGGCGGCCCATAGGGTCATGGCCATCCGGATGATCCGGGGATACCGTACGATCTCCGGTGAGGCGGCGGGCCTTCTTGCCGGATTGCCGCCATGGGATCTGGAGGCAAAGGTCCTCGCGCACACTTGGGAGTGGCGCGAGGAGGCCAAACGCCGGGGCGTAACTCCGCTGCCACGGGAAATTGCGGCACGGCGAAACAGAGCTCCGGCAGGATCTCATGGCGACGTGGAAAGTGCGATTGTCGCAACCCAGTGCTGGGCACGCCACGATTGCGGCGGTAAGTCCCCTCTTTAAGGAGTGGCTTGAGAGGTGGCATGGCATCCTCACCTTCCGCCTGACACAGGTCCTCACCGGACATGGCTGTTTCGGGAGGTTCCTGTTTCGGCTAGGGCGGGAGGAAACGCCCGGGTGTTTCCATTGCAAAGATCGCCCTGAGGACACGGTGGAGCATAGGGTGGAGGTCTGCCAGGCTTGGGCGGAGCACCGCTGTGTCCTCGTGGAGTTGATCGGCGGCGGCGATCTCTCGCGTCCGAACCTGGTGCAGGCCATGGTACGGAGCGAGAGTGCATGGCTAGCAGTCGCCTCCTTCAGTGAAGCAGTTATGCTCGCAAAGAGCTCCCTCTTTGGGCGGCGCACGTGAGGGAGATGCAGTACATGCGCCCTCACAGCCGTGGCCTTCGCAGGAGACGCCCTGGGCGTCGGGAATCCCAGGCTGATTCCCGGCCACCGTAGGCACGGGCTTGCGGACGCCGAGTAATCGGTAGCTCGTTGTCCGGTAAGGACCAAGCCCGGGTCGACGGCGCGTTGTGTTCCACGCGCGCCTCAAAGAGATGTCAGCAGCAACAGATGGCGCCCGCAAGGGCCGATGCCTGCCAGGGGTGCGGGTTGTTCGAAAGAGATACCGCGGCCCCTGGCATACAGGCAACTGAGGGAACACGGGTGGGTTTTAGTCAGTGAAAGTCTGACACGCCCTCCCGCTCCACCCAGAGCGGGAGAAGTTATTTGATGATTTCCCACCCAAAAAAAAAAAGAAAATGATTTCCCACGCTAAAAAAAAGTTGTTGCTCCCACGAATCCTCATAAGTAAATAAAAAAGAGTAAATGCAATCCTAAATACTCCTTCAAATTAGAAACTTACTCCCGTGTTCAACCATAACCATTTTTTCCATTTAAGTTTTATTGTGAATTTTATCGGTTGTGTTAAGCCTTTTCTAGCCCATTTTTCAGTACTAGCCCGTTTTTGTTTCGAAAGTAGCCCCCTTTTTAAAAGTAAAGTGGCAGCACTCTGTGATCTACGAATGTCATGGACAGCGTTGCCAATTTGTGAGGAACTCCTCAAACTACGGGGAATCTCGAGTTGATTGGGGATGTAGGGAAAATGCGGAGAAGAGAATACGCATGCCACCGTTAAATAGTATCGATAGTATGTACAAACGCTAGCACATCAAGCGACCCCAATCTGTCAAATTTCGGTGATGGATTTTCATCTTTATTACATAAAATTATGGTTCATGTTCAATTGGGAAAATTTGACAGTTCGGGGTAGCTTGATGTGCTGGCGTCTGCACATACTTCGACAGTTTAAAGCCAAACTAGTGATTGTGAAATTCAAAACAGATAAAAAAACAGAGTTTGGATATGTAGGTATTCAAATTTTTTTCACCGCCTTCCGAAATTAAACTTATTTTTCAGTTTGTAGTGTTTTTCAGGAAGTCGGTTGCTGTTTTTGGAAAATGTTTTTATTTTTCACTTTTTCGTTATAGTACCTAACCCACACCAATTCGAATTTTCATGATCCTTGGGGTCAAAACAATGCATATTTATGCGATAGCAGCAATCGCAGTTGATTTGTAGTAATTTTTTGAAGAGTTCCGTTGTCTGTCTCCAAAATTCATCATCAGATCTATATGAAATTTAAATGGGACCATTTCGGAATAAACACGTTCCGAACAAAAAATAATTTTGCAAACCCATCTATAAATGACGGAGTTATGCCCGAATATACATAAAATAAAAAATAAGCATGTTGAATAGGTAACTTCCTCCATTTTGAAGTCGGTTAAAGACCGCAATCGATTAAATACTATTGTATCTTATTTGGCAATAAGAAGAGGGATTTAAAAATTGGGTACAAAAAAACAATGCTGCCGTTGTTTAGTTTAACCCGTCGAGCAAACAAAATATGGGAGAAAAAATAATAATATAAACAACTGGAACTTCTTTCTTTATCTAAAATAGTTTTGAGAGGAGTTTGTGAGGAATCAGAAGATATTTTTCCCCAATTTGGTGAATTTGACTTAGATTATTGGGAATATGATAAATTGGTTTTGGTAACCCTGGTCGTAAAGTGCGAGGTGCGAGTGTCGTGTCGTGTCGGCCTCGTCACCGTCACGACTCACGTTGTTTGTTCTCATCACAACATCAAAATATATGGGTTCTTGAAGAATTTGGAAATATCCTTTAATTGGTGAGCTTATTAGTAAATATACTGTTTGGTTTAATGTAGGACTAGTTTATTTCACTCTCTCCGTTAGTTTATTTCAGCCCGGAAATCGATTTCTAATCTAAAACTTGACCGTACACAGCGCAATAATCATATATGATTGAGTTTAGTAAAAAATTGGATAGTGAAATTTTTATTTTTACCTGTACTTAGCTATAATCATGTATGTACACCTACAATAAACGGTGTGGTTGCGAGTGAGAGGGGTGGTGTGCGGGGCCGGCAGCTAAGGGTGCTGGGTCGATCAATACAGCTCGTAAGTGTCAACTGAGCATGCCTGAAATCCAGGCACCAAGTTATTGATTCGCGCATGTCCCGTATTCTAGGCAGATAGCTCAAGCTCAAGCCATTGTGCCTAGTTTTATTGCGTCAGTTGCACTTAAGAGTGATTTAGTCTAATTTTAGGTAAAATATTAAAAAAAAAATTAAAGTGGTGTTATTAATTAATTCTGTGATAAGATGCATTCGTAATATGACGAATTAACTTTTGATTTAATAATTTTTCGTAGGCAAGATGAGTTCGCGGAATTTTAGAAAAAAGAAGCAGCAAAGCAATTTGCCGCCGCCTCGTGATGACTCCGATGAAGAGTACCAGCCCCTGTATGCTCAACGTGCGAGGGCTTCCAATTATGATGGTGTAAGTACATCCTTCTGTTCATCAATTAGGATGATTAACTTCTGCCACAGCGAGATGAGCGCATTGACATGGAGCGACCGAGCATGAGCAGCCTGTATTACCTACCATATACAATTTGGATGAAGCTGGCACAGGAGCGAGAGAGAGCATTGGCGAGGAGGAGTAGAATGATGATGAACTTCATTTCTTCTGTACCCTTTAGGGAAACTGAGAAAACCTTCAAGAACGATTTTTACTTACCGAGTTGTAGGTTACGGGTTCAAGACAGACACCCAATCCCTGTTTTCTAAGGGACAAAGCAATTCATCATGAGGAAACCTGGCTCATTCCCTCTCACAGAGAGAAGGCCTACATGAATCTCATTATAGGCTGATTATGCTAAATCTTATGCAGGTTCTCCAATAGTTTAAGGAAGGTAAGGCTGGTCTGATTGGGACCTACGTTTTTGTTAGCTGTCACACTGGCTGGCAGAGGCATAACACAATTTTTTAGCAATTGGAATTCTCATTATATTTATATCTATGCCAATGCTTTTCATGTGGCTGTGTTCTGGTTGAAACTTATCATACAGATGGAGTCGTGAAGAGAGCGATAATCTATTCTTGTACTAGGTCTGTAAACTGCAGGGCTGTGTAGGGCATGCCCTACACAGCCCTTGCTTTGCGCACTGACTAATTGTAGGCATATAGGTATTGCGACAACCAAGAGTTCCATTTAAAAAATCAAAACATACAAAAGTGCAGTGAAGGCCTTGTTGTACATGCCTTCTTTGTATTGTATCGATAAGGGGTGGCTAAATGATTAAATGTCGAAGACACAGGACAGTCGAGGGCGTGTCTTCGCGCATGCGTGATATGCAGCGTGCAGTTCTCAACCATTGCGACACACATTGCGGCGCACATTTCCCCTCCAACAATGACATTGAAATATAGGTAGAGTACGAATCTCTTTGTCTGGTAATCACAGCTCTCATACACCAGTGAGTGTGGTGGCCTAGTCAAATCAAATCGAACCTAGTAATCTGAGATGGTTTTTCATGCTACTATTTTAAAGAACAAAATAGCGGCAGCCGTATTGGCATTGGCGCACTAATACCCTGCATACCGTAGTCTCTGAAGATTGTGCAGAATAATCTTAAACGAATAAATTAATAAACAGAGGTTTAAGGCACAATAAGGCACCTTATTTAGTTGAATGAAACTCGGTCGAGTTGTAATCGATGTGTTTTGGTATCATAGCAATTCACAGCATCGTATTCCAGTGACAGCGGAAGAATATACGTTTACTAACAATTTTATTAGTTATTCATACGGAGTCTTATTAAGGTTTACGTTCAGATTCAAGTCCAGCTAGTTTACCCGTGAATCATAGATATAGATCTAGCCCAAATAGTCAAGCCGAACAGACCAGTCAGTTTAGCCGGACATTTGGGTAAAAAGGCCAAACACCATATTTTTTTATTCTAGTACATCTAACACGGCAATTTAAAAAAGTAAAACAATTATTTTTTACCATCTTTACATAACATAAAAATAACAGCATAAGTAATCGGCCTATAATGTTCCCACTGCTGGGACACAGGCCTCCTTTCTGTGAGAGCGAGCAGGCCGTAATTCACCACGCGGGCCCAGTGTGGGTTGGATGTCTTCGATTTTTTAGTTCTGGGACAAGCCGGCAATGCCGTTTACCATAAAATTTACTTAAATTCTAATGAAACAACAATAAAATTTAATGAATCAGTCTTCTTTAAGGACAGCGCTAGTCACACCATGTTATAATGTAAAAAAAAGGTCTAATTTAAAAAGCCTAGCAAAAGCCGTACAGGACCGACACCGTCTGATTTGGCCACACTCGCAACTAAAGAGCCTGACTGTGTCGGGGTTTATCCGGACGCCTGGCAATGCTAGTTGCATGTCATGACGACGCGGACAGTGCGGCGACGCGACGCCCCGCCTGCTTCGCGTCTGCGCTATTTTTGAGTCAATTATGGCGGCGCAAGTGATAGTTATTCGTGGTCGTATGAAATTACTGATGTCTAGTTGCGCATTGTGCATAGTGCGGTCATTTAAATATTTGGTTAAAAGGTATAAAATCAAAACAAATAATATAGGTAACGGCGGTGCCTCACCAATGTCGACTCGAAAACTTGAACTACTTCATGATTAACAACGATTTTTAAACATGGCTAATGGCCTGGCAGCTATTATCACATCATCATGGACGTCTGCATTATCCAATTTTACAAAAAAAATATACAAAAAAAAAATCACCGCGCCGTGTTTTTGTTTCTTCCTTGCACTTAATTTTTTTTTTCTTAGACTGTGATGATTGTACTGCCCTGTAACCTATACAGGCAAATTTTGAATAAAATCTTTTTGCACCTGACTATTTTTGAAACAAAACTCGACAGTAATGAATTTTCAAATGAAATTGCTGGTGGGTACCTAAAACTCACCAGGTATGGAATTCCATACAACTTTGCTGACACCTATTCAAGTAGCGCGGAAAGGTCGAGTTTGCTCAAAGAAGGTTGGCAAAATAACTACCACAATACAAGCATTTTTGGTCGCCACCAGAGAAACATTAAAGGTGCCAAGCTTATTTCTTCTAAACTAAAACTAAAAAAGGCGCCAAGTAAAATGATGGTAGCTTGATTGATCTTCGTCATTGTCCGTAATCTGAGTTGATTGTTTGTTTTGCGCTGACTTTAAATGAGTAATTTTCATTGAGATACCAATTCGCTGCGGTCAATTTCGCTGATATAGCTACTTGATTTTACAGACGTGCTTTTACAAGTTAAAATACTGCATTTCTATAAGTTTGAATGCACAATCTAAAATATCGTTTCTGTTATTATTGAGATGAATGAGCTCCTTTTTTATTTTTTATTTATTAATTTTTTGAATTATAATGCGATTTTGAGGTTATTTTGAAACATTATGTACTGCTAATTCTTTTTCTTATTGGCATTTTTTTTCGAGTACTGGATTTATCTTGAACTGACGTTCATATTTCCGGTTTAAAACCATTTTTATGAACGAGAGGTCTGTACGAGAGTTCATAACTGACATAGAGACAGCCCGTTTAGTTTACTTTTGCTATTTTTATAGTGTAACAGAAAACCATACAGGGTTTTCTGTTGTGGAGAAATGCCACCGACATTCAGACTATCTTTGTCTTGCAGAAAAGAGCTGTTCGATCAATTTATAAATAAGTCCGAGACACCCTCTCAGAGAGTTTAAGGAGATTAATGTACCTAATGACTGTGCCTTCACAGCATATTTTTGAAAATCTTTTATATGTCCATAAAAATATTAAAATGTTAAAAAAATACAGTGATATCCATAGTATAAATACTAGGAACAAACACAAAGTTGTACCACCAACAAGGCTCAAGAAAATAGGGTTGGTCATTCAGATGTCAATGTATACGCTTTTATAATAAACTTCCAAGCCATGTTCAAGATCTAAGTCTCAATATATTTAAATCATTCACTAAACGTAAGTTGTGCCTGAAAGCCTTTTATACCGTTAAAGATTATATTGAGGACAAAAAAGCTTGGGATTGAACGGCTCCAATTTTTGCATACCGAATGTTGTTTCTTGTTTTTACAAACTTCTACTCTTTGACATATGTTGATTATTATATACACTTTGACATGAATTAGAATTAGGCTTTTAGAAGTATAATATTACTATTGTTTTAATTATAGTGACTGTGAGGACTATGTGGGTCGTTTTTTTTGTTTTTTTTTGTTTAATGATAATCTGGCAGTTTGATTACTTTATGCGGCCTACCAAGATGTCCTTTTTACCACGCTTTTATTAGGTTCACCTGTATGTATGTTTGTAAGCATGTTTGTAACCGACTCCTTTGGACTTTATTTTGACCTACTTCAGACGGTCAGATTTCATTTAAACTTTGTAGGCTTATCGAGGACCGTTGACAATTCAATAATTTTATAAATTTGTTCCATAACGTTAAAAAAAAAACTGAAAATTCATGCTTTTGTAGTTAGCAGAACTAAAAATAGAAAATAAATAATTAAAACCAACATTAAAAAACCTAAAAAACACGCTTTAAAAACCAAACAAAAAAAAAAGCAGAAAATTATTTTAAAAAGCGTGGGGTGCTTGATATTAATTGATTATAAAAATAGCTCAAAAAGCACCCCACGCTTTTTGACATTATTTTCTGATTTTTTAAATTGGTTTTTAATGCGTGTTTTTTAGATTTTATCATCCATTATTTTTTTGGTTTTATTCGTGGAATCGTTGTGCTCCTTATGTTCAAAGTTTAGCTGCGATATTACTGACAGGACAGCTCCCGTAATCTTTGTGGTTCTTTCATATAAAAATACCATATCAGACATCAATCTACATAGCCCTCAAATGATCTGACCATGATTATTTCCGGTTTTTTTTTTATAGACACATTGACATTGATGAATTTTATTTAAACAACGATGTAAACTTTGAAGCGCTCTTCTGTAAAATTTGTCATTTGTAGTTAGGGGTTTATACGTAGAGACCGTCGATATTGCTTTAATTACTATGAATGTGATGGGTATGTTTTTTTTGTTTGGGTTCTTTTGTCCTCATTTAGTCATAGCATTTAGTTTGAGCAATTTATGCGGCGTAACCAAATGACCTTTCTTTGGTATTGTTCGTCAAATCATTGAGCTCCTCAAGTTCTAGTTTAAGCTGCATGATTACTGATAAATGCGTGCACTGATTGGACAGGTCCACTCAATCTGTGTGGTTCTTTCCTCAGACCACCAATCCACATGGTCTTCATATGATCTGACCAAGATTATGTCTAAAAGGGATTGTAACCTCTGGGCAGGGGCGTGCCAATAGAAAACCTACCTAACTAAACTAACCTACTCGGTCAAAATGTATAGAACAGCCAATTTTTTGTTTATTAACCGACGAAAAATTTCTTCGCTAGGGGGACTAAAATCATAAGCTGAACTCACGGTTACAGTTTGCGCAATGGTTAAAATTTTATCCTGTACTAGCTTTTGCCCACGGCTTCACTCGCGTGTAGTTCGGAAATTATCCCGCGGGAACGTACTACCGGGACAAAACCCCCTATAATAATACAGGATAAGTTTTTATCCAGTGCGCAAAATGTAACCGTGAATTCAGCATATCATTCTAGACCTCCTGCGCATAAATTTTACGTCGGTTTTACAAAAAAAAAAACAGCTGAAAAGTGCAATACCTACGCGATCAAAATGTATGGAACCGTATTACCGTCGAAAAATTTCTGCGCTGGGGGTCTAGAATGATATGCTGAATTCATGGTTCCGGTTTGCAATACTGATACTGGACAAAAACTTACCCTGTATGCTCCCAATATGTTAATCCATGTTATAAACAATCTGGGTGCCAAATTTCATCGAAATCCATTCAGTCGTTTTTGCATGAAAGAGAAACAAACATTCATCCATCCTCTCAAACTTTCACATTTTGAATAGTAGTTGGAAAGTCGCCTAAAGGGGATGATTTTACAAAAATGCTAAAAGGCTTTTAATACCAATTTTCATGGTTTAAACTATAAAAAGTGCGATTTTCCATACAAACTTTCATCCCCTATTTATTTCCTTTGGGGTTGAATTTCGAAAAATCCGTCCTTGCTCCTTGTCTACATTATAAAAGGAACATCTGTGCAAAATTTCAGCTTTCTAGGTCCAAGGGTTTGGGTTGGGCGTTGATGAGTCAGTCAGGACTTTTATTTTTATTTATATAGATAGTTCTTTATTAGTGATCGATGTATAGAAAGGCGCGGTCGCAGCCATTGACTTTGTGGGGGGGGGGGGGTCACAGACAAAGACTACCTACATATTAATAAGAAAATGTAGGTATTATATTTTCGAAAAATTACTATTTTAAGCTTTCGTTTACGGCTTTGGGGGGGGGGGGGGGGGTCATGACCCCTAGGACCCCGGACCACCGGAATAGGTACAAGTAAAATCGTGTTATAACGGCGATGTATTTGCATTATGGCAATTCCTTTTCTTGAACTGTAAATTGGCAACTTGCTGAAATTCCATTTGTATGTTTTGAATACGTAGGTATTTAAAAAGCAGCAGTGCAGTACCTAATATTTAATTTTGAGGAAATCTAAAGGAACGGCCAAACCTACGCGTGCAACATAAATGTCCGCGATGCCGTGCACATTTGCGTCCACAACATTTGCGGTGATGGCACCAATCGCACGCGCCACTGTAAACCACTACCTAGAAGTCCATAATATATACCTTACAGTGTTTTCCTTGTTGTTTTAGCTGGAAGTAGGCTCGCAATCAGAATCCGAACGCGGTTCGGAACGCAGCGAGGATGATAACGCTCGCGTCCAGCCTAGTAGTACCGGCGCACATAAGAAAAAGAACAACAAAAAGAAAAGCAAAGGAAAAGGCAAGGCAAAGCACGGGGTTCCAGCTACTGGGGTACTTTTTGAACCATTTTTTAATTGCAAAAATTTTTGAACCCAGTCTTGTTAAGAAATATTTTAATAATCGCATTTACATTATAGCTGGACGAGGTGGAGCGCTCTTTAAGAGAAGTGAACGCTATGCTGGGTACTCCGCCGCCAGCACCGACTCAGCTGACAGTGTCAAATCAGGCATTGGAAGTGTTGGCCGTTGACCCCAAACATTTGAATGTAGCCAATGAGCTCAGGAAACTGTTTGGTCCCGAGGAAGGAAATAGGCGGTAAATATTTCTTGTTGCTGCTACCCTTTTTAATACGATTATCCATGTTTCTAGTAGAATTTTTCTATTAACATAATATTAGAAAACTTCCTTTTTCATAATAGTGAATTAAAGTTGGGAAACTAGCTACAAAAAAAATCTAGGTGATGGTTTTGGGATAGGTTCTATTATTCATTTTTAAAACTTGCTTTTATTTTACAGTGCACGTGCAGCTCCGAATCGCGCCCTTTTACTTAAACGAGTAATGGTTCATCCAAATAAAGAGACGCCAGTCTATGAATATAACAACAGTGGTGAGTGGCAATCTCTCTCTCTCGGCTTTCAATGTCACTGGCTTAGATATTTTGCTTGAAATTTGTTGAAAAGGGTCACGATATTTCTGTTTACATGGTGTTATTTGAAACTTCAGGCTTGTCTATGATGAAGTATAAGGAAGAGGACAACCGTATGTACTTTGTCTTCAATCATAGTGAGGAGTATCAAAAAATGCATCGTAACTTTTTGCTAAGACTTGCAGTCGCCCGCGGTACTGGCGAGATTGTAATGAACTTTGACCAAGCAAGGCAGACAATGCATGTCGAAGCTCTGCTGGAGGTGCGTGCCAATAGCCACTATTTACACATAATATCATACTTACGTAATTATTGTTATGTATTGTGCAACTATTGATTAAACTTAACATTGTTCTACAGATATCTGACCGTTTATTCCGCGTGGAAGAGAACGGTGTTGGCAACGAAATAGTGGAGAACGTAGTTACTTTCCTTCAGTACGTAGCGCACCCGCTGTTTATTCTGTCCCAGGTAAATACATGCCTACAAAACAATCAGATAATAATTTCTTAGATGATTAAACAGTATTTCATACAGTATTTGTTTTCTAATATTTACAGAATAACGTGCGCCTCGATTACAAGTTCATGGAGAACCGACCATTCCACGTGGCGATGTTGAAGTACATTTATTTACTGTCTAACAAGGCCTGTCACCGCACGGCTTTGGAGATAGCTAAAATGATGCTTATACTCGACCCCAATGATCCGTTGGCATTACTGTCTTTGATCGATATTCTCGCCCTGAGAGCCAGGGAGCACGAGTGGCTGATTGACGCCGTCAAGTACTTTCACCGCCAGCGAGAGGCCTTATTGCTCTTCAACATCATGTATTCCAACAGCCTTGCGCATTTTCATGTTGCATCGAAGAAAAAACGTAAGTCTTACTTGGAATGCAGCGACGTATACGTGTTGCCTATTCCAACGACGACCTAGTACCTGTTGGACAATCTAATAGATTGGCCTTCAATAATATCGGTTCGGACAGACTTTAAAGTGAACAAGTCTGAAATTAAAACGAAATCTCAACTATACAAGTTGTTTTTCTGAAGTTTATCTTTCTTTACCAAAAATTTCTATAAAGTTTCGTTTCAGTTGACTTTGCTGAAGCTGACCGGCTCATCAGGGATGCCATATTGGCATTCCCATCTATATTGTTGAATATCATGGGATGTTGTCACGTAACGAATCCGGAAATAACAGACCATGAAATTTTCAAGCCAGATCCACCAAACTCGTAAGATCGAAAAAATATTATTTATATTACAGTTAAAACTATTACAATATACTTAATAAATTACAACTTATTGGTAACGTTATTATTTAGAGACAAATGCTATATTATAGAATTGTTTGTAGCTGGTCTGATGGTGCTGCGGAGGTGTTCATGATATATGCCAAGATGACGTCAGCCCGATGGAATGAGCCTGCGGTGATGAGCTGGCTTCAGCAGACTGCCACCCAGCTCTGCAAAGATTATAATACCAAAGCATCTGTCCGGGTAAATACGCTTTAAAACTTTTAGTTCCTCAGTTACAAACACAGGACAGAGGAAAGAGATTAGAAGATTCTAAATGAGATTAGAAAGGCCATGTGTGCGGGGCAGGCGCGCCGTTCTTGTGGTCAGACGATCATATGTTAATCAAAATTTGATTCACCTGGCAACAGTCGTGCTTATATTGTGACCGCGTACGAAACTCTGTGAAAAAAAAATTAAGCCGTGTTGCGCTATTTAAAACGTGGCGAAAAAGAAGCCAGGTCTATAGTGTTGTCCGAGAAGGGATTTATTTTCATCGGTAAGTCGAAAAACCTTGAAACTCAAGAGATATTTGTAATGTTTCAATAATTATTATGTAGTATACGTACAAAAACGATAGAATCGCAAACAGATACAAAATTATACATTGCTTGTAATAGATGCGTACTCTCTTGTACCACGTAAGCGATTGCACAATGTATTGCGTTCACTGCGAAAGTCGCGTATACGAAATTCAAAATATCCATGGGTATCGATAGTGTTGTATACCAAGTTGTAAAAAATGTCGATATTAGTTAGGTATGCATAGAAATTAATGATCAGTAACATTGGTTAGCAGTGGACTGCGATGGGCTGAGTTGATTGATTGAATGTTATGATGCAAATAACTTTTCTTATTAGAAGTAAATAAAGTTTATTGTGGGGTATTAATATTGTTTCTGAGTAGGTTTTTTTTGTCTAAAATGTGATTTTAGGTTGGCAATTTATTTATGACGAAAACATAATTATTAATATTATAAAGTTATATACTTGGTGGCCGTCGAGTGGAAAGTTTGTTATCAGTGTGATTTTGACAGTTTAGGAAGAAAGATTCTTCTGAAATAGTCTACATTTATAAGGACCTAGACAAAGATCTTTAGAAACGAAAGACTAAATTACAGATTGTAGTAGGACATCTACGGTGCGATGTCAAAAATGGAGAAACGAAATGTCACTTTGTAGAATAGAAAGCCTCATGCTAAGTCTCTTGATTGTAGTAGAGTTAAATAGTGGGAGACATGCGGCGACGCGCGTTTTAATACAAATCAGGAACTATTTCCTTTCTAATCTCTTTCCTCTGTTCTGTGGTTATAAACCAGTCAGTATGCAATAATTAATAACGCCCGATTTTTGTTTTTCAGGAGTCAGCAAAATGCTGGTCAATAAGTCGCAAGACTTTGTACCAAGTGTGGCCTACGGAATATCTGCGCCACATATCCGTCTTTAACAGCATGTCAAAGCTCATCATTGAAACTGTATGTATCCATTTTTTATGAATTCATTCTTAGTATAAAACAACATTACTAAAATCATTTATTCAACAGAAATAATTATACACCTGAATTAATTGTAGACCTGATAACTAAACTTTTTAATTAATTATATAGACATCAAAAAATTATAGACCTGAAATAACTTTACACCTGAATATATTATATACGAATAATAATAAACCTTAATTAATTATAGAGCTGAATAATTATACAATTATGCACATATTAAATGTTGTGTTACGTTATTATTTACAGTCGCTGACGTCGGTTGCGTTCGACCGCCGCACCTGCGCCTGGGACCCGCTGTTGGACAAGTCCATCAACCGCTACTCGTACAGCTACGACTACCAACATCCCACTGCGCCCAGCGCCAATGTCGTTCCCGGCGCCTCGCCTGTTTTCAGGTTCTTCCACTCAATGATCCCGTCCTATTTTGAACCTCCAGTTGACGACTGAGTACGTTATTTTTAGTTTCTAAAATTTTATTTGAATTATAATTATGGTTTACTTATATTCGTAATGTAATTATATAACATTTTTTTTTATTATTATTGATTGAAGTTATCTTTTGGTTTCGTTTTATAAGTTTTTATGTTTCATATTTATATTTAATAAACTTTGTGCGCTCCGGGACGATTGAAGAAAGACAAATGCATAGGATTTAGTCGTAATAATTATCAGAAATGAATAGAATTGGGGGTAATTAACCATAGCAATAAACATTTAATTAGCGGGAAACATTTTTATTGCTTAATATTTTTACAAAATGTATTTCGCTGTATGGGAGAGAATTCGAGCAGTGGTGACCCAGTACATTGGCCGCAACTTGCAAGTTGTAGGTCGTAGGTTCGAACCGTAACAGGCGTTTCACTCTGTGTAAATTATTTCATCACTACTGCTCTCAAAAAGGTGAAGGAAATCATAGTGAGGAAACCGGTATGTCCTAGAACAAAAAAATCAAAGACCTGTGATATACCAAACCGCACTGGGCCTCCGCGGTAGATTACAGCCCACTCCCTGTCACACAGAGGAGGCCTGTGTCAGGCTGTGTCCCAGCAGTGCGAACATTATAGGCTACTTATGTGTGATGGGAAATAAATTGCTTTGAACGTGTCTAAAGACTGTCTTGATTTAGACAGTCAACGTATTGTTGGTGGGGAAATACTACATAAGCTTATGCTAGTTATATCCTTCGGCTTAATGTTTCGATGATTATTACAACCTTGATTTGATAATTACCTTCATTTTATTGATTTAAAGTAATCCATATTTTTGTCTCCAAGAGAATGGAGAATCACTTTAGACTCTCAGGATAGCCTCAACAAGGGAATAGATTGAATTTATAATCACTCTGTATTTGTAATACAGATTATTACGCTACTGCAATAGTTGTTAACAAGATAAAAAGTGCCAATATAATTTGTACATCATCATCATCATCATAATTTCAGCTGAAAGACGTCCACTGCTGGACATAGGCCTCCCCCAAGCTCCGCCACTTCGATCGGTTCTGTGCTTCCCGCATCCAGCGGAATCCTGCGGTCCTCACAAGGTCGTCAGTCCACCTTGTGGGAGGCCTTCCAACTTTACTTTGTACATAATCATACTATATCGCGTCAGACGTTTATTTACTGTCAGATACTTGAACGCACTTCTGTCCTTTACAAAATTGTAAATATAGTATTAGGTACAAACTCTAGTGAACTTATACAGCACAAAGATAATAAAACAATAAACTGATATATTTCTGTTTTTATTTATTTTATTTTTATTTGACTGACTGAGACTGGCCACCCAAGACTCTTGGGACTAGTTATAACAGGCACACGTGGCGCGCGCCCAGTACGCTGCGTTTGATATGATTGTAATGCGCGCCCTACGGACGCTAGCGCTTTATGTAATTTCTGCTATGGAACTAAATCACTTCATAGAATTTCATTAGCTGTACGAAAAACCACAAAGAATTTCATTACCTCTACGAAAAGCCACCTGGTCAGAAAAGCTAGTTGCACTGTTCTGGAAGCGCGCCTCGGGCGCCAGTTATTGTGGGTTCCTTAAAAAGTATCGCTTAATTTTGTTGGCTGCGTATATTTTGCTTTGTGAGGTGCGCTTGCGCATATTACAGCCGCATCGGGCAGCAGCGCAGCGCATAAGAATTCAAACTGCCCGGCACTGACCAAGTAGTATGCGATGGTTAATATAAGTGTACGAATGTGATTTAGAAACATTTTTGCGTTGCGCTGCGACCCGTCTTGATGTGCTTTATGAGTATGATAGCAACATTTTAGTAAGAGTATGTGTGGTTTGTTTACAGGCATACCATATTATTTCCGTTAAGTTGTCTCTTCTGTGTTCTGGCATCATAAAATTATTTCTGAATTTAAGAATAAATCCTAGTTACACTGACATTGTTACTTACAAGATATCGTCCGTGATTTATTGTGGCAATGATCTCGATTATATCGACGCAAAGCAAAAATACGAGTTGGGACATTTTTTCATGCGAATTTCGCCTCCGCTTAGATTATCAGCAATATTTTCCTTTAGTTTAGTTTGCAGTTTCACAGAACATGATCCATAAAAAAACACACTATTGACAGGTGTACTAAAATAAAGTACAGGTGTGTTCTTTTCTCAATCAGCGGGGTCGATTCCCGGCTAACAAAAAAAATATATGATGCAGTTTCAGTTTATCAAAATTCAAAATCAGCCTCGAGACTAGTTATAGTATTTTTAGCTATCCATACTATATGTATCAGACCTGTTTTACCTGTTCATACCTAACCGGCTGACCGGATTTAGATGAAGGGGCTTTAAACTTATTGGCCTCGCCTTGGTCCGCCATTTTGTTATTATTTGAAAATGGCGTCGCACTATAATACCTATGTAGGTATATAGATAGAGGAACCAAAAATGTCATCTAACATGATATCTTAAAGTGTCACATTACCTTGATAAATACAGTTATAGATAGCTTTACTGAGTCCAAATATTTTTCTCTCACTACCTATATTAAAAACATTAATTAATGCTGAAAACTTCGTCAGATGATGAATGATGTGTTACAATTATGATTATTCGGTACTTTTAGGTAATTGAAATATTATTATTAAGTATATAAGGTGGGTGGTAGAACTTAGAAAGGGAGAATCTATGGAGTAAAAACATTTTGACTTTGCCTTAGCAGCACAAGAAAGCGAGCCCGGCGGCATCAAGAAAGTGCATTACATCGTCCTGCTGCCTTTTTTGAGGAAATATTCAGGTCATCTGATAGGAGTGAATAAACAATGTTTGTAGTGTATAGTATTATAAATAATAAATAAATAATTATTTTTTATTAAAATTGTAAACTAATAATAATAGAATAGTATGCACCTGTTAATATAATATATAATACTATCATATATTGAAACTTTCGCATGTGTATTAGTGGTGGTATTCAAACTTGAAATAAATATGACCACCTGAGACAATTATACGACAGGATTTGCATTCTAACCAAACACTTCGGAATCGGTTAAGTTTTCTACTATAAGAGGGAAAAATCTAATACATTTAAGTTTTATTTTAAATTACTTAACATTAAGATAACCACATCACATAACATTTTCAACAGAAAAAGCGCTTTGTAGCTTAAATTGCTCGCTTTTCTTATGAACGAAACGAAAATATTTGCGATCATCATGGCCATTTTTACTTTTAATTGTCTAGGTAATGTGACTGTTTAAGACATTATATCCCAGGACATTCTTTGTTTATCTATATGCCCCCTTTCCATATATATAGGTATCGTCGGGAGACTCCATTTTGAAAACAAAAAAAACAAAATGGCGAAACAGGATAAGGCCAGCGTTCAAATAAAAAATTTCGATCCCCTTTGGCAGACGGATGACCTGGGGACATAGGGTACTTTTTATTCCCGTGGGAAAGTTTCCGACCTCATCAACGCGGGCAAAAGCTAGTTTTTTATAGTTTCGTGTTCCATAGGCGATGCCAACACTTGAAAATTTCGCCCTTTAGGTACAACACCAGTGTTGTACACACAGTTCCACTGAGTGGTTACCCCTCCAAAAGACGTGTGTTCAAATCCGTGCTAGGCCCAAGTTAGTTTTTGTATTTTGCAAAAACATTTTCTTATAATTACTGTATTGTTTTACTGAATAAGCTTAACGTTTACGAAATGTTCTATAACGTCTAATTTAGACGGGAGGTCTCAAGACCTCTTGCCGTTCCTAGGATCGTAGGTACAAATCCTGGGCACGAAATGTGCTTTTTTGTCATGCAATCTTCAATTTGAATGTAAAGTGTTTTCCATTAAAAGTGTAATCCATATTAAAAATAATAGTTCAAGAAATCAAGAATAATTAAATACTTTCATAAATTATTGCTATTATTCAACAAAACTTTGATCTTATATTACTACAAAGATTAATATTTTACAATTTGATTTGATAATTTACAGATACCTTAGTATACATTTTCCCAAATGACACAAACGGGTCCCCTAGACAAGTGACATCATATATCGCAAACGATTTTGCTATAGAAATATTTTAGATTGTCATAAACTAAACTAACTAAATGTCAGGTGATCTGTCATGTCGTCCCTGCATAGAGACGTTTTAAGTAAACGTATATATCAAACTAGATTGATTGAAATAGATTGATTGATTGATTGAATGAGGGTAGGGCTTAATTTTTATAAAGAAAACGTAAGTAAGTTAAATTAATGGATACCCTCAAATAACATAGTCTATCGATTAGACAAAGACCTAAAGATAAAGTGACTCGGACGATAGTAGATAACAATTTCATCGCAATTCGTATGGGCTCGCTCGCTGGCTAGTTCGTCAACTGTCGGTATGAGTATGACGACGGTCGCTGATGCGTTGGTTCGAAACCAAGTCGAAACAATGAACTCTTTTTGAAGTATTCTTTAGATTATTCGTAACGAATTCAATGTTGTAGCAGTGTAACAATTTAAAACTTGAGGGGTTAGTACATACTGACGCTGTGTGTATGTATTATCTACAGGGCGAAATGTAAGAATATACCCAAAAAATCCAACGGTGCGTGCGTGAGTGTTTCCGCATGACAGTAAAAAACGGGCTAATCTGGAGGAACGGATATTACAAATATCGCGACCTGGATCACGAATGATATCACGTCAGTGCGACAAACTGTCAATAGCTAGCAAAATCAAAACAATTGTTGATACTAATGGTTGATATCGAAAAAAATGTACTTACTATGTAATTACATAAAATTATTCATAAAATAAAAACTTTGTGAATTTTTGTATCGTATTTCACTAATAAAATTATTACTTTACATAGTTTCAGTAGTTATGTCACTTTTGCTCAGCGGCTGGACCGCGCAGGCAAGCAGAAAAAATACTTCGTATTATTAATGCAAATGGTTTTTTTTTGTCCACAGCCACAACATTAGGAATGATTACTTTAGAATGATAGTCGACCTGGCACTGCGTACTGGTTCGATTCCGTTTATTTACCTTACGACTGATGAAGCGCGCGAACTCAACGCAATTCGGCTTCGTCAGACGGCTCCCGTGGCGGACGAGCGCGTGCTGGATAATCGTGGCGTGTACTTTCTGCCGGCGGAATTGAATGACAACCCGCGCATGAACCCAGTTGGTACTAATGCACAACCATCTTACGTGCCTGGTTTTAACTTACCTGTTCCAAACTGGACTGTAGAGGACTTCATTCCAAACGGTGGAGCGCAAGCAAACGGTGGGCCGGAAGCAAACGGTGGGCCGGCAGCAAACGGTGAGCCGGAAGCAAACGGTGGGCCGGAAGCAAACGATGGGCCGCAAGCAAATGGTAGGGAGCAAGCTAACAGTGGCCCGGAAACAAACGGTGGCCTACAAGTAAACGGTGGGGCGCAAGCAAATGGTGGGCCTCAAGCAAATGGTAGACTAGAAGCAAACGGTGGGCAGCATGAAAACTTTGAGGCGCAATCAAACACTGGGCCACAAACAAACGATGGGGCGCAAGCAAACGGTGGGCCGCAAGCAAATGGTAGGCCAGAAACAAACTGTGGGCAGCAAGAAAACGTTGGGGCGCAAGCAAAAGCTGGGCCGCAACCAAACGGTGGGGCGCAATCGAACGGTGGGCCGCAAGCAAACGGTGGGGCGCAAGCAAACGGTGGGCCGGAAGCAAACAGTGCACCAGAAGCAAACGGTGGGCAGCAAGAATACGTTGGGGCGCAAGCAAACGCTGGGCCGCAACCAAACGGTGGGGCGGAATCAACCGCTGGGCTGCACCCAAACGCTGGGCCGCAACCAAACGGTGGGGCGCAAGGAAACGGTAGACAGCTACCAAATGGTAGGCAGCCACCGAATGGCTGGCAGCCATTAAACGGTTGGCCACCAATAAACGGTTGGCAGGCAATGAACGGTTGGCAGTCAATAAACGGTTGGCAGCCACTAACCGGCTGGCAGCCATCAAGCGGATGGCACCAACCAAACGGTTGGCAGCCAATACACGGTTGGCAGCAACACAACGGTTGGCAGCTAATAAATGGTTGGCGGCAACATAACGGTTGGCAGCTAATAAACGGTTGGCAGCAACCTAACGGTTGGCCACATCCAAATAATTGGCAGCAACCATACGATTGGCAACCAAACGGCATGGCACAACGAAACGGTAGGCAACAACCAAACAGTGGGCATCACCCAAACGGTAGGCAAACAAACGGTGGGCAAGAACCAAACGCTAGGCTACAAACAAACGGTGGGCAACAACCAAACAGCAGGCGACAGCGAAACGGTGGGCAACAACGAAACACTGGGCAACAACCAAACGGTGGCCCGGTTAATCTAGATTGGAATTTTATTGAAGACGATGAGGAATGGCCACATTACGATTACGCCGATGACGAAAAAAATTTTGCAAGAGATGAGAGAGAGATGGCCGAAGCCATTGCTGCAGCAGGCCCTGAGGAGGAGTGTACGGAGCAGGAAATGTCCGACGCTATCGACGCGATGTGCCTCGATGAGCGCATTCACAACATATTTAGGCCCACTAACGCAAACTAAGACTTGATTGATGTGATCTGGTATTGTTGTAGTTTATGTATAACTTGTATTTTTGATATCTGTATATTTATTATTACTCTAATAAGGTTTGGATTAACTTTAAAAAAATCCAGGACCATTATGTAGATTTTTTAATTAATTCTCATCATTCACAATAATTTATTTTGTAAATTATGTTACTGTTTTGTTAGCTAAATATCATAATATTTAAATCATTGTATGCATTATTGCTCAGTATATCAATATCTATTGAATATTACAGTGATTAAACAGTAGAAGTTTTAAAAATAGCATGATAAGTATTAAAATCGTATTACCTAAGTTGTAAGGGCGAGATCGACGGGCGAGTTTTACCACGGTGTTGTGGCTGGTCATCCTCGCGGTTGAAGAACACCATCGCGGTTTTGAAAACAGACGAGCCGAGGAGCGAGGATGGGGCCATGGCGCGCCGCTGAAATGCGACACTTAAAAGCAAGTGGTACGCTCGTCGATTGCGGCCTCTCATTTGTATCTAAAATATAATCAATGTTTAACCATAGAATAGTTACACAATTCTTAGAATCGGGATGAATCAGGATGATGATGAGGAGGAACAGCATGTAAAATAGATTCCTTGACATTACGTCCCGCCATGTCAAGCAGGCACACCGTCAAGTTTGAAAAATGTTGACTGTGCACAAGTTTTATGGCTTATTACGGAAGTAGTATCTGGAAACTAAAATGCTTTAAAAACATTAAAATGCGTGTGTTTAATTAAGTATTTGTAATTTAAGAAAATTAAAATAAAAAATCTGGAAATCATGGTACATATATGTAGGTATTCAAAATGAACTGTTTTTTTTCATGTAATGGGAATATTAAGAGTGTGTGTGTGTGTGTGTGTGAAGTGTTACACGAATGGATAGAATAAGAAATGAGTACATAAGAGGAAGCCTGAAAGAGGCACCGATATCTGAAAAGTTGTGTGGAAATCGGTTATCATGGTATGGGCATGTGATACGGAGGAGTGAGGAAAATGTTGTGAAGAAAGTTTTGAGTGTGAATGTCGATGGCTATAAGAGTAGGGGGAGACCAAAGAAACGATGGATGGACTGTGTGAATGATGAATTGGTTAGAAAGGGTGTGATTATAGAGTTGACTAATAGAGAAGTGTGGAAGTAAAAGACATGTTGCGCCGACCCTAAGTAAATTGGGATAAGGGCAGGCGAATGATGTATTTCATTAATATTTAACTGAAATGTATAGGAAAAGGCCAAGCTAAGCTGACCTTGTAGTTTGTAGAAAATGTTGTATGAGGTGTGAAAAATAAATAAAAATTACAAAAAATTGTTTCATTAACATACCTACTTGTGTAAACGACCCTTTCAAACACCACCATTCATTTATTAACTGGTGGGTGATTCTCAGACTGCTTTAGGTAGGTACAGACGCCAGCTTATGAAGCTACCCCAATCTGTCAAAAGGTTCATGTTTAATTGGCAAAATTTGACAGTTTGAGGTAGCTTGATGTGCTGGCGTCTGCACTAGCAAGAAGCTTATAGATAAAAGTGGAATGGAGTGTTCTCCAGACACCAAAGTGAAGACAACTGTGGGCTAACGCTCTCTTTCTGAATACATACATGAGAGAGAAAACACATCACTGTCTCGTTCTGATGCATGTGCTAAAATGTTCAAATTATATAAATAATAATTATTAATAATTATTATTATCCAAATTATTATTATCTTATAATTATTATTATTATCTATTATTATCTAAATTTTCTAGGAATCTTTTCCAACTATTATTTCTACGTAACTTTTATTTCTACATTTTCACAATTTTCATATCTACTATAGATATGAAAATTTTATGAAATCATAAATTGATAGGTATCATCGCTTAGCGTAGTGCCGACGTTAATTATGCCGTCTGCGGCCTCATCTTTTGAACGCCAGGTATACAGTGGTTGCGGCACAGCGGACAGAGCTCCGGCGGGATCTCTTGGCGACATGGAGAGTGCGATTGTCGCAACCCAGTGCCTGGGCACGCCACGATAGCGGTGGTAAGTCCCCTCTTTGAGTAGTGGCTTGAGAGGCGGCACGGCGTCCTCACTTTCCGCCTGACGCAGGTCCTCACCGGACACGGTTGTTTCGGGAGGTTCCTGTTTCGGTTAAGGCGGGAGGAAACGCCCGGGGGTTTTCACTGCGAAGATCGCCCTGAGGACACGGTGGAGCATACGGTGAAGGTCTGCCCGGCTTGGGCGGAGCACCGCCGTGTCCTCGTGGAGGCGATCGGCAGCGGCGATCTCTCGCGTCCGGCCCTGGTCTAGGCTATGGTATGGAGCGAGAGTGCATGGGTAGCCGTCACCTCCTTCTCATGTAATACTCGCGGAGAGGGAGGCGGCGCACGTGAGGACGTGAAAGAGATTTTGTGGTGGTAATTCGGACTGAATTTTAGCCACCCTATTGGCGACGAATTTGTCCCAGCGATGGGGCGAAGAATGTGCCCCACACAAACTTACAGTAGAGTTAGAAATGCCATAATTCTATCAATAACATTGCGGTGCCTACAAGCATTGACAATACAGCTGATTAATTGCACTAACAAAAGTATAACGCACAGCTCCAGGCGCGCAAAAGAAACGACCTTACGAGGGGAGATTTTGGATTTATCGCTTACAAGACTAAACGAGACATCAGCATTGAAAACGTGTAAATAAACTACTCTCCCGTAAGCCTTTTCATTGGCATCTGCGAAGCCTATAACAGCAACTGCCTGACAATATACCAACATGACGTGGAATTTTTATTCGATTGAGCAATGGATGCTCTTTCCGAAGGCGAGCTCACAATATAACAATATTGTCGGGCCGGGTCGTCCCAATCACTATTAGAAAGTCAAAGTTTCTTTATAAGTAACTTGGCATATAAAACGACGGGAGCTACAAATCCCATAACATCCCATATACACACGACAGGATAATGCACTTAGTAAAAACTTGCGCAGTCGAATTAATTTTAAGATTGAACATGTCAGACGCGGGTGACCAACCTAAGCCTAAGTAGAACCTTGTGCTTATCATCACCATCATGTGATAGTAGAATCGAATCTAGAGCGGTTTGCGAGTTACTTGTCCTCTTCACAAGATCAAACTGACCGGCTTTCATAAGACTTATTACTTGAGCGGCGGTTTCAACGGCCTCTGCTTCGCTGGCTACACTATAAACAAAGTCATCCATGCATAGCCCAGTCTTAATAGTATCTTTCGCTTTCGGGAATCTTTCACCCTCATCAGCGGCTAGTTGCTTGATAGTGCGAAGCGCATGGAAAGAACTCTACTTAAGCCCAAAACAAATACTATTTAACTCGTAAACTTCCAAAGATTCTTGAGGTGAAAATCTATACAAAAAACTACTAAAGTTTAGTACTTATGCTCCTCGGTTATAAAGGTGTCTTTGTCTTGGGCGACCTCTACTATTTAATCACCAACATAACTCTGTTAACGCCATCTATAACTATAACTACATATCTAACTACATCTATAACTACAACGATCTACGCAATAAGAAGCAACCACGACCACAGAGTACATTTACATAGACCACGACGCGTGAAGTAGGGGTCGCAACTCGTACCAACTGCACTATGATTCTTTACTGATTTGACTCTGCTCAGAGATGGCACCAGTGGTATCATTTGAGACATTATTTATTATTTCAATAAAAACCAGCCATCATCATCTGCCTAGCCTTATCTCAACTATTTTGGGGTCGGCTTCCAGTCTAACTGGATGCAGCTGAATACCAGTATTAAACATTGAGAGACTGCCTAAGTGACCTCCACAACCCACTTTTAGGTAAACTCCTTGGTAAGACTGGTTGTCGGACTTGAAGGTCTACTATAATACATACACTCGTGTTCCGTACAAAAACCAACACGAATTTCAAGAAAATTCCACATTGATTTTCGAACGATAAAGCAAAGTTAGTAAATCTTAATTGTTATGTAGAACAAAAACCAAGCAATGTACCTACCTAATGCAATCCTGATATTGTTGGTGCAATCTACGTCTTATTGTTTATATTCGTGATTTTTTCAGAATTTAATTTTTAATGAGGTTCAAAAATGTTTACAAAATCTAAAATAGTGATATGTAGATCGTGCTTTAAATAGCTTTCATTTGATATAGAGTACCACACGATAGGTGTGGGTTTTCTCTGTGTAGGGATCGCTCACTGAAATCGCATCGGTGAAAACACCAAACTCAAACTTAAAGCATTTATTTCAATTAAACCATTTAAAGGCACTTATGAATTCTCAAAAAGCCGATCAGTTGGAAAGTTGAAGCTAGTTGCCCAATTCAAAATGCAGATCTCTATGGAGAAGAACGGGCAAGAAACTCCAAGGACACTCTTAAATCAAGTTAGGTATCTACATGTGAGAACAATGTAAAAAAACATTCTAAATGTAAGATTAAAAATAAGCCCTGGAAGTTAGGAGATGACCAGTCTCAGCCGACGGCGCCCGTTCACGAACTTGAAGCATGGAACAGCACCATCCAGCTCAACCATTTTGTAGGGAACCGAATGATCAATGATGTAGGTACCTCTATTCCGTTTATAAAAAGTACTCTGTGCGAATGATCCAACACACGCGCCACCATCATTGAGACATTGAAGTGAGCATGACATACTCTCAACTGCCACGCTTTTTCAAGTCAATGTAAATCAAAACAACATAATAATCGGAAGCATGGTACCTACTCATATTTACAATTTTTTACAAAATGCTTTTAAATTAAGTATACAAAACTATAGTTTGCAATGTAGAAAACATTTTCAAAAAAAGTAATAACCGACGTCCGAAAAAACACTACAAAGCGAAAAATAACTTTAATTTTCGAAGTCGGTGTCTTTGGATATGTATTTTTATTTTTTGTCACCGCCTTCTGAAATTAAAGTTAATTTTCACTTTAGTGTGTTTTTTCTGAATGGCCATTAGTTCTACCATAAACCATTCCAAGGTTATCCATTAATTATCGGACACCCTGTTTACAGATGAACATAGAACCTCCTCCTTTTTTGAAGCCATATAATAGGACACACTACAGTTCAGTTTTCTCTATTCGGTGCTAATAGGCATTCCGGTTGTAATAAGAAGTACTTACTTCATAATCAGCCTATAATGCTGGGACACAGGCCTCCTCTCGGTGAGTGTCAGTGGGCCGTAATCCACCTCGCGGGCCGATGTTACATTTGTCCGAATGTCTGATTCTAAGACATGCCGTTTCCGTTTCTTCAAGATGTTTTCCTTCACCTTTTTGAGAGCAGTGGTCATGAAATAATTTACATTAAGTAAATCGCCTGACTGGACTCGAACCTACGACCTGAAACTGGTAAGTAGCAGTCGTTACCACTGGGCCACCACTGCTCCTCAAGTACTTACTTATTCCATGGAAATTATATTGACATGGCGACGTTTGTTCAGATTCTGTCCCCTCGCCACATTAACCTTGTAGCCGTTGAGTTTGTCAGAGAATATCTTGTATCCTACGCTTTTACAAGTGTAGTCAATTGCCTGTGTATTTAAATAAGTCATTAGTCACCTAAGTAAAGAAACAGACGGCTTTGAAGGCGGTCTGTGACAGAAGTTGTGCGCTCAACGCGCTTTTCGCGCCACGTATTTTATTAGTTCTGTCGTCTTTCAAATCCGAAATCATGATCTGTGCTTCCTCTATGATTGAAAAACATATGGAGGTGGAATGTCTATAATAACTAGACTCGATTCTCCAAAAAAAACTGTACCTACCTACTTTGTCATTGTACAGTCAGCGTCAATAATATCGGTACGAACTGACTGTTCAAAATGATCTTAACAACAATGAAAATTAAGTATTAACTCAATGACACAAGGAATATTTCAGAATGAAGACAGTACACGACAACTGTCATTCTGGAAAGAATTGTATCCCCTTGAGATAAAGTTTAATGTTCTTAGTTGCTGAGATCATTTTGAACAGTCTGTTCGTCCCGATATAATTGACGCTGACTGTACAACTTCAAACCTAATGACTTGATAGATTGACATCGGAATTGTCATTATCATTAAAACTGTCTATTCTAAGGATTTTAAGTATTTTTTTTAGAGTTTATTGCTAAGTCTTTAAGAATGATTCATAGTCACCCAACATCGATATTTTGTATAATTGCGACAGAATTTTGTGAAAGATTTTCCTTCTGTGGACTGAGAAGTACGTACTGATGCTAGCTTATTAAGGTATCTCGACGCTTCGCCGGTTGCCATATGTGGGTTCAGCAGAGCCTTTTAATAGCCTACCTAGCTGAGCGTACAGTGTGGGGTCGCGATATTACATGAATTTAAACTTTCCACGACATGCCATATGTGACACGAAGATGTAGCTAACGAACTGAGACGTTTGCGAGAGAGGGCTTACCACTTCACATGGGTACCTACGCCTTTACTACCAAAGTAGCTAATAAAATAATAAACTTGTAACAAGCAAAAATACAGAAATCCGACGTTGGTTGGTAATGGGAGGCAGAATGCTTGTTTTGACTCCCTTTGATGAGTACTGTACTATTTTATAAGTTTAAAATTAGTGGTCGTGGATTAAGTTTGTATAGCTGTCAGTAGCTAACATCCACCCACAACAGGAGCATCGATCTCGCTGGGCAGCTGGACGCAGCAAGGTGACTGTCAATGGCGTCTAATTGGAGAGGCCCATATCCAGCATAAACTGCTTTAGGGTACTGATGATTCTGTAACAAGTGACTTTTATCACTAACCGGAAACAAAACCAATTCCGGACTGAGAATTTCCTGAGCACTAACCCAAACTGTACCTAATACTTACTTTGCCCGAACGAGGGTTCGAGCTCAGGACTTGTTCAGCAATAGCCTCTTGCACCCAACAATGCACTTATTGTACCCATGTCCAGTTAATTACTTTTCTTTTTAGCTATACTGTCACTATATCTAAGAAACGTGTTATGCCTCCACGAGAACGCTGCCACTGTGGTGTATCACATATTTATCATGATGTGCTACACTATGCCGCTGATGGGTGCCATATTGGCCGACAACTTTATTGGAAGATACAGGTATTGGTCTTAATTGGTTATTAGATATTTTGTCCGAATATACCTACACACGTCATGACGAAATTTCAATACGGTCTATAGATCATACAAAAAATATTACCTACAACTTAAAAGGCCTTTATTTATTTTTTTACTTTCAGAAGTTTTTGTTTGGGTCGGGGGCTTTTTTTTTTATTGAACTTTTATTTTCTGCTTTTTAAACATAATATAGTAATAGTAAACACGCTTTGATCGTCACCTGTCACTCTTAAATCTGCACAGCTTTACGTATGTTTCCCACAGTGAAGTTTGTTACTAATTTATCCTCATTCCTCATCTTGATCACCATTTATCTATAACCTATTCATTGAGACCTTTTTAATGAGCCCAAACACGATACTTCTGCTGTTTGATGTTGCGTAACTTGGGTATTTTGGAAATTCCAGGTGATGCTCCAGCATCAGTTCAAGGTTAATTTGTTCGTCTAATAACATTGAAGAAATAGAATACCAAATTTCGACTCGATCAGACCCGTGGAACATGCTCAAATCCCTTCATCAACCAGAAAAGAGTTGATAATTTTCAAACGGCTGAACCGATTTTGATGTAACTTGTCTAAGAACCGCCGCTAGAAAACCTACTTTTAAATTTAAAAAAACAGCACATTAATTGGTTCACCCGTATATGAGCTACGGTGCCACAGACAGACACACAGACACATAGCGGTCAAACTTATAACCCCCTCTTTTTGCGTAGGGGGTTAAAAACTTTAAAAAAATACTTGCTGTTTTTCCCGAATTTTCCAATGTATCCGGCAATTTTTTAAATGTATTTTTCAGAAAAACGTAATTCAGACTATTACGAAAAATTTTAACATGAAAAATTATCACATCGCATCGGCCGAGCCGTTCTCAAGTGATGCGGTTGCCAACGAACAGTTTTCATCTTTATTTACATAATTTAATAGATACTCGTAAGTCGTGCGCCCGTTGATGAATTTTCCCACGGGCAAGAATGATGAAATTCCATACCAACTTTCATACCCTATTTAGCACAATCAAGACGACAAATTTAAAAAAATCCTCTTTAGTTCTCACTTCGTTATACATATAATGAACTCTTGCGCCAAACTTTATGCTTCTACACCTAGCGGTTTAGATTGTGCGTTATTTGTAAGTGGACCTACTTTTTTATTAAGTACAATAATTAGTATGAGTGTACGACTAAACGCCGACAGACTGAACACCGAAAAGACTTTAATTCGACGAGACTCTTCGCCGATAGGACTCTTGGCGGACAAGGCATGAGCCTTTAGTAATAACGCAAGGATGACCTTGCGTTATTACTAAATAGTCAAGTAACTAGTCAATTACTAAGTAGCCAATAACATTCAAGTAGCGCTCGCCAGGCGCAGCCACGGCACCGCTCGCTTCGCTCGCTCGGCTCGGTCCATCGCTCGCTCGGCTCGCGCGCGGTTGGTCACAATTCTAACCTAACATATTACATACCTAATGAGCCCTGTCGGCGAAGAGTCCTGTCGGCGAAGAGTCCTGTCGGCGAAGTGCCCTGTCGGCGAAGAGTCCCGTCGAAGTAAAGTCTTGTCGTTGTTTAGTCGTACACTGAATTGTTATCAACGTCACCTTCCATCCACCAAACCACACTGGGTCCGCGTGGTGGATTGTGGCTTATTCCCTCTCACAGAGAGGAGGCCTGTGTCCCAGCAGTGGGAACATTATAGGCTGATAATGCTAATCACCTACCTGTCATAATTTATTTGGGGTCGGCAGATCACGTCTTTTTCTTCCAAACGTCTTTATTGACGGCTAATAAAGATGTATGGAAAATAAATACGTACCTATATCTCAAGAGTTTACTTCTACTTTCCGATCCATGACATCTTCACACTAGCTATCTTTTAGTGAAACAGAAAGTACTACATTGTTCTATGGTGCCTACTGATCATTGGTTAAGTTATAAAAACTGGCGAACTCTTGACCAATGAAATGTAAAGACTGGTCTCTTCAGCGTTGCAAGCTCAACCGGCAGCATTTTGATGGCACCACATATGACCATCAGATGATCAGACTCATTAGTTGACATTGTACTTAGAACGAACCCCGTACAAATATGAATGTTTTCGGCGGAAATCACTATTGATTTCGATTAGAAGGGTTCGTTTAGAAATTCGCAGCACCAGTACAATACGTGCAGAACATTATGTGTAGTCGACCTCGCGGTTGATTGAACACATGGGACAACCATTCCCTATAAATTTAAAATTTCACTATGGTTTGAATTATCTAGCTGCCACATACATATATAAGTAGACCCTGTAATTTTACTTATGTTACTTATATTTTGTAACGTGCACGTGACGGACGGTAAACCAACCATTTACATGTTAGACAATAGGTACTTACATAAGTTGCAAACTAATAAAATGGCTAATTGATATTGTTTCAGAGTAATACTATATTTTTCAATAATATACCTACTTGGGACTGTCCTGACATGTTGTTCTGCGATACCTCCGCTCATGTTGCCGCCCACGTAAGTACTTACCTGTAATTATGAAAATCAGCAGCAGTCATGCGATAAACTGGAGCGACAGTTTCTTCAACTTCAGTAGAACTTATCTCTTCGTTATTTGTATACAAAAGGAATCCATGAAACAGTTCGAACGCAGTTATTGGTAAAATAAAATGAACGACGGAGAGGACAGGATTTAATTTATAGAACGTTCGTTAATTGTAATAATTGGCTTCGCTGATAAATAGAAGAATAATGAAATTGTCCATCTCGAGACAGTTCAGAACATCCTTAATTTATAGTTTTCTTGCAACATTTTCTCAGATTAGAACTACCTAGTTTATTCTGCACTGCAGTGAAAATTGTTATTTAATATAAAACGTTCATACTTTTGTTGTTTTTATAGTGTAAATGTATAATTACTATACCTGTGTGTGGAATAGGACTATTTAATACCGTTCTTTTATTGCTACCTAGCTTTTGCCAGCGACTCCGCCCTCGTTGAGTTCGAAAATTATCCCACTAGAACGTATTATCGGGATAAAAAGTATTCTATGTGTTAATCCAGGTTACAAACTATCTGATGGGAAAATTTCTCCCAAATCCCTTCAGCCGGTTTTGCGTGATTGAGGAACAAACATCTAAACGTACAAACTTTCACATATTATAACATTAGTAGGATAGGAATATTCACGACCTGCGGGGTAGTTGCGTAACAGACTAATAGTAGCAATGGCTTACATTTTGAAGGTTCAACAGCATTCATTGCGTTATTTACGTTGTTGGGCAGACAAATTTTTCAAACTAAAGAGGCAATGGATTAGCAATATCCGTCAAAATTATTCAGATTCTGATTAATTGTGTGTTACATAATTAGGGTACTGGTTCTTTAATATAAAACACATAAATAAGTTACTCTTCTACAGAATAATTTTTTATCCTGTGCGCAAACTGTAACCATAAATTCAGCCTAACATTCTAGAACCCCAGCGTAGAAATTTTGCGTCGGTTATATGAAAAAGATTCAGCTGTTTCATAGAAAAGTGAACATTATGAGTCTGTGTTGAGATCAACACAGATCGAAATAACGCACTCACAGATGTGAACGGTTTAAAGAACCTCCATATTAAAAAAAACCTGCACAGTAGTAGGGCTAAATTAGTTGTGAGACGAGCCCCGGCGTGCAGCCTATGCGTTACGTTGGTCTGTGAGTGGTTTATGAACTTCCTTATTGAAAAGACAATTATAGTGGGGTTAAATTAGTTTCACTAGTGATCGGTTACAGAATTTTATTATTAATTGGAAAATTGAGTTACTTATAAGGTTTGGTGGAAAACATGTATATTCTACTACTACATTTGTAGTTATGTCTCAGCAGCCACAATATGAAAGCGCGAGCAAGCAACCTACAGTGTGACAAGGCCTCATCGACACCCGACGTAGTAATTTCCCATTGCTTGCAAAGTTTATTTTTAGTACAATAACTAACGCTTGCGTTCCTGCATACACACACAGCCTTCAGTATGTGGTTATTTCCCATTGCTTCCAAAGTTTTTGATTTTAGTAAATTAATGAACGCCTGCGATCCTGCATATTATTGTAATACCTAAAGGCACAACACTCATGAACTGATTGCTGCATCCTTACAGATCATTCCTGACGAACAGGGGCCCAAGTCTGCTATTTTTATAAATTCGTCATTCCAACACGATCCCATTGTCATTTTGCTAAAAGTTCGTAATCTGCTAAATTCATAATGGTCGATCATTGGTCGGTCAATGGTCTCGTAATAGAATTGTGTTATAATGAAATTTGAACATTTATTCATGCCCGATTTCATTTATATCTATTTTTACATATTACTTATTCGTTTATTAGTGTTAAACTTTAGCAGATTACTGCCTAAGTCAGTCATTCATTTGTTTTTATGTACGAGATTACCAATAAATGCCATTTCTTTCAATGGAGTGTCAGTATCTGACCATTGGAAAGCCATAATGACGCCATTATATTAGTAGATTACCAAACTTGTCAAAATCAACAATTATGAAATCAATGATAGACCATTTTGACACTATTGTAATAGCTGACTTGAGGCGCAGGTTCCGACGAACAGGAATGCACGTGTTTCTAAATACACACCTACGCAAATAAACCTATATTTCCCTACCTATATTCTTTCTAACTATCACTAAAGTAATATAACAGTAGATTGTAAGCACACGGGGTTTCTCATTAATGGTCAACTATAAGTTTATTTTTCGTATAACCAAAAATGACAGAAGAGGCCTAAACTCGATGTTTTTCTGTGTACGTTCTACAAAATCATGGTTTTACAGGATATAGCGTGCAAAACTGTGATAGTTAAATAAATTATGCGAACAAAACTATCTTCTTCTGTTTTAAGACATTTAGGGCATTACCAAGGAAATGGTTAAGGCCAATCACTGTAGTTTTTCCTCGAAATACGGTAGAAAAGTGTCTGTCTTTATCTACTTTGTAGAAAAAAGTTTACTTATACTGCCATACCTATATCCCCGTGTACGCGGGACCTCCTAATTGCTTAAGCTTATATAATTTTAAATATTTAAACAAATATTACTATTCTTTTTTATTCTATTTGTTGATTGCTATAGTAAATAAAGGTTCGTAATACATTTTTGTTATTTAACTATTATTTTGAACGCCGACGTGTGTTATTTTAGTGGAATAATAGTCTTGTTCCACTAAAATAACACAAGTTTAAAAAAACGACGTGAAATCGGCTATGGCGTTGGCGGTTATTTTGCGGTTTTTACCGATATTGACAGACTGACACCGCAACTCCGGTCAAAGTTAAAAACCGCAGCACCGCATTCCCGGAGCGGAATCAGCTGCAGTGTGATAACCGACTTTGTGACTGATATCTTTGTTTACAACAGGTGAACGTGCCGATAATCCAACGTTAATGGTGATTATATTTTTTCTATCCTACTTTCTACTATAATAATATTACGAGTATAATCGAGAAAGTTTGTACGTTTAGATGTTGGCATGTTTGTCACTCAATCACGCTAAAACGGCTTAACGAATTAGAATGAAATTTGGCACACATATAGATTATAACCTGGATTAACACATAGGTTACCTTTTATCCCGGTAATACGTTCCCGTGGGATAATTTTCGACCTCCACGCGGGCGAAGTCGCTGTCAAAGGCTAGTACATAATAATGAAATGACGACAAAAATTGAGTCATCGTTTGTATCGTGTGTGACTGCACTCTTACTCTTCGATTGGTTAGATATTTGTAGTCTGGGCTCCAGTTACACTTTTTCTTGTTGACTACGGCTATAGCTTGAATTTTGTTACCTGTTTCGTTAGAATAGTAGAAGAGCTTTTAGGTTTGAGGCAAGCGATTTGGATTTTTCGAACACTGATTGGATTTTCGTAGCTAATAACACTGAAAAAAAAGTTATCTATTTGGGAGCATGCAACATCTAAATGCAGGTGGCAAGATCTTTCCGCAGTCAACATTAACAAAACATTAATTCATCATCAAAATCATCAAAGCCTAAAATCTTATACTAGTTACCAAAAATATTTACAAAGCTAATTATAATAATAATGCCTAATATAACGGTGATAACGTGGCCACATGTTTCACTAATACCTAACTACCATACTAATTGGATAGGTGTATAGATACTTTCTGTGTTATTTATAAACGTCTCTTAACTTTTAATCACTTGATAATTAATTGATATGCCTAATTCTTATTTATAAACGCTATTTAGCGGTAAGAGGTCGTCATGCAATTGATTTGTAGGTGGTACCACCGGTGCCTTGTTTAAAGCTTTTATGTGTTTATACCTTACTAAAATAAACAATGAGCGCGAAGTTTAAATCTTAAAGTAGAAGAGTGTTTCTTGAGATAACTTTGATGAAATATCGCTCCTTGCTGCTACCGACGCGCGGTGTCGGTGGTCGGGACCGCGACCTAAGATTATACTCATTCTTTGAAACTTAAGATGCTTGTTTTATGTTCCATTATACTACGGCTAAACACAAAAGTATACGATGAAGGAAAAGTTGGAGCAAACTAGTGGAAGTATTGACTGGCTGTGTCTGTTTATTTTTGTACTTCATAACTTATCCGCATTCTGGCGGTGTATTGCACAATGCTGAGAACGTTATTGGGAGTAATAAGGTTCGATACCGATGTCGAAATATCATTTTCCTCATAAGATTTAAAATAAAAGCGTATCTAAGTATTCTGTTGATGTCATTTTATTTTAAATTTCAGAACTACATCAATGGTCGGGCTGCTGCTCATAGCTACTGGTACTGGTGGAATCAAGCCTTGTGTTGCAGCATTCGGAGGAGACCAGGTGTGTTCATTTTCTCTCAGGCACCCTTCAAATCTAGCGTAGGCTTTCGTCGAATGTTTATTCTGCTTAAGCTGCAACAGGCAATCATCATCTGGCTATAGCAGTCCACTGCTGGACATAGGTCTCTTCAAATGCAAGCCATTCAGCTCGATGCTGGGCAACAGTCATCCAGCTGCTACCAGCCACCCAGCGGAGATTGTCGCTAGCCTGAGAGCATCTTACCTTACGTTTGCCAATTCGCAGTCTCTACTCCAGAACACGTCTATCCCAACGGTCATCAGTTCTACGGCTACTGTGGCCGACCTATTGTCACAATAGCCTGATAATTCTGTAAGCTATGTAGACCACTATGGTTCTCTGCCGGATCACTTCATTCCGGATTCTATCCCTCAAAGAGACTCAAAGCATAGCTCGTTCCATAGTTCGCTCTGAGGAACCTTGTATTTAAGGACCAGCCGTACTTTGCGTGTCCACGTTTCAGCTGCATAGGTCAACAGGCAATGCTGGGTGGAAAAGTATGAGAATTAGCTCACAAAAATCGCGGCGGGATATTTTCGCGCTTTCGATCTTCAACGCACTGTTTAGCGCCGAGAGTTGAAAATCACACACAATGTTTTTTCGTCGTTCTGAGACTTAGTCGCGCTGTACTCTGTTGGATTCTCAATGTTCGGTTCAACACCGACTGACGGTTGAAAATCTAGTGCGTGATAAAATCCTGCCACGATTTTATTACGTCTGTGTGGACGTCGACTTACAGCGTTTACGACGAGAGTGGATCATATTTTTATATTACTAATATATCGATAAATAATGATTGAAGCAGATTGTAGCAAGTAAAGGGCATTTTTGCCCAAAAAACATCAGAACAATAGATTCCATTCGTACAGTAAGTATATTTTAAGCACATTTTATGTCCTATCATAACTTCGAAAAATATTTGACCGAATTTCATTTCACCTAAAACTTTTCAACTTCGTCTTTATTTACTTTATCGAAGTCACGTCTGCCACTGTATCAGTTGACCTATTAACAATTAGATTTTCTTCATTACTCCGACGTTTCATTTAGTCGAAAAACTTTTTACCGAAGTTACACTTAGCCGAAATAACATTTGTTCGAAGTTCATTTTATCGAATGTTTCCGAACATTCAATATACTACTGTTTTGTTAAATTAATTATTTAAATGTAGGTGGCACTTAATAAAACAGTTGATTATGACCAAAAGTGGTTTTAAGTGGTCCCAGTAAGAAGCATGCAAACAAAGATACTTGCTTCAGGCATGCAGCATGCAAGTAGACATGCAGCGTGCAAGCAGGCATGCAGCATGCCAGCAAGCATACAGCATGCTAGCAAGCTTGCAGCGTGCAAACAAGCATGCAATATGCAAGAAAATATACAACATGCAGCAAGCATTGTTTCTGTCACGCCTCCGGCACTGCGGGGATTGGTCGCCTCCACATCGTCGCAGATGATTTTAACGCTCACCACCGCAGCTTCGGCTTGCTGGCCGCCGTCGCCGGCCAGCCTCAGCCGCGGCGGCGAGCCTCCAAACCTCAGCTCCTACGCGCCTACGTGGGCTTAAATTACACTCTAGGGGTAGGGCAGACAAGACTGCGTGAAGTTGGTTTTGCAGCAATTCGTTTCTCACTAAATTTTGTAGCACAACATATTGACTTTTTATGACTATTTTAATTTAATATTTTAAATGCTACCTAGTAACCGGCTATATATTTTTGACCAAATAATATTCCGTAAAATGTTGTTTCGGTGTGGTGAAAATATGGCAAATAAATCATTTGGTAAATGAAAAAAGTTCATAAGAGGCTTCGGCCAATAGCAAAAAGTTATTTTGTAAATCGGCGAAACATAGTTCGGTAAAATAATACCTATGACACATGATACTTCGATGATCTAAAAATATGTCAAACAATGCATATAGCAAAAAAGACATCGGTCAATAGTTTTCGGTAAAATGAAATTCGAACAATAAAAAAATTCGGAAAAGTGATCGGTTCCCCTGACCCGGACGGCGAACTTCGTACCGCCAACAAAAGTTGTCTGAACTTTTTGTGAGACAAATAAATGTCAATTCATCCTCCTAATATTATAAATGTGAAAGTTTGTGGGTATGGATGGATGGATGGATGGATAGATGTTTGTTAAGGCTCGTGCAGACTAGCGCGACGCGCTTTCACGCAAAAACAGCTGAACGGATTTGAATGAAATTTGGTACACAGGTAGTTTGTAACCTGGAATAACACATAATCTATAATTCTACTTCTCCCGCAATGATGCCGCGTATGCGCCGTGCTAAGAGCAGATGTTCTGTGCTCGCAGCCAAAAGGACGTAAAATATCTATAATATATAATAAGCTGCAAAGTATTTGAAAAAGTAAAAGACTGTTCATGACGAAGTAAATAAAGCAATATATAGGAACTTAAAACGTTGACAACTGACCAGCTAGCCAATAGCTAATTATTCAAAACCATTGGAAACGATTCCGTACCCTATCCAATATCAATCAATGTTATCATAGGAGTCCTCTAAACGCTGATCACAAATCCGAATCCCGAAAATATTGACAGTTTAAACCAAATAGGCGACCGGTATTGTTCCGTCAGCTATTTCCTGTCGGGGATTATACAAATCAGGTAACCGAAAATGTGTAAGTTTCGACTCGGAAGCCTAAATGAATAGGATCTCCTATTTTCGTCTCGTCGAAGGAAAAAGGAACATAGAACTTGAAAACAAAAAACCCTGTTGTCTTTTTATTATGGCTAAGAAATATTGATGAAAAGGGTCCTTCTAGGTCTCAAGATACTGTAAGGACGCTTAGTGGAAACCAATCGCAAATATAAAAGTGTTTGAGCGTTGATGAAGATTAAGATGTGTGTAAAAAAATGTACCTACATACGCGCCGAACTTAAAGGAGGATGATAAAATAAGGAGGACCAAAAAGTAGTGGAGAATGCCTGAACGACGAACTGGCAAGCGTTTACAGACAATCGAGGAGTCTGGATACCGTATCTAGACATATACATACATACATATTGTATACAATACATATATACGTAAGCAAAAAAAACAAAAACATAATTTTGGTGGACTCGCTCTTGCCATACATAGTGCACATTTATCATAGCCGTCGCTTCAGATCTAGTAGCGTCTACCAGAAAAAAATACTGTAGTCCGACTACGGCGTAGCACTCTTTTCGTAGCAGCAGTCTATGCTACGAAACGGCTCCACTTGATTGTTGCTACAAAATAGATGTTTGCATGCAGAGGCAACGTTGATCCGTAACGGTTATCTTTTCAGAAGGCCATTTCGAGGTTTTGGTTTTTTATTGAAAAATCATCTACATTACTTGCAACTATTCAAGATCAATTAAAAATATTAGATCAGTCATTAAAACACGTCTTTTAAATATGAACTTTGATTGTACAAACACCCTAAAATTAACAATGTTCTGACGTCTAGATCTTGAACTAGCACAATTATGAACCAAGTGTGTAACGCTTGCTTGAGCATATATAACGACCTTTGATATTTGCGTTTCCATGTCTCCTGATCTGATCTGCAGAGATCACCCCTTAGGCTCCAGTCTGTGTGCGATGTCCTATTTTAGCGTGTTGTATGCAGACGTTATGTACTTACCCCGGTGCTCAAAGTTATTGCATTCAGCAGGTACTATCGTATATAGTAATCTCACATCAAGGAAGTAGATCAGATATGATTGCGAAAGTATCAAAATTAAAGTAAACAAAAGTATGTACAACTATACAAGCCACGCACCCAATGGAATGTCCCATTGGCAAATATAACTAAGTTCCACTCACCCCATGGTATTTATTTATTTAATACTTTAAGCACAAACATGTACAGAGGCGGACTTAATGCCATAGGCATTTTCTGCCAGTCGACCTTTGGGTGATGCAGAGACAAACAGTGGTAGGTGCAATAAAATATATATACATAATTATATGCCTATCTATATATAAATATAAGCATAAATAAATATACATAAATAAACGAATTTACTTAAAACAAATGAGACAAACAATGAGAGAACATTATCGTTGTAATGATACTGCCAACTTCTTGCGAATATGCTCGCGAACTTTGAAGGTCAATCGGTTGGTTGCCATTCTGATTTCTTGGGGGAGCGCATTCCACAGAGAGATAGATTGGACGAAAAAAGAAGAGTGAATGAAGTCTGTGTGGTGAGTGGGGCATTGAAGAAGACGATTATGCGATGAGGGTAGATTTTTATTGTGGTTAGCGCAAATGTACTGAAAGTGGGGAGCTAGATAAATATATAGATGGTATTCCTATGCTTCTTTGCTTACTTATATTATATCAAAATAAAAGTGCCTGCGTAATCTAATATATATTATATACATCTGAAAGTCACTCACAGCCTAGCCCGCTGGGTCTTAGCACAAGAGTAGGATGTCTTGAACAGTAGACTAGTGACCTGCCCCTGTTTAGCCGTTTAACCGTGTGTGTGATTGAGGAACAAACATATAAACATTCTCATTCATAATTTTAGTAGGACTAGCTTTTGACAGCGGCTTCGCCCGCATGGATCTAGGAAATTATCCCATGAGACCAAACTACCAAGATAAAAGTATTATATAATTATGTTTATCCAGGTTATAAAATATCTGTGTGTCAAATTTCATGCAAATTCGTTTAGCCGTTTTTGCGTGATTAAGTCACAAACATCTAAACATATAAACTTTCACATTTATAATGTGCTTGTGGCTAAGTAATAACAACCGTACGTGTCGATCGATCAGGTTAAGCTAAGTTTGCCGCGGTTGGTCCGTGGATGGGTGACCATCTTTACATACCAAGACCCCTCCGTACCTCGGAAAGCACGTTAAGCCGTTGGTCCCGGCTATCATTCTTAGATCTTTGGCAGTCGTTACGGGTCGTCAGAAGCCCGAAAGTTTGACAACCAGTCTTACCAAGGGGTATCGTATTACCCAGTAACTGGGTTGTGGAGGTCAGATAGGCAGTCGCTTCATGTAAAATACTGGTATTCAGCTGCATCCGGTTAGACTGGAAGCCGACCCCAACATAGTTGGGAATAGGCTAGGCAGATGATGATGCAGATTATGCAAACACCATTTTTAAACAAGTTTGGTTGGGCTGGAGCAGCCATTATCGAAATTCCAATGGTTTTTGTTTAAACAACGAAAAAAAGGGAACTTTGTGAAATTCACGGGCGCTTCTAACAGCTGAGATACTCAGAGCTCGACTGAACCTGGACAAACTGGTCACATCCGGAACTTGCAATACAACCAATGTTAGACAAACACAAGAATCATGCGCAAGAAAGAGATAAACTTTTTACCTGCTTAAGATGCCATTGTTGTGTGCAATGCGGCAGTGGCAAACTAGTATTCCTTATTTAAACAACATAATGAATGATTTCTATGACATGAAGCATACCGTCAGAAAGGGTATAAGCTAAAGTACTTTTTAAAATGAAATTAAGTTCTAAATGGCTGTTAGTTTTTTTATACTGAATTTGTAAGTTGTCATTTTTCACACATTTAAAAACAAAATTGACTTTGGAAGCACCTAAGTATTTTTTACAGATCAATTGCATCGAAAAATGATTTATTTAGAATAACAATACATATATTTCGTGCAATTACAACCATAAACAATAATAAAATAAAACAATACTACACTACTACTACTTACTTTATTTGTTGTCTGTCTATAAGCTAACTACCTACTTAAGTGTTTTTAACAATTATTATGTCGTCGATGACCTTGGTGCACGGTAAAACTCTGAAGAGTTTATGTTGGCACCAAATTAAATGTGTAATAAATAATAATGTATGTGTACTATTAAATAAATAAATAAATAAATAATAATAAAGTAATTTTGGGAAAAAGAACAAAAAAAATATAATATCTCAATAACCGTGACACTTCAGGGTTTTCGAGGTTTCACCCAGAGAACCCATGTCCTACATGGGGTGTTTGGGTGAAACCTCTCAAATGACCCTCCCAATCTCCCAAAAAATCGTCCATGCAACACCCAAAACAGTGAAAAATAAAAATCTTTTCCAAAAAACAAAAAAAAAGGCGATTTCCGAAAAAACATAACTTTAATTTTGGAAGGCGGTGACAAAATTCAAAATACCTATCCGAAGTCACCGACTTCCGAAATTAAAGTTATTTTTTCACTTTTTAGTGGTTTATACGGAAATCGGTTGTTTTCATTTTTGGAAAAGATTTTTACTTTTCACTTTTTAGCTATAGTACCTTCGAAATTTCATCATCCTTGGGGTCAAAACAATGCGTATTTATGTGTTAGCAGCAATCGCGGTTGATTTGCGGTCATTTTTTGAAGAGTTCCGTTGTCTGTCCTCGAAACTCATCACCAGATCTATATGAAAGTTATTCGTCATGATAAATAACTTCATCCATAACCGCACAGACAAAACCTTCGATTTCCCAGGAGGTCGCCAAAACGCAGCCAGGATACAGACGCGAAAAGGTCCACGTCAGGCCCATGAAGAGCCCGGAAAAAGCGTCCGTGAAGCTCTTTGCCTTGCCATACTTCCTTACGATCGTTGCTATCCAGTACTGCAGGTTTGCGCCAGTTGTCTTTCGCTAAGGAGAGCGGGGTGAGGCCCTTGTCCACTGCGACCACATCTCAATACACAAATATTATTATGAATTGATTTGAACCGAATTAATGCAGATGTTTGTGATTTATGACTTATTGATCGAAATCGAATCTGAATGATTATTTCATGTTAATTAGGTATCAATAAATCTGCGACATCCTTTAGCGACCTTTAAATTGTGTTTCTATAAATTATTTTGCATGCAATTGATACAATTTATGTATAACTAAACATGTGGACATTATGTAAAAAACCAGACTGTAACACGTTTATACCATGTTTAAAGCAAATAAAGACTTATCGTATCTATCTAACTAACTATCTCCATGGGACCAACGGGACCAACATCGTAATCGCGAAACAATTATCAACTGTCCCATACAAAACTTCAGTGGCTGCTCGACCAAAATGTATTAGACGGTTGATTTATTTATTAACCTCTCTGATACGATGTTGTTTAATGTCTCTGACGGAAAAACATTAGATATTTATTGATTTTTTGACGTTTTTTTTATTTGTACATTATTAGTGATATTACTATTAATTATTTTGACATTATTCGTCATTATTACCAAATATTTTCCAAATGTATGTACCTCCTAACGCTAGTGCATAAAATGTGTAATTACTAAAAAATTGGATTTTATTATCTGTAAAATAAATAATATGATTTGATTTGAAAAACATGCACTACGGACCAATTAGCCCACAGTTTAACAATCTAGTCGATTTTCTGGGATAATATCGCTCAGTTAATAGGTTATTTTTTATACCTCTGAACAAGCACATTGCGTTAAAACTACGAAAGTATATCCCGAAGTTTGGTAAACACTTACTTATTAAATAGCTCGTTACAAAACAACGACAAGCTTATTATTCCATCCTATAACATCATGTCTGCACCATTTCCTTTACTGGTTATTAACATGCGGAAGCCTGATGTCAGAAAACCGATATTGAGTTGTCATCTCGACGGCAGTTTCTCCTTTGTGCCAAAGTGGACGACAGCAAACCAACACTAAACTTGGACTTTCAATCATTGTCCTTCGGCTGTAAGGCAGACTCATCGAGTCTGATAACAATAGAAAAGTAATTGTGTTATTATTTGACACTTGAATGTTTTAAGTAACTTGACAATTCAAAGCAATATCATCATCTGCCTAGCCTTTTCCCAAAGATGTTGGGGTCGGCTTCCAGTCTAACCGGATGCAGCTGAATACCAGTATTTTACATGGACCGACTGCCTATCTGACCTCCACAACACAGTTACTGGGTAATACGTTACCCCTTGGTAAGACTGGGTGTCAGACTTTCGGGATTTTGACGACCTAATTCAAAGCAATGTAATTTTACCATAATTATACAAATGTACTGGGATAGTGAACGTATATGCGAAAAAAAAATTAATGACAAAAATAGTTGAATTTAAATAAATCTGGTCTGCATAGCTATTCACAACCATTCGACAGGTTATCGTATCGAAAATTACACATTTCAATAACCTGAAAAGCGCTCGTCTATTTGATAAAAACTGACAACATTTTAGGGTTTTGTATTTCTGAACTGCGTTTAAAAGGACGCCTACGATAACATTAATTGTTGTTCGATTCGGTACGCAAGCGTATCGAATGGTTGTGAATAGCTATGCTTATCTTTATGAGATGAGTACAGTAGCTGAATACTACTATTGACATGGAGCGATTGACTATCTGACTTCCACAAGTAGTAGTAGTGGTACCCAGTTACTGGGTAATACGATACCCCTTCGTACCTAGTCATCATATCAGCCGAAAGACGTCCACTGCTAGACATAAGCATCCCCCAAAAGGGGGGATTTGCCATAATCGCCACGCTTAGCAGGCGGGTTGCGATCGCAGTATGGTGGTCAAATGCATAGAGAGCGCACTTCCTAGTGCTTTAGCTGGGAAGAAGAAGTGGCGCAACAAACTCCACAGCAGCACAGCTGTCTGTTAAGTTAGAAGAACTTGATTCTATACAATAATAGGTAAGTAATTAACATTCAACAATAAATGAAAATTTCAATAATACAAATTAAAAAAAAATGGTGTAAGTAGTCAAATAAAACAAACAATGATATGTAGTAACTTAAATTAGCTGTCTGAATATGTATGAATTAATGAATTTAATTATGTTATAAACGAATATAATGATTGTGTTGTATCATGGTTACATATCGAGACCTATCGCCTCTGTGGAGACTAGCTAGCTAATTTAAATAACCCTCTAGTATTTCCTTTGCATAATAATTCATGTTCGTTCAATTAGAACTTTGAAAGTCGGTACGGGTAGTCAGAAGCCTAAAAACCTGACAACCACTCCTACCAAGGGATATCGTAGTACCCAGTAATTGGGAAGTAGAGGTCAGATCTGCAGTCGCTCTATGTAGAATACTGTTATTTCGCTGCATCCGGTTAGACTGGATAGTTCGGAATGCCTAGGCAGATTGATTGGTTTTCACTTGGCGTTTACTAAGGAGAGAGGACTGTTTGAACGAATTAACGCCCGTCCCATTACAATATCTCCCGGGAATAAATGTTCCAGATTCTCGATCATATATCCCTAATGGAACCTATTTAAAACCGGTATTATACGTGCAGCAAACTTCTATCATGAAAAATAATTCATAAGTAATAAAAAAAACACCCCAACAACATTACATTATAAAATCCTTAAACAGCGTGATAAAATTCCAGAAATATTTTTGACATATTATTAGATATTTCCAAAACATCATCTTGTAAAAAATAAAATAAAAAAATCATCACCAAAAATTTCGACACTAAAATTTCGACACAAATTAGTTCTCATTTTGCAAATAGATGGCGTTGGCGTCGAGTTAGATCTCGCTATGGTTTCGTTACCGCGGCTGGTATATAAGGTGTCTGGGAAATTTCATACGGCATCCACAAAAGCTGGACATAGGCCTCTCCTATAATGATATTTTTGACAGCGAAAACGTTGCTCGTGCAACGAATCGCTTATAAACCTCAAGAAAATATGTACAAAATGTGTCAGTAAAAAGAAATGAATGAAGTATTTCTTTTCGCTTAGTGAAATAGTCCACTCATTTCCTAATTCCTTCAGTACTTCATAGTTCATTTAGTTCAGCGAATCAGAACGAGTCCTTAGCCTATGATAACGATAGTGATTGATAAGTTACGACAAATGATGCATTTTTCTAGTTCAGTTTTATACGTAAGGCGATTTTTCTTAATGCTTTATACAGGCATAAGACTGTCAACCTAGAAATATGAATTTAAGCAAAACTATTTTTATTAAGTAGTAGGTATGTTTTGTTTTTTTGTTACTGATACTTAGAAATTTTTGTCTAGACTGGTGTATTTAAAATTGAAATAGCGAAAAGAAAGACTGAACTAAGTAGAGACACATTTGAATGACTACTGATTGAATGATAAGTTTATTTTGTGATATGAAGTAGTTCATTTCCTTCAATCGTTCGCGAACTACCCATGTCTAACCTCAAGTGTATTCGAATAATTTAATCCTGAAATGAATCGTTTCACGTCATCACGTGTAATTTCATGATTAATTTGGTCCGTCCGATTTCCATTTCAGGAAATATTTCATGGTCTATTAATTGTAGTTTATTCTAGATGTGTGTCATTGACGGTTTTTTTGGTTAATTTAATTTAACTGTTAATCATCAATGGTCAACAGGTTAAAAAAGCTGTTAAATTATTAACAGGTTTTGAATGTTTAGCGGCAATTTATTTCAAAGTTTTCAATCATTGACAATTTTGTTGAAAATAATGAATTTGATAAGAATTAAAAAAAAAATATTATGACAATCCCTTCGTACTCTTTCTAGGCTTAGAACTGGCTGGGTACAAATAGTATCGAGGCGTACTTAAAAGATCATTTCATTTTATATACATTCAAATCAAATAATTTTTACATTTACAATACAAACAGTTGATTCTCAGAAATTAATAAAATTATGGCGAAATAATTCGTTGAGCCGTTGACGTAAATTAACAGCATTAGTAGCATTTTATTTTCAACTGGTTTTATTTGGAACTGAATAAAATAATGACTATTGAACTAATGCGTCTTGTGCGTTGACGTAAATTAACAGCTAATAAAGTCAGTTATGACTTAAAAAAGAAGGAGGTTTTCAATTCAACATATATATATATTTTTATGTATGTTCGGGCATAACTCCGTCATATATATCGACGGATTTGCAAAATTCTTTTTTTGTTCGAAAGGAGTTTATTCCGAAATGGTCCCATTTAAATTTAAAATAGATCTGATAATGCGTTTCGGAGACAGACAACGGAACTCTTCAAAAAAATACAGCAAATCAACTGCCATTGCTGCTATCGCATACATATGCATTGTTTTGACACCAAGTATGATGAAATTTCGAATTGGTGTGGGGTAGGTACTATAACTAAAAAGTGAAAAACAAAAACTTTTTTCCAAAAACAAAAAAAAAAAACGATTTCCGGAAAAGCACTACAAAGTGAAAAATAACTTTAATTTCGGAAGGCGATGACAATAAATTAAAATACATTTTCAAAGTCACGGACTTCCGGAAAAACACTAAGTTTTTCCGGGAGTCGGATTTTTTGGAAAAAAGTTTTTATGTAATTTTATTGCGTCTTTGGTCTAGTGGTTGCATGCGCTACTCTGACCATGACTTCCTGGGTTCGATTGTCCAGGTCGGGAAAATGTCTGTTGCAGTAGCCCGGAGTCGGGAATTGTGGCCGGTTGATGGCAATAGGCTCGCCCCTATTACATGACACTTAAATATTACTGGCGAATATGATGTTTTCGAAACTCCTATGAAATCTGCCACTGATATTAACATTTTTCCTGATGCATAGAACCTTAACACTTTCGGCGCCCGCTTATCATTTTTGCACACACGTCTTGTTTATACATACTGTCAAAAATGATACACATGCCTATTACGTTTAAAGCGTCGTGTATCACTAATGCACACGATTTTCAAACATTTCTTTAACAAGAAAGAGAACGTTGGCCTGGGTGCATCTTTTGGTGTATTTGGGTATGGGGTACGATTTATACTCTAAAAAATATGGACCTCTGAGTCTAAGGGTAACTAAAAAGAAAACAACAAAAAAGTGTGATTCTAAAGATTCTCACATTCCATGATTCCCCTTTATAGGACAAAGTGGCCACTAAACTTGACAGTCACTTCGCGGTCGTTATCTCATACATTTTTATTTGAATATTGAATCTTAAGAACATTTACGACCCGCGTTAGAGCACACTGGCCCAACTGCCCAGCGTTCAAGTTCGTCGCGCGCAATCACAGATTCGCGCCTTTTTCCAAGATGGCCTGTGTATTGGCTACCGTACACCCGCGCATGAAAATTTGCTGTCATCGCGTGTATATGTTACGTGTTTATATGAGCTAAGGTAATAAAAAGTCATGTCTTCTCGGAAAAAGTAAGTGAAGCAATTATTTTATAGTATATAGGTACCTTGATTTTACGTGAATAAGTAACATAATTGAAGATAACAAGAAAAACCTGTATTTTTGGAGATTGAATATAAACCGGCCTGTTGAAAAAATTTCACTTAAAATTTGACAACCTAACTTTGAGCTACCGTTTTGAATATTTATTTTCGAGTAATACCTATGAACCATATCGTTTTACAACAAGTATATGAGCGTTTGTTATGATATAATGATAAATTTACCATGAACAATCTTGTTCGGTAGTTATGACCTATTACTATGAATGTTTTGGTTTACTTTTTCGCCATTTTTTGCATGTGTGAAGGTACTTCCGAATATCTTAAAAAAATCGTTTGTAAGATGTAGAATATAAGAATATTTGATTATTAATACTCACTAATAAAAGTAATTCTCTTTTTTTATTTTCTTCAAATAGAAACAAACAAAAAATAATAATCATGTTATTTTACTCTTTTTTAGCTTTGTCATTTTATTTCTTCTAGCAACCGTAGACGTAGACATCATTCTTGACGTTTTATCTCATTCGGCTTCTTACCTTCGGTCTGAGTGCACGAATGCATGTCTTCCTCTTGCTTGCCATTGCGCTTTCGCTGTTTTTTTTTGTTACGTTATGTTTGATGTTACGTTGTGTTTGTTGTTACGTTGTACTTCTTGTTACGTCGTGCTTGTTATTCGTTTTTATTCAATTAAACTAAAACATGTATGCTCAACCAAGCACATCGAGAGAATAAGAGAATACTCTTTTTTCTCCCAAGAAGAAACGATCATGCGGTGCAGCTTTATCCGTAACTAGGAAAGTAATGATTTACACATTCAAATATGTACATAGTGAAATCAATCATTTCGGTCTGGACCAGATGATGAAGGCGAATCAAAACCTCGATTGAAAAGCAGATGTGTGGCCAAAGTAGCTTAAAAACTTGGGAATCACCTCGCGAACTGTTTATGCTGTTATAAAAGATCACAAAGAAAACAAGCCTGATCCACCAAAATGTCCCAAAAAACCTGGCCCGAAACTATCATTCAAAGATAAATGTGACGTTTTTACTTTCTCTGCTATACGAAGAATTGAGTAATAACATTCTGCAAAAAAGGTATGGACCGATGAAAGTGTACATTAATCTCGACAAGCATTTCTGGAAGGCTTTACAACAGGGCTCAAAAATCCTACTGGCAAAGGGAAAAGATTAATAATTTCGCATATAGGCGAAGACGAAGGCTTTCTGGAGGACGGGCTCTTCATTTCTGAAGCTAAGAAAGGTGGGAATTACCACAAGGAAATGAATGAAGAGTGGTTCGGGGCTATCTTACCTAAATTGCGGCCCAACTCGTTTGTGGTAATAGACAATGCTCCTTATCACTTGCGAAAAATTTAAACAATTCCCAATTCATCGTTTGACATTCGTTTTGGAGTAGTAATACTGTCCTTAATTTTATTTAACCTAAGTTAGTAATAAGGTCCCACATTTTTTTTGGTTGATCGCTGCAGTTGATTGATGCATCTTCTTATGCATGTTTGTTAGCATCTTGACTTTCTGTTGTTCTTTCTGGATTTGTTTTCGTAAACCGTCGTATTCTGGGTCTGATTTGGGTTGTTGTCATAAACTATTTCGTGAGTTGATTGCGTTTATAATGTTCACATTAATCCAGGCTTTTTGGGGAGGGTTTAGGATTTAAATCTATCTATTTTGTTCTTGTCTATTTTTTCTGAGATAAACGTCTCTAGGTGGTTTAGTCATGGGCATTTTGCTTCTAGTGTGTTGTTGTATAATTGTTCATAATCCAGTGCCTTATAATCAGTGATCGGATAATTGAGCGCTAATATATCTTAACTTCGCTTTTATTCCCTTGAAAGAATCATACGGACATGCCTTTCAGAATCCCGGTTCCTGGGATCGTTCGTATAGAATACAATAAATTAGTCGATTCGATCACAAATCTGTTAGATAGATAAATCAATTGCCACTAATTGACCACATTGTGCACATTATCATTTTTATTGATATTCCATTTGTTTTGAATAAAATAAAGATACTAAATCAAAATAACCACTGCTATAATTTCATTAAGTTTGTTATAGTTGTTTTTACAAAATTGTTCAATCCCGGGAACCCAGGATTACTCATTTATTCAGAAAGGAATGTCCATATTATTCTTTCGTGGGAAGAAGTTTAGGTATATAAGCGCCCGATTATTGAAGATAATCTAACTTGGAGATATATCTGCTTATGATCAGAAAGACTTGATTCAATTATCGAGACGCTAAGAGAATAGTTGTTTATATTGTATTTTTATTTTTATGCATGTATGTATTAGTACATACCTATATGGTCCAGTATTCTGTTTGTTGTGGCCGTGTCACGCGTATTTTATGATTTGTTGCTTTGATTTCATGTTTGTATTTTGATACATTACTGTTTGCAAACAAGTAAATCTATGTTGAAGTTTCCAAAAACTATTGATCTTCTTCGTCTTTCCAATTGGTATGAATATATTTCCAAAAAGTTGTTTACGTTGGTATCCCCTGGTTTATAAATAGCTCCACTATTAAATGATAGTTGGTATATATATATATCCATAAATATTGGTTTCCGTTCTCGCATAGTTCTTCCATTATATCGTATTTATTACAATCGTGAACATAAATGGAAACTCCTCCGCCTTTAAAATTCTGTCTATCAGAGTTAATCCACGTCTTAGTGAAAATTAAGAGATGGGTAGTCATTTTTATCATTTTTATTTTAGAATGCATCTTATTTCGTCGAACTTACCAGCCTTGCGAATATTGCGTAAGTTCGTATAAAGGAATCTTAGTGAAGACGGATGCAATGGAATAGCTTCGAATTTGTTTGCTGTTTGATGGTATAGTTTCACAGAACTATCCGTCGGTTTGACTTTTTGTAATACTTACTGTTTTTTTTTGGTTTGCAACAACTATTGTAGGTGTGTACCTTTCACATATTTAATCGTCAGGTTTTTTTCTATCTTGTTTACGCTTATTTCTTCTTTCAGAGATTCCAAGTAGAGTTTTTGTTTTGGGGTTTGATCAGAAAAAATCTGCATATGTTCAGGTAGTTAAGTTTTATTTTTTAACAGGTGTTTTGTCGTCTCGGATTTTTGGGTCGGTTCTTGTTTCTCAGATATTTTCTTAATCTCATAGATCTAGTCCGCTTAGGGCAGTCTTCAAAAAACATTGTAATTAACTTTATAACTTCCTGATTGTTATGTTGTTGTCTCGATTTCCAGTTGTTGTCGTTTATTTCCGATATACCCACAGTCACAATATTCTTCTTGCGCTTGCATCGGTGCTTGGGTTCTAGAATGAAAACTCGACGGGCGATTCCCTACTAGTCTACCTCTTAAAATAAAATGTTCTTGTTTTCATCTTTTTTAAAGTTCACGTTTCACGCAGTCGGGTTTTTGATTTTTTTCATTTTTTTGTTTAAACTCGCTCTTTTTAGTTAATAATTATTATATTTCATGTTAATAACACCTATTATACGATCCTATAAGAAGTTTATCACAGCTTTATTATAAGTTTTGAAAATTTAAGTGAGAATAGTTGCTAACCGACTTTAAAATCTTATAGATCCTAAATAGTCATTCAAAATGAAAAATGATTAGAGAAACTTAAAAATGATTTTCAAAGATCTTTTCAATGATACCCCAATTGACATAGACGATCTATGTCAATTGGGGTATCATTGAAAAGATCTTTGAAAATCATTTCATGTTTTTCTTTTTCGCAATATGGCTTCTGGTTGTCGCCATATTCAAATCAAATCAAATCAAACCAAAATATTTTATTTCACATAAACCTGCAAGGGCACTTATGAAACGTCAGAAGCTAGGTGCACGGTTCCAATTTGTCGCTTCCTATGGAGAAGAGCCGGCAAGAAACTCCACGGTTACTCTTTTAAAAATAATTGGCTTTTACAATGTTTTCAAATTACAGTGATAATAGGTATGGGAGGACAGTGCAGGCCTGTCAATAAGTACCAAGTACTTAGAGGGATGAAAATAAAGAAGAGAAAATCGTCTATAAATCTAGTCTGTAAGGCCTACAATGTTTATATGGTTATTGCTTACTTTGATCACTGTCGTGTCTTTAGTGACACTCGCAAGATTAAGAAAAATCATCAAAATCGGCCCAAGCATTTAGTCTTTAGAGTGCCACAAAGGAACAAACCTACATAGGCTGATAAACACATTACCCTCCTTTGCGTCGTGCAATCTGGTAAAATAAAAGATTTTTGATACCTGGAGTGTTCGTGAATGGGATTCAGTTTTCTATAACATGGAAAATCTCGTCGATGTTCATGATTTGTGATTGCTTTCTCACTGTTGACAACAATTCCCAATAAATAGAAACTATCTGCTACATACACAAATAGACCTTGTCGGACCTGTTCAACGTTACGGGCTGACTATGAAACCAGGGGTAAATGAGAGAGCGTAATTAAATTGGATATTATGAATAGCTTGTAATTTTAACCTCCAATGCAAAAAAAGGGTGTGGATTAATAAGTTTAAAGCCTTTCTGTCAATGCCAGTAGGGGCCGCGGAGCTCCGAAACGAATGGCTCGATTTCAAGCAGTTTGTTTCTTCCAGTTCCGTCTCCCCGAAGAGAACCAGTTGCTCCAGAAGTTCTTCTCCACATTCTATTGTACGGTGAACTTGGGCGGGTTCATGGGCATGGTGGTGACTCCAGCCCTGCGCAGGAGTGTCATGTGCTTCGGTGACGATGCCTGCTATGCACTGGGCTTTGGGTTTCCGGCTCTGCTGGTGCTTACGTCCATCGGTAAGACCTTGTTTGTAACATTATTCACGTTGGCAAGCTGGGCGGCAAATTATAGATTTAATGTTGCTGCCAGCCTGTGCCAAATCATGCCGAACAAAACATGTGAGTGGCACCCCTTAGATTACATAAGAAGTAGGTTTAAGAAGCAGGGACACAACATCAATAAGATAGTGTGTTTCAAATATTCCCACTACTGGGAAGCCTCCAAGCCTGTTCTCAGAGAAGGAATGGGCTGATACCACCCACGCGACCCAAAACCGTAACCTTCTGCGAAGCAGTAATTCTCGCGAAGAGAGAGGCGGCGCACGTGAGAGAGAGGCAGTATATGCGCCCTCACGGCCCTAGCCGCTGCAGGAGACGCCCTGGGCGTCGGAAATCCCAGGCTGATTCCCGGCCACCGTAGGCGCGGGATTGCGGACGGCGAGTAATGGATAGCCCGCTGTCCGTTAAGGACCAAGCCCGGGTCGATGGCGCAAAGAGATGGCACCACCAACTGGTGGGGTCCGCAAGGGCCGATGCCTGTCAGGGGTGCGGAGTACCGAGATACCGCACCTGCTCGACCTAGAGCGGGATTAGTTATTTGATGATTTCCCACCTAAAAAAAAAACATAGAGCTGAATGGTGGATGTTCCACGTCTTTCAATTTTTGGTTTTAGTTAGGATATTTAGTAACGTACAACATTTTGTTTAAACTGACTTAGAAAAAATAACCCTGTTTATTTAATGATAGGAATAGAAGGAAGCAGCAATTTTTTTTGATACCTAAGGAAATGTTAATTCATTACGTATGTATCTGGTCTATGACAGTTAAGATTTAGTGGAAACCGGAGTCAGCTACCTGGCGTGATCAGACATTATTAATTTCAGTGATATTCGTGGCAGGCAAGCCGTCGTACAGGATAAAGCAGCCGCGTGACAACGTGACACTGAAGTTTATATCTTGTGCCTGGGTAAGTTGCCGCACAGACGGATCAGATCATTGATTAATGGTGCCACTAATGTGCCCCGAACACCGCGCACTAAGACAAAAATATCAGGAAAATAATACGGACTGGAAAAGTTTGGCAGTATAGGTTTTAGACGAGTGTTACTTATGGCGTCGCGACTAGATATTTAAGTTAGATCATCATTCTCCTACTGTTATCCCAATTCATTTGTGGTCGGCGTGACATGCCTTTTTCTTCCACACTTCTATATTAGTCGTCATCTCGGTAGTCACACGCTTTCTAATCGTATCATCATTCACACAGTCAATCCATCGACTTTTTGGTCTCCCATAGTCTTTAAAGCCATCGAAATTCGTACTCAAAAGTTTCCTCACGACATTTTCCTCTTTCCTTCATGCCAACCATGACAATCCATTTCCAGACAACTTTTCAGTTACTGGTGCCAATTTTAGACTTTCTCGTTATTTAATTTAGATATAGCATAGAAATTCATTATTAATGTAAGTATTAGACACATAAACCTTTGGACATAAGCGATCACACAACAAACTCGACAATAAACCCACAATTTTCGAGGCAAAGATGCTTGAATTTTCAGATAATGATATTTTGTCTCGGTAATCATTCAAATTGAACGAACAGGCGATGCACGTTAACACTGTGTGCCGAAAACTTCAATGGAGCTGCTTTTGAGTGATAAAAACGCGCGGCGGTATCAATACCCACTAATGTAAATGCGTGTTGTGAGCGCATATAAATATATTGCGTTTAATTTCATACAACGCGCTTTGTCTACTGGTTTATTAAAATATCGTGTTTACTGGCCCTTACATTAACCAACGCGCGGCGCTGACCAGTAAGATATCGAATAAAATAAAGGGAGATGTTTTCGTACCTAGAGCATTTCATACAAAATTCTATAAAAAAGCATTTTATTAAGGTTTAATAACAGACAAAAAATAGGAAAATAAGAGAAAAACAAAATGGGAATTTCAAACGATGGTGAAAGAAAGAAAGAAAATACATTTATTTAGCACAGACTAAAAGGCACACAATATACAGCAAAATAATAAAAATAACACCACGGCTGCGCTAAAAAGGCCCAGTTCAGCATAAATGCCAGGCAACTAGTGCCTGACGCTGGTTTTAAACTGGACCTGACGTGTGAGGTGACGGATGTAAATCAGCTTTAAACCAATACTGTAACGTGACGTGTGTATGCATACTTATATAAAATAAATTTGTGTCAGATAAAATAAATAAAATAGTAACGAGTAGTACTTATATAGTGAGAATGTTGATATTTATATATAGTTTGTTAGCTAGTAATTGAGTTTATTAACTAGTTTAAAATACATCATTGTGTTAAATATTGTAAAATATAGTAAAATAGAGTGTGATATTTAATAAAATTGCAAAACAAACAACACAAAACAAATAGGGCCGGTAAACAAATAAATGAGACGGACGCATGATAGACCTTCACTAATATTTGACAAAGAAAGGAATGCTTTGAAAGGAGTACAGCAAAAAAAAAACAGTTTTAAACAATGCGACGACACTTCCACGATCCAAACACATTTATAATTTTATTAATCCATGCACTAAATCGCGCAATACGCTGCCAGCAGCCGTGGTGGTGGTGGTGGTGGTGGGATGGGAATTACAATGAGAGTATTCTATTCTATTTAAATACCCCGATTTTAATGAAACTATAGAACTCGAATGCATCGCTTTTCTAGTTTTTGCTAGTTTGTTTGCTACTAAAGTTGATATTTCTATCATACCTGCTTTAAGTACCTATTTTTTGACGAGTGGCAAATTGGCAGTACAAAATAATAAGTACTTAGAAAAAAATTATAAAGAATTAAAAATTCGTAGCACTTTTAAATACCTATGGTTCTTTAATATGTTCGTCAGTTTTAAATTATTTTTGTTCTTTAAGTCAGTAGGCAAAAATTGCAATGTACTGTTTTTTTGGTATTTTGTTAGGATAGACATATAATAAACAAGAGAAGTGGCAAGGAGGCGTGTGTCGCCGCTTCGTGGTCAAAATGCTCATGTCATAGACATCGGCCGTCTCCGCGAATAGTGCACTATTGACCGCAATCGAAACATTTAAGAGTGCTGTTTTGTATAGTGGTTTATGTAAAAACCGACGCCAAACCAAGCATTTTTTGAATTATGGAATCACCTACATTTGTCTTAAAAATCATGAAAAACAACAAATCGTTGACGTGAACGAGTATATGATATACTTGTGCAGATCCATTATAGTAGCTTTTCGACAAATACGTCAATTGCCGAATTAATATATTGCTATGACATAAAACAATTCTTCAATTTGTCAAATATTTTTTTAAACCATTTTTTATTATTTAATAGCGTAATAAAGAAATACGAAAATATTTTATTTAACTCACTTAATTATATTTTTTAGCTAAGTACATTTCTTTCATTGATTTTATATAATTTCTGTGGGTTATTACTATATGGTGTATTACTTTTTTATCGATAACTTCCCGATTTACTCAATAACTATCGTAAATGTAAAATAAAAAGCACAGCACTACGACAGCACAGCGATAGCGACGATGTTTTCGTGTAAGTTGCTAACAAGTGTTGCTAAGTAAATTATACGGTGCATTACTAAATGCACGCTGTGTTTGGTGGGATACGGTTGATAATTGATTGTGTAGTACGTTCTGATTTATAAATTGTGAGTGTGTGTTCATCCTTTTGCAGCATCAGCATCTTTAATTAAAAAAAAGAATCGGTCATTGAAGTAATATGTATAATATCGAAGAAATCAATAGAGAAAAAGAGAGGTTTTACTTACCAACGAGGAGCAGTTGAGAGCACCTTTAATGTACACAATAATTAATTTACTTATCTTCCAGTACCATGGAATTAGAAGTTTATCCGCAGTTCATCGTTCGTTGTTTTCATTACAAATTATAGACACATTCCAATTCAATGTTAACTTGTAAAGTCGTTATATTAAATGCTAAGTCATCGTTCGCAACAGGTCCGTATCAGTCCATCACAGCCAGGGGTCGGTATTTCAAGAAGAAATTACAGCCCTTTGTTCACGCCATGTTGTTGCACTTGTAGAACAATTTCCATGAAGTTTTCACAGAAATTGTTCTACGAGTGTCGCGACGCGACCGTCGCGTCGCGCTAGTCTGCACGAGCCTTAAAACTAAATGTATCGCGTTTACACTATGTTTTTTTGTTTTAATAATCGTCATTGGTAATCAGTCTTTCATAATTTAGTCTAATTAAGAACATATGTTACGTAATCAAATAGAGAAAGTCAGATTTCCCCATCTTGCCCCGTCCCTCGGGTACGATGGGCTACCCTAAAGAGCAAGATGGGGTTTGCAAAAATCAATTCATTTTTGCTGACAAAATTCGCAAGTAATCATCGCATATTCATCTTCTTCGTCTACACCAGATCAGCTACAGTGAGCCTATTTGCCGCATGCAGAACGTGCAGCCCAGCCTTCTTTTGACTTCAAATAACAACCTTCACAGAACATAGTGTATTTTCAAATTCACTGTCGCTACTCTCTATTGATGAGCTCACCTTCGATACTTTTTCTTTTTGGTCACTCTTTTTTATTAACCCCAGTTTTTTTTTCCTTTTGCTTATCTTCCTGTGCTAGTTTCTTTTCTTTAATCGTTTCTTTCAGTTCGTTTTTTATGGCGATGAAGTTATAATAGCAGGTTTTCCTCATTGTCTACGAATGTGAGAAGCTTTGCGTGTAACTAGAAAGGTCATTAGTTGTGATGGACTGGCTAAAGGAAATTTTGATTTTTGTGGGGTCCCTGGTGTTATGTCTACTTCAATGTTATCAAACCAAATATAACAACCAGGCTTAGGGGTTGATATTGCAGATATTATGAAAGAAGAAAATGAGCTATCGACACCTAAGGGTGTACTCCTATTAATAGACACAGACGTAGTACCTAACTTCAAGTCTAGAAAGTCGCTCTTTTTTTCAAACTCAGCAAGTGTTCGATTTCTTGGACTCTTCGTAGGCGATGTACTTAGCAGTAGAAGCTATAGGTAAATCCGGTGTATTCGCCAGTTATTTTAATGCGGGTAAGATGGGGTACTCCATACCCACCCCGTCTTGCCCTCTCATGCCCTTCTTATTTAATAAAAAACTGGACCTTAAAAGACGCGTCTGCGACCTTCCAAGGTGCGGGATCCCAGGGCCCCGAAAGATGTCAAGAGGTGTAAAAATAATGACTATTATAAATTTCATATTGATCCTATTACCTACTGATAACATGTAATTACTAAACGTGCGATAGCCCCGAGTCACTATACTATTTATGTACTTAACTACATTTACGAGCATCCAACGACACCAATCGTTGGGCAGTAGCCCACCAGACACAATACCCGTCTGGTCGTATGAATAATAATTGATAAATCAGTAATATAATTTCCAATCTACCTACATTTTTTCCACTCATACTCCTACCTATATCAAAATTTGTTCGATATTTTAACGAGTAGGTATTTGTAACGTAAATATAATGAACGTATGTGTATTAAATGTTGACATTTTGAACTTACGTATATTGACTGTCGACATTTTTAATCATTCAATATTTTAATCACTCGGCATTTCAAGCATAGACATTTTAAGCTTAGGTAAAACAATTTTCGATAATTCGACACAATCGATATTTAAATTTTCGATGTTTTGAACATAGACATTTAAACCTTAGATATTTTAATTTTCGATGTTCAAATATGTACCCGTGCGACCACCTAAAGGGTGAGAAATAAATGACAGATTAAGGTTTTAGTTACATTTATAGACGCTCGATTTTTTAATGCAACAACTACAAGAGTATAAGCATCTAAGAAAAAAACAGCATTCTTTTCAACAAAATATTTATGAATAAAAGAAGATGAATGCTACAGAAAATCAGTTTATTTTGAACAGTAAAAACCCGAGATTATTTTAGTACAGCTTATTTGAGATATGATTGTAAACGGTAATCGATTTTTAAATAGAAGTTTTAAAATTAAATGGGTCAGATTTCACTAAAGTTACGGGGGTCACAACGAAAGTTTCTACAATAGGCCCGTAGGAAAAGCAGCCGATGAAAAATGTATTTATCAGCGGCTGCTTTTCTTACTCGTAATCAGTAGATATGCGTAATGAATTCATATGATAATTGTATTAAAAAATTGGCGGCAATCTAAGAAGTGTCAGACGTGTGTCGAAAAGGACAGGACTAGAGAAAAAATGTCGCTCAATGATTTATTACCTACGACTTTATTTACGGTCTTACTCAACAACGTTACGATAGACTTCGATTAGCATTTCATGACGAAGCCCCATCCCGTGCTACTGTTTACAACTGGTTTAATGAGTTTAAACGTGGCCGAAGTATAATCACTGATGATTCGCGAGTCTTTCGACGTCTTTCTGCGCCGACTACTGAAGATAACATGAGTGCTGTGCGGTTTATGACAGAAGCTGATAGAAGGGTGACATACCAACAGATTCGGGCAGATTTAAGTATTGGTATGAGTCAAGTAAAGCTGTAAAAAGTCATAAATGAATATTTAGGCGACAGAAAGCGTTATACTAGATGGATAGGTACCTCATAATTTAACAGAAAATTAAAAACGCTGTCGGTTAGATTGGTTCCACCTACGAATAATAAAAGATTACTCGTAGGGTGCCGCTCAATGCTTGAAAAGTATGACGGAGGTGACTCGAATGCTACATATGAAATCGTCACAGGTGATCAATATATTGGTGCTAAATATATTGTTACAAACTCAAAACTAAAAGACAATCTACGGTCCGGACCTGGCACCTTGTGACTTTTATTTATTTCTGAAAATAAAAGGTAAACTTACAGGAATTCGTTTTATGAACCCTGAAGATGCCGTGGCTGCGTTTGAAAAAGACGTGGAAGAGATCCCTTAAGAAGAGTGGGCTTCAGAAAAGGTGTGGAAGGGATCCCTAAGAAGAGTGGGCTTCAGTCAATGATTCCATCGCACGTAGCGGTGCTTAGAAAGGAACGGATACTACTACGAAAAGCAATAAAAGTATTAAAAGGCTTCTACATAATTTCGATGTTTATTTTCTAAAAACTTTCATTGTGACCCACGTAATGCCGAGCAAATATTGTGCGACAAGTTTCAGAAATTTCTAATTAATTCTACTTGACTAGGTATAAAGATAAAAGATTACTTTCTGGTTTCTATCACTGTCTTTCTTTCAACAAATTAAATTAAACTCTCCGCAAGTCCTAAGATATGTAAGTTAATCTTTCTGGGAATGATAAGTAAAAACCAGTCTAGATCTTGGTTATCTACTTGGTTCTGTTCGTCCATGGCATTGTGCCAGGAAACTTACACATACAGTACACAACATATCAGTTGTAATGAACTTATCCATATGATTATTCGGATGAGTGATTTCGTAACACACTTGCAATTCTTTTCATTTTGGCAATTGATAATTCAGTATTCATTGCGTTATTGACGTTGTCGAGCAGACGAACTTTCTAACCATATGAAGCAACGGAATAGGAATTTCCTACAAACCTTTCATATTGCTATTACGTGCCAAATAAGAAGTATGTAAAACAACAATTTGCCTAGCCGTTTCCCATCTATGCTGGGGTCGGCTTCCAGTCTAACCGGATGCAGCTGATTACCGGTATTTTATACGGAGCGACTGCCTATCTGACCTCTCCGACCGAGTAAATAGGTAACACGATACCCCTTGGTTAAAACTGGTTGTCATACTTGTGGGCTTCCGACTACATCTAACGATTGTCAAAGATCTACGAATAACAGCCGGGACCAACGGTTTAACATGCTTTCATAATTCAAAACAGTATGAAATTGAATAGTAAGCATCGATTGAATACCGCTTATTTACAGGCTGGCTAACTTTCGACGTTGAAGCTTAGTTAATTAGCTTATGCCCGTCAATTGTACGTGGTCCGGAGAAACTATTGGAATATTACTATACAATAATGAAATCGTTCATGCGCTTTCGGCTAGATTGAGACTAAAGAACTTAAACTCCTCTTTTTTCCAAAACAAGGACACAGAATTTATTAACACACGCTTGTTTCATTGCACTGCAAGCAGATTTCTAAATGGCGTAACATTTATCACGATAATGTGTTTAGTAGGTTCCATTACATCGCCGACAGTTGCCTGCACTATGTTTCTCTTTCACAGGTAATTGATGACACAGAAATGTTTCTTGTAATTCAACAGAGGCCATTTTTGGGCTCATTCATCGCGCCGATAGCCTCACAGTAAGACGTATCAATCATCACTCTGCCGTGCACATCCTTTTCACAGGTTTTTTGCAATAGACTATAAAAAAGAATATCTGTTATGATTGATGTTCTTCGGTAATATTTCAGGCCTGTCAACTAAATGAAGAGGGTATTACTCTTAACTATTTATGTATAGATTTGTGAAGCTGTTAAGTATTATTTACGTAATTTGGACGGCTAGTTTCCAAGTTTGATTCGGGTATTAAAGTTTATTTACCTAGTACTAAATACTTATCCCCTTAATTATTACCGACTAAATCAAACCATATCCGTAGAAGTTGGTTTAAGTAAGTGTCTTAATATTGTACCAGTGGCAAGGTAACAACCCCGCCCGACAAACTGTTTCCAAATATTTGAAATTCACTGAAATTGCACTCGTAGATGTCATACGATTATTCTCAAGTTAGTAACCTAAGCGCTATATTGTCACGAGAAGATATTTCAATGGACGCTCCCAAAGTCTAAAATAATTTAATGAATTTAAACTTAGAAAATGCTGGGACAGAAAATTGGTGAAATGCTAATATCAGTAATATTAGGGTGCACTCTAAAGCTACAGTTTCCCAAAAGACCGGTTGCTGCCACATAGCGTTTGCAATTTATGACGACAAATTACTAGTTTTCCTAATTAGCGTTTACGATACCATAAACCGATACCTAGACACCATTCGATACCACGCTGGACAAAGATTTAAATCGCTAGATAAAGAAGTAAATACCAACACGTAGAAAATGTATCCACACTGAGTGCTAACGTTTCCACAACAATCAACTCAAATCTCTACGTTACCTATTTTGTCTCAGACATGTCAAAATAAAACGGAAACGTGATTATTTATTGACGCTGTAGGGAGAATCTAACGATTTAAAAAAAATCACCATTCCAACTTTGGCCAGAACTCTAAATTACAATTCAGGCAACCAAACGTCTGTTATATTCTGGTTTTTTGGAAATTCGTAAAAAATATCTATGTTCCACGAAAAATTACAAATACACATTTCATCGAACGATGTTTTTGTTTGTTGTTTTTAGTTGTTCTATTAATTTTTGATATCGATACTCAACACGTGGGTAAAATATTCCCAGCGAATTTAATTTCATAAAAAAATCATAGCGAAGTCAAAACACCCGCCTAAAAACGCCACATTAAGCGATTCTTCCAAAAGCGATTCATTTCCTGAATTGCCCCTATGATTCTGCTATGTGACATTTAACTTCAATATACCATTTCATAATTTGTAGACCATTTTACGAATTTCCATACAAAACTGTCAAATAGATGAATTGCGTGCTGTCTACGCAGATAATATTATAAATTGGCAGTTTATGACCATGTAACGATTTTAAATATGATTAATAATATTATCCTATTATGATTCTGCCAAAGCGGCCTTTTTAGACCCCCTGTACATAGAATATTATTAAGGTAAGGTTTTGGAAGGTTTGGGAACTATTGTACATGCATACAAAAACTCACGCCTTATCCCATGGAGGTAGACAGAAACTACAGAACGCCACCTGCTACGATCCTTACATACTCCTTTTGCCTCGTTTGCCTTCATACACACAGGCGAGGCGAGCGACGGGGTGGGTCGGGGAGCAAGAAATTTGAACGCGAACGAAGTCGCGGGTAGAAGCTAGTAGTTAGATAAACTTAATTCTATACAATAGAGATACGAGACGCAGAACATTAATTTAAATCTATCTCAGCTAGCCATGCCAACTACCTCAAAACTACCACCAAATACAATGAAAACAATTTATACTAAAGCAAAAAATACATAAAAAGGCAAGGCATAATCAGGGACTAATATCATAAATGCGAAACTAACTCTTGTCCATCTGTTACGCTTTCAAGCCTAAACCTCTGAACCGTCACCCATTCCGTCACCAATTCAGGGACAATTGGAGCGCCAAACGCGCTCGATACGTTTGATCGATATGGTAAAATGAAACTCACACTAAGGCCTGTGGTCATACACGCACGCCGGTTGTAAGTACGCACCTGGCCATTCTGAAGAACATCACTAATAAGGTCACTATATGTCCTCCTAGGGCGTCCCCTCACGGCGTTTCCATTCACATCTGCCTAGTAAATATATTTTGTTAGCCGCCCTTCATTCAACATTCACTTCCATACATAAGCGTAGGCACCGGCACACCATTGTGAACAGCCTTCGAGCCTTTTCGGACATCAACTGGTTGGTCAAAACCGCATTTACCTTATTTCTCGCATTTACTCTCATTTTGGAAAGGCACATCTCTATCAATCTTTCCATCTCTTGGAAACAGACTCCCCAAATATATCAACTCACTTACTTGCTCCACACTCGTATCATTGATTTTCACATCAAACATTCTAGAGCTGAAAATAAAATTATTCGAATTATTGTCTGTTTATTTATGAGAAACGGATTCAATATGTCGACAATGGAAATATTAAATAGCATGTTTAAGGGACAAACGTCAGGTTTTCAGCAGAGCTATAAATCGTTTTTTTTTAAATTTTATAATGCTGATCGTAACTTTTTGTCTACTATTTCTATTTCAAAACTGTCTATGACATGTCTTAGATTTGTTTAGTCTTGTAAGCTAAAATAGAATTTATATTAACCTAGCTGCTACCCGCGGCTCCGCCTTCGTCAATGTTGAAAGTTATCTGGAGCAGGCTTCTCTGGACTTCCACCCCCTATTTCAACCCTTTACGGGTAGAGTTTCCTAAGATCCTTTCTTAGCTGACGTCTTCTACTCATAATCTACCTCTGTGGCGAATTTCATTTTCGTAGGTCCAGTAGTTTTTGAGATGATTAATCAGTAAGTGAATGAACGAGTGACCTTTCGCTTTTATACCTATATATATAATAAAAACTGGCTGTGCCCGCGACTTAGTCCGCGCGGAATAGTTATTTTTTATTATTTATTTATATTATATATATATTAATAAAAATAAACACAATTTCTAAAATAAAAGTAGCCTAAGTTACTTCAGTATTACATCAACTAGATAGTTGTGTAAAACTGAAGTGGGATTTTCTGGAGTGGGTTTTTCCGATTTTGACGGGACTTTCACTGGCAGATGCCAGTGAAAGCCCCGTCAAAATCGGTCTAGCCGTTTCAGAGATTACCCGGAACAAACAGACAGACAGACATACACAAAATGTAAAAAAAAATATTTTGGTAAATGTACAGTCGCCAGCACATCAAGTTACCCCACTTTGACCTCGAACGCGTTATGAGCAACAACAGCGAGAATCGTGTGAAAGAGATATATATAGCTTTTTGTCCGTTCTTACTTGTAATATTTCTTGCTGCAGCCGTACATGAGGATGTGTGCGTATGCGCGTCGTAGTGTAGAATAAGATACTATGCGATAAGAAAATTTAGCGTAGCGGTTGACTTGAGTAGAATCTAAATAATGGCATGGTAATAAAAAGAAGCGGCCCGCTCACGGCCGGCTCAATGCCCAAACTACCTATCTATGAAAGTTTATAATCATGTTTTTTTTATTTAATTTCTTCATTTTTACATATTTGTTGGAAATACCTGTAGGTAAGTATTAAGTAGGTGTTACTTACTCATATATTTAAACAGGTAGGTAGCGAAATTTCACGGTTTCGATGAATAATGTTTAGTAGACAGGTAGGTAATCTGATGTGAGAAAAACAGTTTTTTATTTTATTTCACGCAGTTTTTAATTACCTTTTCCGGGTTTTGTTACCTACTTACTGGTGGGCTGGCGCTGCTGGGGGTCACCTGTTTTCGTGCGTGCCTAGCTCTTCAATTCCAAGTACTTTTTACGAAATTGAATGCTGAAAACCCATGACACGATCGGCTTGAAATTTCGAAAACATATAGATCCTAGAGAACCTACCCCATCACCACAGATAATATAATACTAGTGTGAAGTTTTTATCAATTATACCTACATAAAGCCTCTTGTCAGTCCGCTGTGTTTGAGATTAACGTTTAGTCCGTGACACGATCTTATTACCAAAACAATAAGGTTGAACTTAGTTAACTTAACGGAATTACCTATACCTACCTAACGAAGTTTGCTTTTACATACAAGTTCAAACTTACTGCGCAAGGAATAAGATACGATTTCTAGGGTTATGAATTTTCAAATAAAATTCGAATCTATGTATTATTATCGTCACTTCATTACATTCTAAATATTTTCGTAAATGAGAACAAGAGTTTCTTTGTTTGTTACGCATCATCTTGAAGGACATGGGTTCCCATAGGAGGTTCCTATTCGGCTACACCCGAATTCTCATGAGAATACTTATTCCTATGAGACCCCAGGTGAAGCCACATTAAATTGGGCCCCATATTATAAAAATATCTTGGCGGGGTCTTTTGCAAAAAGGACCGTGACGTTTTTTTAAGTAAATGAATATACCGTCGGGGTCCCGTATAATAGATGCGGCGGTAGTTAGAGCTACCCCCTGCTTCTGGCGCCTTAACTACACCACCGATCATCATGGAATTTTGCATACCTACCTTGATAGGTAGGTTAGGCTTTATCACCGAGAGGAGGCCTGTGTCCCAGCAGTGGGAACATTAAAGGCTGATTATGAATCATCATAATCAGCCTTTAATGTTTATATCTCTCGGTGATATCCAACCTACCTATCAGAAAACGACAAAGGATAGGTTCTTACGGAAACGCGTGTGAAACCGCGGGAAAAGTAGAAAAATAAAATGAGGAATAACAATCTTAATCTTTTTATTTTTAAACATTAATATAATTTGAAACTTAAAAACAAATCCTACACCTACCCTAAATTAAAATATACTTACAACAAAATTCATAAACCAAACTATACGAGTAGGTAGGTATACAATAGATTAAAAACAACTTAATAATATTTTTTTACAAGCTTATATTTTTATTGATTTGTAATAGACTCAATAAACAGTCTCTAATGACCGCCAAGCAACATTAAATGCTGGCGCGAAACAACTATAAAATGTTACCTATACCTATTCCATTTAAAATAAGATTAGACATTTAAACAAACCTTTTTTACGGTCGATTCAACCGATTCTGCTTCTATTCCGTAGGCATAGGGATAGCATTAAAAGCAAAAAAGTGGTTACAATACCAACTGTGTTTCTGCAGATACCTACCATATAACATGCTGCCAACGCAATAGAGTTCAAAATCAGTTGAACGGACTATAAAAAGGTTTATTTAATTGTCTAATCTTATTTCAAACGGAGTATAGATTGTTATAATTTGACTGGGCTGTCTATGGCTCGACACTCACTGGCGCTACGGCACGTTCTGGCATGCCGTGGCATCCCGAATTGTGAACCTTAACTTTGACAAAATAAGGTCTCAGATCATATGCGCTTACTAAAATCCCTTGTCGTTTCATGCCGCGAGTGGGTGATAGCGCTAATTTAAATGATCACCAACAATAGCAAAAGAAAAATCTTAAGAATATAACAATTATATGAAAAGAAGTAAAACTAGCTACTTAGTTTATTATGACAGAACATTAGCGAACGACATGTCTGGCGTCTTTCCCAAATCGAGCAATGGAAGAATAAGCGTTTGAGAAACAATGGTTGGAAATAGCTTAATACCTTTATTTTGATAAAGAAAATAATTACAATATTAAATTACTACATAAGGATTGTAAAACTGTGCTACTATGTATTTATTGTGAAAGTTTGTGAGAATGGATGGATGGATGTTTGTTACTTTTTCACGCTAACGGATAAACAGATTTCAGTGAAACTTGGAACTTAAACAGACCATGACCGTATTAACACATAGGGTTGGTTCCTACGGAAACCCGGGTGAATGAAGTGCAATAATTACTAGTGCCCTCGAATCGTAGTTGTCATCTAAAGCTAAGGCTACGACACTATACACCGTGCATTCAGTGTCCGGCACAGTGTGCCTCCCTGGGTCATTAAAATTTTCTTGGCAGGGCGGCGGCATTTCTTTCAGGCGCCTCCTGACGATGTTTATTGAAATCTAAAACAAAGAAAATGTTGTCAATTTCAATACATAAGATTCTTTATTATGACAAATTGTAGGTACGGGACGGGCCAAATTAACTAAATGGGTATGGGACGGTTAAAAATATTATTCTTCAAAATATAATAAATAATCTGTTGTACAGAGAACTTCCACTTTTGTTTAGGTGGGTTGCAAACCGAACATTTATCTAATAGTAATATTTTTTACTAAGTATTTCCGTGCGGCGCGCGTAAAACCGGTTTGAGTGAGCGCCGAGCGCCCTTTTTTGTTACAACTGCATGTCTATTAGGTAGTAGGTATTCCTTTTTTTAATCAATTTTGTTATTCACTTCTTAAGAAAATCATGTCTAATGTAAATAATGATTGTGTTAAGGTGATAAGAGTGATTACAAGCTATACATGGACTCACGCTGTACGAAGTTGAGGTTACTTGTGTGCTCAAAAAAGAATTGGCAGTGACCATATCCGCATCGTCTGCTGACCATATTCGTCTCGTGGCTCTCGCGCGTTGGTGGTGGTGGGCCCTAGAAGCCCACTTTCTTTCCACCGTCGAATCCAGAAGTAAGCAGTGTTTTCTGGAACGAAACAAATAGCTATAGTTTATTTGCACATTATTACTCAGTTTATTACTCTAAGCAAACATGTATTAAAACTTATATATAATTCCCTACAATAATATAGTCTGCCTAGCCTTTTCCCAACTATGTTGGGGTTGGCTTCCAGTCTAACCGGATGCCGCTGAATACCAGTGTAAGGGGTGGTGCTGCAGGGTGGTTGTGACGAAAACACGGGCGAATTATGAAAACACGTTTATTAAGGTTTTTAAGGAAAACGGAACAAAATGGCCGCGTGCGCAAAATAAAAACAGTGCGTGCGCATTGATTCGCGTTTGATGGCAGACTGGCGGGGGGTCCACAGTGTGACAAGCATGTCAGCGTGTCCCGCCTCTAATCTACTAACTAAACTACTTACTAACTAAAACTTAGATTATTACAAATTATTACAAACTATTGAGCGCGTCGCTAACATTCCCCACCCTAGTGCTGTCACAGCACTCATCAACTAGAGTGATAGGAGTGACGCGTGCCGCGGAGCGGCGCCACGTCCGGGAGCCCACCTTCACTTCCACGAGTCTAATACGACCGTCCTTACCTGGGAATACTTCAGTGATTAGTCCCTTTGGCCACGAATTGCGGGGAGAATTCGGGTCCACAACCAATACGAGGTCGCCCACTCGTAGCGGTGGCTGCTCTGTTTTCCACTTTCGCCTGGGTAGAAGGTCAGGCAAAATTTCCTTTACCCACCTGTGCCAGAACATGTCAGCCAATCGTTGACTTGTACGCCAATGCCTGCGTAAGTACAGGTCGGAACTGTCAAAGGCTCCGACTACAGGTAAGTTTGACGACGTACCCAGCAAAAAGTGGTTGGGGGTGAGGGATTCCACAACCTCCGGGTCTACCGAAACGTGCATCAAGGGACGACTATTTACTATATTTTCAATTTCCGCTAGAAGTGTGATCAACACCTCGTCCCTTGGTGCCCGTTCGAGCAAAACAACTTTGAGCGACGACTTGACGCTGCGAATCAGTCGCTCCCATGCCCCACCCCAATGGGGACTGGCGGGAGGGATGAAAGTCCAGTCCATCCCATTGTTGACACCTACGTCTTTCAGTACTTCTTGATCCAGGTCCTGCATAGACCGTTGGAGCTCCTTTTCAGCTCCTTTCAGATTTGTGCCATTGTCGGAGTATAAGTGACGTGGCCAGCCACGCCTCGCTGCCATCCGTCGCAGTGCCATTATCAACGAGTCCGTCGTGAGAGAAGCAACAATCTCAACGTGAATAGCGCGCAACGTTAAGCAGGTAAAAAGGACACCGTACCTTTTTTCTCTCCGTCTGCAGACTGTTACCTCCATCGGTCCAAACAAGTCTAACCCACAATGAGAGAAGGGTCGCTGATGATGTGCCACACGAGACTGAGGTAAGTCTCCCATGCGAGGAACTACCGGCCTGCATTTCTTAATGCGACACAGCATGCATTGCGACACAACCGTCTTTACGGTAGGCCTAAGTCTAACCAACCAATATTTTTCCCTTAGCAGGTTGACTACTGTTTCCTGATTTCCATGCGCCGCTTTCACGTGGTAGTGCCGAACAATCAGTCGAGCCACAGAGTGCCGGCCGTCCAATATCACGGGCCTCTTTATCTCCATGGCGACATCTACAGCAACGTCAATCCGACCGCCCACGCGAAGCAAACCATGCTCGTCTACAAACGGTGAGAGACTAAGTAACCGACTATTTTTGGATAGCGCCTTACCATTGCTAATCGCAGCTAAATCCTCAGCAAACGACTCCCCTTGTGCGTGTTTCAATAGCTGCCGTTCTGCGCGCTCCATCATCTGCACACTATAGCCGCTGCCAGGAAGACCTTTGCACCTGTCAACAAATTTGAAAACAGCGGCTGACGCCCGTAGAAGGCGCAGCCAAGAAGAAAATCGAACCGGATCTGGAACCGGAGAATGAGTTGAGTGTTCCTGAACAACAGCTGTTACCTCCTCGACGTTCGTATCCGGTTGGATGACATCCTTGGGCCATGACGTGTCATCAAAGTGCAGGAAAGTTGGACCGGCTAGCCACTCTGAATACAAAGCAGGATTGAAAGTTTCCCGTGTAGCTAAGTCAGCTACATTAAGCTTCGTAGGAACGTATCTCCATTCGTCAACACGTGTCAATTCGTCAATCTCCCCAAGACGGTTCGCTTCGAACGCTTTATAGGTACGCGTATTGTTACGAATCCAATGGAGAACCGTAGTGGAGTCGCACCAAAAGAATCGACGTATAGGAGTTAATCTGTGTTCCTTACCAATAGTGTTGGCTAGCCTTGCCGCTAACAATGCCGCTTGAAGCTCGTATTTAGGTACTGTCAAAGGTTTTACAGGCACCACTCTGCATTTACTCGCGATAAATGAAACAAATATTTTACCCTGCGCTTCCCAGCGCCAATATGCTACTGTACACAGCGCTTTAGTGGATGCATCACTAAATACGTGAAGATGTAAGTTACTATAAACAGACTCACTTTTAAGCGAACTCGTAGCACTGCTATCGGTCGCTACGCTTTCGTAGCCCGTAGCACGAGGCTGCGTAGCACTCTGAGATGCAAGCCGCGTTTGTGGCGGCGGCGGCACGGGAGTGGGTATTTCCATCTCGCTCGCGCACGCCACTGTCGTAGCATGTGCAGACATCGCGTGGCACCTTGGAATGCGAAGTGTACTGATAACTTTAATTAGGTCAATCCATTTTACCCACCTTTCGTAAATGTTATCAGGAACATTATCGTCCCATCCAATATTCAGGCACCAGGTATCCTGAAGCAGGATTCTTCCCTGAATAGTAAAGGGGGCGAGAAATCCTAAGACGTCAAAAATAGACATAATAACCCTTAGCATAATCCTTTTTGTAGGTCGTTCGTTGCCCTGAGTGATATCTTTTGGGATGCGTTTTAGTGTCACATCAAACCCCAGCATATCATCTCCAGGGAACCAAATAAGTCCCAGTGTTCGGTCACCTCCATATTGCTGACCGACCTTGAACTTTACTGCAGTAGGACCTAAGGTCTCCCCTGGTATGCTGTTTAATACCGCGACGCTGTTGCTCGTCCAGTTTCGGATTTCAAACCCACCGGCCCTGTGAACGTCACTGATATCACTCACCATATCAATAGCAGTACTTTCGTCCGGCAAACTATCTATGTAATCATCCATGTAATGCGAATGGTAAATAGCATCGACTGCGGTCGGCAAGGATGACTCATAGCGGCGTGCGTTTTTGTTTTTAATGAATTGAGCTACAAATGGTGAACAATTAGATCCAAAAATTAAGGATGTCATTACATACGTTTTGATGTTTTCTGTAGGGCTACTTCTCCACAGAAACCTTAGTGCGTGCTGATCCTCGGTGTGAATTTTAACCCTTAGGAACATGTCCCTTATGTCACCTGTTATTGCGATTTTATTTTCCCTGAAGCGCAGCATTATACCAAGCAGTGATGACAAAAGATCAGGTCCTGTAAGTAAATAGTCATTAAGGCAGGAACCATCTACCTTACCTGCAGCATCGAAGACCAGCCGAAGCTTGTTTTTGTTTGGGTTGTCAACACCGAAATGAGGTAGGTACCACGTATTCGATGTGACGTCATTTACCACCAGTTCCCGCGCGTAATCATTTTCTAACAAATGACGAACGCGTTCCTCATACCTTTTGGCAAAACCTGTATCCTTTCCCATTTTCCTTTCGATACCTTTCAGCCTTCTTAGTGCGTTGGGGTACGAGTCCGGCATCATGCGACCTGGCTCCTTCCAAGGTAAGCTAACATGCCAGCGTCCGTCAACGAGCACCGCTGATTGCTCCAGCAGATCGATGGCGCGCAAATCGTCAACATTCTGGCGCGGCTTACCTGACACACCCATCGCATCCAATGCAAATGAACGTCGAACCTCATCATGGATTTCTTGAAGTAGACTTTCCTGCGATGAAATGTCACTTACCTCTTCGTTCTCCGTGATGGTCAGGGCGGCCTCAGCGCAGGCGGTGTGAGCGCCGGCGGGCCCCCGGGCGGCAGCGCCACTCCGCGCCACGCGCACCTTTCCATGTACACACCAACCTAGGGGGGTAAGTGTAGCGGACGGCTCATTTACACTACCTAACTTTATCTTCAAAGGTACAATTAAGTTATAATTATCTTGACCAATTAATATATCAGGTTTTGAATCTGAGGTACACAATTTATCTTTAATATTCTTTAGGTGAGAATACTTAATGCAATCCATAATAGATAACTTTTGAATAGGCAAACTTAATTCTTTTACACAACGCATTCTTATATTATTATGTAACCTATCATCATATCCAGCAATGTCCACATTCACAATCGTACATTTGCATACCATCGCGTCATTAGTCCACGCTCCACGCACCGACAGCGTCTCGCGACGGCCGCGCAGCCCGACGCGCTCGGCGAGGTCCGCGCTTATCAGCGACACACTCGATCCGTCATCGAGTAGCGCGGTGGCGTTTACGATACCGTTAGGGCCGTGCACACGAATAGGTAACACTTTCAATAACACTTTATTGTCGCATTTGTCACTCGCGTTAATGTACGTTATCATTTCCGAAGATGCGGTAGGCTCGGCTCGTTGCACGTCAGCCGACGTCGTTGTACTCCCGGTTGACGCATTGTTGATAGCAGCGTTGGTGCGCTGACGTTGTTGACTCGTAGCAAAATGCAGCAGACGATGATGTTCTTCATTACAGCCATCTTTGTCGCACACTGGAGCTGAACACATTTTTCTATCGTGTTTGGATATTAAACACTTGTAGCACAGGCCGTGTTTCTTCACAAATTGCCACCGTACTTTACGTAGTGCTTTCTTAAATTGTTTGCAGTCGCTGAGATTATGTACCGCTGCGCGACAAAACAAACAATTAGCGTTACGCTCTTCGTCTTGAAGTAGCACGGTCTGTGCGCGTGTGCTAGTACTTGTCTTGTTTTTAGGATGATGGTCATTTCGAAAGGTAGTAAGAACACTTCCAGTGGTGGAAATCTTTACAGCTTCTTCATACAAAAAATCAGATAAAATCACCAATCTTGGTTTCTTTCCTTCGATGATCATTTTATAGCTGTAGTCAGACCACTTAGAGATAAGCACTGCGGGGAGCTTGGACAGAATCATTGAGACGATAGTGACACCATGTAGATACTCCTCGCGTCCAACTGCTCGTACTGCTTCCACCACATTTTGCACTTTCACAGAAAATGTGACGATATCATTATGATATTCTTGTTGCAGCGACTGAAGCTTCTTTATGTCTTGGAGTATTCTGGAAATAATGCAGTCGGGGTTACCAAACCGTAGCTCCAATGTCGATATCACTTTGTCAGGCGACGTGGCGCTTATGAACAATGCGGCGACTGCATCTTTCGCTTGCCCTCGTAGGCATTTTCGAAGCCTCCATAGGTTTTCTTTCGGCGTGAATTTACACAACGCCGTCGACTCGTCGTAGGCTTGTTTGAATTGAAGCCAATCCAACTGGTCACCAGAGAATTCAGGTAAATCTCTTGGTGTGCTCATGCGGCTGAGCAAACTGGCATGAGGCACGTTGTTTGCACAGTTAGTAGAAATATCCTTCAAAGCACTTGCCAACATATGAACCGCGTTGTTAAGCACAGTAACGGAGTCGCCGGGCGGCAGCAATGGCGGTGGCGGCGGCGTTGCGTCGCGCGGCCGGCCGGCCACGTGCTCGGCGTATAGCGACGGTACTCGTGCGTGCAGCTCACCCGTTACGATACCTTTCTCGGGGGCTTGCTGCTCCAGTAGGGGTTCTTTGTGGCTACTTTGATGGATCACCCAATCCTCCAAATCGCTGCGAGGAAGTTCCTTACCATCAATTAGTGAACTGTATTCCAACTGTTCTTCCTCGTCGTTGAGTGCTGCCAATTGGACATCCAAGTTTTGATCAATGAGCGCGATTTGAATAGCAGCCTTTTGTTTAGCGGCTTCCAGTTGCAACAGTTTTTTCCTGCTTTCCCGCGTAGATTTGCTCGATGACGCAATAGATTTTACCGGCATTTTCGCGACGTGAGGCAGCGGTTCCGATTTCATGCTGCTTCCCGGCACATCGGAAAACAAACGTTTCGACACGATAGGTTCGCGTTGCTCAGCTTGAGTGTTTTCTGCAGCTATATTCTGTTGCAAACCACGTTGCTCCTGCAGCATTTTTGCTCGCCGTGTTTGTACGCCTGGAGTGTGGATCATTGTAGATCGGGCTCGAAGTACCGCTTTGTAAGGGGTGGTGCTGCAGGGTGGTTGTGACGAAAACACGGGCGAATTATGAAAACACGTTTATTAAGGGTTTAAGGAAAACGGAACAAAATGGCCGCGTGCGCAAAATAAAAACAGTGCGTGCGCATTGATTCGCGTTTGGTGGCAGACTGGCGGGGGGTCCACAGTGTGACAAGCATGTCAGCGTGTCCCGCCTCTAATCTACTAACTAAACTACTTACTAACTAAAACTTAGATTATTACAAATTATTACAAACTATTGAGCGCGTCGCTAACAACCAGTATTTCACATAGAGCGACTGCCTATCTGTCCTCCACAACCCAGTTACTGGTAAATTCAATTACCCTTTGGAAGACTGGTTGTCAGACTTTCGGGCTTCTGACGATCCTTAAGGACTGTCAAAGAGGCACAAATAACAGCCGGGACCAACGGCTTAACGTGCTTTCCGAGGCATGGAAGGGTGTTATGTAAAGATGGTCATCCATCCACGGACCAACCGCGTCAAGCGAAGCTTAACCCGACCTATCGACCCGTGTGGCTGTTATTACTTAGCCACAAGCCCATACAGTAATAGCTAACTTATAATTATTAAATTATTTATTTACACACAAACATCGCTACCATTACAGTGTTACACCCAATCCGATTTCGTGGTAACTAGATTGTAACTAAACTTGGAGCTGCGTGTTCTTCCACGAGAATACGCTTGACCCAGCAATGTTTCTTGACAAAAAGCAAGTGCGTGATTGTTGGTAAATATTTACTTGAAAATCCAATCACTACCTACTGGATTAACTTTTGTTTAGAATAGTTATGACTTATTGGAATCAAAAAACAATAGTTCATCGTTTATCTTCTAATATATAAAATTTCCATGTCACAATGTTAGTTACCGTACTCCTCCAAAACGGCTTTACCGATTTTTACCAAACTTTATATGCGTATTCAGTAGGTCTGACAATCGGCTACTATCTATTATTCATACCCCTAAGTGATAAGAAATAATTTACGGTTACTCATCTGAGTAACCGTGAAAGCGTTAGAGAGTTATACATAACTAGCTGACCCGGCAAACGTTGTTTTGCATTATAAATTATTTAGGGGTGGACTACCCGTAACATTTAGGGGGATGAAAAATAGATGTTGGCCGATTCTCATAGATACCGGATAAGCACAAAAAATGTCATCATATCAGAAACTCATTAAAAAAGAACACAAAGATGATATCTACCTACTTAACGCTTGTGTTAACTTATTTCGAATAGTCTATAGAAGAAACAAAATTGACACATTTGTTTATTATAACTAAAAAAATATTTACTCACCGTTATGCCCGGCGGCGTCTGCCGACAAATCTTTGTCACCCAGCACCCACTCAATTGAAGCGCTATGATCCACTCTCTTTCAACTTGCGTCAACTGAGGCGCTAATCGCCATAATAATATAATAGAGTTACTAATAACACGCACAACACGACACAGCATGACTCCACGAATTTTTAATGACTGACGACCTGACGTAAAGGATAAATGAACGATGTGATGAGTGAAACTCGGGAGCGGTGACGTATGCGCAGGGGCGTGGCTTATTCCTAGTAAAACATGATAATTGGCTCCCAAATATTGGTATGTGCAGCAATTGGGCAATTTTAGAAACGTTGAAAACTCAACCAATCCTGGCAAGGATACTTTCTTTATAACACTCGATGGCGCGTCGTAGTTAATAGTTATGTATAGGGTGTAGCTTGACGTGCTGGCGACTGTACCATGGATACACATTTAGTAAAAAGCGGTTATTTTAATATTACAAACAGACACTCCAATTTTATTTGTCTGTATAAATGAATCCCTATTTCCCTTGGTCAGAGCATCACACGTGAACGGCTAGACTAATTTGGGTAATTCATTTTTGTTGTGTTTATTATTGTCAGGAAAAGGTTCTTATGAAAGAAAAAAAAACAAGAAAGTTGCGCTTAACATTAGATAATTTAGAAAACTTAACGACCATATTAAGTTTTCTAACAATGCGAATTCAATATTCATAGTTAAGACGACAATGTCTGTCGGGTCAGCTAGTATAATAATTTAGATTAAAACCTGCAGTTTTAAAGATAACATGTTCGTTACGTTAAGAAAACAATCAGTACGGGTATCTTACGATAGTGAAATTTTCAGTGAAAACTAACAGCAACACAGCGTTATTCACAAGTTAAAGTCAGTGTTTAGGTTAGCAAAGAGAATAATAACGCTTGGGGCTGGTTGTCTATAACTGTTTGCGGGGCAGGTTGACTAATACTGATACACGGAGATGTTATATTTTTAAAAAAATACCAAATCAAAAAAAAAGGAGAATCAAACGGATATCCCGTTTGATTCTATTTTTATTATAAATCATTTTCGACAAAATTACCCTTACGTTCTTTTACATTTTCACTGTCAGTGTATGATCATTTTGCGAGTATCAAAAAGTGTTTCAATTCTTTCTCTCTCTTTCTCGGAAAAAAGTTATTGCAAAGGAGGTGATGCAGTAGCTAGGTACTGTTACAACTGACAATATTGTCGTATCCAACTACTTTTTAATGTGCAAGACACACGATGACAAAGACTTGTAAGTACATTGGACAGAGCACATGTTGTATTTTGAATAAAGTGTGAATATTTTTGTATGCAGAAAGCGTAATTAGGTTGTGTCGTGTACGAAGCATTATTACAATAGAATAAAGAGATGTTTTTATTATTTGTAGTCGTTTGCATCCGCTGTTTTCTACCTGCTTGAGATAATTCTGAGCACTGGAGAATATTACATTAATTATGTCGCATCCGCGTAGTTTTTAATAACAAATGAAGTTACGCTTCACTTCCTGATTAATATAAAATACGTGACAGCGCAAGTTGAACAAATTTAGCTACTCCGGATACACCTCATTAAAAGTTCCCGTTTTAATACTGAACTTCCGTCAATATAGTAAACAAATTATTTGTGTAAAGGGAGAGCATATCGCATGTTAACTTAATGATGTCACAAGTTTGTTTTTGTGTGATACGTCGTAAATAGGTATAAGAGACGAAACGGAAAATTAGCCTCGGTCAGCACCCACTTTTCTTTGACGTTGGGTTCTTTAAAAGTTCACATAGCCTATTCCCAATTTCTTAGTTGGTTAAAAAAATATTCGTATCTGGCTCTTCTCTGTCGGTCGGAATGCAGTTATTTAGGACGAACAGTTGTAAATCGCCTTTTCTATTTTATTTCGCTTCTAATAATCCCCTTTATTTATAAACGTTGTGATTAGCGACTGTTTAACCATAGATTTTTGACGTTTGAATATCTCTTAATTATAGGCAGCGCTTAAATAAACCCAATAGTGTAGAAAATAAATCTTTTTAATTGGTTCTGTTATAATCCTGGCATACCCGTTGCAATAAGCCGATGCAAGTGTAAACAAAGCTACTTCTTCTTAGACATGTATATAAACAGATAAAATACTTGACGGCGTTTACGTCAAACGCCAGGTTGACAGGACTGTCAATGTCAACCTAGCGAAGCGTCATTGTCGATGGTAGTGCGGGCGGCACTCTTAAACGCACTTTTGAATGAGACGGCACCCGCGCACCACGCCTGTGACGAATTGCTCAGAATCTTCACTATCACGCTATTTCAAGATTTAATTAAGTTGATTTCGTACAGTAGTAATCGCTAATTACCTAATTACATCGTGATTCCTGTGAATACTGATTAAAATATGTCGATTGTGATCGGAAGCCATTTATTCCTAATTCCGCGCCCACCTACCTATGAGTTCTGGTGAAGGGGCTCGAGGCCGTCCTGGTTCTTCATACTTATTCTCTGAACGCTATATAAGGGTCTGTCCAGATGGCCCACACTACAATCATATGACAGTGGCAAAAAATGTCACCAAGTCGTGTGTGAATAATTTCGCTGCAGATGCTTGAAGTTTTCTCATGCGTTGTCGCCAGCTAGGAAGTACGCGTGGTTGCTATGTAGTTGCTTTCATTCAAGAGAGTGGAAGAAAATCATGCGTACGTTGTCTCGACGTAGTCGGCCGCTCACGTTGGACAGCCCTCAGTTCAAGCGTTTGTAGTCCAGAGGGGTAATTGCATAATACAGTATCAGTAGGAATCGCTTTCATTTTGACAGGTCCACAACATTAAGGTCGTTGTTTAATGTAGTAGAATGGATTAGTAATAAACTTCAAAATTAAGATACTGATGAATAGTGTGTTACGCATTTAAGGTGCAATCGAACCCGACAACCATTGAACGCACCAAATGGTCGATAGAAATACGCATTTTTGATACCTACAGTTCTGCGGTTGTAGTATTGCACGCTTGAAAGGACCTTTATGAGTACACCTATCAGTAACCTGCATCATAGATATTCTGAGCCAATAAAACAAGAATCGTTAATCAACTAACGATAGGTTATTATTATTATGTGTTGATATCTATATATTTTTGGGCATATTTACAATATCGGCTATTGTAAGCTTATTATACTTTAAAGTCTAATTTATTTTGAATGTTTTCATAATTACAAATAATAGGAATTAAATGTAATTAATGATATTTAGTAAATAGTTATCAACTTACTTTTACTTAAGGTTCTATAATAACTGTCTTTTTTATATTTTTATCTCGGAGATGGACGCTAATAGTTGCAACCAGTGGCGTGCACAGCGTTTTTAGACAGGGTAGGCAGAAATTATAAAAAAAGGCAAAAAAACCACAGAATAACCGATTGCTGTACCAACACAGAATGCAACCTGTGAGGCAATTAAATTGATCATATTGTTGTATTTTAAATTTACGATTGACTTTACCTTTGTTTGTATTAATTGCAAATACGGTGTACTACTACTTTTCATGGTCACTGGTTTATTTATATTTTCACCGAAATATAGTTTTCAAATTGCATCATTTTTTCTTTTCTCTATACACACACCACCTGCGCCACTTTCACAGTGAATATTCTCTATTTTTCACACTATTATCAACGTTAAAATCTTAAATACACGCTATCCATAGCTCACAACCAAAACAAATAAATCAAAACAAACAATGGCGTCGGAAATCGGAATATGAAAATAATACTACAAAAAAGTAATGGTAGTTTATGTAGCGACAACTCAATAAAACAATGCTACTTTTAAAAATAGTCGCATAGCCAAGTTTGTTCGGAAAACTTCAGTAAGTTCGTAATGCGACGTGTCAAAAACCAGTGACTGGCCTGCCCTGTGCGGTTGTGTGCGTAAACTGTTACATTGTGTGCCACGTATGTATAGCTACGCACACCCTATAAATCTGCATGACCACGAGAGCACACATATAAAGATTAAGCCGCGAATAGTTCTTGGCTCTCCCGAGGCACTCAGCGGGGCTAGTGGATCGCAATGTGAAGTTGCGCCAAATTGTACGAACAAAAGGGTTTTGTATCGATGATACTAATGATACGAGCGACACAAGACAAGTGGAGTTGATTTACGAATAAAGATATTTTGTTTATTGATAATATAAAATTGGTTTTAAACATTTATTTGATTTAGGAAGGGTAGGCAGTATCTTTCTGTCTTGGACCGCATGCCACTGGCTGCAACACAGTTTTATTTCTAACAAGAATGAAAACGCGTGCGATCGATATTGATTTCTTCGTATCATATTGTTTTAAAAAAACAAATGTCTTTGATGTTGCATTAATAATTTTGCAGTTTTTTCGTTTGTTTATTCAATCACACTTTTTTGTTTCCCAAAACCTTACAAAAATCACACATGTAACTTGTCAGGCGCAGCGACCGACGGTATATTGTTCTTGCAAATCACTTCCAAGAACATTATACCGTCGGTCGCTGCTGCTACTTTCTACAAGTATTTTTGTAATTTATATACTTTGGTGTTGTTTTTCAGCCTTATTTCACTTTCAGGCGCTTCAGAATTATTTCATTATTCTGCGTCGTTCTGAAACCCCATCTAAAAGATTGTACATAATAATCCTTCCATCTTGCCTTTCAGCATACTCTTAGCAAGCTTTGGGCAAAGATGGTGTTTAATTTTGACAGCTGCTAATCAATTGCTTTAGCGACATCTAAGGTCTAAGTAGCGACTATAAATAAGAATTTTGGTAATCAGTTGCTTAACAATTATTTAAAAGTTAAGAGGCGTTTATAAATAAGACTGTTAACGTTTATTGAATCAATGTTAACTCTTGTACTATATATTTGCCGCATTTTCATTTAATTAGGTACCTTTCGTATAGATAGACACAAGAAGAAAATAAGACAAGAATGAATGACACTGACGTGTATTATAAGTAGGCATCGGATAATCGGATGCATATTTATCTAAAATTAATTTTTAGTTACGAAAATAAGGAAGCGGCTTCTTAAAATATTTTTTGTACGAAAATCCTGGGATGCCAGCAACACCGGGAATGCATGTAACTAGTCAGTTGAATAGTATGGAAGCGACTTCTAAATGTTATTTTGTATTTTGTATGTTGGATTACATAACAATTCAGACGCATATTTATTACAAAATTAACCCCGATGTAAGTTTGGTGCCTATGCCTATGTACCTAGGGTGTAAGTCTGTAAGAGTAGGGGTGGTGTGTGTTAGTAAAAACATATTTTTTTCATTAAATAAAAAAAACGGTACAAAAGCGCATTCCATTTTAGCCGAACTCTCAACTTTAGGTGAATATGCATCCGAATATCCGATCTCTAATTATAAGGCAACCAACGACAGTAAAGTCATGTTATGGTTTTTAGAAACACGTAAAGAACTACGAAAAATTACAAAAACAGCTGAGCGAAGCAGCCCGCTAACCAATTACGGGCATTGACCTTCCCAGTACGCAATTATTTTACTCCTGTTCATTCTTCCAGTACGCGATAATAAAGCGCATCAAGTTCAGCTCTGCATCGGACGGGCCGCCGCGCGCGCACTGGTTGGACTACGCCGTCGAGAAGTACGGGGAGAAGCTGGTCGCCGACATGAAGGTGGTGTTCTCCATCCTGTACCTGTACCTGCCCGTCCCCATATTCTGGTCACTCTTCGATCAACAGGTTTGATATATTCTTTATTTACTAATCATCATTATTCTCTCACTCTTATCCCAATTTATTCTGGGTCGGCTTAGCATGTCTTCACCATCCATTTTCCACTCCACCTGTCTATTAGTCGTCATCTCCCTTTTTCTTGTAGTTACTTCTTTCTTTTCATTATCTACTGGTGACATGAAAATTATGGAATGAAAATGAAGTATAGTTTTATTTTTCAAACAGAGGTATTGTTTGAAAAATAAAAATTATAACAAATAAATAAAGGTTAGTTTTTTTGTGGCGAAGTTCTCTAACTCAACGTGCGGTAGGGATAAAGCTAAGGCGGCGATATACGTGAATTGGGCTAAACAAGATGGTAACCTTTTTTCTCCATAACCCGTACTTAAATGATCTTCAAAATAATATATGTAGATGTCGTGCGGTGTCCCACAGGGATCGGTCCTGGGGCCGCATCTGTGAAACATCGGATACGACTGGGTGCTGCGCGCCGACCTCCCTAGTGGCGTCAGCGTAATTTGCTACGCTGACGACACGCTGGTCCTGGCGCAAGGGAGGTCGTACCAGGCGGCGGCCGACTTAGGGACACACGGGGTTGCGACAATCGTAGATAGGATCCGGCAACTGGGACTCGAGGTGGCCTTGCATAAGTCCGAAGCCATGTGGTTTCATGGTCCTCGGAATGCGCCACTGACGGGTTCCCAGATAACGGTGGGAGGGGTTCACATCGGCGTCGAGTTGACGATGAAGTACCTAGGACTCGTCCTCGACAGCCGGTGGAACTTCGCGGAGCACTTCCGACGTTTGGCTCACAGACTGGAGCGGGCCGGGGCTGCCTTGAAGCGGCTCCTGCCCAATCTAGGGGGCCCAAACGCCTCCTGCCGGAGGCTCTACGCGGGGGTCGTGCGGGCCATGGCCCTATACGGGGCGCCGGTGTGGGCGCCTACATTGTGGCGCCAACCAGCACGCTGGTTGAAGGCGGCCCATAGGGTCATGGCCATCCGGATGATCCGGGGATACCGCACGATCTCCGGTGAGGCGGCGGGCCTCCTTGCCGGATTACTGCCATGGGATCTGGAGGCAAACGTCCTCGCGCTCACTTGGGAGTGGCGCTTGGGAGGCCAAACGCCGGGGCGTAACTCCGCTGCCGCGGGAAATCGCGGCACGGCGGACAGAGCTCCGGCAGGATCTCATGGCGACGTGGAAAGTGCGATTGTCGCAACCCAGTGCTGGGCACGCCACGATTGCGGCGGTAAGTCCCCTCTTTGAGGAGTGGCTTGAGAGGCGGCATGGCGTCCTCACCTTCCGCCTGACACAGGTTCTCACCGGACATGGCTGTTTCGGGAGGTTCCTGTTTCGGATAGGGCGGGAGGAAACGCCCGGGTGTTTCCATTGCGAAGATCGCCCAAAGGACACGGCGGAGCATACGGTGGAGGTCTGCCCGGCTTGGGCGGAGCACCGCCGTGTCCTCGTGGAGGTGATCGGCGGCGGCGATCTCTCGCGTCCGACCCTGGTCCAGGCCATGGTACGGAGCGAGAGGGCATGGCTGGCAGTCGCCTCCTTCAGCGAAGCAGTTATGCTCGCAAAGAGGGAGGCGGCGCACGTGAGGGAGATGCAGTACATGCGCCCTCACAGCCGTGGCCTTCGCTGGAGACGCCCTGGGCGTCGGGAATCCCAGGCTGATTCCCGGCCACCGTAGGCACGGGCTTGCGGACGGCGAGTGATGGGTAGCTCGCTGTCCGGTAAGGACCAAGCCCGGGTCGACGGCGCGTTGTGTTCCACGCGCGCCTCAAAGAGATGTCAGCAGCAACAGATGGGGCCCGCAAGGGCCGATGCCTGCCAGGGGTGCGGGTTGTTCGAAAGAGATACCGCCGCCCCTGGCACACAGGCAACTGAGAGAACACGGGTGGGTTTTAGTCAGTAAAAGTCTGACACGCCCTCCCGCTACACCCAGAGCGGGAGAAGTTATTTGATGATTTCCCGACCAAAAAAATAAAAAATAAATAATATATGTTAATCTACACAATACAAAACAAGTCCCCTTCACTTAATTTTTTAAAATTGTTATTGATATACATGCAAAGTAACCCCTGTTTTAGAAATATAAAATGTTTTTTTTTCTCCTAAACTATTCATCGCTAGGTTTTTTTATAGTCATCACGATGTTACATAATACAATACCTAGGAAATCTTCAGCTTATTTTTTAAACTAACTTTTCTAATTACTTATAGTCATCAGTTTTTACATAAATCTACATTCAATCGCGTGAGCAACCCCTCTGCCGCCTAATAAATAAATCAGTGCGGGACGAGGCATTTTTTCATTTGGTGACATAATCATTAGAAAATATTGTAAACAAACTTAAAATCAACAAAATAAATAGGTAGGTAACCTACTTATTTTGTTGATTTTCATAGTTACTTGGGTGTGTAAATAATATAGTGGTTTTTAGTATAAAATAATAATAATACATAGGGAATATTTGTGTTATTATAAGTTTATTTATAAAATCAATATGGGTGGCAAAAAGACGCAATAAGCGTAATTTGAAAATAAAATACAAGAGAAGAATACAAAGAATGAAATGGTAATTAAGTTTAGTACATACCTAACTATCTAACATTTTTTTAGTAACAATCAAACACGTGTTTTGATATAAATATATTAGGTGTATCTATTCATACACGAAATATCTGAAAGGGTCATTGTACTCATCATTATGAACAACTTTACTATGGGACCAAACCTGAAATCGCGAAAAAAAATATCAGCTGTTCCCTACATTTATGTTCGCATATCTCGTCAAAATGTAGGGAATAGCTGATATTTTTTCGCGATTTCAGGTTTGGTCCGGTAGTAAGAGTTGTTCATAATGACGAGTACAATGACCCCTTCAGATATTTCGTGTATGAATAGATACACCTTATATAGGTATGTGTAAACAATATGCGTATCTAAGTAGGTACCTACCTACCAGCTGCTAATGCTTACCTAGGTAACTTTCTTCGCCAGGACGCGAAGCTAAGTGCTTTCGTTTGAAATTTGCTAACGTAAATTCGTACGTATGTAATGGCAACAAGGTATAGACTCCAAACGACCGGGCAGCATTACGACTCGGCGGCGCAGTGACAAGCTATGATTAGCATGCAGCGAATCTATAGCTTGTTACTATAAGACACGTACGAATTTACGTTGGCAAATTTAAAATCACATTCTATGCGGCTAGTGTGAAAAATCCACTTATTTATAATTAGATTGAAAGCAGATAGGTAACTAAAAGTCAATCAATTAGACAAATCGCACGTAGTGCCACCGTATCGTGGCATGCCACAACATAAAAATGTCACAATAAATATAAGTAAAAAAAATGCCGTTTTGTATGAAGACGTAATAATGCTTAGTATTACGTCTTCATACAAAACGGCATTTTTTTTCAGTTCCATTGGCAATAAAATGCTATCATCACCTAGTGAACCCCATATGCAACAAAATGCAAACCAATTATATGACGAAGGAGACAGGAAAAAATATTTTCGTCACATCTACTCGTAAAGGGTTATTTTGCGTCGTAAAGGGCGTTCAAAAGTAGGTGTTTTTCGATGTAATGTAATCGACGTATTTGACTAGTCGTCTAACATTAATTCACGCTAAGTTTGGCCTTTGATTGGTTCACGAAAATCTGGTAGGCTAATATGTTTTTTCTTTTAATTTGTATTTGACGCAAGGTTTCGGTAAATAGGTTTAACCTAGTTTTGCAAAGCCACAATGTTGAATTTAATTGATCTACAAAAGTCTAGTAGGCTACGATTTAGTTTTCTTTAATTTTGATTTTGACTTGGTTAGTTTCGGTAAATAAGTTTTAGTTTTGGAGAAGGACATAGGGACTTTAACCAAATAAAAAAAAAACTATAATTGCTTTTACAATGCACTATTCGTAGTTTGTTTTTATTTGTTTGTGTGGTTATCGCGGCCAAACGAATAATGTTAAATTATCCGCCCATTGGCGGAAATGACCTACCTTTCCCCCTGTTATTATCAAAATCCACCCTCAAACTCAAAATTACCCTTTAATGTGTTAATCCTTCTGAAGAAGGTACACTGTCCTTCAGGATACAGGATTCTCCTCGTTTGAAGGGCAGGGGTTTTACTCATTTGTATTAGCCATACCTATCTCTTACTAAACGATATTTGATGTTACCTAGGCTAATAACCTTTTTCACCGACATCCCCTAAGTTTATGGGATCCCCTAAGAATGGTTAGGGGGCTGTTAAAAGGTGGTTTCAGTTTCACCAACAGTAAGGGGTCAGTTAAACGTTAAAAGGTCCCCTAAATTTAGGTCGCCAAAATGTGGGCCGATAAATCGGCATATACGTATGTGATGTCTCAAACAACGGACATGGATAGTGATGTATTTGAATTTGTTGAAAATTTGGAAACTGTTTCTACTATCGACGTAAATAACAGACAGTAGACCAAAAATATATCGGGAAAGAACAAACTACTTCGATTTTTTTAATGAATCTGATATTTTTCAGAGATATAGGTTATATAAATCTTTAGTATTGTATTTATTGGAAAAGGTTAATCATAACTTAGTATTTCCTGATTATAGGTGAGTACATAACTTATTAAAGTTTTTATAGGTTATTAGATACAAAATTTATTAAAGTTTATGTAAAAAATTCAAAACCTGGTATTTTTTCTTTGTTTAGCCTACGATACATACCTAGGTACGTCGATACCTAACTAACAATGTAAACCATACACTTGTGAGTCCTTATTGTATTCGCAAAGTTACAATTAAGTAAAGCATGTTCTATTTTATTTCAAAAATAATTCTGTATCTCCAATAAATCAGTTAACTAATAGCATTGAGGTTTTTTTCCATTTCTTCCCATGGGTATCGTATAGAAGGCGACGAAGGGACTTATTAGAGAATGGGCAGCAGCGTTCTCACCTCAATAAATACAATCACCAGGTGAATCGTCAACACCTTAAATTAGTTAATATTTGCCAAAATTATGAATTTAAACTGTAGGTACTTACCTCCTATTTAATTAATACCAACCTACTTTCATACAATAAAATGGTATTATATGTATTTGTTGAGGTGGAGATGAAGCAGAGCTATTTAGAAACAGGAAGGGATACATGTTCATAAATGTGCAAACGGCATCAGTCAATTTATTAATAAGAGATGTTGTGGCACGTTGGCCAGTTTCAACACATGACTCGGCTATTTATTAGAATAGCAATACTTATAGAAAATTTGAGAGAGGAGACTATGCTGACAGCTATTTACTGGGTGACAGCGGAAACCCATTAAAGGTAAATAGGCAATCGGGTAAAAATATAGCTTCAAGTTTGAGTTTATTCTGTCAGTTTAATAATTTTACAGTAAACAATATAATAATACAATGAGGCTCACATTAAAACTAGAAATGTGGTGGAAAGGCAGTATAGAGTCTTAAAACGTCGATTTCCTGTCTTAGCCATTGGTATATGATTAGAATTAGGAAATGCTATCAATGTTATTATTGCGTGCTGTGTCTTACACAACATGTGTATTTTAAGAAATGAAGAGGATTCAGGCAACGAAAATATTGTTCCCAATATAGAAGAACTTATTTCAAATGTGCAAATAACTGATCAACAAACATTACATCCCAGAACGCGTATTATGGGCTTCGAAGATTACAAATTATTTTGATAACGTGTAATAAAATAATGTAATATGCAATGTAATTATATATAGTAACTAGCTGACCCAGCAAACGTTGTTTTGCCTTATAAATTATTTAGGGGTGGACTACCCCTAACATTTAGGGGGATGAAAAATAGATGTTGGCCGATTCTCATAGATACCGGATAAGCACAAAAAATGTCATCAAAATCGGTCAAGCCGTTTCGGAGGAGTATGGCAACGAAAACTGTGACACGAGAATTTTATATATTAGATTATAAAGTACCTTTTATTTGATTGAAAACTTCTGTTTTTATTTCTAGGTCTTTTTTTGACGATTCTAATCGTAAATTATATAATTTTCTTTTAGATTCAATTTCTTCTTCCAACAATTTCATTTTTAAATCTTCGTTTTCAGTTTTCTTTTGTTTATGCCTTGAAATCCTGTACATAAGGTGGCCACAACTTCAGACTGTGGTTTGTTCTGTTCTTTAAGTATAGGCCTACGCCTTTTCCAAAGAGGAGTTGTTGGTATCTTAGTATACGTGGGTGTGTTTTTTTCCATGTTTTCGTTTTCATCAGTTATGGACTTGTCCTGAAAAGAAACAAATCAGTTTAAAGTACAGGAAAACATTTTTTTATATAATTATTTGCTTAAAATATACCAATTTAAAAAATAAAATTGCTTGTCTTTTTATTTTTTTATTAATAACATAAAAGTACTATATATTTCACCGCGCCGGCGCACACTGGTCCCAAATTAAAAAAAAGTGGACATTGATAGTAGACCGCTGATATTTTTTTTTATTGTTGATATAATGATAACAGATAAGGCAAAAAAATATTATTGTCCTACTTCAAATACTTTTCTCTATAAAAAATATTTCTTTTTTTTTGTATGGGAGTGATTACATTTTACTCAATTTCTCAAAAACCTTAAGCGATGTCGAGATGGCATTCACATATGTTAGAAAACTAATAATTCTGAGTATTTGGCTCGAAGAAACTTATTGCTTATCTCTGCGTACTTTCGAGATAATAGTGACAGAAGACAACAATTTTTTTTAATGTTAATTGTTCGCTTTTTTTTAATCATAGCCTTACTCATATCGCAATAGGTCCGCTGGCCAGCAAAATGGAGCTTCGACGCGAGTTTGCCGGGATAACAAGATGGCCGCCTCTCATGACGTAACGTAATACGGTCACGAATCGCGCGCGTACACCTCACTCAGTGTACAACTAAATGTGGTTGCGATAAGACGTGTCCTTATTTTTTCTGTGCGCTTGAAGAAATGCTTGTTGTTTGTTTGTTTTGTTATTGTTGTATTTTGAATCTTTGGATTTTAAAATCAAATAATTTTTGTTTGTCTTTCTTTCGTCGAATTTGTTTTCGTAATTTTTTTTGTTAAAATCAAAGTCACTTTGTCTTTGATATCTTTGATTCTAATTTGTTTTCAATTTTCCTTAAAATTATAATATGTCCGCATTTGTCACCAACTTAGACTTATACGTTGTTCTTAAATCAGGAGGTGGTTTTAAAAATGTCGAATTTTTATTTAATGCCCTTATTGAACGTATTGGTGTTGAATTGTCTTCCGAAGATTTGAGTAATATTAAATTATTTTGTCGTAATTTTTCAAGTAATATCTCAAAAAGATGGTCTGCTTCCAGTAGAGCTCAAAAGACCTTTCTTAACAAAAATTCAGACTGGTTACAATCCCAAATAGTTTGGCCAAAATGTCAAAATATCGATTTAAGCAGCATTTTTAAAGTTGCCGAGGAAGTAATTCCAAATTTCGAAACGCAAGTGGATACTCATCAATTAAGTTATGGTACAAGTAAAAAACCATTTGTTGATATATCTGATAAACAGAAGAAAAGGCGTTCTCTAACACTTCTAGATCACACAGAGGAGGAATTAGTTTATGCTTTATGTGCCAAATTAAAAGAGTCTAAAAAAACAAAATTAGCAGCTATATTAAACGAACTCAGCCAAAACAAGGAAAAATGTGAGATGGTATATGATGTACTATTCGCTAAAAAGACTGACAAACCGTGTTTACCAGATGATAAAACGTTAGCGCTTTACACCTCAACAAATTTGTCAAAATGGCAATATCGAAATTTAAGAACTATTCTTGCTTCAGAGAAAATGTATGGTCTTCCATCCTATCAAAAGCTCCTGGAAGCTAAAAAAAACTTGTTATCCTCCAGAGTCAGACATAACTGTAACTGAATCTGATGCTAAGATAAGACTTCAATCGCTTCTAGATTTGACAACTAATAGGATATTAAAAACAATTCAGCACAACTCTGCCGACAAAAAATCGCTAAAACTAATAAGCAAATGGGGTTTTGACGGGTCATCTTCTCAAAGTAATTATAAACAAAAGTCACACTCCGACACTAAAATTGACGATTCTTCAGTTTTCATGATTAGTTTGGTTCCGCTTCGTTTGGAAGAAGAGAGTGGTACTATCTTGTGGCAAAATCCTGCTCCCTCTTCAACAAACTATTGTCGTCCAATTGGCTTTATATTTGCAAAAGAAACAAATGAATTGATAAAGAAGGAAAGTGCATCCTTAGAGGAAGAAATTCGTAATCTTGTTCCCACAATTGTAGATAATTTTGATATTAAACATGATTTGTACTATGATTGATGGGACAATTTCTACTGTGATTTCCAATACTTCTTCTGCAGCTGTTTGTAATATTTGCAATACCCCACCTAGCAAAATGAATGACTTGGACTTTGTATCCAAAAGACTCATCAGAGAAGATATGTATAAATATGGTCTGTCTTCGCTTCATATGTGGATAAGATGTATGGAATGTATTTTACACATTTCGTACAACTTAGACTTCAAAAAGTGGGCTGCACGAAAAGAAGATAAATTGTTAAAAGAAATTAAAAAGAATTTGACACAAGAAGAATTCCGGGAAAGAACTGGTTTGTTAATTGACATAGTAAGACAGGGATTTGGTACAACCAATGACGGTAACACGGCAAGAAGGTTTTTTGAAAATTATGAAGTATCTGCTGAAATAACGGGTATCCACCCTGATTTAATCAAGAGATTTGCAGTCATTTTACAAACAATTTCATCTGGTCAACTTATTAATACCAACTTGTTTAGGGAATATTGTAAAGAAACAGCAATGCTATATGTAAACTTATATCCATGGTATTACATGCCTTCAAGTGTCCATAAATTGTTGATACACGGTGCTGATATTTGTGAAAATTTCTCCTTTATTCCGATAGGCATGCTTTCCGAAGAAGCTTCCGAAGCGAGGAATAAAGATTTCCGGAATGTTAGAATGGCACATACAAGAAAAATCGGTAGAGTTCAGACTAATTTAGACATTATCCACAGCTTTCTAATTAGCTCAGATCCTTACATCAGCCATATCAAACCAAAGTTTGCTCGTTTACATAAACAGTTGTTTCCAGAGGCTAGTGCTTTGATCTTGAACAATGAATTGCTTTCGTTGGAAAACGAGGAAATAGAGATTTCTCAAGAGAATATAGACCCAAATATTAATCTTTCACCATAATATTTTTTCAGAATCGTTTGTGAACATATTCAACTTTATGTTTGCAGCTTAATATGTCTTCATTTTGATTGTTTTTTAGAACTGATGAAAGTACTCCTTCAGAAAGGTAGTCAGTAGCTTTTCAGTCATTAGTGAGCCCCCATAACCTCTTTTACAGAGAAGTCTCTTTTTACTTATTTGACATTACGCATACATTATAATTATGTGCTAAAGCAAGGCTATGATTAAAAAAAAGTAAAAAATTAACATTAAAAAAAATTGTTATTTTCTGTCACTATTATCTCGAAAGTACGCAGAGATAAGCAATAAGTTTCTTCGAGCCAAATACTCAGAATTATTAGTTTTCTAACATATGTGATTGCCATCTCGACATCGCTTAAAGTTTTTGAGAAATTGAGTAAAATGTAATCGCTCCCATACAAAAAAAAAAGAAATATTTTTTTTACAGAAAAGTATTTGAAGTAAGACAATAATATTTTTTTGCCTTATCTGTTATCATTGTATCAACAATAAAAAAAAATATCAGCGGTCTACTATCAATGTCCACTTTTTTTTAATTTGGGACCAGTGTGCGGCGTTCTGCGGCTGCGCTCAGTATTGCACGAACGCTTGTAAAAGACGGAGCGCAACGCTGAAATGTAAGAGGGCTCTTACTAAACTCTTCAAACAAATCTCACGTCACGAGTTCACGACGTCACAAAAGACAGAAGTGTCAAATACAAATAAGACCACAGACAACACGCGACGTTTCGTAATGTATACACAGAGTAAATAAGCAAGAAAACATGAAATTATTTCAAAATATGAATGAAATTATATTTATTTTTGCTATCAAAACACGATTTATAAATATGTATCCATATATGTGTATACTTTAGAGAATTTTATAAAAAGCTATCTTGCTACAAATAATCGATAAGCTCATAGACGAATCAGTCTCTATTATTTGGAGGTAAAAATGATGGTGAATCGAAATTTAATTTAGGGGCTGGTTTGGGGAGCTTACAAGCTAAAGATCCCATACGTAGGTGGTAGTTTAGGGGATCCCCTAAGAATGGCTAGAGGACTGTTTTAAGGTGTTTTCTGTTTCACCAACAGTAAGGGGTCAGATAAACGTTAAAAGGTCCCCTAAATTTAGGTGGTCGAATTGTGGGCCCATAAACCAGAACATACGTATGTGATGTCTCTCTACGTATGTGGTCTTGTGCTCATTCATTTGAGCACAAGTTAAATTTAAACAAATATTAATTCAAGGGTCAGGCTGCCAACCGTGAACTATTCAAGTTAAATACGTGACCTTTACTGGATGAAGACGTTCCTCTATTTTTGTTACACGGTTAGCTAAATAGGTGAGTTTACTGAGTCACCGCTCACCAGAATATCGCTTTCTAACCGCCACTGTCAATTTATTCACGCTTGTATTTCGAAAGGTGTAGGCAGTGATCTATGTATAGTACACCTACTATTTAACCGTGTCCAGATGTGTGTAATTGTGATGAATCGTGTAATGTAACCAGAATTCTGCGTGTGGACCATTGATATACAAAAAACCCAAGATAAACAATCAGCATCTCAAAAACGCATAAATAGGGTGCAATGTGCTCAGGTGTTAATTAGTATCGTCAGTCATATTTTAGTCAGTCTTTTTGGATATTGCTCTATAAAAACCACCTTAACTCATGCGTATAAGGTTGAATTTACAAAAAAAAATGTGTTTTATCATGACTAAAACCACTGACGTATAATTGGGGACAGTTTTTGAGTGTTGCTTTTGTACAAGACTGTACATCTAGGGTTTTTTTAATATTAATGGTGTGGACGGAGTTCTACGAGCATTACATGTAACGCTCGGGCTCGCGCAGATTCATCGGCCGTCGGTTTTTACACAAAGGCTTTCTTGAATATTTCGAACACACGCAGTTTTCGCGTTGAGTTTGTACGCCGTTCACACTATTCGCATTACATTACATTACACATATCTCAACCTAGTTTTATGTAAGTACTCACTTACACTGTATAAAATACAAAATTCGGCAAAATTTTAAATTTTCAAAATCATTGTCATAAGGCCGTTAAAGCCCATTGCTAAATAAGCATGTAGGTAGCTGCATTTTAAAGATAGCTTCTTCGAAAGCGACAATGATATATACATACATCATTATTCGTTCTATACTTACTTAGTTATTTAAAACTGGCATGAATGATGATGATGGGTACCTATATTTTCATTTAATCAGCCTATTGTGTTCTCAATAGAGGGGCTCGGGCCTCCTCTCTATGAGAGCTATAATCTATCTTCGGGGCCGGTGCAGGTTGGTAGACGTCAGATAATAATAATAATATTTATTTATTTATTTTAGCGGAAAACATACAATGGATTACATCCTATCCTACTTAATATTATAAATGTGAAAGTTTGTGAGTATGGTGTATGGATGTATGGATGTTTGTTACTCATTCATGCAAAAATTACTGAATGGATTTTAATGAAACTTTACAATAATATAGCTTATACATCAGAATAACATATAGACTATAATTTATAAAGATATTATGTAAATTGTCCATAATATAACGCTAAGTGTCAAGTAAGTAGGAAAATATTCTGCCATCTGCGAGCTATTCTGGCGAGCGCTGCAAAAACCGTTAGCGTTACAAGTAGATATATAATGTTTATCTTAAATAGTCCTACAAAAAGCACGCGACAGCATATATCTTCCTTTGTGAATAAGCCATTATCGCCAAAATAGTGAACCATAAATACAATAAAAATTGATAATTTATTTCTAATGATAGATATACGATAGATAGGACGTTGGAGAAGAAAATAAGTTACTCGAAGTACTAATCCTGCGCAGACGAAGTCGCGGGCACCAGCTAATAATATTATATTTATGGACTAGTACTTGGGAGAATATAACATTAGCATCTGTAGCCGAACTAGGACGAGTCCTGTAGACAATAACATAATAATTATAGTAACCCAAATGACATTCAATTGGATGCATAAATAAAAGAACTAAAAGAATAATTTATTCAAGAATAATACATTTTATTCAAGAAATAAAAGAATTAAAACTAAAATGACAAAAACAAATGTACTAAAACTAAAGTATGTGTGAGTGTGTATGTGTGTGCGATTTTGTGTAAGTGTATAGTAGTGAATGGTGTTGGGGTGGTGGGTAGTGTAGATACGTCTTACCGAAGAAATAATAAATACAATAAATGTGTTAATTGACCAAAGCATTCGCTATTGCTGAACCAAAGAATTTAAAGAAAAAACAAACCATCAACAGGTTCTCTGTATTCTCATAGGAAAAAGCAATTAGGTACTCATGTACCTTCTTCTTACATAAGTATTTATTGAGGGGATATATCTCGAGTACTTTATTTATTTTATTGTAGAGAAAATGAGCAATGACCTAGTAAAATCTCCTTCCGAAAGATGTTTTGGGATTATGAGGTCGTGTGCATACCTCGTGCTTGCGGTTGGTTAGTATTGGGTCAAAAATGAGTTCACTGTGTTGCTTCAAAACCAGTCTTTCTATAAACAATTGCCTAACAGTAGAGACTTGGCAGTACTGATAAAGTATCCTTGTTGGGAACAATATTAGTTTGAAATTGCTCACTGTCAGTATCGCCCATTGAGCAAATTCTAAGCGTTGATGATGGTTTTAGGAACTCCACCCCAGGATAATATCTATATCAGGGTTATTCATCAGGGTTCATTCAGGGTCATTATCAGGATAATATATATCCCCCCCCGCCCGGACGTTGTCGCGAGCAGACGTGTTATTGTCACCTCCCGTACTTTTAATTCAATAAAAGTAGTTTCTGATACACTAAACGGTCTAAAAACTAAAGTGTTACGTGAACAACATTATAACAAATAAACAGTGAAAAAACATAATAGTGCAAGTACTAGACTTACAAACGAAATCATTTAAATAACATTTAAAAAGTGAACGGTAAATGGTTCTTTGTGTTGCGGTGTCGTGTCACGGTAAATGACCTTCACAGCGTTAAAGATAGTTCATTAACCGACCCGGAAGAACTCTAATCAACATATCCCCTAATTCGACTAGCTTTTCTAAGCTCAGTTGGTCTAGCGGCACAAGTCGTAGACTGAAATTAGGAGTGCGCTCCGCGTCGCAAGTTCGGAACCAGCGGAGTAACAATTATTTTTGTTTGAGTTTTTTACACTTTACGCTAGTCTATACGATTTGCCACAAAGTTATTGTGAATCCATAATATTCTAATCTGACTGCATAAATTCTGGCTGTGGGCTTGCTCTTAAGACAGTATTTAATATCGCTACTACATTATACTTTTTGTAGCGCCGCTATGCCACCGATTCGTACTCCACCCACCTCGACCCCGACGCCGAAAGTTCCAACGGAAAACATACGGGGCGCTGCATTATTGTTCACTTCAGCACCAAATGACTCACCGTTGCAGCATGCTGAATCCGAGCCTGATCCCCACTCACACGTAAATGTCACTGAGCGGAAGAAAAGGAAGTGTGACGAACAATATTCTGATATTACGGCCCTAATCAAGGAAATGTTCTCGGCCTTTTCGAAAGAGCAGGAAAAGCGCTTTCAAGAACTCAAGACGAGCATGGAAGTAATGTCAACTAAATATGACGATTTTCTGCTTAAAATTACCTCTCTTGAGAAAGAAAGAAAAGCAGATAAAATTCTAATTAATGAGCTTGAGGATAAATTAGAGATATTAGAGCGAAAATCGCGTGGCACTGGCATCGAAATTCGAAATTTGCCTAAACAAAATGGTGAGACAAAGGAAACCCTATGTAGCGAAGTTATGCAGCTAGGAAAGACTCTAAATGTTAGTTTTGACAGCAACAACATAAAAGACGTCTACCGCCTGAAATCAAAAGACAACTCAAACCCAGTTGTCGTAGAACTGACTACTGTAATAATGAAAGACAAAGTTCTCAGGGCCGTCAAGAGCTTCAACAAAACAAAAGTTAAGGGAGAAAAGCTGAATACTACGCATCTGAACCGAGGATATCAATTAAAGCCGCTGTTTATAGCTGAAACACTAACTTACAAAACCCAAAAGCTGTACTTTTTGGCGAGACAATTCAAAAATAGTCACGGGTACAATTTCTGCTGGACCTCCAATGGGATTGTTTATCTCAAAAAGACCGAAGAGTCAGCTCACATCCGCATAAACCATGATACTGACCTGGACAGATTAAGAAACACCATGTGACTGTTTTTTGTTACTACTGTCGATTTGAAAAGGTTATCTTTTTTTATATTGCATGTTTTTTTCTCTTTTAAACATTTAAGCTATTGCTATACTTACTGTAGCACACTGTACAAAAATTACTCACAAAATGTTATTTATATTAATTCCTTATCTGTAAATATTGCTAGAAATATAAATTGTAAACTAATATACCATACATACTCATACCAAAACCTTCTACTTCACAACCTTTCAACCATAAACACACCATTCATAATCATTCATACATTAATTTATAATACACACACCACTTTTCTACTACACTACTTTCAAACACTTTATACAAACAAAATCCATTTGGAAGCTCTCGCATATTATACAGCTTTCCTACAGTTTCTTACAAACTTTGACTACTATTCACTACAAAATTGTCTATTTACTCTAAATTCAATGACTTAATTGATTTATCTGAAGACATTGATGGAGTAACTGTATCGCAATCGCAAACAGCAGACATTGACGAGTGCCATAAAATAATTTCTCTACCCTTCGAACACCACCTGCTAATATTTACTCAGAACATACGCAGCATCGGCTGTAATATGCCTGAATTTGAAGTTCTATTAACGAGAATGAAACTCAAATGTGACATTATTATACTGACAGAATGTTGGCTTTCTTGCACGTCAGTTATCCCAAAGCTTGCGGGATATGGTCATGTGGGAACTAAAATTAACCCCAAACAAAATGATGGCGTGGTACTCTACTACAATGAAAACCTTAGTTTAACTATACATGAACCTGACGTGCAGGAATGTAATTGTCTGGTAGCTGTAATTGACAGCCGTATTGCTATAATTGCTTTGTATCGCTCTCCATCCTATAAAAATATAGAAGTGTTTCTATCATCGCTAGATAAAGTACTACTAACGTTATCAGCTTTTGAACACATTATTGTAATGGGGGACATAAATATTGACATAAACCCTAGCAAAATCAATATGGGCGGGGAGCGCTATTTAACACTAGCAGCCTTGCATGGTCTTTTACCAGCACATACGCTAATTACACGAAGTGAAAGTGACACATGTTTGGATCATGCCTTATTAAAAACAAACTACCCTATCACCACTGTAGTCCCACATACAACATTAACAGATCACTACCCAGTCCTAGTGAGCATGAATCTTAAGAAAACGCGCAAACCGGCAGCAACTTCAATAACTAAAGTGGACAACATAGGTTTGGAACGAGACCTGCTAAAAATCGATTTTAGCCCAATTCACCACACAGCAGATCCAAATGTATCCATTAATTACCTTACTCAACATCTACAATTCGCAATAGTTAATAACACCAAACAAACTACTCTTCCTAAACGCCATAGAATAATAAAACCCTGGATAACACAAGGGTTGCTACGGTGTATTAGAAACAGAGACAAGTTACATCAAAATTTAAAAAAATCTCCGGAAAATGACATCTTAAAACTAACTTACACTCGCTATAGAAATTTCTGCAATGCGATACTAAAAAAAGTAAAACGAGCTTTTGAAAAAAACCAACTTAAGTCTGCAAACAAAGACAACAAAAAACTGTGGAAAGCAATAAAAGAGATCACAAACACATCTTAAACAATAAATCATGCAAAAGACCTGCTAACGATATCAACCTCTCCAGAGGCAGCACTTAACGAAGTAAATAATTACTTTACAAATGTAGGCAGTTCACTAGCTAACAAGATTTACCAAAAAAATGCGCAAACGTCTAAACTCACACAAATACCCAATACCGTCACGAGCGTCGTCAACTCGTTTGTCCTAACAGATACATCAAATGAAGAGGTAGAACGTCTTATCCTAGACTTAAAAGCTGATTGTGCCAGTGGTTGGGACAATATTAGCACCAAATTTCTAAAAACTTTTAAAGACTTGCTTGTACCCCTCATAACGAAAATCTTCAACGATTGTCTTCAACATGGTGTGTTTCCTGACGCCCTAAAAAAAGCAGAAGTGTGCCCAATACATAAGAATGGAGACAGAGAGCGTGTCGAAAACTATCGACCCATTTCTATTTTACCAACATTATCGAAAATACTGGAAAGAATTATAAATACTAGACTTATAAATTATTTAGAGAAAAACAAAATGCTTTCAGCGAACCAATATGGCTTTCGGCAAGGCAAGTCCACCGAACAAGCCGTAAACAAACTATTAGATAGTATCATTTCAAATTTAGATAAAAAGAAAAAATGCCTTACCATCTTCTTAGATCTGGCTAAGGCATTCGATACAATCTCTGTCTCACTTCTATTGGACAAGCTCGAGAGGCTGGGTATAAGAGGTACGCAGCACAAACTCCTAACAAGCTATCTAACCGGGCGTTCTCAGACTGTTCGAGTTGATAAACATAGAAGTTGTTACCTCCCTGTCACACACGGTGTTCCACAGGGCAGCATACTGGGGCCCACGTTATTTCTCATTTATATAAACGATCTCACGGATCTGAAACTTACCCATGGAGAAATCATATCATTCGCGGATGATACTGCTCTCTTTTTTTCCGGTGATACATGGGATGAGGCTTTTGGTGCTGCACAGCTGGGTTTTGATGTCGTTGGAAGGTGGCTCCAGCGTAACATACTTACATTAAATGTAGAGAAGACCAAATACATCTGTTTCGCCATAAGGCGTGTAAATTTGGTTACAAGTAACAATCATTTCGGCCATAATATCATAGCACATGAGTGTCACTCCGAAGTTAACTGCGCATGCCATCCACTGGAACGAGTGCCAAATATTAAATATCTTGGTATTACAATAGACGGCAGGCTCAACTTCAAAGAGCACATACGACTGCTGAGCGGTAGGATAAGAAAACTCATATACATTTTTAAAAATCTAAGGCACGTTGCAGATCCTGAGTTGCTTAAACAAATTTACTACGCACTCTGTCAGTCGCTTCTTACGTATTGTATATCGTCATGGGGAGGTGCGGTAAAGACTGCGATAAAGCCTTTAGAGATCGCTCAACGTGCAATCCTCAAGGTGAGCCATTTTAAACCACTATTGTTTCCAACTGCTACACTGTATCGGCTTTGTGGAGTCTTGACGGTTAGACAGTTATTTATAATAAGTATAGTTCTGCTACAGCATAGCAAACAGGTATATGACCCACAAATCCTCCAAAAACGAAGAGCAGACTTGGTATGTAGCAGATTAACCCACTTCAAAAGTAAATTTTGCCAACGTTTCGCGAACTTCATTGGTTCTGGGCTTCTTTACAATAGATTAAACAGGGCTATACAGATATACTCACTAACAAAAACTCAATGCAAAAAAAAGGTATCTGAATATTTGCAAAAACTGAATTATGAAGAGACTGAACTACTACTGCATATAGCACAATGATCACGACTATAGCATTAACTCGTTTGATTTTTATTTACAAAATTAACCCAGAGTACACGCTTAAACTTCCAAATGTTTATATTTTTCATGGACTACACACACTCACACACACCCCCACACACCCTCTCTCAATTCACACACTCACATTTCATCCTACACAGTGAGAGGTCACGCATTCTTACTCTACATAAATTATAGTAACTTGCTGCATAACAAATTGTGTAAAATAACACTTACTTTATCCTGTAAAAATTAATATTAATGGCTACGATATATGTAAAATTATCCGAGGGGACTGGCGCTGATAGCCGAAATACAGGTTTTGCCTAGTTCGGCTACAGATGCTTAACTCATTTGTACTCAAAACTAGCCTATTTTTAATTTGTACAATATGTTTAAGTTTTTTGAACTAAATATATAAATAAAATATATAAATAAAAAAAAATATGCAGTATGAAATGATGAACTAGCACAAAGCAAGGTAAATCTTTTTTAGTAGAGTCGCATCTGTGACGTGGGCAGCCTCACGCTTGGTAGTCGATTCGCGCTTGCAACCTCGGCTCCAAAACGTAGACCTGTGTTAGTTAACCTCTGTCAACAAGATATAATGGTGGCCATAAACGCTACGGTATACCGAAGAGGCAGCTGTGCAGTGTATGCGTAGGTCAGTCAACCTTATGTAAAAGAAAAGAAATGTATGAACGAATAAAATGTACCGATCTCAGCGTGGTTTTACCAAACTCGATTAATCGAATTAACACCAAGATTTACACAACAAAAAAGGAAAATAAATTACAAGAATCAAGATAGGGCACGAAAAAAGCAAAACAAAATAACGTAGTTTTAACAGTATGTCATTGCGTGTCTTACAAACTCCTTGATTTCAGGGTTCCCGCTGGACTTTTCAAGCTTCGCGGTTACGCAGCGAGGTGTTCGGCGTGACCCTGATGCCGGACCAGCTGCAGGTCATGAACCCCGCCATGGTGCTGCTCATGATCCCCGTGTGCCCCGGCGGCGCGTGGCCGGTGCTGCCTGACATGCCGCCACTACAGAAGATGTTCATTGGAGGCATGCTGGCATCGATGGCATTTGTTTCTGCTGGCATCTTGCAAATTGGAATAGAAGTTTGTATCTTGATTAAAACTCCATTTACACAGTCCAACTTTCTTGCTATACAAAAAAAAAATAAGCAACAAAATGACAAAACACTGTTTAGACGGCGTAATGTTTTTGTTGCTTATACTTATGGGGGTTTATTTAATAATGTTGGTGAAAGTTAAGATATGTATAAACGTCAGAAATGTATGGTTAAATAGTCGCTAATGACTACTTAACTTTAAGCAACGTTTATAAATACAGGGGATAGTGTGCCACATGCAATCAAATCGCATCATGTAAATCAGGCCTTACACAGTACAGGCCGATAAATAGAGAGCTTTCAAACCAGTAGGTTTCACCATCCACGCATATTGGCTCATTCCGTATTTGTGTTGGTACCGTACAAATTCGTCAACTATTTAGTCAAAGGTGTTAAATGTGGTTAAGTCCTTTTATTGTTTTAAGTAAGGTTTACTTGACAATGCTTCGAAGCTAAGTTACAGTGTGCTACGTATGCTATTCACTGCCATGCATGGTTTGTGCTTTCACAAAACTGCGACCGTTTGCAAACGGACGACGACATTTGTGTAACGCCGAATCAAAAAATATGCCGACGACATATACAAGGCCAAATTTAAATAGTAGGCAAAACTACACAAACGGTAGAGGTACCGATATCTACAGATGGACAAAACAATAAAAAACTAAACTCAACAACTTGCTACAGCTCAATTCAACAGCCGCTCGCTGGTAGTACCTACGGTCTACTTTAAGTTTTGCAGATTTTGCTAGCTTGCTTTTTTAAAACTAAGTTGTTTTTCAGCGATCCACGCTCCAAGTCCCGGGGCATCGTCAAACAGGTCTGGTGATAATGAACACGCTAGGCTGCCAGGTTGATCTGGCCATCCGCGGCGAAGGCATTGCCACTGTGGAGCAGCATGGCACGGCCCTCATGACACCACTACCACATAAAGTACTGTCAGTAACCGCCACCAGTGCGGAGAACTGTGCTGGGAGGGTCATGAAGAAACACATAACGAAGGAAGAACTTAAGACTATAGCGGGAATGGTAAATAACTCCTGATTTTTATTTTATTTTAGACTTATTATGCATTTTCGATAGTAAATGGAAAACTGCCACCTGGATTCATCTAGATGTGTATAATGATGGCACATCTAGACTTCCGCCCGTGACATCCTTCATGTGCCAATTAATCTGTATTATCGGAACGGCATGAGGCAGTTGTGGCTCAGTGGTAACGGCCACGACATACAAGTTGCAGGTCGTAAGTTTGAACGTAGTCGGGCGCTTCACGTAATGTAAATTATTTCATCACTACTGCTCTCAAAACGGTGAGGAAAACATCGTGAGGAAACTGGCATGTCCTAGAACCAATCCACGCCACGAGGCCTGCGTGGTGGATTACGGCCCATACCCTCTCACTGAGAGGAGGCCTGTGTCCCAGTAGCGGGAATATTATAGGCTGATGAACGCAGCGAGGATAGATCCTGTACAAGGAGGACCATAGTAACAGGTGTTTTTTTAGAGGCGGAGAACTTTAAATTGAAATAAAGAACAGAAAAATGTTTATGATCCTGATGCCATTTTTTTTTCATTTGACGAAAAGTCCAGATGACCACGATTATTCCTGTGGTAAACGCATCTCATAACGTAACGTTACTCGATAGTCTGTTTCTTTTCGTTGACCGTTATTAGAGCTTAAGCCCGCAAGCTGTCGTCGCTAGCTAGCACTTTGATCGCGGAATTAATCAGTAGTAGTACTGAGCGCGGTTACAGTAAAAAGAAAACTGTGTCAGGCACCAGTTCTTTGAGGGTACCACTATGCAAGATTAATATTTACTAGAGATGGGTCGACTAGCCGACTAGCTGACTAGTCGGCTGCAAAATGGCCGACTAGTCGGCCAAGACGTTCATTGATTTCGGTTGAGTTCGCGCAAGCGAGCTGATAGACCGATTTCGTCTAGGCACACGACTCACCACTGCGGGCCGGGGGACGAAGAAAATACAGCGGTTGTGATTGGCCGATGCAACAATGTCAGGATGAATGTTGCAGAAATAGTGATTCGCAAGTCAGTTTTGCAACAATAATATCGATACCGATAAAATCGACGTCCATGAATTCTAATTTTTTTAAACTATACTGACGTAACACTTCTTTAAGTTAAATTCAATTAAATCAATCAGAAAATTGAATAGACCAATTAGTATGTCTAATAAAAATAATAGCAATGTCAATCCTTGTCGGAAAGAACAATAAGTTCTCATAAATGAAATTCAAATTCTTTCAATTCCGGAATGTTACGAAATCTAAAATGTAAAATTACCTTTTACCATTAGGAAACATCGATAAATTTTTTATTATCAATTTCGACTTTGTTTTGAAGTTGTCACAACACTACAGCATTAGTATAAATATAATGAGACAGACGTATTGACTAGTCGGCTTCACCGACTACTCGGCACATCACTAATATTTACCATTCCATTTCCATTTCTTAAATAAAAGAAAAACTAGACTTCCATGTTTCTAATAAGCAAGGAATATTAGCTCTTTTGACTGAGGTTTTATTTGAAAACTAAAGGCTTCTTCAAACAGCCGCGACGCGACACTTGTAGAACAATTTCCATTAAGTTTTCATAGAAATTGTTCTACGAGTGTCGCGACGCGACCGTCGCGTCGCGCTAGTTTGCACGAGCCTTATCTTCTGCCCGCGGCTTCGTTCGCGTCATATTTCTTGTTCCCTTGACCCCCCGTCGCATCGAATCACCTGGTCGTGCGAGTACTTTGTGTTCGTGACTTTTTTCTCGGGTGATGTTATACACCGTGACATTTTAGTCGTCTTACAACGGCAGCCTACTTCATGCATCCAATGACTACTAATCATTTATTAAAAAAATATATATATTTTTGAACATTTGCATAATTAAAAAAATGAAATTATAATTCACTAAGACGCAAGATGTACTTTGGAACACCCTGTTATGGAGATGGAATTAATGATGGAATGTAATGGTAGGTAGGTAGATATCTTCTACCGTTTGATATTTGAGAATTCTAAACCATTACTTATTTTTCTTGGTACCTATAATCTTATTTAATGGTAACAATGTTTTAATCACGCCTATAGGTATTTTATGACGGATACATTGAGTGGACCGCCTTTGTAAGACGACTAAAATGTCACGGTGTATAGTTTAAGTGTTATAAGTATATTTTTTTAATTATTATCTATTATGTCATTAGTTATTGACATGATCTACTCATAACAATATTTTTTATGATGAGTTGTTTTATGCTTTATTTGGCCTCGACAGTTTACATTTTATTTGTCGGTATATTGGTAAGGCTAGCTGAAATTTTGCCTAATTATTTAATTCATGTTCTGTGTCTCGTAATGTTTATTACTTTACCTGTGTGTATAGAATCAAGTTTATCCGACTAACCAGACAGCTGTGCTGCTGGGGAGTTTGTTGCGCCACTGCTTCTTCCCAGCTAAAGCACTAGGAAGTGGTGAAAGGTGGGCGTTTTAGGGGACTGTCTTATGTATTTTGACGTTCGAAAAGTGCTGATTCTCAGCCTAATTTGAATAAATGACTTTTGATTTTGATTTTGATAGCCTATATATAGCCTTCCTCGATAAATGGGCTATCCAACACTAAAATATTTTTTTCAGTTCGAACCAGTAGTACCTGATATTAGCGCGTTCCACCAAACAAACTCTTCAGCTTTAATATATATAGGTAGATATAGATATTCGGACCCGAGTCACATGAGGCACACCATAAAAATATCAAAAGTTTTGTTTACTTAAAAACGACCAGTTTATTTCTCTACGGATTTAAAAAATATTATTTACAGCAAACCCTAACCAACAAATGCATGCGATATTTGATTCTGATGAAATACCAGCCGCAAACGCGGTGCTGTAAAAACAAACAGTAAATGGTCGCCGCCGCCGCCGGGATTTTCATTTGAACTGAACTTCAACGAATCTCATCGTGAAAAGGAAATGCAAAAAAGTAAATTTTGATTTCTACCCGGTGGTAATCTACGCAGCAAATTTTCATAACATGAATTAAGTGCAATATTGACGTGATTTCAATAGGTAAAGTGAGCGTAAATTAAATCGTGTCTACCTTGGTTTTAATCACGTCCAATGTTTAACGTTCGCTTCGTGAACTCTTTTCATTTATATTTATTCCGCTTTATAGGCTGTTGTTGTTTATTAAACGGAAGCACATTTTAAGGATATGTATGTAATTATTGGAATTTTCGTCGTGCACTAAAAAAAATGACGTGAAATTCGCACAGCTAAAAGTTTTGTACACAAAAGGCTCATCATTTTCAATACCTAGGCATTCGCTTTTTACTAAAGGCTTATTTTTCAATAGTCAGACAACTTTTATTTGAAGAATAATTATTTCAATTTGACATATTTTCTATACAAAAGTTCTCAAACCGCCATATTTATTCATCAGATAAAAGTTATCTGACTATTGAAAAATCAGCCATAAGTATCTAATCCAAGATTTAAATTAATTATTTTCACAATTTACACAAAATTCATACTGATTGTGATTTCCGATCTCATACAAGATACTACAAGAATTTGTAGCTGTTGATTTAACTCTATTCCAATATTATGTTAGTACTTGAACCGATATTGCATCTGTAAATATTTATGCATATTAATATTGACTGTCAGGTTTGCGCAGTTCTGGACATGTGGTGGCCTATCCACGCATGTACAATAATGACGTATTATAATTAACAAATTATGGGTATGTTATTGTACAAGCTCGATTAATGGACAATATTTAGTTTTACCAGATTTACCGATACTAGTTCTCTAATGAAAAATAACTTATCTTGGAAATGCCGTATAGTCACTTGATTGGTGAAGTTCTTCAGAAACGCCAGGTGCGTAGTATTCGGAATCGGCATGCGTGTATGACCAGAAGGCCAATTCTCATAATTAGAAACGTTCACAATATAGTCATAGTCTCATCTCAGCGAAAATCAAACGACAAGAAGTTGTCGAAAACGCAGGGAAACTCGAGGAATTTTTGACAAATTGAGACAGATCAGACTATGAACATTCTTAAAATTACGAGAATTGCCCCTCTGATGTTTGAATGTAAAGGAGGCAAATGGAGTACGTAAGGATCGCAGCAGGTGGAGTTCTGTAGTTTCTGCCTACCCCACGGGAAGAAAGCATGCGTTGTATATTTTATTGCAGTTACATAGAAGTTTTTGTCAATCAATATTCTGTAAAAAAATATTTCACAGTTTATTTAGAGTTTCATAGAAAAGGATGGGTTTTTTTTAGCTTCTTCAATTTGGGAATATTTTTACTCAAGCGAGATTAGGTTAGAATTGCGGCCACATGTGTGTAGAACGAGCAAAACGATCGTAGTACGCACCGACGAGATACATAATAAGACTCGAGTCCACCAACTACAACATTAGCATTGATTATATTAACCGTACTGTTAGCATTAAACATTCATATTTAAACAAACCGCGTTTTTTTCGAGTTCACTATTCAATTCTAACCAACAGTTACATAACCGAACGTTTTCGAATGAGTGAGTCGAAAATGACCAAATGATCGAATGGTTTAACATTATTTTGTGAAAGACGCTACGACAAATGCCGAAAAAATGGGGTCGGAAGGATCTGGCTGACAAATTTAATGCTTTCGGCACTCACTGCAAACGTGCTTGGCTATTCAAACTTCTTTTCAATTAAATCAAGTAATTCCAGAGCACTCACTACGTTTGTATGTACGAAATCTTGTACCAAATGCTTTCTCGCCTTATTCCTCGAAATTAATGCGCCGTGTTTGGAATATACGGGGAGTGCACATAATTATATATCTTCTAAATCATCTAGCACATTATCCTCTTCAAAGAATAAGTAACTCAATGCGTCTTGCATTTTTATTTTGTAAATAAAAGTGATTCACAATGCAAAACTTCAAATCGGAAAGCATAAACCAACGGTTAAACTGAGTTGGCCACATCGTTTAAGTTAGCGATCCGATTACAGTACTTAACCAATGGTTAGTGCGTGGTGAACAGCAAAATATTGTTAATTAGCCGGTTATGGTTTAACCGGCTGTTTTAAATTTAACCATGTGTCGGTGAACTCGGATCTAGAGTTGGTTAGCGTATACGAGCGACAACTTCGCTATTAACAACTACTAAATTATTTGATTAAGGGCTGATTTTTCAATAGTCATATCACTTTTATCTGAAGAATAAATCACAATCACAATAATTAAATGACAGTTTAACATATTTTCTATACAAAAGTTGTCAAACCGCAATATGTATTCCTCAGATAAAAGTTTTCTGACTGTTGAAAAATCAGCCCTTAAACTTCTCCGTTATTTCAGTTAGCAACCCAAAGTTTTAATTGCTAAATAAACGCAGTAAATTGCATCAACTTGCTGTTAATTATATCTGTGACGTCCTATGTAATGATACTATTGAGTATATATTATTATTATTATTGCTTTTTTACATAATGTTATGAAATCACAAAATCGCGGGAAAAGAGTTCCTGGAAGCGGGTGGGACAGTACAGGCTAAACGAAAAAAAATATATCATCACGTTGCACCAAAATGTCACCCAGTGTTGGAAGTGACAATCGTCGAACGAATAATCGTCTCGACGATTGTTTTATCATCGACGATGGGAACTGGGACCCTGTGCCTCACGCTGCTCAGAGGACAACCATTACGAATTACTACCGATCGGACTTTTGCAGTAACTTGTAATATTGTCTGATTTGATAACCAGGATCCTGTATTAAATAAAATCACCTCTTAATCAGCCTATACTGTCCCACAGCTGGGATACGGGCCTCTTCTCTTCGAAAGGGAGTGAGATAACCTTCCACGCGGGCCCAGTGCGGATTGGTAGATGTCACATGTCTCCGATTTTTCTTTGGTTTTAGGACATGCCCGTTTCCTCACGATGTTTTCCTTCACCGTTTTGAGAAATTATTTACACAAAGTAAAGCGCTTGCCTGGGTTCCAACCCACGACCTTCACCAATAAAATTACGTCGTTATCCGTACATAAGTGACAGCTACGCGGATTCTCTATTAATATAGTTTGGCTGCAAATAAAATATTTAATGACAGGAATCAGGGTTTTAACTTAGCGATATTTTAACTATTTAAAACCCAGTATTCGTTAATAAACGGAAACCGGAATATTAACTAATATTCTCGTTAATTTTCAGTTCATGCCGGTCGTGGTTGGACAAAATTCAGATGATCAGATAGGATTGTACTTTATGGACCCCAATCCCTTCGTGAAGTCTCTTACTGGGAAACCGAAGTTAAAGTAAGTATTTTGTTTAATAACTAGCGAACCGCCCCGGCGTCGCACGGGTGAAATTTAGAAAAAAAAGAAGTGAATATGTGAATTATAGAATTTCTTTATGAACAATATTTGTAGCTGACTTTTTGTTACAAAATACGAACAAATTTTGTTGAGAAGAGACCCGTGAAAGGGCTACGTAGCGCTGTCCATGGGAAAAGCACTCAACGCTCAGGTCGAAGCCCGCAACGTTGAATGTCCGATAGTACCTGGCCGGGGCGGCCTGTGTGGCGGCCAAGCGGAATTATTTTTTCAGTTGCTTTAACCTTTGATATCTTCTAAAGTATTGCTTAGAAAGATATATACTGTTTAACGGCCAGTTTCTTCATCAACAACTAAAGTAATCAGTAAAAGCATTGACGTTTACTTGACCTTTACTGATACTACGGCGAACGTGTTTCTTCATTCAAGTAACAGCTAAAGTAAAAGTCAAAATAGTTGCCATTACACAAACGTCGTAATTTCCCCAAAAACTCGTGGGGAGCTTTTTATACACATGACAATGTAACTGTCATAATATCACTGTTAAATGGTGCCAGATGTCAAAGTGAAAGTTCTTCTATGAGTTCCGTTGCAAGAGCCCCTGCACACGCGTCTGTCCAGCGTAATGAAATGAAATGAAGTGAAATGTTTATTTATGTAAGTAGATCTTAAAGGACACTTTTACACGTCAATGTTTTCTTGGTCAATATTTTAAAAACTAGATGGTGCCGGCATTTCCTAGCTGGCTGTTCTCTGAGAAGAAAAGCCGAACCGTAGGCGTTCGAAGAACGTATGCGCAGCGCAGACGTCGTGACAGCGCCACGCGTGCGTCGCGTTGACGCGTCTAAATAGTCGAGCGAGCACTTGAAAATAATCGGACGGCCAGCCAGTCTTGCGGAGCAAAAATAATCAAAAAGTGTGTTTTTTCAAGTTTTCAATTACATTTTTAGCTCATTTCTAAATTTTTATATAAGAAATGTAAATTTCAACTGGATTTTTTTGTTCACACCTATTTTTAATGATAATCTGGCAGAGGCACGCTGAAATAGTCGATTTTTTTAGGTTATAACAGTAATTTTGTTTTGAAAATTAGAATACCTAGCTGCTTAAGACCTGTGGGGAATTCTTTACTCGTACTGGTAGGTTGGGTACATGACCTTTGTGCTGGCGTCAAAGGAAAAATAAATTATTTTTGTGATATATATGGTTAACCACAATACTTACCTAAGCTTAACTTTGTATGTTTATAAGATTATAATTTGTTTTCTATGTTTAGTTTAGTTTGTAGACATTTTAAGTTGAACTTAGAGATTAAGACTGAATTGTTTTTAATTTTTATTTATTTTTCTATATCGTTTATAATGTCTTCACTAAAGTCTTATTCTAATTACGACTTAGGCTATAGATGGTACGAATTAGGTGACCAGGTGCTTTAATCGTACCGAAGGTACATTTGTGAAAATCGTTAAAAAACCTATGTTGATAAGAGATTTTTAAATTTCTATGAATGTTGATTAAAAGGTAACTAAATAAAGATTCTATTCATGCAAAGATTTTTTTTTAATGCCATTAAATATTACAGCATTATTTCCTTAACGGGTACGACTTGAGCAACCTTACCGTATACCTACATTTCCCCATTTCATCATTAATTAATAGAATCGTCAATACAACTCTTAAGTTCAATTTACCCTATTGAAGGACTATTTCATGAAATCATGACATTTGAGGCCAATTCTAATTTAGAGACTTGTTTGGATATTATAATTATGTAAATAATTAATTAATTGTCACTGTTGCGAATCATAATTTGATCAACATACAACTGATCTGATTTTTACTTACGTAACGACTACGACACGACGTAATGACGTAACTGTTTTATAAAACTGCTGGCGGTTTTATAAAAGAGTTGCGTTATGTTGCCATAGCGTTACGTTTAACAAAACTGGTACCCACGTTTAGACGTCATGCAGAATCGCTTATTTGCAGTGACGATAATCGTTTAGTGTAGATACACCCCGGATGCCCTAGTATCTACTACCTGATCAATATATTTAGGTTAGTGACAGACCACGTGTCCTAGTGACCTGCGCTTCCAAGTTGGTCGCAGTTAGGTACTTAGGTATTTATTATTTTTAGGACTGACTTTCCCAAAAGTTGATAACTTTTAAATTATTCTGTAGTCTGTAAAATCACTGTTTTCACTTGAGTTATAGTCATTTTCACTCATATTACTTGTTTTATTAATTTCCGTTTTGGACGCCAATAGTCTTCTTATGACACACGTAGCCACGAGCGATTAAATTAAGAATTAAAATCTACAATGTGACGTTTCATTTCACGCTGTTTTACATAACTGCTGCATTGACTAATGCAAATCGTTTATGTAATTATACGTGTTAAAGATCAGTAGGTAGTTATGGAAAATTGCTAAATCGCGTTCAGCTGTTTTACATAATGGAGCTGTTTTGTAAAACAGCGGATTCGACGATCCATCCATGCATCCATCTGTGATACCTCATCATCATCATCATCATCATCATCATTTCAGCCGTAAGACGACCACTGCTGGACATAGGGCTCTCCCAAAAGGGGGGTTTTGCCATAATTGCCACGCTTGGCAGGCGATTTGGCGATCGCGGTATGGTGGTAAAATGCGTAGAGAACGCTGCTGCCCATTCTCTAGTAAGTCCTTTAGTCGCTTTCTACGACATCCACGGTAAGAAATGGGATGGTGCTATTCTTTTTTAGTCGGACACACGGATGTGGTACCTACATAAGCATTGTTGAAGTACCTAAGAGAATACGAACACGGTTTTAAAATGTGCGCAAGTAATTGTCAATTAATTGAGTGCAGTGGTGGCCTAGAGCTAAAATGCTACCTACCTGCACTGGGCCCGCGTGGTGGATTGAGGCCCATTCTCTCTAACAGAGAGGAGGCCTGTGTCCCCGCAGTGGGAACATAAGAGGTTGACGAAGTAATTGCTATGTTAAAAAGGGGAACGCGAAAGGACATATTAATTATTTATCGTCAGATTGAGTAAGTCACTGTGTTGAGAGATAAGAGACATTAGATTTTGTTACTGGGTCATAAGTCTGGCTGCATCACGCGCGTTTCTGGGACGTATTGCATTCGTCTAAGGCCGTCGGTAGCTTTAATTCAGCTATTGACGAAGTAGTATTCAAGTCAAATCGATTTGTTATTGTTAGGGGAACTGAAGACTAAACTTGCTGTGTGGGCAAAAAAAAAATACTACTATATTTAAAAGGTTGAAATTAATACGACAGCGACGGTCTAATATTATCTTACTTACTCAGTTCGTATGCGTTTAAGCTCCGTTCTTAAGTATTTGCCCTGGTTACCAATATTAGTGCAAAAATAATTCATATAAATTTTATGAAAAAAAAAAAAAAATTTCGCCGTCAGCGATGCCTGAGCGATGGTTGTGCGATAGCGCCGTCATCCTCTCGACTCGGTGGTACGGAATCGATAGTGCAGATTTACAATAAAATGCGATGATACAGTTCGAAGATCGGGCAAACTGACAGTTTCGCGTAGGAGAAGTGGTCTGCATTCGTTCGTTGTCTTCACAAGACTGACTCGTCTTGCTGTCACCTCCCTTCAATCGACTCTGCCCACGTGCCGGCCCTCCAGAAAGCGCGTCACGGCGTTTACCCTCACCTTACTACTATAATAATTAATTGAGAGACTATTATCGCTCAACTTTTATAATCTACGACATATACCTAATTACACCATAAATAAAACATAGGCTATAATATTGTGTCCCACTGCTTGGCATAGGCCTCCTCTGTTTACTTCCAAACCTGGGATGTATTGTGCGTTCTCTGGCAATGTTGGCCCTGGAAACCTTACAGGTCGTCACACCACTTTCAACGTGGCCAACCTCGACGGCGATGCGATGTGTATCCGTTACCCATCCCACTTCAGCCTGATAAGATTATATTGTAAAAATATTTGGGCTAGTATCATTAACCAGGGAGAACATAGAGGAATACGTTATCTTGTAATGAACACCACAGACCACGTGCCCGCGTTTCCTTATAAGGTGGATCTTGTCGACATTTTTTCCATACAAACTTCGGGAGTCTATTACTCCACTGTAGTATTCTCTGTACAGAAACAGAATACTAAAATAAAAAGCCATTAAAAAGTTATGAGCCAATAAAGATTAGTTTTTCTCGCTAATTCAATCTAACTTTGGGCGTGTTTAAGTAATAAAAGAAGTGCGAAGTCACCAAAACTAAGTCGATGCCGACAAAGCTCAAATATCGAAAAATTCAATAAACTTTATTGATTATTGATTTATGCAGGGGTTTTTCATAAAACTCGATCTTCCGAAGGACTTTCTTAAATTTTTACAAGCCGGTTTTACTTTAACTGATGCTGCATCTCGCTCAATAATGTTGTGCCTGTAGACTAGCGTCTATCTGTTCATCACGGGTACTTCCTCTATCGGACACGAAGCCTGGTGAGACAGCGTGCTTTTTAGCCAGGCCCACCAGTGAGTTCGAGCCCGCGACTAGATTAAGTTGCGTATTATCGTGAGTTGCGTATACGTGAGACAGATCAACACATAACCTCTAAAGTAGAGGAACAGTCAGCCAGTTGGCTTTCCATTAAAAGATATAGCCTGAGATGCTTTTGTATGCCTTTAACGTGATAGAGACGCCACTCCATTGCAACAAAAAAATTCTAACATTAAGAAAGAGTACAACACCTACCTGAATGCCAAAAAACATGATTGTAAAGCTATGACAATCTTATTAGTGGTAAGCTAGCACGAGGATGTAAAAGTAAGAGAAATTATTTGCTAAGCAATTTGACTACTACGTTAAATTGACCGTATCTCAAAATCACAAAACACATCTTTCATTGTTAACAGTTGTATGAGATGGCTATAACACGGCAAATTGTACACGGTACGTACAGTTACAACATGGTTCTTATTGACCGTATCTCTAATCACAAAACACTTTTTTTCTTGACAGTAATTGTATAAAATGGTTATAACACGGTAAATTGAGTACACGGTACGTAGACTTACAATTTGGTTCATAATTAATTTCTTTGAGTATAATGGTACCATTAACGACTTCAGAAGAAAGATATCAAGCTCCGAATTCCTCTACTCCTCTGTCCAATCTTCGCTATTCGTTTTGGAAAGTTTCGGACCGCCATGCCACTCCGTCATTGTCACAAAAAACTCTTTCGGCGTTATTACAAACCAGATTTAGGTATCTTTAGACAAACCGGGTCTCAAGATAAATCTCGGTCCGGTAAACTATCCAGCCATTTTTGAATGTCGGAACTATTTCGACCAAATTAAAGTTCTTAATTAGAAAACGAATTAGTTTAACGCCTGTTTCCACCACAACTCATTTAATGCGTTGAACGTTGAAACATTTAAAACATCACTCTGTCTTAGAAATTTACATATGATGGACAGAAACAGAACGAAACTCAGACAAAATAAGGTTCGAAATACAGAAACGAGCTTAAGGGTTAAAACTTGACTAAAGTTAGAAATCGTTTTATATTAATAAGACTGTGTAAGGTCCAGTCTACCGCTGGTTGCAATTAAGGTTAATGCATGTCGATGAATTTAAGTTTAGTGTACCATTGTAAATTCAGCATATCGATATGTACTAGTATCTAAACTATAATTGAATTAACGAGAGAGAGAGAGAAAAGTGCGAGTTTAGTGCGACTTATGTTACACGAAAGCATTTGCTTGAAATCTTAGATTGTGATGTGTATATGTGTATGGGTATTGTGAGGTAGTTTGGCGGGTCAGAACACTCTACTAATTAATTAATAATTTAGTTGGATATTTAGATCACGAATGTATAGAATAAGAAATAAGTACATAAGAAGAAGCCTGAAAGTGGCACCAATAAACGAAAAGTTATGTGGAAATCGGTGGTCATGGTATGGGCATGTGATACGGAGGGGTGAGGAAAATGTCGTGAGGAAAGTTTTGAGTACGAATCTCGATGGTTATAAAGGTTCGCTTACACGAGCAACTAAAATTGCTCCATCTTGGGCAATTCTTATTAACTATGACGTCACGACAACATCCAGCACTTTAGGGCAAGGCAACATGTAGCCACCTGTTGCCAGAGATACGGCCACACAATATGGAGCAAATTAAAAAACTAGGCAATGCGCTTCCCCCGCTGCCTCCGCCACCGGCCGGTTCCTCTCACAAAAACGAGATGTAGTTATACGTACAAACAAGATAGAAAGAAAATTGACAAAAATTTCCAAACCGATTGGATATTCGGCAACTCATGAAATATATGGAGCAATCGGAAGCAATATTGCCGAAACACATCGGTAATTTATTGTTGTTGCTTCAGATTGCTCCACTTAATTGATCCAGATTGATCTATTAGTGTTGCCGAGCAATAATTGCTCAATAAATTGCCCGTGTGTGAGCATCTTAAGAAATGCCGAAACAAACGCATGGGATTACATAATTATTGTGAATAGAACTAATTTGTAATTCAACACGTACATAACTTTGTAATGAACGCTAAAATGCCTTGCATACGTTTTAGTTATTTAGTACCTTTTACTCTATTATATTATGTGTTCATTTTCACTTTGAACTGTTTGTTGCGTACCTACATGAATATACAAGGAGGAGCATCAGTCATTTTGCGCCACCGTATTTAAATAAATAATTAATTAATAGAGTGCAAAAGTGCCATCTAAGAATTATCTTTAAAGTGGTTAAGTAGAAAGGTAAAAACAACATTAACAGCTGCTTTATATGTTAAAGTATCAACATGGGTCTGTACTATCACATTATGAAAACCTTCACCACTTTTGGACTTTGTCACATTAAACTTATTCGTTGTTGCGTCACTTTCTTACCGTCATTATTTGCATCATTTAATTTAGAACTTTCTAATGAAGTATTTCCGTAAGCTGACCGTAACAAAATAATGTAGTTAAGTAGGCACCATAGTATTACACATTTCACTTAGTTTAAAATGCACTCATATCGAACTGTCACAGATAATATGTTTCCTCCCCACGTTGCTTTGTGTTACAGGCTATGGTTCATATATCATCTCCTTTTCACACGAGTTGTGAATCTATTATTCTTGCCATAACTATTTATGGTGCAAACGGCCATGGGTAGGAACCCCCACTGACAATACTGCCAGCGGAGAATGCGTAATAGTAGATTATGCACTCAGGGGATAAAGTAGTGTCTTATGTAGCGGGCACCGTATTGAATCCCGAGCTAAACGAAGGATTCTCTACCGGTAACTCCCGAGTGGAGCGAGGGAGTTTAGAGTTAACTGGAGTTAAGCCAAGAATCCTGAGTGCAGCGTGGGATTCAAGGTCGCCCATGACGAAAGCACCTTTATCCCCGAGGAGAATACTCTACTTTTCACACCATCTACGAGACAATAAAAATCAATAGTACTAGAATCAAAGTATTTATTAAAATTACAATTACAGTTGTAGACTTAAGGCTTCTTCAAACAGCCGCGACGCGACGGCGCGACGCGACACTTGTAGAACAATTTCCATTAAGTTTTCATAGAAATTGTTCTATGAGTGTCGCGACGCGACCCTCGCGTCGCGCTAGTCTGCACGAGCCTTTATTTAAAACAATTAAATGTTAAACGTAATGTTTGATACATTAGACCAGTTGTGAAATGACAGCTATGTTTTTATTCGGGACATTTAATTGAAGTTGCTAGATGAATAGTGTTTTGATGTGGAAGGTTGTGGTGAGAAAGGTGTCCAAGGATCTGTTATCAACGGTGTTTTTAGTTTGAAGTTGTCACCAATTCGGCAGATAATTTTATCCTTATTTTTTATAGAATTTTCAATGTAGCCCTCTGTTACTACATCAGATTTCTAGCCACCATGTCTTTTATTCTGGGTCATGTCTGCTCCTGAATCCGCCAATAGAGTAGCCGAAGATCTCCTGAAACAATGGCCCGTGTAGAGCTCGGCATTTGTCAATTTCAAGTATTTCGCAATTTCTTTCGGCATGCTGCTGATCTTATTTTCCAATGACTTGCTTGGTGCACTTGCCATTATTATAAGCTACGAAAAATCTGTTAGTGTTTATATTAGAGCGGCGTAGAGCTTGGTACTTTTCGATAATTCTTACGTATTAGCCACGGACTACGAATTACCGTTCTTTCTTTGATTTTGTATCTGGAAAATTTACCAGCAACAAATCTGTATGTTTTTCGATATCTTCGATTTTAATGTTTACGAGTTCATTTCCACGATACGCGCCATTCGCTCCAAAAATTAAACCACCTGTAACAAAAATAGGTAGGTTAATTTGTGTTCTATTTTTCTTTTATTTAAATTGTAGGTTCTCGTGGTGGCCAGTTCGATTTTCGAACAATTTAATTTTTAGTGTAGATCATAATGGTGAATGCATGGAATTAGTATGTACCTACTACCTATCGTAAAAGTTCATATGCGATTTCTACTTTATGTTCCAAATTCAAATCACACTAATGACCGGTCATGATGAAATTCAGTACAATATTAATGCTCTGCTAGACCTCAGGTCTTAGATGACTTGCTTTAGGTTAGGTTTGCATGACATATAATTTGACGTTGTCAAGCAGGTGCGGTGGTGTGAAAAACATAAAATAACAATTGGTCGCAATGAATAGCTAACGTGGGAGAACTGTCAAAATAAAACCCTATAATGACAGTTCACCCGCGTTCATTGCGTTATTTACGTTGTTGACCAGACGAATTTTCAAATCAAGGATGTAATGAAAAGATGATGAAGTCTGTCAGTGTTTAGTCGTACACTGCTATCTGACCTCCATAACCTAGTTATTGCGTAATACGATACCCCTTGGTAAGACTGGTCGTCACACTTTCAGGCTTCTGACGACCCATAACGACTGTCAAAGATCCACAAATGACAGCCGGGACCAACTGCTTAACGTGCTTTCCGAGGCACGGAGGGATCTTGGTATTTAAGATGGTCCCGTGCGGGTGTTATTACGTAACCACGAGCCCCCAAGTTATGAAAATTTTTGCTTGAATTATAAACAGCAACTAATTGGATGATACGCAACATTGGCATTTTCAAATCGAATTGTTTCGCTCAAAAGTACCTACATTTTTCACCCCTATTAACTTGTAACATTTCGATTTGCTTGCATTACCACTGGAAATAGGTTTGGTTCTAACGATTTTTAAGGTCGGAACTTTAAAAAAAGACAGATCTTCATAACATGATGCCTACTGTTCAGCCGACTTCAAAAAGGACGAGGTTTTCAATTAATCTGTATGTTTATTTTTTGGTGGTGTACGAATTTGTGTGGGGTTGGTTAACTCATCATCATAAAAAGTACTGTTTTTATAAAAAGTTTTATTATTACTACATAAAGACTGGTCGCTCATATTTTAGAACGTAAAGTGTAAAAGGACCAATTGTGCCTGTGGGGTCCATTTTATCCGCGTCTGAGGAGGACTCATACCCTCCTTTTGTCGGAATCTCTAAAATATCAACATTTTTCGTCACACGTCCTGCGAACTTGTTTGAATCTTTTATCGCGTTCAGAGATTTTGAATATCTATCGTATCTGCGAACTCCTTTGGCGTTTCAACGTGTGACAATTTACTCTTGCATTGAAGCTTTCAATCGGAGAGGTGCACTCAGACGTCAATATTCAAGTAGTGCTAAAGGTGGGGTTCTGATAGTACAAGAGCCCGTGACTGAAATGTTCACCTTATCGTTTTGCGACAGTTTTAACAGTTTTAAGTGTATACTTTGATAGATTTGCTATTTCTGAATAAAAAAACAAATTTTGGTTTCCACGTGGAGGACATCTGACTAGACTGCATTTTCAAATACATATATGTAATAATAAATTACTGAACTGTTGATTTAAGATAATTAATAATGACGCAAAAAAACTCGTAGCAAACCGTCTGAAAATCTTGTTTTCAAGTGAACATTTGTTAGTTGATGCGATAATATTTTTTAGAAGAAAGTGTGATCTTATGTGCTTGTAACCATTTTGAACATGTTGAAAAATTCTCACGATCCGTCATTCATAGCATTCTGTCTAAAAATTGTTGGACAGGATGAAAACAGTTGCCCATTTATAGATAAAACTTAAATAAAAGTAGTAAGTATACTTTGAACCTTACTAATCATTCATCACATATTAAAAGAAAAATCGTATTGCGGCGTAGTTACTTATTTACTTACGATTAATATAGAGCTCACCCGAAACCATTGAACCGATATTGGAGCACTTTTCTTTAAGAAATTCGACAAAAGGAAATTGAGATAAGGTTTAAAAATACTGTTTAATGCAAAATTGTATCGTTTTTAATAATTGACGTACTCGAACATTGTTCTCGTGAGGGATAGGAGGAGCGCGGAGCGTAACAAGCGCCGCGCGTTTGCCGGGCGACGCGAAACGTTCTTTTCGTTTTTCTGTTATTTAGATTTTGTGACGTATAAAATGTCTGAAAACGGTTGTAACTCTTGTAAGTCCACAGTCATACAAATGAAAAAAAAATTGAACCGAGTTGATATGAGAATAGTCAGTAATTTTTTCGAAATTTATAAAAATGCGCTCAGGCCACATGTGACTCGCAAACATTTTTGTTATAAAATGACGAACACCATGTACATTTTTTATATAACTCATAGTGGGATGAAACCATCTGCCTGTTATTTTTGGCAAAGCAGAAATGTAGAAATGGGCCCTAATAAAATTCCGACGTTTCTGAGTAGTACCGGACTACTTCATCGAGCCGGGTTCCGAATCATCTAAACTAAAGATTATATACAGTTTTTTCCGTGAAACGATGCGACATAGTTTTGGTGGTAAGCTCTCGTAATGATGTTGGCAGTCAGGGGTTAAGATGTTCGGAAGGATAAACCAACTGGCGCATTTTACTCGATAGTTTTCAACATTTGATTGAGCTTACTTTAATCGAAAACGATCCTCCTAATGTAGAGTAATTAATAGAAGCAGAGATGAACGGCAGCGTCTAATAGCATAATTATAATATCTAATATGTATTAGTTTCGTACCTAGCTTTCGCATCAGAGGTTCCATAATAATTTAACAAACATATTTTAAACAAGATAGCTTAGACGCCAGAATAAACCCTGAAAAAAAAAAATCTTACGTTTTTTGCAATTTGCAGATCGCTGTCAGGCTGTATGTTGAACAAAATATTATATGATTCGCGACAGTAACGCGTATGTAGTTACAGGAATATAATTCTGCGAAGCTGTATTTGTTGCGGTCGCGAATCATATACTACAACCTGACACTGACTCGCCATTTGCAAAAGACGTAAGAAAACTTGAATTTCGCGGGCTACCTTGGCGCATCCTCCTTAAACTGTTGCTTTTTACTACGCATTCAATTCACAAATAATAAGCTTATAAACTATTGTTTTATTCCTACGCGAATGAAACAATAGAACACAACACACACAACACAACAAACAACAACATTGAATAATGTTCACAAATGCTTATAAAGCAGCGAACAGATACGAAATAATGTAGCACGGTGTTTTATTTGCAATAATACGAAATGGCACACAAACAAACCTACTCGTATTTACAAATCCCTATGCAAACTAAAACATGGATATGAAGATGATGATTTTTTTTTCAAATATCTACAGCCAATACACACAAGGATTGAAAGGTTTCAAAAAAGATTATTGAAAATGTATTAAATATTTAGGTAATATTAGGTTGGGCACGTTTTTAACAGTCTGTGACTTGTACATTATTCCTATTTTTACTCCGATCTGTAGTTATAAAAAAGGATAATATGATCACTCACTTGCTTCTTTCTGCCTGTCACAGCATTTAGTGAAAATGTTACGTTGGTTCTTTTTCACAAAAAAACGCTAAAGTTTATTCTTTGTTTACAGAGTTGTTTACGTTGGTGAAACAGGGCCGAACAAAAACGTATCGATAGCAGTTGAGACTGAAAAAAGACTGAGCGACATTTACTATGTATCGGACCAGCCCGTGGACCACATCGGCGAGTCGGCTTACATGTGCCTACAGCCTGAAAAGTGAGTGCAGTCAACATTCATACGTGTATCTAAAGCAAACGATACTTTTTATTCATTTAACGTTGCCCCGTACTAGGAATTTTGCCTGCATAGAAGGGCGTGACAAACACAGACTTCAAATGCTCAAACACTCCGACCCGGTACTATGTAGGTATGTGAATGCCATACGTCCCAATCTGACCAAATGCTGTTCAATATTTTCGGTTATTTTTATTATTACACAAACTTTTAACCACCAGCTCTGATTTGTAAATAAATAATAAATAAAAAAGTTCTAGAAAACACGCTTTAAAAATTATTAAAAAATATATTAAAAATCTAAAAAACACGCTTTCAAAAGGCAACTAAAAAGCAGAAAATAATTTCAAAAAAGCGTGGGGTGCGGTGATGTCAAAATAACAGATTTTTTCTAAATGCTTATATAAACTCATTTAATATAATATCGAAGTATTTCGCTGTGTGGCTCTTCCGGCTAATCTCAGAAACGGCTGGAACAATTTTGACCCGACTTTCGCTGGCACATAGCTGATGTTATAAGGAGTAGCATAGGACACTTTGTCCTGGTAGACCGTTCCTGTGGGATGATTTCCTACATCCACTGGGCGAAGGCGCTCGCAGGAGCTAGTTTATAATATTATGTATACTTAGATACTACAGAAGCACAGCATATCTGCGTCTTCCGAACATCTCACGCTGTCATGTTACCTTCTTATTATATTTAATCAGATTCCGATGGCGAGCTGTAAGCGCGGACGGCGAGATGTCAGGGTCTGGTGAAGGCTACCTTCGTGCTGGAGGCGTGTACGTGCTGTGCCTCCGCGAGCGTCTGGGCAGGCTGGATGCTGCAGTGCTGCACGCGCCCAACCCACCCAATGAGCTGCATCTGGCCTGGATCGTCCCGCAGTATCTCCTCGTCTCTGTGGCGGAGATTATGTTTGCCGTGTCGGGGCTGGAATTCTCGTTTACACAAGTAAGTTGATGTTGATCGTCCGATTTTGAAATAGCGCTGCGCAAATTGTCGCCGTGTATTTCCATTCTGTACAAGGCCAGAACGCAAGGGTATGAAACTAGCCGCGTATAGATTGGAAATCACTTTTTAATCAAGGTCTTGCAATCTATGCAAGAGTAGTACGCAAATACTCGTGTATACTTCGTAGTGGCCAAAGTATCTAGCTTGTTCCTTAATAAACAGTGCTAGTCCGCATGCAAACTAATTGTAATATATACACAGTTAGTTTGCATGCGGACTAGCACTGTATATTACGGAACAAGCTAGTTACTTTGGCCACTACCAAGTATACACGAGTATTTGCGTACTACTCTTGTATAGATTGAAAGACCTTGATTAAAAAGTGGTTTCTAATCTATACGGGACTAGTTTCACACCCTTGCGTTCTGGCCTTGTACAGAATGGAAATACGCATCTTCGCCACTCGTTATTGCAATAAACGTTATTGTTATAATACAGGAGAAGATTAAAACTGTCTGAAACATTCCAATCAATGACGTTTCCTTGAGGTTCGTTATCATCAATTAAAGGGATTTGAAGCATCTTACAGCTTGGCACTTTTGTTCTTAATATGCATTCCGAGTTTTTTTTCTACGCTAGTCCATACAGGGTGTTAAAAGACCCATCACAAAGCCGTCAACTACGCTTTCTGTACATCAACCTAAGTAACATTTCACAAAAATAATTGCTGTGAAACGACTTTTATTTTTATTGTCAATATTTGCTGTTTGCGGTAGTGCGCAATGTAACGCACGCAAAACATTTTGCTTATACGGTACAGGGTTTTTTTAATTTTTGGGTGGGAAATCATCAAATAACTTCTCCCGCACTAGGTGGAGCAGGAGGGCGTGTCAGTCTTTTACTGACTAAAACCCACCCGTGTTCCCTCAGTTGCCTGTGCGCCAGGGGCCACGGTATCTCTTTCGAACAACCCGCACCCCTGGCAGGCATCGGCCCTTGTGGACCCCACTAGTTGGTGCTGACATCTCTTTGAGGCGCGCGTGGAACACAACGTGCGGTCGACCCGGGCTTGGTCCTTACCAGACAGCAAGCTACCCATTACCCGCCGTTCGCAAGCCCTCGCCTGCGGTGGCCGGAAATCAGCCTGGGATTCCCGACGCCCAGGACGTCTCCTGCGACGAGTAAGGCCGTGAGGGTGCATGTACTGCCTCTCCCTCACGTGCGCCGCCTCCCTCTTCGCGAGATTTACTGCTTCGCAGAAGGAGGTGACGCCTACCTATGCACTCTCGCTCCGTGCCATGGCTTGGGGCGGACGCGAGAGATCGCAGCCGCTGATCGCCTCCACGAGGATGCGGCGGTGCTCCGCCCAAGCCGGGCAGACCTCTACCGTAACGAAATGCAGTGGAGGGCCGCGCTCTTTGAAATATCGATTACCTATTATTATATCGCACGCTCAATCCTGCAAACCAAACCTGATAGGTTGGAAAAGATCTGGGTTGATCTTGTTGACATGAAGAGAAGGAGTAGAAATTATAACTGTATGTTATCTGGAGCAGTCTACCTAAACCTAAACCTAAGCCACGGGTATCTTGTTGTGTTGATGGCTAGATTCAGACTACCTACTCGTTTTGGAGGGCAATTATAAGGTCCAGCTGAATGATAATTTTTGGTAAATGGATAAATCCAGCAGTGATTCCGGGCTGAGATGATGATGATGATGATGGATAAATCCAAAGGCGCTGCTATTACTGTGAGCAAATTCATAATTCTCACGGTTGTTTTAGGTCCTTTTTTATTGTTGAATGGGTCTGCTCATGATCTCGATCACGCCTGATGGAAAGCGAGTGATGAGGTCTATGATGGAACGAGCAAAATCAAAATAAAAGTATTTTATTTCACATAAACCTGCATGGGCACTTATGAAACATCAGAAGCTAGGTGCACAGTTCTAATTTGTCACTTCCTATATAGAAGAGCCGGCAAGAAACTCCACGGTTACTCTTTTACAAAATATTTGGCTGTTACAATGTTTTCAAATTACAGTGATAATAGGTATGGGAGGACAGTGCGGGCCTGTCAATAAGTACCAGGTACTTAGGAGGAATGAAAATAAAGAATAGAAAATCGTCTACAAATCCAGTCTGTAAGGCCTACAACGTTCTCTCATTCACAATATGTAAAAGAATCTACATAAATAAAATGAACCTATTTAAACCAAGTGACATGATCTCCAACACTATCACTAATAAATAGTCTGAAGAAGGAATTAATGCCAAACTTCCTTGCCTTCAACGTAGTCTTTTATGCTTTTTTGATAAGGACACGTTTGATGTGAATTTTAAACTTTCCATAGCTAAGTTCTGTAACCGACTTTGGCAACTAATTATAGATGCGGATACTGTTTATTAGAAATGACTTGCCAGTTTTAGTTTATCTAAATTTTGGAATCACAATTCCATCTTTACTACGTGTAGTTCGATTATGGAAATCAAATCTTTTTTTGAAAAGACCTAAGTTTTTGCGAACATACAAGATATTTTCTAAGATATAAAGAGAAGGCAGAGTTAGTATATCAATTTCGTTGAATTTGTTTCTAAGAGACTCGCGAACCCCATTTTATACATTGCGTGGATTGCCCTCTTTTGTAAAATGAAAATTGAATCTACGTCAGCTGCCGATCCTCACGGCAGAACGCCATAAGACATAATACTGTGAAAATAAGCAAAATATACTAACCTAGCTGTGGCTACATCAGTCAGCTACCTTATTTTTCTTACTGCTTGCTTAAGCTCAGCTGCTTAGCTGAGCTTAATCTACTTGAAAGAGCTTAATCTGCTTGCAATTTTGAATCCAAAGTAATTCCTAGAAATACAGTTTCCGAAATAGCATCTAGTTTCTTGTCATCAAGTTTTAAATTTAGACCTACTTGGGGTACATAGAGAGCGTGCCCAGAAGATGCCTTTTCACTCTTGCTTTGAGTTAAATAACTTTAGTTTGTGTTAATTATTGCATCACAACTGCTCTCTAAAAGGAAACTATATCCAACCCGCATTGGGCCCACTCTCTCTCACAGAGAGTAGGCCTGTATCCCAGCAGTGGGAACGTTAAAGGCTGATTATGTTATGGTTGTTTCAGGCACCGAAAAGTATGAAAACGATTACTATAGCTGCTTGGTATGTGTCCGTCGCTTTCGGAAACTTGATAGTTATACTCGTCGCTCAGACCAAGATATTTCAATCTAGGGTAAGTACGAGTGAATTAATTCATTTTGTGTTGCAACCCTTCACCCAATGATATATTACCTTTAGATGCGTTACTGGCGTTTAATATTTGCAAGATAAATGACAGGTAATTGCCCGTCGTGTTATTAGTCACGTACCATTTAGTGTCGCTGTGACACGCTTGTGACGTAACTAAATATATATGTTTATGTTTTTCTTAGAACAGGAATCGGTATGGGTCTTTCCTGTTGTTCGCGCACTGTATGATTGAATGTACATTCATGGTGTGCGTTTTTTTTTAGTGCTCTAATGTTGTATGACGCGTCAAATTCTAATACCTACGTCATTGCCGTCACCCCTCCCTTTCGGTGTTAGATTTTCTGTGAAGACTAACATCGGATACGGTTAATCTTTTCTTACGAACAGTTTATCAACAAACCTTCCAAATACTTTTTAATAATGCAGTCAGCCGCAGCTATTCGCCGTGTTTACTCGTTTCGTCAAAAAAATAGATAACCTAGTAATTTACTATTTCCGAACTGTAATAGGTAAGAAATAAAAATAAACACGTTTTCGACGCAGGACCGGAATAAATTGTATTAGGCATCAAGGGAATCTCGTTGGTTCGGGTCAAATTGAGGCCGGTAAAGACGACGAGTAATTTTACGACAATTTATCCGTAGGTACCTTGTTTTCAAGTTTTCACGTCCTAGTAACAGAATATTTTTACTGAGTAGTAGATACAGCAAAACACTGCATTAAGGAAACATTTAAATAAGGCGGTCTAGACGAACACAGAAACAACAGTGTTCTTTTTTTAGAAAAATTACGTTTTGGGGCAAACGAAAAAGTCTTTCACAAACTATAAAAAGACGGCCTGGAAAATAATTATAAAGATATCTATTGCAACATGAAATGCCAGATCTATCATCAAAATCTTAAGTCATTTATTCAAACTAGGCTGATGGCAGCACTTTTTGAACGTCAAATCATCATAATCATCATCAGTTTAACAGAAAGAAGTCCACTACTGGACATAGGCCTCGCCCAAGCACCGCCACTTCGACTGCAAAGTACAGATTAAACATTATATCTATGTGTGTTTATGATATTAGGCATATATGGCAACACATTAGCTGACAATGATGGCAGCAACAAATCAGATTATGTGTCCATTTACCTACGACATAACGATGATTTATATGTCACTGATCCTAGTGATATGCACGTCTATTTAATCAGACGCTTAGCGATAATAGGACTCAAATGTTAATACAAGACGCCATACAAAACTATATATATTATACGGTATCATTTATTCGAATACGAACGCAAAAAATGTTATCACGCCGAATTTCCTGGATGGTTTAAGCAGAAGCGTTACTACACTCACATTTCGCCAATGATGGTTAGGGGGGACCCTATTAACCGCCCGCAAATGTAGACTCCGGGATTCTACAGATAAATACCTGACGGGAAAACAATTACATTTTCCGAACCCAGGACCCTGCGCTCAGCAGTAGTTAGATTGACGGGGCAATCAGTTGTCAGGCAGTTGTATATTTAAAGCTATCTTACATATTATTAATTAAAATCGCTTTTCGTGTCTGTCTATGTGACCACGTTGTTTCTATAATAGTAGAGAAGGAAAGACTCGATTTTGCGACCGATTTTATACCAATAAATTTCTCTTCTAGTAGTAGTGTATATTCAATAATCATGAATCTGAGAGTCAGTTGCCGTACCAAGGCGGAATATAAAGTTACAGAATGTCAAAGTTAAAAAAAAAAAGTAAAAAAACAACTCATACCGCGCCAAAACCTTATGGGACGGTATTTAGGATCATCTTCAACCAAAAAAAAAAGTAGCCAGCTGCATGGAAGTGGAGAATATATGTCAATACCGCGTAATGATTTTATGACTGTTGTGATGCCACATTAGGCATAAATTCAAAACTATATGTAGTGGGACAAAGTGACATTTTCTAAATTTAAAAATAAAGAGCGTTATTGCATCTGACCGCATAAGATTGCTTATAGCACCTATTCAGTTTAGTACAAAACAAAAGTTTTTTGTGTTTAATAAAGATGGAAATCTTTTTTAACTATAGGCAGTTTGGATCAAGTGATTTAAATCACTGCTGGAGCTGCTGTTCCTTAAAAGAACTCATATGCAGTATGGAAAAACTATTTCTGATAAGATTTTAGATTTCAGCCGATATAAAAGTACTTTTTCAAATTACGCAACGAATTTTGAGGTGGTTTTAACCGTCAATTAGATAATTTATTCCGATGATATATTATGTTTATTAATATATTCAAAATTACATAACCTAAAGTTTGAAGTTTTGTTAATTCGTTAAAATCGTACGAAGCATCGCAGGTCCGTCCCTGCTTTGCACGGTTGTAACGAACCCTTGGTTATAAAATACAAATAAGATTTAACATCGGTACGACAACGCGATACAAATCTCGTCTATCTGCAGACAACAATTTGTGCAATGAGCTGCAATATGGCGTCGATTATCGAATGAATTGGAGCGAAAAGCTCCTTCTTCATCAAAGCTTTGTTTTTCTTGTATACTCAGCGTCGTTGACACATTGTAAATAGGTCGGGGCAAAAGTATTTTCGTATTTTTAACCGACTTCAAAAAGAAGGAGGTTTTCAATTCCACATGTTTATATATTTTTTTAATGTAAGTATGTTCGGGAATAACTCCGTGATATATAGACACGGATTTGCAAAATTCTTTTTTATTTGAAAGGGGTTTATTTCGAAATGGTCCCATTTAAATTTCATATAGATCTGATGGTGCGTTTCGGAGACAGACAACGAAACTCTTGACTCAACGAAAATGACAGCAAATCAACCTCGGTTGCTGCTATCGCATAAATTTGCATTGTTTTGACCCCAATGATGATGAAATTTCGAATTGATGTGGGGTAGGTACTAACACTAAAAAGTGAAAAATAAAAACTTTTTACAAAAAAAAACCGGCTTCCGGAAAAACACTCCAAAGTGAAAAATAACTTTATTTTCGGAAGTCGGTGACTTTGAATATGTTTTTTAATTTTTTGTCACCGCCCTCCGAAAATATACCTAGTTGTTTTTTTACATAGTAATAAAGTTGTAGTAAAATCTCTTTGGGTGTACGTACTGATTGGCTGATCTGGCTGGTTTTAATACCATTAAATCGATGACATAAAAAAAAAGAAAATTACAAGTAAAAACCATTTCACGCAATTTTTTCAATTGTTTCTCTGGTCGGCAGAATGAGTGAATTAACTAAGAAATTCGATACATTTTTAAAGTTTTGCGACATGCGACACAAGCCGCGAAAAAAAATTGTGAATTTTATGGACTTAACAAAGTGTCAGTAAGAGTAGCACAAAGTATTTCAAGAGTTTTGTCTGGAAATATTGTAGATAATTTTAGAGCAACGTGGACAAACTGCGGTACAAATACTGTGGTATACTGCGAGGGTTCAATTGTATAACTATTTATGCAAAGTAAATAATAAGGAATCGAAATCAATTCCAACTTTTAAAGGTTAGTCAAATCTTTTAAAAGCACCATGTTCTGAATTATGTTGGAATTGTAAGTTTTACTACTTTCTGTAGCTAAATTTTCCTTAAAGGAGTGAAATTTTTATTTTCTTTTTGAGCGCAAAATAAAAACAGTGCCTAATTCTGTCACGAATTTACTTTGAAACAAGATTTATGTTAGCTCACCTAAGTAGGTACATACTTATTTAGAAATTCGTCTATTTAGTGCTATAACGTTCCAATGCCAGAATTGGCAACGAGGCTCAATGACTGTAACTCTTCCATTTAGAAAAATTTCACTGAAAATTAGTGCGTATAGCATAACTTGTACCTGCCGGCCGCGCCACAAAATGTGCGCTTTCCCATATTGTCAAAGACTAGTAAGTACCTACGTAATACGAGCCTAATCCGCCGAGCCGTATGCTATCTGACCGCAATGGCTAATGGGAATGCGTACGATGGGATCGATAGTCACATTCCTGCTGTAGGTTCAGCCATCAAATCATGGATTTATTGACTCCTATTCATTATGATAAAATTAAAAGGTTCACCGTAAAATTAAATGTAACCGGTAAACTCTTCCCCTCATATTTATAAACGTTGTTTAAAGTTAAGAGATGTTTAATCGTCGAACATGTTTGGTTAAACAGTCGGTAATCACTACTTAACTTTAAGCAACGTTTATAAATAAGGGGGTTCACGAGTGACACTAAAACTGCACCCTAATTGCGTAACACACTAATAATAAGAATCTGAAGGTTTCTTTCATATATGTATGTTCGAAAAAAATATCTGCTAAGCCATGTAAACAACGCCATGAATGTTATGGAACTGTCAAAATGAAAGCGATTTTTACTGATAGTGTATTACGCGATTACTAGTAGTAATCTATTTAGGGGCACGGCAGTGCCCCCGCCAAGTCGAGCAAAAAAGCGGAACGGCCGTACCATCCTTTTCTCGAAGAAGTGCAGGCCATTTTCGACCCCCTATAACTTCGTTGTGGATAAAACTAGAAGCCTGAATTTTCAGTAACCAAGCAGGCATTGTATAAACACGGTATATTTCAAATTTCATTCAATTTGAACTAGTAGTAACTAGTCAAAGTTTCTTAATTTTGTCACTCACTGACCGATCATCAAAATTCTAAGGCACTTCTAGCAGATATCGGCCGAATACTGAAACGTCACTCAAATATTTCAAATTTAGAATACAATTAGTGTTGAGTGTATAAATCAAAGAAAAAATACAATATTTTGCAATTTCGGTCCAGTTTTCTAGATACACCAACTGCATAAATAACTTTGTAATCCCATATAAATATATAGGATTACATGAAAACACACAAGTAATACAAACAAATTGATTTGTTTAGTGCGATTGCCAAGTCAATCTATTTATTTAAAACATAAAATATTTTTAATATTGATATGGTCACTATAGGATGTTGTTAGGTTAGCTAATTAGAATAGAATAGAATATTTCTTTATTTTGAAAAATATATCTATAATTAAGTAATAACTTAAGACAGAAGGACCCTTAAGTAGGGACTGAATAAATTAACCGACTTGGTATTACATGGATCTCACAATTTTTTATGGTAGAAGAACCGAGTTGCGAGACTTGTTTTTTTTTTAAAGTAATGTTTTTGATGGGTCATGTTTATCCATACCGCCTTCTAGACTGATTAATAAAGTTGCATGACGAGGAGGTATATACCAAAATTGTCTGTCTTCAATTAGATTTTTCATGAAATTGATAAGACTTAGGCATAAATAAAAGTAATGCGAGCAAGTACGAGTACATGATATTTTCAAACTTATTGTGGAACCGAAACACGAAATATTAAAATTTGCATTTGCATATTCTTACGACAGAAGGTTAAAAAATCAAATAGATATACGCCGGGTGCGAAGGGATCATGTTTTGTTTCATAAGAGAGGTAAGTAAGGGAAGCGGGGGTAAAATTTGTGTTTTTTTCTTCGTTTACAATCCGGGGAAAAAAAGCTACTGGCGGGAAGGAATTGTATTTTGTTTTCGTCGTGTATGAAGAAAGGGGCAGGGAACGAGGCGCGGGTGAAAGTTGTTTTTTTCTGGCTTACTACGCCGCCTTGATAGGTGACTAAACTATTGAACATACAAATGAAAGACTTTTAACAATTATTTTAAAATAAATTAATCTACGGGATTTTACTAATAGATGCGGTAATGAATCCGGTGGTGTTCTGAGATATCAGATTCTCGGTTCACCATCGGATTTATTATTATGATAACCACCTGAAGATTTACAACATCTCAACGATTGTTTGAGTAAAATAAGACACAGACGGCCCCAGGTCCCATTGAAATGCAAATTATTGACGGCGGCTTTCAGCACGTAACTTATACCAGTCCAGATTTCGGTGCTCCCTCAATACTCTTAGATCTGATGTTCCAGCTAATATTGATAAAATGGAATAGGTTTCAGATATTTGTATATAGGGCCTTTGTGTGTACCTATGCCGTGAATGGTTTTAGACTCGAATTACATAGCTTCGAGGCGTTACTTGTTGGAAGTGGTAGCATTGTTTCCATCGCCTACTCCCGCCTGATCCAATAGAGCTATAGACTATTGAAACCAATATAATAGATTCCAATCAGAATTCCCATTTCTGCCCGTGGGTGTCGTAGAAGGCGACTAAGGGACTTACTAGAGAATGGGCAGCAGCGTTCTCTATGCATTTGACCACCATACTGCCATCGCCAATCCGCCTGCCAAGCGTGGCGATTATGGCAAATCCCCCCTTTTGGGGGAGGCCTATGTGCAGCATTGGACGTCTTTCGGCTGATATGATGATGATGAATCAGAACCTCCGGCATAGAGCTGTGGATTAACAGAGTTGTGTCTGTTGAGGTCACCTCCAGCCCTGCTCTCCCTTGTTTGACATTTAGAGAACTGCACTGGACACGAAACACATGATGTGGTTGAGAGTATAAAAGTAGGAAGAGTGATCGTTATTTTAAATTTGTAAAAAAATGCTGGCAAAAAGCTAACAGGTACCAACTGGTAAATTAAAATAAATTAATTTTAAAGATATGAAGCAAACAAACAGACATTTTCGGCAATTTTATTTTCGGGATTCTAGCCGAAAGTGGCGACCATCAGAAAACGGCCAGTTTAAATAAGAACACACAAACCCTGAAACCTTCTAAAACTAGTTTATGGGACAACAAACAAACACACGGAAACAGTGCGATGCATCACTTACTGGACACATGTATCTAGTTTAACATTAGTTCGGAAACATAAAGCTAACGTGTATGCATTACATGGAACTTATGTGAGGATCATAAGTTGTTCAATGGTTGTTTTTAACTCATAAGTGGCTAATCACGATAGGTTGAATATTGTTCCAGTGCTCGCAAACTATAGTTTGCGAATACTGGAGTGTCGTGATTTACGTGAAAATCCGATGTAATTTCGTGTTTCTCTCCCAAGCGTAGTTCGCAGCAGGATTTTTGAATGGAATTTGATCGTGTAAAATGTTGCAGGCGACGGAATTCTTCGTGTACGCTGCGATGCTCGCGGTCGCAATGCTCGTGTTTCTGTGGATGGCGCAAGACTTCCAGTCCAGGAATATCGACGCCGACGGCTCCTCGTCTGAAAGTCGGCCATTGTTACACCACCGATCCAAAGTGAGTAACAATTTAAATTAATGGCTTTTACTGCCTGCACAACGAATCAGTAAATACGTGTATAAGCAATAAAGGTAAATTACGCAATAAGCCGCTTAAAACATAGTTCTGCTTTTTCCGACCGTTTAAAGATGAAAAAGATACAATATGTGGTGCAAGCGTCCCCAGGTATAGTTATATGTCTAATGCGCGTATTCAGCTTTTTGATTATGCTTTTTTTCTTGCGGACGAAAACATGGTAGAAAGATATATTATTTATGTAATGAATATTCAACTTAAATAATTCAGAACCTAAATGAAGAATGTTTATACATTTTCCATTTTATTTTTGGATTGGTAATCATCAAATAACTTCTCCCGCTCTGGGCGGAGCGGGAGGGCGTGTCAGACTTTTACTGACTAAAACCCACTCTGTGTTCCTTCAGTTGCCTGTGTGCCAGGGACCACGGTATCGGAACAACCCGTACCGCTGGCAGGCATCGGCCCTTCCGGACCACACCAGTTGGTGCTGACATCTCTTTGAGGCACGCGTGCAACACAACGTGCCGTCGACCCGGGCGTGGTCCTTACCGGACGGCGGCGAACCCATTACTCGCCATCCGTAAGCCCGCGCCTACGGTGGCCGGGAATCGGCCTGGGATTTCCGATGCCCGGGGCGTCTCCTGCGACGACTAGGGCCGTGAGGGCGCATATACTGCCTCTCCTTCACGTGCGCCGCTTCCCTCTTCGCGAGCATTACTGCTTCGCCGAAGGAGATGACGGCTATCCATGTACTCTCGCTCCGTACCATGGCCTGGACGAGGGCCGGACGCGAGAGATTGCAGCCGCCGATCGCCTCCACGAGGACACGGCGGTGCTCCGCCCAAGCCGGGCAGACCCTCACGGTTTGCTCCACCGTGTCCTCCGGGAAAACTACGCAGTAGTAACACCCGGGCGTTTCGTCCGACTTATGGGAAACAGGAACTTCCCGAAACAACCGTGTCCGGTGAGGACCTGCGTCAGGCAGGATGGTGAGGACGCCGTGGCGCCTCTCAATCCACTCTTCAAAGACAGGTCTTACCGCCACAATCAAGGCGTGCCCAGCACTGGGTTGCGATATTCGCACTCTCCATGGCGTCGTGAGATCCCGCCGGAGCTCTGACCGCTGTGCCGCGATTTCTTGCGGCAGCGGAGTTACGCCCCAGCGTTTGGTGGCCTCCTCACGCCACTACCATGTGTGTGCGGGATCCCATGGCGGCAATCCGACAAAGAGACCCGCCGCCTCACCGTATATTTTCCTGGTTCTATTCATGAAACATATCATGTGTTTTTGTTTAATAAATATTGTATGGAATAACACACTGTATTCAAATTTAATTTAATTTTACGAAAATGAAGACAAAGCGTATTGTGAATTGGGGTCCCATAATTCAATCAACGTAATGTGAATATAATATAAAATTTATTCGGCGTTAACGGTACCTCGCACTTTGTAGGTGCGAATATGTTGTTGACACATTGCTTAATTTTTTATCATTTAATTGTGCCGCAGTATTCTGTCACCAACAGAAATTTAATCTTTATTTTTCATAACAACCACGTCAAACTATTTTTTGAAAATTGACTGACGATGACGCTTGGAGGCATTTGTCCAGCAGTGGACGTCATTCGGATGAAACCATGATATTCATGAAGAATCTTTCTTTGAATGTGTTATTTATGATGCACAGCATTAGTAGGGTAGGTACATGAACTTTGAGGATGAAATAATAATAATTTATTTCTAGGGATATGTTGATTATTGCTAGCTGGTGGTTTTGCCTTAAAATAATTTGCGATAGGTTTAAGGCTTCTTCAAACAGCCGTGACGCGACACTTGTAGAACAATTTCCATTAAGTTTTTATAGAAATTGTTCTACGAGTGTCGTGACGTGACCGTCGCGTCGCGCTAGTCTGCACGAGCCTTTAGATTGGAAAATATTTACGCTGCACGGGAATGAAATGAATGAATATTAAGACGCATACATTGCAGAACATAGCATTTGATAATATTGTTCAAAATTATTACAAATATTGTACCTAACAAATGACAACAATATAATCAGTCAGTAAATATACGTTCGTCACTTTAAGGTATATTTTTGTTTGCTCAGTTCACGATAGTATCTGCTTTTTAAGGCCCTTTATATACAGCACGGTTTCTGTAAACACCGCGCCGTAGAAAAAAATATGTCCGTCAATAGGCTTCCATAGTGATCTATAAAACAATGCGTTATTCGAAGTATTCTGGAGTATTGTAGTATGGTATAGAAACCAATTTATCAAGTGCACTCTGACCGGATAGAGCGCGGTCGAAAATATTTATATATCACTTGTGTTACTCGGATAACAGATGTCGTAGTCTGAACTCATATAATTCTAGGCTGAGTCATTATAAAATGAATTCCCTAGGCACGCGTAGGAAATCTTTAGATTTCATGTTTTTGTATAAACTAATAAATGGTGTAAGTAATAGATTCTCCTGAGGTTCTAGAAAAAGTGAAATTTAGTATCCCACGTAGCAGTAGCCGGTTAATTAACCGAAGGACTTTCGTCCAGCCTCATAGTCGTACTAATATAGGTAACTTTGCAACCATCTGCTGCATGCTTTCTTTTGCCAATGTTTGTGTAATTTCATATGGGTATATATTTTTTAAAGTAAGTGTTTTACATAAAATATGCCTGCAAGATTCACATCTAGTAGATGTCATGTTGCTTTTGTGATTGTAAATCAGGTAAAAAGAAAATAAAACACTGACAGTCGTGCTTACACACGGCGAACTCAAACTCAAAGCATTTATGTCAATTAAACCATTTATGTCAATTAAACCATTTATAGACGAGTTTAAGCGAGTTCCGTCTGGTGCCGGACGTAAAAGAATAGCACCATCCCATTTGTTCCCGTGGGTGTCGTAGAAGGCGACTAAGGGACTTACTAAAGAATGGGCATCAGCGTTCTCTATGCATTTGGCCACCATACTGGCATCGCCAACCCGCCTGCCAAGCGTGGTGGTTATGGCAAATCCCCCCCTTTTGGGGGAGGCTTATGTCCAGCAGTGGACATCTTTTGGCTGATATGATGATGACGATGATGATTTACAGACACTTGTGTTGTCAAAGAGACGGTTATTCCGAAATATGAAGCTAGTTGCCCATTCCAAAGCGTAGTAGGTACCTATGGAGAAGAACGGGCTAGAAACTCCATGGACAATAAAAAGTTTTTAGTTTGATGCTAACTAGACATTGGTCAAAGGTTTAGGCTATTTTGCTCTTTTTAAAGCTATTGAAATATAGTTTTCAATGCAGTAGTTCGCTAACCAACTTTCAAGTATGATGTGTTCTGGACTTCTGGCTTGGTAAAGAAAATAATTTGAAAACTAATGCAAGTTTGAGCAACTCCGCTGTACCTAATCTTCTGAATAGTTTTCATAATCAGCCGATAATTTTCCCACGTGTGGGACATAAACCCTTCGCTTTGTGAGAGGAAGTGGGGTGTAACCCACCATGCGGGCGCAGCGCTGGTTGGTGCATGACACGTCTTAGAATTTGGGATTTGTTCTAGGACATGCTGGTTTCCTCACGATGTTTTCCTTCACCGTTTTGAGAGCAGTGGTGATAAAATAATTTAAACAAAGTAAGCCTGCCTGGGTTCGAACCCACGACCCACAACTAGTCGCGGTCGTTTCCACTGGGCCACCACAGCTCTCAAATTGCCGTATCTTTATCGTTATCGCCGTAACTGAAATAGACATTATTTTTAACCGACTTCAAACAAAAAAGTATCGAATTGATAACCTGGAGAAGGATTTTTTTTAAATGTATGTTCGGGCATAACTCCGTCATATACAGACGAATTTGCAAAGATCAAAATGCAAAATTCTGTTTTTGTTCGAAAGGGGTTTATTCCGAAATAGTCCCATTTAAATTTCATATAGATCTGATGATGGGTTTCGGAGACAGACAACAGAACTCTTCAAAAAATTACAGCATATCAACCGCGATTGCTACTATAGCATAAATATACATTGTTTTGACCCTAAGGATTATGAAATCTCGAATTGGTGTGGGTTAAGACTATAAATAAAAACAAAAAAAAAAAAAACTCTTTCTAAAAAAGGAAACAACCGACTTCCGGAAAAACACTACAAAGGAAAAATAACTTTAATTTCGGAAGGCGGTAACAAAAAAATAAAATGCATATTCAAAGTCACCGACTTGAATGGCTTTCATTTTAAACAGGTTTATAGTTAAACAATTACTTTAAGCGAGTCCCTGCTTTGAGAGCAAACAGCTTCAGCACTCACCATGCCGTAATTCATAGTCAATAACAGGAGGGAGTTTGATTTAGTTCGTATGTTTATCGAAATTAAGAACTGTAAGGCCATACTCTCCTAACTAATATTATAAATGCAAAGCTGAGTTTGTTTGTTTGTTACGCTTTCATGCTTAACGGATCTGGACGAAATTTGGCACCTGTGTAGACCATGACCCGGGTTAAGACAAAGGATATCGACTTTTTATCTCGATAATGTTGCAGGCATACAATACGGTATTCTCTTTACGACACGTTGTGCAGAATTTCTGAGTGGTAACAAAAAGCTGCATGAATTCACGAAAGTATTTAAATCATTAGTGTTATGCTACTAATCAGGTTTTGATGACAGGAGCGCGAAAGATGAGGGCGAAAGTTCATAGAAAGTTGGGCCTAGTGTTACAGTAACGATTACGTACTTAGATATTAATATAATAAAAAAAAAATGTATAAGACAGATCCATGGTAGAAAAAATAGGGTGTTATTTTGGGTGTAAATTGGGGTTTGTACAAAAAGAACGTTATTGCTTCATAATAAGTTATTCTTACACTGTGCCCTCGCGTTATCTACACGAATAATCACTACATAGTATAAAACAAAGCCACTTTCTCTGTCCCTATATCCCTATGTATGCTTAAATCTTTAAAACTACGCAACGGATTTTGATGCGGGTTTTATTAATAGATCCCCTTATTCCTACGCGAACGAGAGCTACGCGGGTGAAACCGCGGAGCGCTGCTAGTTCTTAATAAAGTATCATCAGATTTTATTACAGACTAGAATTGTAGATGTTGATCACTCATTGTATTTTACTTCGAAATCCGTTGTCGATGAGGCTGGGGTAAATCGACTAGGCAAGATAACTAAGTCCGTTCTAAAAATGCGTGGGTCGTTCGTCAAACTAATATCCGTCAAAATCCTTTATACGTAGCAAAAACCGTTATATAATACTAATCGAATAACAATTACAGCACAAAAAAGCAAAAAAATATCCATTGCCGCAAGCTCCGAGCCCAACGAACGAAGTCAGCGAATGTTGGAATGAGTTGTTTAACGTTCGACCTGACATTGACACAAGTCCACTTTGTTGCCTATTTAATAAAATACGAGTTCATAATCAATTTATTTTTACGACTTTTTTAGAAACGTTGATCAGTTCTTGTGTCACAGGTTAACCATTATTTAAAAGTAAGTTTACAGAAGACTTAGGTTACATTTTTTTCTATTTGTATTTAACATCAACTTATTGGTATAAAAAGACTTTGGATATTACTATGAATTCGATTGAAATGAAGTGAAATGAAATGAAATGAAATGTTTATGAAATAAAATGAAATGAAAGGAAATGAAATGAAATGTTTATTTATGTAAGTAGATCTTAAAAGACACTTTTACACGTCAATATTTTGTTGGTCAATATTTTTAAAAACTAGATGGCGCTGGCATTTCCTAGCTGACTGTTCCCTGATTAACTTATTTCTTCTAGCAACATTTTAGAAGTGAAATACGGGTAGTATTAATTTCTTATCCTATGATAAAACTGCGTAATATTTCGTGATGAATTACAAAAAACGAAAACAAAATATTGATAAATATTTTATTCATGTGTAACGTAAGGCCCGTAATCTCTTCTCATTCCAAATACCGCAGTATCTCAAGACGAAAGTCTTTGACCAGTGTGTATTGCCAGTGATGACCTATGGCACAGAAACGTGGTCGCTCACAATGGACCTTATCAGAAGGCTTAAAGTCACCCAAAACTCAATGGAGAGAGTTATGTTCGGAGTTTCCCTACGTGATCGAATCAAGAACGACGAGATCCGCAGGAGAACCAAGGTAACCGACATACCCCAAAGAATTTCCAAACTTAAGTAGCAGTGGGCAGGGCACATTGCTCTCAGAGCAGATGGCCGATGGGGCTGAAAGGTTCTGGAGTGGCGACCGCGTACCGGAAGACCTGCGGGGTAGTAGCGTAACACATCAAGGCCCACTTGAACGTTTGGTCGAGTTAAATGAATAAATGTAGAGTTTGTAAACTCGGAGTTAAGTAAATTACATTTTAACTCACATTACGCGTTGCGCCACTAAAAACTAACACCGGGTTAGTTAACGAGACAAGTGTTTTTTTGATTTGGTTAAAATAATTTGACGCTAAAAGAACTGATAAATTATTTTATATTGTTTGACGATGTAGTAAGTATAAAATTCGGTAGTATATCAGAAGGCAATATATTCATGCAAGCGGGCCTAACAGTAACAATGGCTTTCATTTGAAAGTTCAACAATATTCATTACGTTATTTACTTTGTTAAGCAAACACATTTTTCAAACATGAAGCAATGGATTAGCAATAGCTTTCAAAATTATTCAGATTGTGAAGAAAAATAAAAGTACGTTACGTAATTAGGATGCCTTTAGAACCTTGCATTTTTATCTCTGAGGCCCTGCCTAAATGAAGAACACCGTAAAACGCTCAGTTTTTTTGAGGCACAGTTATGCGTTTTGGTACATATTACAAGCCAGAAAATTGATTGTATTGTCGAATGTTCAAAGAAAAGAAATACGTAGACTATCGAAAAAATAGTTTATAAAAAAGAAGGGCGGGGGAAGAAACCTAAGGTGTAGATTTTTTATTGTTTATGAAATACTTTGTTGGATATAAATAAAGTGATCTATCCTACCAATAAAACTACAAATTAGAGCTTTTCATAATAGAAACAAACGGGATTTATCAAAATTCAAATCGTTGAGCCTGGAAATAATATAATTATAATTGTACCATCGATTAAGTACCCCTCAACTTAAAATTCATAGAACCACATCACTGAACCAAATAAAAATACAAAATTTTGAGTGGCCATTGTTGTTTACATGTTTGGCAAATTTAGAAATTCTAGGGATTAGATACAAGTGCGATTTTGGAGTTAAAATATGCAGTTAATCTAGCTATAATGGTTCCTATTCAGACACCTTTTTAGTAATTTCCTGCGATTATTGTGGTGGTGAAAACGTTGTTGTGTGAAACTTTTGTATGGGGCTATGCAATTTTAATGGTGTCATTGTGGAGATGGCTATAGTATATTATCTTTAATTTAAGCCCATAATTGCCTCGCAGTTGTGATTCCTCTTCTTGTAATTGGTATCAGCGGTATTTGTAGAAAAATATGATAGCATCCTTAACCTACGTAACAGAATCGCGGTCACCAAATAAACACGCGCTTCCTTCCACTATCTCTGGGAGACTGTGGTAGGGCAGGGCGCAGAGAAGCGAGGCACGATGCAAAGGGAGAGAGGGAAGCGTATTGATGGTTAGTGGGGGTTAATATAGCATATAGCAAAATAAAGCACCGTGCTTATCATACATAACATATAGCAAATGCTATTGTGGCTCTCACTTGTTGCTATTTGATTTTTGCTTTACATCGTACTCTCTGTCTCTGTCCGTCGTACATCGCAAGCGCAAGTGGCAAACTAGCACAATAGCAAGAAAGCAGGTAGCGCAGCGGGGTGGCCAGTCGTCGCATGCTAGCGATTGCTTCGGTCGCGTGCGTAATCGTTTTACGCACCGCGTGCGATATTGCGATCTTGGGCGGCTCATGTAACGTAATATACATAAATGCTATTTTCCTTCGTGTTTTTTAAATGTAAATATGTACATATGTAGTTCATTTTTGTAAATACAATCAATGAACTCTTAAATACCCCTATTATTGTTTTAAATACTAACATACTTTATTTCTTAATAACACTCAATCAAATAAAGACAGTCCTAAGCCTGGAAAGTATGAAAGAAAGTTCATTGTTTTTTTTACTGTTCCATTTTATCGTAATAAATTCATAAACGCGATTTAATATTCCGCTCTGACAACACCGCGCTTGTACCTACGCATATAAAAAAGCATGCTATAATAGAGCATAAAAATAGCTTGCTTAAAATATAAAGCATATAGCATTAAGCAAGTGATTGTCTTAAAGCAACTTTGAATACCACTACTGATGGTTAGTGATCAAGGCCAAAACAGCTCACGCACATGAGTAACCAAACGGAACAGAGACAAAGCTTATTAAGAACGTGGAAAATTGTTACCTATTTTGATAGGGCTGTCATAATAGGTGAACACAAATTAAACGAAACATTTATTTTATTTAACCATTTATGTACACACATATATAAACAGACAAGAAGATTAGAACAGAAAAATAGGTACAGAGGTGATGCTTATTTCTAAAGAAATCTCTTCCAACATATAGTTTTATTGTTCAGTATGATAGAATACTTTACAAATTACTCACTCTAGATAATATATTTTTTTAAATCTTTTATTGTTTGTTTTAATGATGTGGTAAATTCTGAATCTAACATAATTTTTTTGTACCCGGTCCTGGTTGTCATTCGTGGGTCTTTGACAGTCGTTACAGGACGCCAGAAAGTCTAACCATCAGTCTATCCAAGAGTATCGTGTTGCCCAATAACTGGGTTGTGGAGGTCTGAAAGGCAGTTGCTCCATGTAAAACACGGGTATTCAGCCGCATCCTGTTAGACTGTAAGCCGACCCCGAGCTAGTTGAAAAAAGGCTAGGGAGATGATGATACCTATTTTTTAAATATTTATTTAATCTAAAGACAGACCGACTAGTAGCGAGAAATAAGAACGATGTATCAATGATACTTTTCATTAAAAATGCTTTTTAAACGCGTATTCAAACTTTCATGGTAATGCTACAATAGCTGTTGAGGCAACCCCTCGTGAGGAGACCATCCTGTCTGCAGCAGCAGTTTATGGTGAAGATCATGTTTAGCAAACAAAATTATATTTAAATACAAAGTTTCGAGTCCATGCAACTAGCAGTTCATGATAAAAATCGTGTTAAACTATCAAAATTAAACTAACATACTAAATTTCGTGACCGTGCTACTACCCGTTGAAGAGTTTCCTAGTGAGGAGACAGTCCTGGCTGCAGCATCAGGTTATATCTGTCATATTATTGCATTGTCACTGATGTTAAGGTATACTAAATTTCAGCTCAATCAGTCATCGGGAAGTGGTTCAAATCGTACTTGCAATATTTGAACTTAACACACATACCTACTAAATGCCAACCCACCCACATACCTACAAATGTTTAGTAAACGCCTGTAAAAACAATAAAAAGGTAAAAACACACCGTGTAGTACCCTCTTCTTATTAAAAAAAGGATCATACGATAGAATAAAGGTACTTAATTCAAAAAGTAATAATCAAACATTTACTTACCTATTGTACTCCTTGGGATAGTTAAAGTATGACTTTTATTTTTTTCTAGTATTATTCATACACAGTACAATATGTAACCATTATTAATAATAAAATACCACTTAATACGATTTTACATTAACCGGCGTAGGCCGGATGATGACTTTTGACGTTAAGTAGCCGTCAAGTCCCGCGCCGATATCTGACAGCTTACCTTGCTCACGAAAGAAGGTCCACTCAATTTTTTATAATATTCAAACTTGCAACTAATAAAACAAACAACGTGCATCGCACTAACCCTGAGATTGTCAACTGGCGGTGCCAGCGTAAACCAGTTTTTCCAGTGTCGCCCCGTGTGCTTGTAGTAGTGCAACCGATTCGTGCGGTTTTATGAAGCTTTGCCTCTTTTCCGTTTGGTTACTCATGTGGCTCACGGCTTATGTAAATGTAAACCTTAAAATTTATTTTCTCCATACTAAGTTGTAGTAATTAATTCGATTTCTTTGAAATTAAATGAAGTTATTCGATGATTTTGTGTGAGCGCATTTTGTAACATTAGCCAGCGCAGAGAGACATTACCTACCTATTTGTGTGTAATACCTTTCCTTCACACTTTTAGAATACTGTGTTAAGATAATTTTGTAAAAAAATCCTACTAATGTGAAAGATTGTATGTTTAGATGTTTGTTACTCAAACATGAACAAACGGCTGAACGGATTTGGATTAAATTTGGCACACAGATAGTTTATAACCTGGATTCACTTAGATGATACTTTTTATCCCGATAGTATGTTCCCGTGGGGTAGTTTCCGACCTCCACGTTGGCGAAGCCACTGGGAAAAGCTATTCAAAAGTATAATAAAATTACGGTCATGTTATTATAATGTATTCCAAAATAAAAATAAAACTGAGGAACTGATTATTTTGGATTATAACTAATTATTTTATTCCAGTAAACAAGTCGTTGTCGATGTAAAAAAGCATGTCCCATATAAAGTTGATTTTAGGTTCTGTCCTGAGACTCTTTTTTGTTTCTCAACTGTGAATACATATTTTAGGAGCATAATATTACTTAGCTGTGCTAACATCAATATTTATCTTTTGTTCTTTTGCAAACGACCCAAATTGTGAAGTTGGCAATTAATAAGTGTTTACTGACACAGCTGATCTAATTGGTCAGCCGTCTAGACGAGCCTGTTGAGGCGTCGTGTCGGACTCTTTAACTTGCACTCTGTCAACTTAATTAAATAAATATAACTTGGAATATAATTAGACTAGAAGTCGATTCCAACATACTCGAAAAAGGCAAGGCAGATTGATAAACTAGGGAAACCAATTCGTAGGCAATGTCTTGACAAACGTAGGTAGGTACTCAGGATTTTAATTTTTACGTTCGTTTAAAATTCCAGACAAAAGAAAAGTCGTGATGACGTCTGGATGGTAGGTCAAAAAGCTGGAAAGTATGGAAAAGTAAACTTAGACTTAATACATAGAAGCAATACAACCGCGCTTTTTAGACTTAGTTCTAGTTCGCAACAGAACATAACCCTTACACGTTTTAACATAGATTTTTACTAAGGTGATTGAAAAGCAAGAATGAATATACATCATGTATCATAATTTATTTATCTATTTATTTACTTATCAATTAATAAATAAATAAAGTAATACAAGACCTCATAGGCTCGAATTAGGGTATTGAGTTAAAAGCATAATACAATGACTAGAACAATTTTTTAAAGCTACATATTATTATTAAAAAAAACGTGTTGGCCCTAGCATTAATTTATTGTATTTGAATTTTCTTTGGCTCAATCGGCGGTAGTTATGGCAACATACATAATTTTACAAAAAAAATACCCAACATAGTGGTCAACTAGGAACAAATTACTTAGGACATGCGTTTATTCTGTTACACCTTGTACACTAGTTAGGTTGCAAGAAAACATACAATATGTAACAAAAACCCTGTTGTTCCTTTTAGGGACGTATACACTTACCCACAAGCACAACATTTACGAAGTTATAATTTAAAAAATAAGCATTGGCTAGTCGAGAGTTCAACATCAAATAACTATTAAAATCGACATATTCAAAAAAAATGTTAACAGTATCTGATTTTACAAGTATCCTTATTTCGCACAATATACTACGAGCTTGGCGGCTTTCTTTGATCTAATCAAAATCAGTTAAACATTACAAATATTCATAATTCAATATTTATTTTAATTATTTTCATAAACAGTTTTTATAAATGACATGCTTTATAACGTATGTATACCGATTCTGAAAACGTGGGTAGAAGGAACAACAGGGTTTTTGTTACATATTGTATAAATCGTTTGTAAAGATAATATTTCCAAGAAGATGAGAATTTTGATTTTGTTTACGACTTACGTAAACAATATTAAAATTCTCAGAAATTCAACGGAGAATATGACAATAAAATTAAACAAAAGTATACCCCACATAATATTTTACGCTAGTTTCCATAAATCACGCAGCTTTCCCCATTTTGACACTTGTAATTTGCAGGTTATATCGGTGCATTCCCTGTCAACATCGAGCACGCGTGCGTTCGGGGGCACGGGCAGCAGTGCAGCCTCTTGCTTAGGCGTGATGGAACGGTCGCGACCGGCGGCCTGGCCTCAACGGGCCTATGTGCATCTTGCCACACCCAGCACCGGCGAGCGTAAAGCCACTACACTGGCACAGGAATAACAGCTTTCAAATAAATTGACACAAAATTATAATGCCAATTGGTTTGCATGAAGTCAAGAACTTGTGTTAATTTAATATAAAGTATATCTTTTTGATTATTTTTATGAGAAGGTATCACATATTATGCCTCAAACATTTGTGGAGGCAGTCACTACAGACAGTTGTCTGAATATCTTTGTCAACGAGTATCGATAAGACGTTGCTACGGTGCTACGCCGCTACGTTGCTATGCGGTCGTAGCGCTGTCGTAGGCTTCGATTTTGGTTGAAAATTATAAATAGCTTTCGATTCATATCACTTTATCTATCATATCTAGATGTTAGACCCATACATATTATAATGTACGTTCAAACTTTTTGCCATAAGCGTAGGCAGAAACTACAGAAAGTCACGTGGCTGGCTCAGACACAAATTAGGTATTCTTAAAATCAAAATTTTGAAGGCACGTTATCATTTTCACCTGCATTATTGTTTGTTTTACAATGTTATTTTACCGGTAATACTAACACGATTAAACGCTAAATGCGTAGGAATGTTTAATCTCGTTACTGAAATATCAAACAAGCGCGTCCGTTTATAACCAATGCCCAAAAACCAATTATTAAACAATGTTAGGTATTATAATCCTATTTACTGTACATAGAAAGGCTATCGTAAACAGGTGAACACCAATTTTGTTTGATAAACGAAATCGTATGGTACGTATCGTATCGTAATCGTAATCAACGATTTCGTTTGGTGCCAAGTGCTAACTGGGACCTGATTTCTAACACGACGTCTTACATTTGTTGGTCACAGGGTGTATTTTTCTACATGTGATAGGTAGCCGGTTGAAATGTTTATAGAATACGTGTTTGTATGGCTTATAACATGGCAAATAATATGTGCTAGAGCGTGAGCCCGACTAGTACTTGCGATTTGCTTTGTGTAGCGGACACTCCGCCAGGCGCCATGATATACGCTCATATTATAGACGATCTTGTAAGTATGTAGAACCGATCTATGGTTTTGGATTCATGGACTTTTTAAAATAATTCTATATATAACGTTTTAAGTGTATAACTTGTAAAGGCAATTTTGCACATTGCAAATGTGACTCTCGTTTAAAATAGTTTTATCATTTTATTTATATAAAACATAGCTATACTTTAATATTAATCATAGTAAATATAATTTTACACTACACTTTAATTTTGTGTATTTAAATATTTGTAAGTGTTGTCTAATAAAATTGTAAACTAATTGGCTTGTTTATTTCAAAATATTAACTTGCTAAATGAACAAAATATCCGAACGTATTATGTCTGAGCCAAATAGATTTTATGTTTACAAAGATTGATTTTCCAAGAAAATACGCTTTGCGATCATGAAATTGATAATACTGAGATTTTGTAAGTACAGAATTATTCTGAAACTAATTAAATAGGTACTTAATAATTCCTTCGGATTCGGTCTATAATATAATAGATACGTTACGTCTACGTGTTTCTATGCGGGTCAGATTTGTGACCAACGTCAATTCAATTGTTTTTTTTCATTTATTAAACGTTTTTAAGTAAGTCTGTGAAAAGTCCTAGATTTTGTTGACGCAGCAACACAAAGTGCCCGTTGGCATCCGACATGAGGAGACAGTATACTGTTAGATTAGATAGATGATTCTTAGCAGATGTCAAAATCTCCACATGGTCCAGATAAGTGACTTAATTATTTTGTAGATTTTGGTACTTCTGATGAGTTAAAATGAAATCAATTCAACTTAAAAAGTTTTTAAAACACTATTCAATCGACCAAATGTGCCTGGAGGCTCAATTGAAATTGCTGGTCACATCGCATCGCCTAAAGCCTGCGAATGTTTACAAAATGTGGCCAGTAAAAAAGTTAGTATTTAGTTACAGATTTAATAAAATGCTGGTTTAGTATCTATTTAGTCACTGTCGCGTAGGCGTTCAACGAATATATGTAACAAGCAAAAAAAAAACCAAACACCGTCGTGTTTGTTTCCTACCTAAGTACCTAAGATCTAATTTATATTATCTAATTTCATAATGACTGTTTAATAACTCAATACTCAGTTTTTGAAGCAACTTCTTCAAACCAATATACCGTTATCCACGCTGTTTTTCAAGATATCATGCTTCTGCTCACGTCTAGATACGTGAGATATGGCTCAATCAATTATTGCTAGACGAGCCGCTCTTTGATCACGCAACCATATTACGTGTATTCGGCGTCCGGTACCCGGACCGCATATGACGGCGACGTAAACAGATTAGCGACCACATCTCCTTCCTAATTGAGCTCACAAATGACTCTTGGGGCTTATATTGATCTTATTCTTTACACATGGGCACACGTCTCAGCCTCGCCGGGTATTATCCTGAATAATACGGCTTCGCTCTCACATCGCTTTAATATTTGAAATCCAATATACCGGACCCTAACAATGGATCATTTCATTTACAGGTAAATGTCAGATGTGGTATTATATATTGCTATGTTTTACATTGTCGGTCATTAAATGCTTTAACCCTGATCAGACGTATGATGAACGTATTTACAGAAAAGAGGATTTTCGAGATCTCTTTCAGGAGAATTCGTTGTGGAAGCTAGGAGATATACCGTTGCTTAATAAAAAGGTATTCCAATTTCCAAATGTTTTACATTTATTAGTATTATATTATTCATTGGAGGTATGCCTAATCAAATTAATTAACAAACGTTCATTCTGAATGCAGTGAGCAGTAGGTATGCTGCAATTGTGGAAACAAAGGATGGTATTTTACGTTTGCTCTGTCGGGATTATTGTGCACAATTTTACTAATTGTTGGCTACAATGCTAACCGTTTTAATAGAAAACAAATCAATAACTTTAGCATTAGGAGCCAAGCGCAATTCAGTTGTTATCTACATTTCTAAAGTAAAAAATCTCAGTCAGACAAAAAGGTTGTGTGAGGAAAAAGTTACTAATTTGCAGATATTTAAAGGAATACGAGTAACGATTCGTGAACATCCGTACGTCGCAAGCATACGACGGCACATCATGCACTACTCGGTGGCCACCATGCTCACGAAGAACTTGTTCATAACGGTGGCGCATCCTTTGATCGAGTGAGTTAATGAATGTGGTTACGGTTTGCCTAATTCTCCCCTAACAGCGAAAATTATCCGAGATTGAATCACTGCTCTCATTCCCATTACGTAATTAACTGTGGAAGCTGAAATGCTGTTAAAATATGATTTTATGTCTTATGGCTTAGGACCGAAGTGAGATTTTTTATTAACAAGTGGCTATACTTTTGTTATGTACATGCGGTTGGTGTATTGACCTCTTTTAAATGAATTTTCTGCTAGTTACAGCTACGGACGTCTACAGGGGCTGGCTCCATCATTTCTTGCGGATTGTTAACTGAGTTTAAACCGCAAGCGTCCACTTAAACGCTAAAGTATTGGTTTAATATGAGATATTGTTCACAAAGTCAAATTCAATTAGCTAGTAAAACTCCGCAAACGTGATGGGTATCAATATTTAAACACGATAAAATAAAAAAGAATTGTTGATTTTTGGTTTTGGGTCAACGACCTTTTGTAGTTTTTGTTGTTTTATCGTGTTTAGTTATCGAAACTCCTCACGTCTGTGAATTGAGACGTTTACAAAAAAATAAAACACGTTCTTGTTTGACCATTTTTATGGCTACGTAGTTTTGCCATGTCCATCTGTGTATCGACAACCCAGCTCCGAGAGTCTTAGTACTTACTAGAAAGCTATAATTTGACATACTTAGCTTAGTAGTCACGCCGACAAAGTGGTAAAGTAAAATCGCGAAACAAAAATGTTATTTTAGGGTAGGTACGTAAAGAGGGGATGTTTTTTTTCTCGTCTACTCCATAGTGTAGAGTGACGTTGAACAGGTTTTTGAAAAATTTTGTGGGTTTTGTCAATACAGTTTTTCGATTAAGGGACCCCGTTTGTGAAATAAAAGCTAATTTTCGCTACAATCAAGCGTCACACCCCTGCCACCTGAATAGTTGTTTTTGGATTTCTGAAGAAATGTACGGTAGTGGAATATATGTAACGAAGTTAACGAGTAATAATCGACTACAAACGTAGGCAGTTGGAATGTACGTAGAACATGTTTTTCAAGTTGTTAAGTTTGTTCTTGGGATAAACTCATCCCAACGGAACCCTTTGTAGTGCGTGATTCAACACGCAATTAGCTGGTTTAAGATATTATCAGGTTTGCGGAGTTTAGTTAGTTAATTTATTTCGACCCTGTATAGTATGGATCTGTGACAAGGTAAAGTACGCTATTTGTTTTTAATAATAAATTCGCAAGCAGGCTTATACGTAGACCCGCAACACTAAAGTACGCCGATGCCAGATGCGTCGCTAACCGCATGCATTTTCATTCGCAAGTCTGAAGAGACAGTAGCGTTTTCTAAAACTGGTTTTTACTCGAACATCACTCTAGCTAAGATAGTATACAGTGTAACAAGAACCGTTAAAACTTTATTTCACTACAATCTTCACATACTACAAAATAAAGTCGCTTTTCGTTTGTACGCTTAGATCTTTTAAACTACGCAACGCATCTTAGTGCGGTTTTCATACACCAAACTCCAAGCGGCTAAAGCTACTGGCAAAAGCTAGTAAATCTATAATATGCAAAAAAGATAATTGTTTCAGTATCTAGGTCATACTTAAGAAGGTACACCGGTTAAACACAAACTGAGAGGTGTGTATATGGGTAATAAGGTTAAAATTTCAGTGTGCCACTCGACGAAATAGGCGTAGTTGTCGGCGAGAACTATGCGGATAGAGGAGCCACGCTTCTCACCGTGATTCTAGTCATCATCCACGAGAACTTCGACCGGTACACGCTGCGGGCTGACCTAGCCCTACTCAGGGTCTACGAAGACACGCCATTCAGGTGATCATATGCTTTCTGTTCGAGGCTATTGTTAGTTTATAGAACGAAAAGGAAGGCGAAACGTCAGAAAGAAACTACCTTATTGTAGTTTTGTAATAAGTACAATGCACCATGTGACCTGTGGTGGCCCAGTGTTAACGGCCGCGACTTACGAGTTGTAGGTCGGAGGTTGGAACCCAGACAGGCGCATTACTTTGTGTACCTTATTTCATCACCACTGCTCTCAAAACGGTGAAGGAAAACATCGTGAGGAAACCGACATGTCCTAGAACCAAAAATGCGAAGACATTTGACATCTACCAACCCGTACTGGGCCCGCGAGAGAGGAGGCTTCTGTTCTAGCAGTGGGAACATTATTGGCTGATTATGAAGTAGTAACTTAGTACATTCTTTCGTCATACGGCTTGTAATACAAGAAATATTAGGAGGAATAAAAAGTATCAGAGAGGCCGATATGGGGTGGTTACGTCCGAGCCAGATGCGCCACTTCCTGAGTCCAGCTATCTAAGGCTAAGAGATACCATTAGGCCTAGTAGGTACGTATTATCATGACAACCCGTTATTGCCGTGCATTTCCAAAGCGTGTCTAAAATAATTAGCTAATTTGATAGTAGATTTACTAATCTAGTTGATTAGTAAATCTACTATCAAATTAGCTAATTACTATACCTACTTGCTAGTAGGTATTAATTATGTAGATCTGGCTTAGAGTTCAAAATATTTTACACATATAATACTAATATGTTATATATTATAAAAATATAATATAATACAATTATGGTTTTAATTTTGCCGGTGGTCGCCCAGTGATCGAACTTCGATCATGATTCATTTAAAACTTACGTATTTCATTAGCATTATTACCTAAAAATATTAGCTTTCTGCCCTCGTCTATAATATATAAACTTTAACTGTGCCTTTCCCCCGTACGCGTAGTTTTCGTAAAAAGGGGCTACTTACAAAGTTTTTGGTTCACGTATTAAAATATAGATTCTGGTCCGTGAAAAGTAGTATGGTACTTGACAGTTCCGTTGAAACTTGCAGCAAGTCTACCAACTCTGAGTTTCCCTTGTTCAAGATACTTGAAAACAGTATGTTGCACAATGGAACACGCTTCAGTGCACTTCCGACCTGTGAAACGAATAATAAAGACTTGGATGTTTTTAAGTTCGGATATTTCCACATGCAAGAATGTTGTTGGGTTCGGTTTCTGCTGTCTGTAGTAACTTACTTTTACATTTGCAGGAACAGACGCTGTGGCGGAACTTAAGTATACACGACCACATATCAAGACATACATTCCCAGTTTTAGCTGACCTCGCATTGTATAGGATTTTCGTACAGTGAGAAGTCACCTTTTATTGGAAATGTAGAGCTTGATATGTCGCCGTGCGTACACGAGTGAACTCACCTTGTTATGAAATCTAAAACTAGAACAGAAAAGTTGAAATAGCTGAACTGAAACTAATATCCACATATCTAACTGTCGCAGTAGTTCCACTCGCTAAATAATGTGTCAATAAGCTAGAAGTTGCATTGACCGACTGCCTATTCTGCCTATTTCGTTAACAAAGTGGTTGGGATAATCTGGATGCGACAGGGGGAGGACAGGGTATTGTGGCGAAGCAGTCTGGGACAGGTCCAGCAGTGGACTGTGAAAGGCTGATATGATTGATTTTGATTGATTGCCTTTCTGCCCTTTACTCTAATATGCAGTCACTGGGTAACTCGATACCCCTTGGTAAGACTGCTTGTCAGAATTTTGGGCTTATGCTATCCGTAACGACTATTAAGGTGAACCTAGTCCACATTTTTCCCATACAAACTTCGGGAGGGTATTACTCCACTGTTGGACAATGTACATCAAAAATTAAACATGGTATGGTTTTGTCTCATTATTAATATTGTCTGTATGGAAACAGAATACTAAAATAAAAAGCCGTTAAAAAGTTAGGAGCCAACAAAGATTCGTTTTTCTTGCAAATTTAACCTAACTTTGGGCGTGTATAAGTAATAAAAGAAGTGTAAAATTTGAAAAACCGAGTCGGTACCGACAAAGCTCAAATATCGAAAAGTTCAAAAAACTTTTTTGTTCATTGATTTATGCAGTGGTTTTTTCATAAAACCCGATCTTCCGAAGGACTGTTCTTAATTTATTACGCGCCTGTTATACTATAAATGATCCTGCATCTCACACAATAATGTTGTGCGTATAGACTAGCTTCTATCTGCTCATCACTGATGTTACCTCTGTCGGATATGATGCCTGGCGAGACAGCGTGCTTTTTAGCCAGGCCCATCAGTGAGTTCGAGCCCGCGACTAGGTTCCCCTTAACGGCTTAACGTGCTTTTCGCGGCACGGAGGGATAATATGGTACCCAATTGTCACCCAACCGCGAACCAACCGCAGCTAGCGTATTTTGCTGTTATTATTAGGCTACGAGCCTTTAATGTTTTTACCAAACACGATCGGTTTTAATTACTGGATGAGCTCTTGCAAAAAAGCGTTCGCTTCCGAGAAAGTGCTTTGTTTGTGAGCAACAAATGCACATGTTTCCCATTTAAATTGTTTTTAAAATTGATATTCGAGTGCTGTTTGTTTGTTCATCGGGCGGTATGGAGCCCGTTTGCATTAAATGTGTACGGTTTCGCGCATTTTTTTTAAACTAAGTAGATAAATTGCTGCAGACAAGTATTACCTACATATGTATAATGTTTTTTTGGGTTAAATAGCGGATTTCTTTCTTGATTAAGAAAGAATTTTGAAAATTTGTCCCTGTGGGTTAAATAGCGGATTAAAGACTGAATTTTCGTCATTTTTTCCGAAGGAAAATCCCATCGGGCATACGGCTTGTTGTTTTTTTTTTTCAAATTCCAAGTTATTTATTTGCAGTAAATGCGGTCAAAAGATGGTAGGTACATAAATTGTTAGTGCAATGACACATTTCCCCATTAATTGGCATGCAAATATTAAAGTAACAAGACGTTAGTTTCAATAAGCAAACTCTACACAAATGTACACAATATTATTCAGTTTCATAAATTCAACAGCTAAATAAAATAGTTAGGTAATTGCTATTACAAAATACAAACTAAAATAAAACTGTGTTGCGTAAAATTGTGTTGTATCTGTGTGTATAATAATCATCGTAATCGTCTAAACAAGTTAGCAAGGTTTTAGGGGCTTCTGTGGCGTGTATCGGAAACGTATGAAACTTATGAAATTACAAGACATACTCTCAAAAGTTGCCTCATGCCTATTTTTCCAGATGTTCTGTGAAGGCTATCCAGCTTGTACATCCCAATAAATCTCTGGCCGGGCATCGAGCGTTGGTCACCGGCTGGGGGCGCTGCGATCGCACGGTACTACCACTTCCTATAACTATTGTTTAATTAGGGAAATTAATTGTTAAGCATATTACTACCAATGTATATTATCCGTGCATTCGATTCAAATCACACCTGTCATAGTTTGACAGTGGTATGAAATGGATAGAATGTGGCAAATTATTATATGGTGTAATTTGCTTGACAATTATTTCCCCGACTGTATGGGCGTGAACTAGAGATTATGATTCTCAAGCGCCATGAGCATTTGTCGTGCTGAAGTAAAAGTATCAAATGGCATGACAGTAGTATCGCACCCGACTTATAAGTTGGAAGTGGGTACAAACCCAGGCATGCATGCACTTTATTGTGTGCAATATATTTGATAATCATTGCTCGCGGGCGGCACTTGAGTTTTTCTGCAAATTTAGTTCGTTAATATATCTATACTAATATTATAATGAGGTAAAATTTGTTTGTAAGTTTGTATGTATGGGGTAATCTTTAGAACTACCAGTCGAACTTGTAAAAGTCTTTTTGCATTTGATAGCCCAATTCTTGAGAAAGGTTATATGCTATTTAATACCACCCTTAGGAGCCGAGCAAAAATATAATAAAAAGTGAGTGCGTGTGGGCGATGGGCCGCATCTGGACTGGGGCCATAATGTCATGCGGGCGTGGTCGCGGGCTAGTACTAGATATAGGTACATACAAGGTGGCAAGATCATCAACCCACAACGTATTACTATGGATTCAATACCTAAGGTCTGTTTACCGAGAGTTGACAAACTCAGGGTTTCTCTCTCAACTCGTTACAAATTGCGGCCCGCTAATTATTTGTCGGCAATATGGCCGCCGCGTCCGCTCACCGTCCGGGCCGCAGTTCACAACACCTGCATGCTTCGTACCACGAAAATGGCGAAAGCGGGAGATAAGCGACAGCCGCCATACAGTTTGCGATAATTAAGCGACAGTCGCTATTCGGAGACGTATCATAATATTCATCAATTCTTAGCAAACAGACTGTACATAATTCAGAATCTGCGATGATTTTTTTTGTCGGCGGTCACCTATATAAAAAATCTTTGTAGTTTCGTACATTTTGACCGGGTAGGTATTGCTTTTTCCAAAGAAACAGCAGATTTTGTGTTCTAGAGTCATTTGCTGCATTCATGGTTACATTTTGCGCGTCAATGTCCCTGCCCTGTTTATTAGGTAAACAGGGTGGATTTTTGAGACAGGCAGTAAAGGTACCTTAATCGTTGTAGCTGTAGGAAAACAGTCTTAAGATACTGTCCCCAACTTTTTGCGAAACTTTGATTTTATTTAAAAAGTTACAGTCAGCAAGAAAACTGGAAGTTTTCACTTAAACGTTTTTAATGCCAATAGAATCTGTTTCTTATAAGGATATCTTTGCGTGTTGAGATTTGAGTACTAGAGAAGGTAAGCAGCGGGTTAGTGCTAGAAAAGTCAGAAATTGCAAAGAAGTTTTTCCATAGATTTCGTAGGATATGAGACTCCAACTTACTTTTAGGGTACGTACCCAAGGGGTGCCAACGAACGACTAAACCTGAAAATCTAGAGAAATATGATCTTTATTGACGATTTCTGGGAAATCAAAATACTTCATAAAAATTGTTTTTTTTTCGACTTCCACGCGTTTTTACCTAGGCTGTAAACAAATTATAAGTCACCCTGTTTTGATGAAATTACATGCAACGATTACGCCAAAAAATATCAATCGAATGAGTACCATCGGAGTACAGCTCAGCACTACATCTCTACAGTTTTACTAAGTATAAGGCTTTTGGCTCATATCGCAATATTTGTAATGAACAGCAAGAGCAAACTTAATCTTGCTGCGCAATATCCCTTAAAATTTAGGCTTGATATGAAAAACACGAGAGTGCAGTGTGCGGAGAAAGAAGCAGGCTCGGGTTTACTCTAGCGAAAACAAAATAAGAAAAAAAAACACGTCTTCATGCCAAAACGCGTGTAGAAACTAGATGCCACGAATTATCGGTAACTATTCGATTTACAACCTTCTTGGCTCTTTTTTTTTAATTTGGGTTACGACCGAATATTGCGTACTATTCTGAATACTGAATACCGAATCATGAAAAAAAGAATCACACACTTTACTGAAAATGTAATGTTAGCAGCACGGGTCGATCGATCAGGTTAAGCTACGTTTGCCGCGGTTGGGCCGTGGATGGGTGACCATCTTTACATACCAAGACCCCTCCGTGCCTCGGAAAGCACGTTAAGCCGTTGGTCCCGGCTGTCATTTGTGGATCTTTGATAGTCGTTACGGGTCGTCAGAAGCCCGAAAGTCTGACAACCAGTCTTACCAAGGTGTATCGTATTACCCAGTAACTGGGTTGTGGAGGTCAGATAGGCAGTCGCTCCATGTAAAATACTGGTATTCAGGTGCATCCGGTGAGACTGGAAGCCGACCCCTAACGTAATTGGGAAAAGGCTAGGCAGATGATGATGATGACCTTCATCATTTGAGTAAAGACTCAAAAAAGTATTTATAAGTAAGTACGTACGTACAGTTTTGAGTAAAGTATGTGATTTTTTCATTAATTCTTAACTTATCAAACTTATCAATGGTAAGTCGTGATGAATGAAAACATTTTTTTGAGCATTTGTTGATAGCAAACGATTACACTTTTCCTCATAAAATACATCTGCTTCTGTAAATAGCCTGTCACTATCTAGAAACAGGCTAGGTGATGCCGTAAGCCCGTTTTCCGGTAGCTACAACCGTTAAGATACCTTAGTACGGCTTTCACTGCCCCATTAAAAAAATAAACGTCAACAATATAACGTAAAAGTCAATTAACTATGAAATAACTACTGAATTAATTTGGAGGCACACAATGAAAAAAATAACGTTATTTCAGCTATTTCATGCTATCCTTCATGTACAAACATTCAGTTTTGATGTTGTGTCAATATAAAAAAATGGTTTTATTGATTGGCTGAGTGATATTTCCCATTAGCATGGTAGTGCATACGATAATAATTTTAACTTGTACATTAATATGCAGTAACTTCCGTTATGAGTGCTAGATGCTATTGACTTTTATTCAGTCATGCGTGACTAACCCAGGCATTCCTAGATTTTAGCGCGATATGGTGGCAACAAGCACATGGTAAGCGCTGAAGCGCTGAATCCAGCGATCCGTACAGATGCACGTCATTGTTGGACCCGGTCGTTCTTAACGTTCCGTCCCACACGACGTATGAGTCGCAGAATTTTTCCGAATTCCTTTGAACGTCCATCCGATCCACCCGCTCTGGTAGTTCAGAAAAAAGCAGAAGAAAGTTGTTGAAGCTATTTTAGTTAACAGTTTCTCAGGCACAAATGCTTTGCATTTTTCAAGCGAAAATTCAACTATACTTTACTGTTTAGGCTTTTTTTTTCGCAATAAGCACAGTCAGTTACACCCATAGATATAAATAAAGTCTTCGTCGTTATTGTGCAGTTGCACAGGATTTTATTTGCTTGCCTTGTGCCTGAGAAACTGTGACGACTGCAAAAACTTTTTTCCTTGTGGTAAACGTAGATCTCTGTATCATACTATTGCGTTTCATTTCCAACAATTTGGTTTTAAATATCCTACTCTAATATAATTTACTTATTAAAACATTATGAATGTGAAAGTTTGTACGTTTACATGTTTGTTACTCAGTCACATGAAAACGGCTGAACTGTTTTGGATAAAATTTGACACACAGATAGTTTATAGCCTGGATTAACACATGGCACGTTTTATCCGGGTAGCACGTTCCTCTGGGATAATTTTCGACCACCACGCGAGCGAAGCCGCTGGAAAAAGCTAGTATTATATAAAACCGATAGTGTATAATATACAACGTGTAACGGAAAGGGTATATACATATCAAGGGCACGGCTTCTTTGGACGATATCAAACGATATTGGAAGGGTTTTTAATCTATCTCTACATGTTCGGAAGTTATGAGAATTTTTAATACATTGATATCAGAAACCGAAATGTTTAAATTGAAATAAACAGCTAGGGACGGGCTGGGTTGGAGTTATATAATTAACTAGCTTCTGCCCACGACTTCGTTCGCGTCAAATATTTTGCTCGCCGACCCACCCCGTCGCTCGGTTCGCCTGCCCGTGCGAGTACTTCTTATTCGTTGCTTTTTTCTTTTTGCTCGGCTCCTAAGGGCCTTAGCGTGATGTTACACACGCCTACAGCCTTCCTTGATAAATGGGCTATCTAACACTGAAATAATTTTTCAAATCGGATCAGTAGTTCCTGAGATTAGCGCGTTCAAGCAAACAAACAAACTCTTCAGCTTATAATGTAATAAAATATATAAATATATAATATATATACAAGTATAGATAATTAGTGACAAAATTAAGGCTACAGGCTCAGCGGTGCGGGCTGGTTCGAGCATGGGTTGGGGCTTGGGACGTCGCGGCGGGCCTCGGCGGGGAGGATGGAAGGATGGCGTTCTGTGTTTATGTATTTTGAGTGTACTGGTGGACTTGCTACTATCCTGGAGACGGGTTGTAGCGTCGTTGGGAATAGTTAGGATGTGCCATGGCCAGCGAAACTTATGCGAGGCCCTCCCGCCCGATTCTCTGCCCGTATGGCGGTCGGCTGCCGCAATCAGGGGATTGGTGTGCTTAATAGAAGAGTCTACCAATTACCGACAAATGGCCTACTTTACCTCACAGACAATTTTGAGTAAATAACCTTCTATAATCATTCAAAACACCAACATTGAACAGACCTACGCGTAATAAAAATTCGTAAAATATTAACTCCAAAAACTGTAGTTTGTACATTTAACCTTAAACAAATTACTTCGTAACCAGTCATCCAATTTACATGGTTCCAACCGGAATATTCGTTTTGTACATAAGTCTACTATTTGAAACTGAAATTATAAAAATATGTACTTAACAAAAAATCACATTTTCAAGTTACGTGATTATAGTTATGACTATCCTTATATTGTACAAAATTACCTTATAAACTTACTTTAATTACTTTTATTACATTTTTAAATGAAAACGAATTACTTATCTAAGCTAGACTGACTTATTTAGAAGCATAAACATCAAATTAAGCTAAATCTCTTTAAATTCTAATTGGTCTCTTAGAAAACCTTTCTGATTCGACATATCCCGGGAACTTCCCGCTACTTCTAAAAAATACCAATACTTGGGAATCGAACTGACAACTACAGGTTCACAAAGGAAATGGTACAACCGCTTAGTTATTTTACAGTGTCGAAAGTTAGCGAAATAGCTGTTCCTTTACTCTGTCATGACTGACTGATTAGCTCCTTAAAAGTAGAGCGGTATGTCAATCATATCTGTAACTATCTGCATGGTACCTATTCAGCCCAATGAAGTAATGGAATAATTCGACTGTTGTCATACGCTGGCATTTATGTTCGCTCTCATCTAGTCTCCTTTCCGACGTAAATGTATGGCAAGATTCTTTGTGATTTATATCAAACTGTTCACAAATAAATAAATAAATATTTAATAAATCTGTCATTAAACCTGTCCGTGTTCACACTGCTGCGTTTATCCATCCCGTTTATTTATCCATTTCACGATATTGCGTTGTTATTTATAATCGAATCACCAATCACAACTAATTGACAGATTTCACACGGTTCTCAAAATCAAAAGTCATTTATTCAAACTTACATAAGACAGTCCCCTAAAACGCCCGCCCTTCACCACTTCCTAGTGCTTTAGCTGGGAAGAAGAAGTGGCGCAACAAACTCCTCAAAACAGAGAGAAGTCTTCCATTTATCAAAATCAGCCTATTATATTCCCACTGCTGGGAGACCGGGGGCCTGGCTAGGAGTGGGCCGTAACCCACCACACGAGCCCAGTGCAGTTTGTTGGATGTCACGTGTCTTCAAATGTCTGGTTCTAGGACATACCGGTTTCCTCACGATGTTTTCCTTCACTGTTTTGAGTGCAGTGGTGATGAAATAATTTACACAAAGTAAAGCGCCTGTCTGAGTTCGAACCTACGACTTACAACAAGTTAGTTGTGACCGGTACCACTGGGCCACCACCTTCCATTACGTAGCTATGATTTAAAACTACTTAGTGTTTGTTTCGAACTATATACGATGGGATCGTCCTACAAAACGTGTTTGTCCTAACCGACATGAAATACAGAGGCCCTAGTGTGAGTTTCATTTAACCATCTACACCATCCAAACGCAGTGAGCTCGTTCGGCGTTCCGATTGGCCCTGGATTGGTGACGAACCAATCGGAGATGGTTAAATGAAACTCACACTAGCGCCTCTGATGTAAATGTTTACACATTGTTTGTAGTTGTTCGAAAGCTTGCACAGCTCGCGTTCCATTCAGTATTGTATTAGGGCTCAATTGAACGTGCTAAACTACTCGTTAATACGAGTAGTTTATCACGTTCGCAGCGGTACTTAGAAGGTCTCTACAAGCATTTCGTAGTTTCTTAAGTTGCATTGATTGTTTAGATTTGACAAGGTTGTTGATAAATAGAACGTATTACTCAAAAGGTTATACTTAGGTCTACATACACAAATACACACCAGACCATGCCCAGGATGTGACAAAGCTGTACACACAAAACAGATACTGAAGCTCCGTCGCCGATCTGGAAACGGACGCATGTGAACGAGTTCGAATAAAATGTGTACACACGGATACTATTTTTTGAGCCGCTGATGGAGCACGGTCAGTCCGCGCCCCGGGTGCGCCCTGCTGTGCCTATGTGCGAATAGACCTATATGAAGTAATCATATAGATTACACGCGTAGTTACTTGTGAATAGCTAGTATAATTACATTATTCAGTGTCGACAATTAATCCATTTGACGATATCCTATTACTGATACTATAGTTTATTAGTCATGGTAGGTTTGTGAAATACGTGTGAATTTCCGGCGTTTAATGGACTAAATATGAATGTTAAATATTTCAAAAGTTAAAATGTTTTTTTTTAAATGTTTTTGTCTTCGTAATGGTACATGTATGTTTATGTAGGCGCGGACGGACCGTGCTCCATCAGCGGCTCAAAAAATAGTATCCGTGTGTCCACATTTTATTCGAACTCGTTCACATGCGTCCGTTTCCAGATCGGCGACGGAGCTTCAGTACCTGTTTTATGTGTACAGCTTTGTCACATCCTGGGCATGGTTTTTTTTTTTTTTTTTGTTGGGTGGGAAATCATCAAATAACTTCTCCCGCTCTGGGCGGAGCGGGAGGGCGTGTCAGACTTTTACTGACTAAAACCCACCCGTGTTCCCTCAGTTGCCTGTGTGCCAGGGGCGGCGGTATCTCTTTCGAACAACCCGCACCCTGGCAGGCAACGGCCCTTGCAGGCCCCATCAGTTGCTGCTGACATCTCTTTGAGATCCTGGGCATGGCATGGTCTGGTGTGTATTTGTGTATGTAGACCTTAGTATAACCTTTTGAGTAATACGTTCTATTTATCAACAACCTTGTCAAATCTAAACAATCTATACAACTCAAGAAACTACGTACGTTCAATATCTCTCAATTTCATTAGACAGATACAGAACCGAACATCTAATGCACGGTTTGTTAAGTTGCGAGAGAAGAATTGATTCCTTTAGAAACAATGGTATGTACACTCTCCGCGTTCTCATTAGCAATCGCAGGCTGCAGGGGCGCTAATTTTCTGCAATATCTGCTCGATAGTATGCAACGAACAAAACACAATCACCAAACAAGCGTACATTGTTTCACATTTCACTACTTAAAAGTCAAACGCTTGTCTGAAGCAAACAATTCGCAGTCGCAATAGGAACGAAAATTCATTAAATTAGAATGGAGTACAAACTTCCCAGACGAGTATGTAGATACTAAATCTGTGTCCCAGACAACTCGCATCACTTCAAATATAATGACCGCGGAACATTTAAATCAGATACATATTTTGGCGCTGCGGTGCAACTAATAAGTGAGCTAGGTGAGCCCAAAACTTCTTAATTAGGGTAGAAATAAAATATAGTAAGTAAGTACATAACTTATCCGAAGTTTATGAAACAAAGCCTATTATTGTTCTATGATTTTGCAACGTTTTTAAGTAGAAATGTCATTATTTCTGTCAATCTTTCAAACTCAACTTAAACTCAATTGTGTACAATTTCCAACTGCAAAGACGAGATTGTATTGTATTCCCATTTGTATTGAATGAAAGTGCTACGCCGCCGGCACGCCGTGCCTCTACGCCTCTACGGATATTCTACGCGCTACGACATGTATACGCGCTTCGACAAGTCTACGCGCTACGACATCGGCGCGACAATGCGTAGCACTGTTGGTTGTTTGGAATTGAGTAAACGGATACTTTATAACTAAGACTAGTATTCGTAATCCATTGAAACCCGTCTGTCATAATGTAATCGTCAACTGCATTGTGGTGACCTACGCAATACCATGATATTTCATGAAAACAAATCTTTTATTTATATTTGAATGCGGATACCAAATAACTATGTTGTCATCGAAACGGTTTACGTAGGTGTACACTTTCTTGGTTTATAAAATTATAGGTCAACAAGAAGTTGTGCAATATTAGCTTGCAATCCATGTAAGCGTACTATCAAGTGAAAGTAAATGAAAACGCGAAGTTAATTTAATCATACACAGCCGGACTCCTTAATCAAGCCACAGTGCAGTTCCATGCTATGAATAAGGCCTGTATTTAAAACACCAAAGTAATAATATTTTTTATTATTTTATTTTATTTCAAGCAATAAGACTCATAGTGTTGGTAACAAAAACTTACAAAATATGTTAGTAAAACATTAACACAGAAACAATCTGTGCTATCATTGCAGCAAGGTGACAGGCCCAGCCGATACCTTGCAGCAGTGGCTCACAAACGCACAATCTAGCCTACTTGCTACCATAATGATGAGTCGCATCAAAAGTTCTTAAGCTGTTTTGCTTCATTTCGGTGTCATTTTTGTTCTGAATTTGAACTCAATTTAAAAAGACCTTTCGTGCAAAAATAAGTGTAGAATGGCTCGATTTAGGAGGCCGGGAGTGTACTATAGTGAATGAAGTTTACGTTAGATTTTTGTTTCTGAATAAGGCCTATGCTCATTGGTTATGCAGTTGTTGCATAGATATTCCCTATATGTCTGCGCAGGCCGTAGTGTTTAAATTATCACGCTTTTTGCCATGGAAGATGTAAATTATCACGCTTTTTTCCATGGAAGATGGGCAGTATTGCAATTTATTCGTATTCTTCTATAGTTTTCCGCAAATTGTAAAAATACGGACCAAAAGGTTAAAAAATGCAGAGAGTTCCAGATTTAACCTTTTAAATTGAAAATCTCAGTAATTAAACCATTACATAAAAAAGGCGATAAGCAAGATCCTAGCAACTACAGACCAATCGCGCTCAAACCGGTATTCTCGAATGTTTTTGAAAAAGTAATACAAAACAGCCTATATTTATTACTAGAAACTAACAAAATCTTGGAACACTATGGTTAACACTATGGTTGGTATAACGAACAATATGGTTTCAGGAAAAATAAAACCATTGACTCTGCTATCTACAAACTTGTTGAACATGCTCTAACGAATGTTGACAATAGAACTCCTGTAGTTGCATTATTTAAGGACATGTCAAAGGAATTCAAAATTGTTGAACACGCTCTAACTAATGTTGACAATAGAACTCCTGTAGTTGCATTATTTAAGGATATGTCAAAGGCATTTGACTATGTTAACTATAAAATACTGATAAAAAAGCTGGAAAAATATGGAATTAGAGGCAATATCCTTGAACTTATCAAATCTGACTAATCGAGAACAAATTACATACATAAATAAAATCTGCCCCTATACAAGAACTGAAAAGACTTATGTCTCCACACATAGAAAATGCATATTTGGTGTACCGCAGGGCGGTGTTCTTGCTCCTGAATAATAATATTCATTATATATATTAATGACATGCCTAAAACTATTAATAATCCAATGATTTTATTCACTGACGACAGCACAATACTAATCAAAAGTAGAGATGATGTGACATTCGAAAAAGAAATAAATGAGAATTTAAATGACATAACAACTTGGCTAACCGAAAATAACTTAAAAATAAAACAACAAACAAACAATGAAATACCGGATATTCGTTACGGCCACAAAACTATCAATGTACATCGAGTACAAACTACAGCTTTTGGAGTTTAATTTTTAAGATATTTTATTTCGTGTAGGTATTTACAATATTGGTGTTTTGAATGATTATAGAAGTTTATTTACTGAACATTGTCTGTGAGGTAAAGTAGGCCATTTGTCGGTAATTGGTAGACTCTTCTATAAAGCACCCCAATCCCCTGATTGCGGCAACCAACCGCCACACGGGCAGTAAATCCTACTAATGCGGGGACCCGCATAAGTTTCGCTGGCCGTGGCATACCCTAACCATTCCCGACGACGCTACAACCCGTCTCCAGGATAGTAGCAAGTCCAACAGTACGCTCAAAATACATAAACACAGAACGCCATCCTTCTATCCTCTTCGCTGAGGCCCGCTGCGACGTCCCAAGCCCCGACCCTTGGTCGAACCAGCCCGCACCGCTGAGCCTGTAGCCTTAATTTCGTCACTAATTATTAATTATATAACTTCGTCCCAGCCCAGCCCTAGCTGAAAAATTATCAATCTGCAGCGAACAACCACAGTATTCTCTAGCAAATTTAAATCCAACGGCCATAAAAACAATGGGCGGGTGTCGACCTCAGGACAAGCTGTTTCTCACACGGACACGGACTGTACTGTAACCAAAACTACAAACGTAGTATACAGGAAAGTTTTATAAATTGTGGCTGTCACTTTAGTAAATTGTGGTGACTTACGAATTCCACGCGGACGAAGTCGCGGGCAGAAGCTAGTTTATTCATAACAACGCAAACACTGTTTTTTTTTAAAGAGTGTCTTCGCAAAGGTGCAGACTAAGGTAATTTTTATTAAAATTTTATTTTATTTTACGGAATTACGAACCATCTCACCCGCTGCTTCATTCTGTAAAATTAATAAAATTCCATAGAGTTTTTCTTAGGAAACCTTTCCTTTGCAGCTATTGGAATTTAATAAACAGTACTCTATCTACTATCAACGAGATCTATAGACAGATCGCGTTGTTATTCGAAGACACACCACCTTAAACGTCTAAACCCTCACATTTTTATTTCACAATATTATTATTTACTCTCTAGTGACCCGTCCTGCTTACATGTCAAAACATTGAGATATCAATGCTACATCCAAATTAAATATTAATATATTACACACAAATAAAAAGCTTCCGGAATAAATGCTCTACTAAATGATGTTCAAAACCACATCTTAACCCATTGTGCAGTTTAGAAGAACTATTTTATTCATTCGCGTAACACCACGTACCCATTTTAGCATTCTCATCTCAGCTGCATGCAATTACCTTTCATTCAGCCTTTTTCTGTTTGAGGAATGCGGGAGTCGCAGATTGTTCCCGTGACGTGCTGCCATTTCATCCATCCAGCGTTAATTCTGTGCCTAACAGTGTACTTCGCAATCGTTTTGCTCGAGTGAACCGAGATACCGAAAGTCAGAACCAGTCTGTTCTGACCTTCGGTATCTGGCGGGGTAATTGTATACTTCGCGTCAAACTTTATGGCGGCTCTGAAGTGCGCTACTCGCTGCGCAGTACTCCACCCCTCAACCCCGCTGACCCATGAATTTGTTACTGCGCAGCGACTTGCCTCGTGTTCCGAGCCGCCATAAAATTTTAATCGAGCTGTATCACACAGTAAAATAAACGCCATTCCTGATGGCGTTTATTATTCTTCTAAACAACATTCAATCAGTTATTTCCGTCGTTGAGCAGGCAAATGTTACGAACATATGAAGCAATGGATTAGCAAGATCTTTCAAAATGATTCCAATCTGATTTATAGTGTGTAACGGAATTAAGGTGTGGAATTAACTGAGACGGCCGAAATCGCAGAATGTGTGTATTAAATGTGTTTATTTGCTTAATACATTAAGAGGCATATACTACATTTTGTCGATATACCTTATTCGCTTGATTTTACAGACGTGCTTTTATTGTTAAAAGTTGTTGCATTTCCGTAAGTTTTAATCGACAACATGAAAGATCGTTTCAGTTATTATTTATTAAATGAGTTCCTTTTTAATTTTTGTCGAGAATTATAATGCGAGATTTAGGTTGATTTGAAAGATTATTTACTTCCAATTCTTTGAATTTTTTTCAGGAAATGCTTTGATCTTAAACTGAAGTTTATTTCTGTTGTATTTGTTAACTTTATCAACGTTAATTCTGAGTAGCTAAAAATCACCCATTTTCTCCAAAATTTGAATGAGTGAAATATGTTTTCACCATGTTTTTAATATGAAAGTGGTGTAAAGTGATTCATACATTATATACCTACATGACTTTTACAACAATTTCATTTTTTTCGTACCGTGTAGACGTTAACACTATGCGTAAATATGTCATATTCTATACCCCTTAAAGCAAAATTCATAAAACAGACGCCAGTTTGAGGTCGATTAATCAAAATCAAATAATAAAACTAAAAAAGTAGCGCATTCATTAGATGATAATGGAAATGATCTTTCATATGGTGCATTAAAACTTATAGAATTTCAGTATTTTCACTGTAAAATCGCGTAAATGAGCGAAATCGAATAAATTTCGTATACGGCCTCTTAATATTAAACTTACAATAAAGAAATCTCGATGTTTTGTTATGCCGTGGGTGAAATAAAAATAGATAGCGGCGGACAAAACCGTACTTAGTTAAACTCCATTTATTGTAGCATCAGACAAACAACGGCAAAATAACGACCATTTACTAGTTATTGTGAAACAGATTGAAACAGTTATCAGCGCCAAGATCTTTATAGTTATAACTTTAGATAAAAAATACTGCTGAGTTGCAATTAGACTTATCCACGGATACCAAGACCCGATCTAAAAGCTTGTAATTTCATATTTGTACATTATCCGAGTTTCTTGCTTATAACATGGGTGTGATCTGCCTTATGTTTTCTAATAAAACATACGTCACGCCTTGATTACCCGAAGGGTAGAGCAGAGGTGTACCTATAGTACTGTAAAGGTCGGTCGCTTACCGAATGCAACCTTAATGTACATACTGGCAGCCAACGAAAGGGCTTTGTCTCATTCGAACTGTCAGGAAGTTCTAGAAGGAATCCGTTAAGTAATTTTATATAGGTTTTGTTACGGAAGAAATTAATTGATTGACAGGCGCGGGTACTGTAAAGGTCTAGTACGTGGAATAAACGTGAAGTTTATATCTATATGCTTATAGCTTTTCATTTTATACTATATTATCGTTCTCGGTAACCCAGGACTCTCGGAGTCTTATAGTACCTAAACCAACGTTTCGCCAGTTTTGTTTTAAGTCCCATGTAATGGGGTTAAGACTATTTCCATCAACCGGGCATAAATCCAGACTCCAGCCTGCTACTGAGTATTTTCAGATCTAAACGCCCAATAACCCTTTGCCCAACCTGGGAATGGAAACCAGGACCTCATGCTCAACAGACTAGACCAAAGAGGTAGAAACACAAAAAAAAATTATGACGCGCATCTATTTAACTATACAAATATGTTGCAGGGCAGAGAGCTATGCCTGCCTCGCTCCGGAAAGTACACTCCCGGCGAGAAGTTTGACCCTATGCTGAGGACTGTGTCCTTCCTAGTCAACATACCGAACTTATACTGCGAAGGATATAAGCGGGTAAGATAGCACATTGTTCATTAAACTAGTTTTAAAGTTATCGCTCCCTGCTACATGGACCGGTTAATAGATCGGTATCATGTAATGAACGCGATGTAATGTGGATGTTTAATAGGTATACCTCTGCCTAACACATCGATGATTACAGGTGGGATGTTATATGATATGTTGTAATCATGTAATGCAGTGTTCCGAAAACTTTTTGTATTCAAGGTATATCGCCGTATCTGAGTACTAAAGACACATAACCATGGTAAGCCATTATTGTCGTATCACAGTTTACTATTTTTCTAATTCTGTTCAGAACATATATTAAACGATCTATTTTTGCAAGAATTTTATCTATGTCCGTTTTCTAGTTGCAATTTTTATCGACTGATATACCGAAGAATACACAATTATCGCTACTGGTCAAGTGAGAATCTTTATAATGAATGTCAATATTATTTATGTTTGAATGTTATTTCTGAAATTGTATTATGTTTGTTTTAGTCATATTTATTTTTGAGTTATTTTTTTTTAGCCAAACGATTGCATTATCCAGAGCTTGGACGATGTCCTTTTCGAGATTTTTGCTATTTCTTAATCATTATTGTAGTGTCATCAGCGAATAGTATGCAATCTTTGCCTATCGGCTCTGGAATGTCGTTGATGTAAACTAAAAAGAATAGTGGGGATAGTACACCTCCCTGTGGCGTGCCATAATTATTTTGTTTATATTCCGGTTTTTCTTTTCATTTTGATAAGTTTTTGTTATTTCCACGCATTGTACTCTTTCAGAAAGATAACTTTTTATCCAGTCCTTTTCCTTACCCCGGATTCCATAATGCTCAAGCTTTGAGAGTAATATTTTATGGCAAACAAAATCAAAGGCTTTTGTCATATCTAGGACCACGCAGCTTATATTAGTTTTTATTCAAACTTTCAGTTATGTATTTTACTAGCGCAAAGCATGCTAAAGCCGTGGGTGAAACTGCCCGTTTCACCCACGGCCGTTCCTAAAACCGAATTGTTTTTTTTTTTAAATATCACATGCTGGTGAAAAGTTTTCTATTTTGATGCACATAACCTTCTCAAAGATTTTGGATAGGCTTGGGATTAAAGTTATTGGACGATAATTGCTCATGTCAGTTTTTACACCTTTCTTATAAAGTGGTTTGACAATTGGCCTTTCAGACGTGTTGGGAATACTCCTTCTGTATATGCAATACTCGGAAGATGTACAACAAAAGATCAAGTTACTGTCCGTACTGCGGGTAAAACCTACAATATTTATGTCCCTTTATTCGCAGATACTTGCTAGCTTAGTAACTTAACTTAACTTTGAATTGTGTGCCCAAATAGAAACCCTGGAAGTCACGCTAGAGGTTATAGTAACTTGTGCCCTATTACGGAAAGTTTAGGAATTCCAAACTGCTACAGAATTATGAAGTCCATCCAAGTAAGCTCAAATATTTTTGTATATGAATCGAATTGAGCATGACAACACATTCATATAGGTAAGTAAACGATGTCTTTCCCGCGCAATGTGTAAAACGGCTACTTTCTGAGGTCCTCACATCAACTCTATAATTTGTAGGTATTTGTAAGGTATTTTTTTATAAAACGTAAAATAATTTAAGATTTTTTCTTAATGCTGAGTAAACCATATACAAGAATACATACCCTTAGAAACCAGGCATACCAACTAATTAGTCTGTAGTATTTAGTATTTAATCAAAGTAAGCTCTTTTCCTCTCCCCCACATGCTGTGCCCGACAGAGTCCTCAATGATCATGTCTTTGATAAACCTACCACCCAAGTTAACATTTTAGAATGTAATAAATATATTGTGTACTAGCTTTTGCCAAGAAGATTGGTAGAATTATCTAGCAGCCTTCAAATAAACTAGAATACGATCAATACGAGCCAATCCAGCGTAATTATGGCAATTTCCTCTTTGATTTGACATTGCACAACTTTGAAGAGATCTTGTTCGATTGGTACTTGCTTTCATATTACTTTAATACATATGATCTATTTCTTTTTATGGTATCGCATAAAAACCGCACCGTAGAAAAAACGTGTCTGTCAACAAGATTCCATAGTGATCCATACACAGTGACGACCGTGCCTGCACAGGGCGAATAAACCGTAGTCTTTCACTACAAGAAAAACGTGTGTAAAAAGGGTCTTTAGCGTGTTAACTGCTCCGTAGACACGTGTGAGCTTGTACACACGGCAAACCAACGGTCCTATGGTATACGGCACCGTTCCGTAGGGCAGCAAACAAACACAGAGAACCGTGCCTACACACGGCGAACAAACCGAAAATTTTCACGATAAAACCGTCGTTTTTCACGGCTTGAAAAATGTGTGGGCCTTATGGTCTTTTGAAGACATACTGAAAATTTACAGTCCTTTTACGAGTAGCCACGCGAAAAGGTTTTTTTTGGCCTGCGCTGTTCCACTACTGTCAATGAAAATACGAGCCCGTCTGAAAACAGTTCGAAACTTCGAAGTGACTCCTACAGCTGATTAATTAACTTTTTCAGACTGGTAAAACCACATAGGGAGTAGGGACAGCTGTTAAATCATGTAGTAATTCGTTCTTAGGTCCGTAAGTGATACGTAGTAGGAAACGCCCTTAACTTCGACCGAAATTAAGGATTTCGTGCTTAGAGAGTAGGCCCCCTGAGCAATTTGCGAACATGATACATCATATGCCTGTCAAAAAAATCATATACAAAATAATCACGATACACACAAGCCGACGCGATGATACAACCAATAACTAGATGGTATCCGAAGTAAAAACGCGCACAAAACGCATTTCCCGCGAGTCCGTTTTGATATCCGTGTGGTGATGGCTGCTTCATTTCCCGCTATCTGTTGTCACAACACTCGACTCGTGGATGGATTCAAGCTGACATACCTACCACTGACGCGTCGGTGAAGTATAATTATTTTATTAAATGCAGTGTTTTTCGTTTAATAAATACATAGAAACGGGTTGTTGTAGTTACCCTTCATTCGGTACGTACTTCATTTGGTATTTATTGATATTTTAAACTTATTTTAGGCCCTGTCTGCAACGCGATTTTTCACCGCTTGATTTTTTTGTCGCAATTCTGTAACACATTGAATCTTATGGGAGTAGCCGCACTGGCGGTATTAAATTCGCGCGGAAAAATAATTTATGATTTGATGCAAATTGAACGCGATGCGGTGCCGATTTTTTCCTCGCGAATTTTTTGTACAATATGAAGTAGTTTTGGCTATGTTCGCAATGCGAATTAAAATTCGCGAGTTCAGCTCAGTCGTGCTATTGGCAGGCGTGACAGGATGTCGCGTGCTTCGTCTCCCGCCCGATCGACGGTCGCACAGCAGTTCCCAGAAAATGATGAGATTGATATAGAGCTATTGCTTGCTCTATTGATCACGCTGCTGCACAGAAGACTTCCCGTGTGGGACAAACTCAGCGTAGCACCATAATGTTGGTACTTTCACTTTGGTATTCAGTAAGAGATGGGTACCTCCCCCGACGAGCCAACCCAATTTAGCTACAGTCAGCTATTGATTACAACTATCCGGGGCTCGGGAAACAAAAATAAGGCTTATATTATATATGAAGTGATTCCTGAATAATAAAACGTTTATTTGAAGGAATGAATTATTTGAATACTTATTCTTTTAAAAATACATGTAAGAAAGACGGACAACAGAAACAAATTACAATTAGACAGTCTTATCACTAGTAAGCGATCTTGGTTTTGAATCTCAGGAAATTTATCAACTAATTACAATATAGTTGGTAATTTTAGACGTTCGTCTTAGCCGGGAACTTCAGCGAACTGACGAAAATCTTGTGAAATTTTTTTCGCAGTGCGTATTAGGCGTAATTTCAGTCACGAAATATTAATCCGAGAGATTAAAAATCGCGCGGTGAAAAATCGCGGTGCGGACAGGGCCTTTTTTTTGGTTGGGAAATCATCATATAACTTCTCCCGCTCTGGGCGGAGCGGGAGGGCGTGTCAGACTTTTACTGACTAAAACCCACCCGTGTTCCCTCAGTTGTCTGTGTGCTAGATGCCAGACAGGGCCTTAGGTGGTAGGTTTTACACAATGAAAGTGGAAGAGGCTTTACTTTGACTTAATACCTTGTCGCTATCCTATTTATTATCTAAGTAACTATCTTATAAAACGTACTTATGGTAAGTCTAAAAATTGACATTACATATTTAAATATGTAATGTACCTTTAAACGAGCAATTCTTGTATATATGTATATATATCTAATCTGAATCTCGGAAACGGCTCCAACAATTTTTATGAAATTTTGTATGCAGGGGGTTTCGGGGGCGATAAATCGATCTAGCTAGGTTTCATTATTAGAAAACAAAAAAAAATATCGAGGAATGCACAGTCATCCCGATATTTACAATAACACAAAGATGCCAGAAATGATTATAGTTTTAGAATGTATTACATTTAAATTCTTTGTTAATTATTTCCGGTATTTTTTTTCAATTATATTTTTTCACACCACCTGCCCGCTAATGTCATGACAACCTAAACTGAAACAAGCCTGCGAAGATCGCCCTGAGGACACGGTGAAGCATACGGTGGAGGTCTGCCCGACTTGGGCGGGGCACCGCCGTGTCCTCATGGAGGCGATCGGCGGCGGCGATCTCTCGCGTCCGGCCCTGGTGCAGGCCATGGTACGGAGCGAGAGTGCGTCACCTCCTTCAGCAAAGCAGTGATGTTCGCAAAGAGGGAGGCGGCGCACGTGAGGGAAATGCAGTACATGCGCCCTCACGGCCGTGGCCTTAGCAGGAGACGCTCTGGGTGTCGGGAATCCCTGGCTGATTCCCGGCCACCGTAGGCACGGCCGTGCGGACGGCGAGTAATGGGTAACGCGCTGTCCGGTAAGGAACAAGCCCGGGTCGCCGGCGCGCCTCAAAGAGATGTCAGCACCAACTGATGGGGCCTGCAAGGGCCGATGCCTGCCAGGGGTGCGGGTTGTTCGAAAGAGATACCGCCGCCCCCGGGCATACAGGCAACTGAGGGAACACGGGTGGGTTTTAGTCAGTAAAACTCTGACACGCCCTCGCGCCCCGAATGCCCCGAAGTCATTTGATGATTTCACACCCAAAAAAAAAACTGAAACAAGTCACTCAGGTCTTAAGACTGTATCCGGGCAGTAATATTGACCTGAATTTCCTTATGACTCGCTGGTGCATAATTTAAATTTGGTAACGCTAACTAAAAATTTTTATGAACTTTTTCACCACAAAATTAAAACATTTTTCTACAGTACAGCTCGAAGAGTTCTCAAAGAGTTGCCGTCGACGACAGAATAATGTTTAACAAAGATGCTTAAGTGAAACAATAAGTAACATTAATGTATTTTAATTAAGTGTTATATGAAACAAAAATAATAATTAGAATAAAAACATACGTTTTCTGTTTCGTAAGTATGTAAGCAAGTCCCAAATTATTTATTAATCCGCATATTAGACTCGGCCAACCGGTGTTCCTACATTATTTGTGGCTGTAATGGCGGCATGCCATCACAACGGCGTCATAAGTATGATGTTATTTTTCGTGATTTTGGTGAAACTGCATGAGTAATAATAAAATTGTGTAACAAAACTGCAAGTAAATAGTATATTCCTCGGTTATTTATCAGTTTAATTTGTTGGTAAAAATTGAATTGGCTTTTATTACCTCACAGTAGCTGCGAAAAGTATTCTCCTCGGGGATAAAAGTGTCATCCTGTTGTGCGAGCTTGAATCCCTCGCTATGCAGGGAGCCCTACAGCGCCCTAGCGCGCGCGACATATTACACGGCTTTATCCTCTTAGTAAATAATCTACTATGACAGACATGACAAGGGCACCTAGCATACACAGAGCACCCTAGTCATATCAAATAACACATTTTTTTGTCAATTGGTGGTCTTGCCATTTCAATTTTTTTTATAATTTCACAGAAGTAACGAGGTAACGAATTGATATTTTATGCAAAAATACCATTAAACATGGGTCGCTTGGTAAAATAAATTTACGTCATGATTGAATTTTAATGTTAATTTTAATGTTAAATTTTAAATGGACGCATTTAATTACTGTTTCTACACTATAATATCACATCAGCCGAAAGACACACTTTAATATATTAATAAGTAATCCATTTATTTCGGACAGAATCCATAAAAGTGTCAGTAACAATTTACTTAATATCTATGTAAGAAGGTACATAACAAAATAAAATAAAGTTTTTTTAACACATAGGTGCACTATACCTGCAACTTGTAAATTATAAGTTGATTAATGCCTATGTCATTCATTCAGTGCGTCTCTGTACACTTGTGTACTTCAACGATTAAATAGATGGCTTCATTAACTCCATATACATTACCGAGTAAAACATTATCTTTATACAGGTAACAGATTGTACGATAACAATGATTCATCCAATCGTAGTTAGAAACTTTATTTAAGGTGGCACACTGACTAACTTTCTCGCAAAGTTCAACTAAAGACGCCAATATTTTGAAACTCGTGGAAATCTGAATTTTGTAGTTAGGAACAAAATATTAGGTACTAAGGTACTATGTAAGTCTATGAATAGATGATCTTTCTTAACTCCTTTGAAAACCAATAAGAACTAACTTTCTGTGTAGATGAAAATGTTTCATCGTCATAAATTGAGTAAGATGAGTTTTTACCAACCTTATGACCAGCCGGTCGACACTCGTGTAATACCCGGTTGCCAGGTAATAAAATTACCTGGGAATTAATCAACTTAACATAGCCGATTACCTATGTGTAAAAATAACCGAACCTAAGTTGCTTTACTTGAGTATTTGCTAGAACGGTAAGTATGCGATGCGGTAGTTTAAAATACGCTCCTGACTCCAACCAGTGTAATAAATATTTGCTTCAAGCTGCTAAATGTAATCAGTTCACGAAAATAATACATTTCGAAAATGTGAATGAAAATAAATCACGCCACAAGCCGTCTGTAACCAAAGAGTTAGTAACTTTTTCAATAAAATAATTTGCTGTAAAATATCTACATCTTGTACTTAAAATTTACCCTAAATAAAGCCTCTTTAGGTAGACTATTCTTTGTGTATACTACTTATTCTGCACGGTAGAGACAAGCCGACGCATTCAGAAAGGCTCAAAATGTATGTGAAATGCAATTGTTTATTCTGTAAATAGCAAGATGAAGTGGAAATTTTCTATTTGACTATCCCTGAGAAAAAATTACTGAATGAACAAACTCAGGGGTCAAACATGTGGGTCAAACAGAGACCAAAAAGAGTCCACGTGTAAATGTAAAACAAAAATAGAACTCGCGCAGCGACTTTTTCTCTTCGCTCTACAAAGGAATATGATTTAAAACAACAACTGAAATTGATGCTCCAGCTGATTCTGAGCAAAAAAGTTTACGGTTGCCAAAAATAAATTGAGACCAACTTTTGGAAAGCGTTAACTTTTTGTTTCAAATACTAACGTTGTTAATCTCAAATTATTTTCGAGCTGTTTTCACATTTCAATAGTACAAAAGTGACGTTGTAATGGCTCCTGGTATAAAACGAGGATTGGTGATAAAGCAGCCGACGTCGACGTCGGCACCAGCTCGCGACCTGATTGGATGACCGATTTCACCCGAATAGATCGTCGGCAGTGTCGATTGACTGCCATTTCAGGAAGTCTCGGTTACAAAGAGCGCATTTTTATTTTTCAGGAGTTGGGTTTTAAAACAAATCAGAACAAATTGTTTCACGTTTTAGTACTAAGAAAAGATCTGCCTTTGATGTTAAATCTGAAGTTACCTTTTATTCGCTTGTTATAATTGTGTTGCAAGAACACACATCGAAAATCTTAATGGTAAAATTAGACAGAAAGGCAAAATGCAGTGACCTGGAAAGTTTGTCGTAATCTCATTCAAACTTTGCTGGTTAGTTACGTCCGCTGAAATGTACCAATTAATGTCTGATCTTATTAGCATTGCATGCCATATAGCGAAATAGGTTGCAGACTCACGACATATCGCGGCGTTTCTGACGCTACTCAAGAGTATCAAGTTACTAACTCACATCACGAATAAGTAGCCAAAATGCCACAGAACTAATATTTCAATAGCGGTACGTACGCGAGGCAACCAATCACAAACAAGTTAATAACGCGTTAGTAACTAATCACATGCGACCCGACGTGCTAGTAGCGCGCTTCCGATTTTGATTACATTCTGGAAATTGTTGTTCGCTTCGTCAAAATTAACAATTTGTACTATTTTTTTGAACAAAATGAAGTCCCTTAAACGACTCTGCGTTACTAATACTTTTTAGCAACGACCTACCCTTTTGGTAATGACGGGACAACATTATGAACTCAGGTTCAAGCTGTGCAATTTACATCATGGTCTAAGCAGAGGTATTAGCAACTTACTTGGAATTTAAATTCAAATGTTCCCTTCTTGGTAACTGTCTCAACAACTTGCGCTCGCAAACTTATGGGTTCCGGCGACATCTAGGTGAGATATAAGCGATAGTAATCTTGAGTTTATTTGGAATAAGTACAATATAAGAAATGATATTGACATTAGGAATTGAGCATTTTTATAGGGACTTTACTTTTTTTTGTAAAAAGGGTTTTGAGACAAAATCGCGTTGAGTGAAATTCGCGTACAACGCGAATATGATGCGGGTATGATGGAATAACAAGACAAATAAATAATTAAAGCGCTTTTATTGCAAAAATGATACAGAGTCGCCCTAACTATAAAAAAGTCTTACTTATTTAATGCTTTTAAAACTACATGAGAAATTCGTAAAATAGTTACCTAACTAATGATTGTTGCAATTTTTGAGTGGCATTTTGTTTGCATTCTTGGAAAAATATTTTGTAGCTAACAACACTGTTTTGTAATGTTTGCCGATCGCTTAAAAGCCGATAAAAGTACACTTTTAATTTTCAGAAATTCAGACTGCAGTATTAATCCGCGGTATAAAGCAGGTAAAGTAGCGGAAATTTTTAAATTCTCATTAAAAGGAATTAACGATTAGCAGGGTTGCGTAAAGGTGGGTTACACTGTACACATGATGCATGCAATGAATATTAAGGCTTCTTCCAACAGCCGCGACGCGACACTTTTAAGTTTTCATAGAAATTGTTCTACGATCAAAACTACATGAGAAATTCGTAAAATAGTTACCTAACTAATGATTGTTGCAATTTTTGAGTGGCATTTTGTTTGCATTCTTGGAAAAATATTTTGTAGCTAACAACACTGTTTTGTATTGTTTGCCGATCGCTTAAAAGCCGATAAAAGTACACTTTTAATTTTCAGAAATTCAGACTGCAGTATTAATCCGCGGTATAAAGCAGGTAAAGTAGCGGACATTTTTAAATTCTCGTTAAAAGGAATTAACGATTAGCAGGGTTGCGTAAAGGTGGGTTACACTGTACACATGATGCATGCAATGAATATTAAGGCTTCTTCAAACAGCCGCGACGCGACACTTGTAGAACAATTTCCATTAAGTTTTCATAGAAATTGTTCTACGAGTGTCGCGACGCGACCGTCGCGTCGCGCTAGTCTGCACGAGCCTTTAACGTATTTATGCCCAATAGTAGTGGAGGAAAATTAATGTGTTTTTCAGGACCATTTTCTACTAGGTCAGCCAGAAATGATTATGCGTCCTTTTTTTGAAACACCTACTTACTAGACATGATCTTAAAAAAAACGAATCCAAAGAAATGTGAGATGAATAGAACAGTATCAAGTTCATGTATGGAGTGGATAGCGTTGCGTTTACGTTAACGGCACAGAAACTCATTTCATGCAAGCGTAGCCGCGGGTAGCAGCTTGTTTCACAATATTATATGTTAGTATAAAATAGAGATGAGACAGCAGTTACATTGTGACTATTATGTTGGTCACTCATTGCGAATCTTTATCCCTTTAGCACACAAAATATTCGGTTATCTTTCTTTGCGTTTTCCCGTAATGATGTGGGGACAAAAGAAAATGGCGGTTGTCGCCTATTGACAAGTCAGTTGCTAATAGATTACTACATAGTAACGTAACATCACGCCTGTAATCACTGAAGGATAAGGCAGAGATGTGCCCATAGTTATATAGCACCCGCATTTCGCTTGTTATGTAGTCCCATGTAATAGGCAGCTAGGAAAGGGGGGCGAGGGAATGTGTTTATTGCCAGGGTGTAATGAAATACTGGTTACCTGGATGACCGATAATCTCGAGTGTAGGTACTAGGTAGGTAGTGTAGGTGTTTAGATGTGTGGCTGTTTGTTACTGAATCACACAAAAACGGCTACATGGATTTGGATGAAATTTAGCACACAGATAGATTATAGCCTGAATCAATACGTAGGATACTTTTTATCTCGGTAATACGTACCTGTGGGATTATTTTCGAAATCCAAGCGGGCGAAGCCGCTGGCAAATTCTAGTACATGATATCTTAATGTGTATCATACAACTAGGAAAAGGATAACAATAATAATTGAGAGTTGAATTCAAGTTGGCACCCATTTGCATAACTTTTATTTTACCCCTGAATTTAGCTACCTTCATCTTTGTTAGTCTTTAGTTCAGTCTGTAATATCGAAAACGGAATGATAATATTTTTACAGAAGTTATCAGCTCCATAGGCTACCAAGTAATAATTTTCTTAATAACAAATTTCCCATTCTGCACTACTCTAATGATTATATAAATCTCTCAACGTCAAAGTCCATCTTTTACATGAAACTAGATTGTGCCGGCTTAGATTGGGTGGCGTAAAATAAGAATTATTTTATTTAAGCAAAATTATTATTCCATTACGATGAAAAGTCCAAGTTGGTCCTACCAAGTAAAATCAGATTAAGGCTGTCTTCATACACATGCCAGGGGAGTGTGAAGTTTTAACCATATCTATTTCAGCCACAGACTATAGAAACGCCTCGGTGGCGGCTGTTAGAGGCAGCATTGTTAAAACTTCCGATACTTAAAAATGTGTTACTTACAAAAAAAAAATACCGACTTCTAAATAAAACACCATAACTTGAAAAATAACTGTAATTTTGGAAGCCGGTGTCTCTGTATTTGCGTTTTTATCCACTAACTTCCGTATCAGGTAGGTATTTATCAACTTGTGCTTTTTTTAAGTCGTTTGTTCTTCTTTCACTTTTAAATTGTGGTTTAACTACATACAATTCGTACACCTTCATTAGCTAAGTAAAAGGCAGTGACAGGAAGTTATTATTAGAATATTGGTCATCAGATCTTGACTAAATTTTTATGGGACCACTCGATAAGTAACAACACCTTTTCAAATAAAATGAGTTTTCAAACCGGTTTTCTCAACGACATTTAAAAAAAAAACATTCAAATTGAGAACCTCCGCGTGTCACCGTTTACTCGTACTACAACACAAATGACGTATAGGAACTGACGACTTTGAATGGCGGGCCGTGACGAAAGTTTGCGCTCAACTCAATTTCGGCGCCACGAATTTCATTAGCCCTGCCTTCTCTAGACGTTGCCGGTGCGTCGATTCCGAGCTCCGTGGTTTCAGCTATCTGATGTTACTTATACATGTATAGAGGACTTATATGGAAATGCGTAGGGTACTCTTACCATGAAATATTCCTCTAAGTCAACTATGTACATATGAAAACTATACAGGGTGGCAGGGATATCAACGCACATTTAGCACAGTGTTCCAGGCCGCAGGAGCTTCAGAATAATGTGATGAAATCATTATTTTTATTGTATATGTTATATGCGCTGAGACCACTACATCTCCCATGTTAATTGTATGAAACAAAATGGTGATTATAATACGGTTTTCCCTATCATTTAGGGGATTTTTTAAAGGTTAAAGTGTAGATTTCATTCACATTTAACCTATCCCTAATTTTGGCAAAAATATATACCTATGAGAGGTTTTATTATGATCTACCTCTGCATCAAATTTCATCGGAATTCCTTCAACTGGTAAAAAGCGTGGGGTGCTGTTTGAGGTATTTTTATAATCAACTAGCTGACCCGACAGACGTTGTCCGTTCTTAACTATGAATATTGAATTTGCATTGGTATAATATTAGAAAAGTTAATATGGCTGTTAAGTTTTCGTAAATTTTCTAATGTTGCGCGCCACTTTCTTAATTTGTTTTTTCATAAGAACCTTCTGACAATAACAAACAACAAAAAAATAATTAGCAACCTTGGTCCAGCCGTTCACGTGTGACGCCGTGACCAAGGGAAATAGGGATTCATTTTTATATATATATATAGATAGATTAATATCAAGCACCACACGCTTTTTTACATAAAAAATATTTTCTACTTTTTTAGTTTGGTTTTTATAGCGTGTTTTTTTTAGTTTTATAAACTATTATTTATTTTTAATGTTATAAGTGAGCCCGTGAGACGCCGCGTACATTTGATAACTAACTCACATCAACCCAGATCTTGGTCTACCTGTGTTCCAAACATTGAGAGGCGTGAAAATGTAACAGACCGGCAGACAGAGTATGCTTTTGCATTTATAATTTTAGTATGGTTATTAATGTTAATGTTTCAATTTTGTGTCCGTATCATTTTTTAATTACGTCAAACAACACAGTACTGAATGAAGCATTCATTCGGTTCCCTAAATTAAAATATTGTTTTACCGCATTCAATCATTGCGCTATGTACGAGTATACAAAATAATTCTCGTAAATAAATCTTAAAAATCAATTTATGTGTAAATTATATGTGTTCGAGGGGGCATGGGAAAACAGTTCCTGCGGGGAATTGGGGTCCCTTATGCCCAGGGCCCCAATTCTGTATCGTTATAATGATTTCCCGCGGAATCTTACTACGTTCAAACTACGTCAATATCTGAAAGGAATCGAAATGTCATATTCTGTATGTTCCAAGACAATTTTTCGATATTATTAATACAATATTAGCAGATGCCGTGTGTGATTGATGTGGTTACGAGTCAGGAATCATTAAGTGGTCATAGTGAATTCAGGCCCATCCAGTGGCCCAGCACTGTACAGGCTATAAAAAAATATTGAACAATAAGTACATTTTTTACAAGTCATTGAACTAAAAGTATATATACTATAACAACATTGTTTTTGTAAATCACTTGCAGATTTCTCTTTTGAACATTTTAAGTATTTATTTGTTAGCAATGAACACTCCTTAAAAAATCTAGTAAACAATCACGTTCCGGGTTCGCCTTTATTTTCTTTTTGTAAAATTATTGATTAAAATAAAAATAAAAAATATTACCAATCTGAAATGATATTCTTCTGTTGATATTACTGCTTCCAGTGTTACCAAACACATTATAGATAGTGTGTAATCCAAGGAGTACCTAGGTAAAACACAAGTTAATTTATGTAGCTATATAGTTTCTAAGCAACAGTTCAGAATACTGGATGTTAAGGTATGCGCGTTATGCAAGTTGTGATAGTCAACAAACAAGGTTTAGTGAGTGCGAGGATTATGTGGGCACCCAGCTCATACGTGTATGAACTTATACAGGCTAGCACCGTAAAACGATATACAGGACTACTCAATACTTGTATCTAAAATATAAACTAAAATATTGAGCAACCTCTGTTGTCACATGGCACAGTGTAGATACTATCTGCCTAACAAGGCTTAGCACACACCTAGCTGATATCATAAATTCAGAATAACGTCTTCTAAACATCAATCAGCTTATGATATGGGGGAATATTTAAGTGGTCCTCTAAAAGATTATTGATTTCTATTGATGTTATCTTTTTTTAAATTATGAATCTCTTAAACTTATTCGGCTTCCTAAGATGCCCTGTTCTTTTAATAAATGCACGTCAGCTGAGTTGGTTGTCGAGTTTCTTGGCCATGTGGTATTTTAAGACACCAAAATAGGAATTATTTAAGGTTCACAAAAAGAGCATCGCATTCATAATATTAATTGTTCATTAATATTTTAAGGAAAGCAAAATGGGATTGTTTTGTATGATACTTAGTAAAAATGATAGTATGTATTTACCTGTAACTCTTTACTATGCCTCGAAAAGCTAAGTTTATAAATACCAATTAAGGACTGATTTAGTCCAAACGCCTCCTGCCGGAGGCTCTATGCGGGGGTCATACGGTCCATGGCCCTTTATGGGGCACCGGTGTGGGGGCCGTCTTTGGGGAGCGCCGACCAGCCCGCCAGCTGAACGCGTCCCATAGGGTCATAGCCATCCGGATGGTCCGGGGATACCGCACGATCTCCGGTGAGGCGGTGGGCCTCCATGCCGGATTGCCGCCATGGGATCTGGAGGCAAAGGTCCTCGAGCACACTTGGGAGTGGCACGAGGAGGCAAAACGCCGTCCGGGGCGTAACTCCGCTGCCGCGAGAAATCGCGGCACCGTTGACAGAGCTCCGACGTGATCTCATGGCGACATGGAGAATGCGATTGTCGCAACCCAGTGCTGGGCACGCCACGATTGCGGCGGTAAGTCCCCTCTTTGAAGAGTGAATTGAGAGGCACTACGGCGTCCTCACCATCCGTCTGACGCAGGTCCTCACCGGACACGGTTGTTTCGGGAGCTTCCTGTTTCATATAAGGCGGGAAGAAACGCTCGGTTTCCACTACGTAAATCGCCCTGAGAACACGGTGGAGCATACGGTGGAGGTCTATCCAGCTTGGACGGAGCACCGCCGTGTCCACGTGGAGGCGATCGGCGGCGGCGATCTCTCGCGTCCGGCTTTGGTCTAGGCCATGTACCGAGCGAGAGTGCATGGGTAGCCGTCACTTTTTTTTGCGAAGCAGTAATGCCCGTGACGAGGGAGGCGGCGCACGTGAGGAAGAGGCAGTATATGCATCTTTACAGCCCTAGTTGTCGCAGGAGACGCTGTGTTCCACGCGCGCCTCAAAGAGATATCAGTATCAATTGATGGGGTCCGCAAGGGCCGATGCCTGCCAGGGGTGCAGGTTATTCAAAAGAGATACCGTGGCCCATGGCACACAGGCATCTGAAGGAACATGGGTGGGTTTTAGTCAGTAAAAGTCTGACACGCCCTCCCGCTCGCAGAGCGGGAGAAGTTATTTGATGATTTGCCACCCTCAAAAAAAGGGCTGATTTTTCATCAATGGTCAGATAACTTTTATTATACACGGTTAATTTTAGGTCGTTCTGGAACCGAAAGCCATGAACTCAATCATCGAACTCGAATCGATTGGGACTATTTTTTTCAATAAATAACAATAAAAAAAATCACGAAAACTTAAATTTATTGATTTTTTTGTGAAATAATGAGAACTCGAAGTAACGCTTCCTTGCCATCAATGAATTTATGCGTGTGTAATGTGTGTAAAAATATGAAAAGCGAATTCAGACTTTATTTCTTAACAGTAAAGGGTAAAAATATAAATTACACCAAACTAGGTAAGTAGGTCCGCAGTTTACTAAAATTATTCTTAGAAACCTATTGTCTCGTGTTCGACCGGCCTTTACAAGAATGCACAACCGAATTTCGCGGTTAAAATTATAACAATAAGATCTTAATTCGGTTCAATATTTTCATAGAAAAGGGCACCTCCAACTAATAATGAACTCTATGTTACAGATTTAACAATTCATTTTTCTGTTTGAATTGCCTGCCTTTGTGAAGCCGCCGCGCCGCAAGCATTGTCGCATAAAAAATATTTTAGGCATATTTAGTATTTATCATATATTATGGTTGTTTATTTTTCGGGTTGCGAAATCATCAAATGACTTCTCCCGCTCTGGGTGGAGCGGTAGGGCTGTCATAGGTAGGTATGTCAGACTTTTACTGACTAAAACCCACCCGTGTTCCCTCAGTTGTCTGTATGCCAGGGGCCGCGGCATCTCTTTCGAACAACTCGCACCCCTGGCAGGCATCGGCACTTGCGGGCCCCATCTGGTGCTGCTGTCATCTCTTTGAGGCGCGCGTGGAACACAACGCGCCGTCGACCCGGGCTTGGTCCTTACCGGACAGCGAGCTACCCATTACTCGCCGTCCGCAAGCCCGCGCCTACGGTGGCCGGGAATCAGCCTGGGATTCCCAACACCCAGGGCGTCTCCAGCGAAGGCTGCAGCCACGAGGGCACATGTACTGCCTCTCCCTCACGTGCGCCGCCTCCCTCTTTGCGAGCATCACTGCTTCGCTGAAGGAGGTGACGGCTAACCATGTACTCTCGCTCCGTACCATGGCCTGGACCAGGGCCGGACGCGAGAGATCGCCGCCGCCGATCGCCTCCACGAGGACAAGGCGGTGGTCCGCCCAAGCCGGGCAGACCTCGATCGTATGCTCCACCGTGTCCTCGGGGCCATCTTCGCAATGGAAACACCCGAGCGTTTCCTCGCGCCTTATGCGAAACAGGAACCTCCCGAAACAGCCGTGTCCGGTGAGGACCTGTGTCAGGCGGAAGGTTCCCGTGTTATGATGATTTCTGATAAAATTACGATGTTAATTTGCACGATATTTTGCTCGTTTCTTGTTGAATAGACAAGTACTTAATCTAACAGCAGTATTTTTTTGGGAATCCTACTGAACATTTGCATAATATTTAAACTCAAACTTCATATCGCGCGGAGGTCAAAGGCCGTTTTGTGCACTCGAACATTCAAAGATCTTTTAAAAATAGTTTTGTTGTGAAATATACCTAGAATTTTCTTTAATTATGAGTACGATTTCTGTACATACCATTAAATACACCAGGATACACTTAAATCACTGTGAAACACTCAACACAATCAAACTTCACATAACAATGACGTCACTGAGCAACGGTTTGTTTACGTAACACTTTTTATCGAAAAAACAGTTTTTATGATGCTATTTGATGCAAATATTATCTAAAACAATGTAATAACTACTTATAAATGAATATTTATCCACTTCACGTCGAATATGCACAAAAAATTAGAAAAAACACTAAATAACTAGAGAGCCTAACAAGATAACGCTCTGTCGTCGCGCGCGTTCGAAGCGTCACTGTCAACTATTTTTATAAATTTTGCCACAGAACTTTTACGCGTTTGAATGATGTAGTTCACGAAAGAGTGGCTATCGGCTCATAGAGTTAAATCATCGCAGACGAGATTAAACCTTATTTATATGTAGTATTAAGATAAAAACCGCTTGCTTCTGGGTGGTACGATATCGTACCAGCTGGGCTTGAAGGGTGCTCGACTTACTGTTACGATATCGTACCAGCTGGGCTTGAAGGGTGCTCGACTTACTGTTACGATATCGTAGCAGCAGGACGATAGCGGTAAAATACAACTCCCAAGCCTACTCGTCGTGTCTAGTTGAATAGGTACGAGTACCTACTAGGTGATGTGAGAGTGGTGAATTAAATGTCAATTAATTTCTCACGTTTACGAGATGTGATAGTGGTAAACACCGTGCCGTGCTTTCGATACGAGATGATGGAAGTAAATGAACTTACACCAACCTAAATCGTACCTGAAATGAAATACCTACTTGTAGGTACACATGGCTACACCTCAAGTTATAAATTTCCAGTATAAGCTGTTCTCACATTGAATAGGATTTCCGTACAGTGCAAGATCAGCGTAAACTGGAACTGTATAGCTTGATGTGTAGCCGTGCGTACTTAGTTGCAGCCGGATTATTCGTCCGACGTCCGTTGACCCACCGCGGGCGCGCTCAACTGACGCACACGTACAGCTGTGCCGCGCTACGTCATCACCGGGCAGATCGCGTACGATCTTGCGTTTATGAATGAAATAGTGGAAGCGCTACTAAAATTTAACTCGAATGACAGAAATAAAGTGATAAATTTCTAACTTCTTTATTAAATGTCTTAAAACAAAAATAACAATGCCAATAGTGACTGTTACTCGTCTGGAGTTACTGTGTTTCGGCTCCAGAACGATGTAAAAATAAACGTGTATATATGGCAGTTTGGCACATTTTCTATACAAAACCTGTCAAACCGTCATATATTCCTCATATAAAAGTTGTCTGTCTATTGAAAAATCAGCTGTAAACCAAATATTTTTATCTCATATCGATAGACAAAGGTACTCGTAAACTTTCTGAATAAAATTCCAATAAATGCAGTTGAAATGCAATAGGTAGCGCCGGAAGGGTTTATCTATTTCATTGTAGTTTTCCCTGCCGGTATGAAGTCACTAATTTTTACCCGACTTCAAAACGAAGGAGGTTATCAATTCGACGTCTATATTTATATTTTTTTCATGTATGTTCGGGCATAACTCTCTTATTTATAAACGGATTTGTAAAATATTTTTTTGTTCGCAAGGGTTTTATTCCGAAATGATCGCCTTTTCAATTTCATATAGATCTGATGATGTGTTTCGGAGACAAACAACGGAACTCTTCAAAAAATGACAGTAAATCAACCGCGATTGCTGCTATCGCATAAATATGCATTGTATTGACCCCAAGGATGACGAAATTTTGAATTGGTGTGAATTAGGTACTATAACTAAAAAGTGAAAAAAAAAACTTTAAAAAAATAAAAGCAACTTCCGGAACAACACTACCAAGTGAAAAATAACTTTAATTTCGGAAGGCAGTGACAAAAAATTCGAATACGTATCCAAAGTCACCAACTTCCGAAATTAAAGTTATTTTCCTCTTTGTAGTTTTTTTCCGGAAGCCGGTTTTTTTAAAGTTTTTATATTTTTAATAGCAGCATGTTACGTGGCCAGGCATTTCAGTGACACCATTGTTGCGCTACCGTGCAAATTAACGGACAAGCCTTTGAAGAGCTGATAGCTAGCCCCTTTTTGCCCTCGAAGTTTCCTTTGAACAATATTCACAGCAAAAACAAATAAAACTGACGAATCTCGGAGGGTCAGGTGATTTCCTGCGGGATTTTGCATGAATTTTAAATTAAAATTGTTGAAATTCTGTACAGTTTTCGCAGGCATCTCGGTTTTTTGTTAAAGCTATTTATAGTAGTGGTTTTAACTGTATTGGTTATCTTTATACTGCGTAACATACATAAAACGAATATTGGTTATCTTTATACAGCCTAACACACATAAAATGAATATTGATCGCAGTGCTAGCGTAGCGTAGCGTTCATTGCTTTTTTTACTTAACTGACCAAACGACTTTTTCAAACCTATGAAACAATGGATTAAGAATGGTCTTAACTACCCCCGTAATGGAATTCAAAGTGTGTTTTGCCACTACGGGCAGGTTGTACATAATTATGAAATTGATATATTATTGAAAAACCAACCTTAATTCTAGTTTTAACTAATCAGATAGGTAGTATCTACACAATGTTTTTGTGTCGTGACCGCTCACCGCTGGTCCTTTAAATTGAATCACGTTATCCGACTACAGAGCAGTCGAGCGACAGAGCTGTAGCCTGACATATGAACAATGACTACGCACGAAGGGATAGGCAGGACAATCTATGTCCACTGGAGTGACGTACTGTGTCCTGTTGGGTTATGCAGTGTCGCGTGCAGCAAACGTGTGGTCTGTCCGATTTCATTCGAAGCGATTAAAGGAGAGAAACAAACGTGCTGACGGCGGCATAACTGACCCAACCTGCCCAGCTGGTATTAGTTGTACCACTTAACTGCCAGTTAATATAAAAGTATGTAGGTAATAATTTTACTTACGCATAGTTGAAGAACAACACATGGTCTGCCAATCTGTCTTAATTAAAAACTAATTATGTACCTACCTACACTCGTAAGATTACGGAGAGCAGGTAATATCAAGATTAGACAAATTTAACGACTGATAAATGATAAATGATAAATGATTTTATTTATGTAAGTAGGTTTGTACAAACACTTTTACACGTCATTCATATTTTTTAAACTAGATGAGGTCGGCGTTTCCTATCTGACTACTCTGAGGAGAAAGGCCGAAACAAACTCAGAGGTCACAGTCTCTTTTAAAGTCCAGACAGTGTCTGTAATGGTCTTTTGGGGAAAGAACCACACAGTTTGAGTGGACCTGTCCATTCAGTTTTATAGTATATTCAATAATAGTTTTATTCAGTTACGCTCAATATTCTTTGTAAGAACTAGTATTATTAGCTATGTAAATTATATAGATACAAAATAATAATTACAACAATAATAGTTATTTGTCAAGCAAGGCTGCTAAGTTATTTTTTGGCGCGAGTTTTTGTAACGAAACTACTGAGCAAGCGAAGGAATCTAGAATTGAGCGATTATAGCACAGAACATATACCCGAGCAGAAACAAAGCTTCATAATAACGCCCGTGCGTAGGTACACTACTACACGCACAGCTATGTGTGCGTGACGTGTCACCGACAAGGCGCGGGGGCGAGCACCGGCACCCACTCGCGTACAAACCGGTTTCTACTAGGTCAGTTTAAACATGGGCGAAATAGCTCACTGAAAACAAACATCCTCTCACCCCAAACTCATATACCATCTCCGTTCCGTCGTGGTTAAAAGAAAAAGAGCGATTAGCTCTTTCACTCTAAAGAGCGATATCACTCTTCTAGCTCACTAGCTCTTCTATAGCTCAGTGACTCAGACGCCGACTGTTAGCTCATTTGCCTCACGCTGTGACGCTGCACGAGCGTCGAAGAAAACGGCTCGGATCGCTCAATAGTCATTGTCAATAGCTCTTTGGAAGTTTGGAGTTAAGTTAAATAAGATTTTCTGTTTATTTATATGATGTTATTACTACGTAAACAACACGCAAAAAAATAAACAATGCAGCAAATACTTTAGCACATAATAAAAGGAACCTTTTGTGTGTATGCCAAAGTATTTTCTACTATATGGAAATAGCCATAAAGATAGATTTACAGTGATTTATGTCGTATGATAGTCTACAATGACGTATTGTACCGGCGAGCTATTGTTGGAAGAACAAACAATGCGATCCGAAATATTTCGAAGCGAACCGTATGAGCCGTTCGACCGGTGAATTCGGTCGGTGATCGGTGTCTGAGTGTCTCGCTGAAGTACTGAGCCAGTGAGTCTGAGTGAGCTAACTGAGCTAGTGAGCTATTTCGCGAGCGAGTGAATGAGCAAGACCGACGTCCATCAAAAAGAGCTAGCTCTTTTCTATCGCTCGCTCACGAGCAACCCATGTCTAGCTTAGTATGAGTAACTAGCGGCAGTGATACGACGCGGACGTTTATAAAAGTTTTTTTAATTGTTGTTCAATATTCCAAGCTGTTGTACCTACTGTGGTGTGCACAAACAATGGGAGAAAAACCAATGAGATTTATTATTTTGTGTATCCAAAGGATCTAGTAAGGTAAATGACTATATCTACCTATACCCTCACATTATTAATGCTTATTATAGAAGTATTTAGTAACGAGATAGGTAGTATCCAAAATAATTAAGATGGCGATAAGGTTTTCGCATAAAATAATGATTATTTATTATTCTTATGGTTTACCTACCAAGCTACCACCTAATTGGCGTATTATTGTTCGTCGTCAACTTATTTGTTTCGAATTTTGGTTTAAAAACCTACCGGTTTGTAGGTAAGTACTAAAGTATGTTTAGCAAGATACTGTTTGACCTTTTGTATTAGATTATTAATTGATTCTTTTTTCTTACGTTCGGGAAATAGTTTAACAAGAAAGGTAGGGAAGGTCTCCTACCTTCACTACATAGTATAAAACAAAGTCGCTTTCTCTGTCCCTATATCCCTATGTATGCTTAAATCTTTAAAACGATGCAACGGATTTTGATGCGGGTTTTTTTAATAGATAGAGTGATTCAAGAGGAAGGTTTATATGTATATAACACCGACCTCCACGCGGGCGAAGCCGCTGGCAAAAGCAAGTATGAATAATAAAAGGAAAAAGAAAATATTGCGAGTCGGAAATTTGTAGAAATATTAGATACTTACTTACTTTTGAATAAAATATTTTCTTTGTTTTTCTTTTAATTTCTAACAGTAAAATGTACCTAACTTAACTTAATTTGGTATTGTACCTACTTAATTAACCCCGACGCAAAAACGACGGGGTGTTATAACTTTGACGTGTCTGTGTGTGTGTGTCTGTCTGTGGCATCGTAGCTCCCGAGCGGATGAACCGATTTTGATTTAGTTTTTTTGTTTAAAAGATTAATTCTTCGGCAGTGTTCTTAGATATGCATCATCAAAATCGGTTCTACCGTTTGCAGATTATCAGCTCTTTTCAGGTGGATGAAGGGATTTGAGCATCCACGGGTCTGATCAAGTCAAAATTTGGTATTCTATTACTTTGATGATATTAGACGAACAAAGTAGCCTTGAACTGATGCTAGAGTAATACCTGGAGTTTTCAGGATACCCAAGTAACTCATCAACAAACAGCAGAAGTATCGTGTTTGGGCTCATTGCAAAGGTCTCAAAGGATAGGTTATGGATAAATGGTGATCAGGACGAGGAATTAGAATAAATTAATAACAAACGTAACTGTGGGAAACAAAAGCAACGCTGCGGAGATTTAAGCGAGACATTATTTATTAAAAAGTAGGAAATAAAAGTTAAATTAAAAATTTAAAAAACCCCCGACCCAAACTAAAACACTAAAAAGTAAAAAAATAATATTCGTCGACTAAACATGCACCTTATTGATTTAAGTGCTTAGGTACAGGTATAATTACATTTGTAACAATGTCAATTATATTTGTGGAAGTTATGTGAAGGTCGCTATAGCGGGATTTAGTGCTAGACTCCATAAAAAGAAGAAAACAAGACAATTAATACCTACGTTTATTTTCGTTAAAACATAACTCAAAGAAAAAACGCAAACACAAATAGAACAAAGTGGGGGAGAACGTGTGTCATATCTACGCAAAATTATCTTATTTATGTTTATTTCAGGCAAATTGAGTAACGTAGCATTGTTCAAGTGCGTGAAAGGGCTGAAACTTTACAGGACGTATTGAATCTTTCGTTTTTCACAAGAACAATGATGTTTTTGTTCTCAAAATAAATACGGCTGTGACCCACAGGAACTTGTTGTTTTTTATACGGATTAGCAGGCACGTCGACGTGCAAACAGCACCCTAATTGCTTAACGCACGATAAATCATAATCTGAATCATTTTGAAACAGATTGCTAATTCCATTGCTTATATACATACATAATCAGCCTATAACGTTCCCACTGCTGGGACTCAGGCCTACTCGCGGTAAGCGGGAGTGGGCCATAATCCACCACGCGGTCCCAGTGCAGGTTGGTAGATGTCACATGTCTTCGAATTTTTGGTTCTAGCACATGCCGGTTTCCTCACGATGTTTTCCTTCACCGTTTTGAGAGCAGTGGTGGCAATATAATACAAAGTAAAGCGCCTGTCTAGGTTTGCACCTGAGACCTACAACTCTTATGTCGCCGCCGTTACCACTGGGCCACCACTGCTCTTCATTGCTTCATATGTATGTGTAGCTTTCCCTTAAATCCCCTTTCCATCACCCACTGAAAATTTGAGCCGGATATGGAAATAAATGGTGACGCCGCCGGATTATATTCAAACGCCCAGTCTGGTCCTAGGAACGAGTTGTTTGAAGTATGCATTCTCTTTCAAGTAGAAGGCATTAAAGGGGAAGGCGGGGAACAATGCTGCTCGGGTTATAGGTACATTTTTCTTTTAAAATTGGATACTTTTGCTCTACGAAGTGAAATTGATAATAGTGTTGTCAGATCTGTTGCATATTATACCCAAGTACATATTAGTTTATCAAGTTTTTAAAATAAGGAATAACAATAAAATACTGTGTATACAGGGTAAGTTTTTATCCAGTGGCAAACTGTAACCATGAATTCAGCATATCATTCATTTTAAATCGCAGACGAAGTCGCGGGCAGCAGCTGGTCAATTTATAAGTACTGAAATACCTACCGCAAGTCATGCTTTTTTTATCAAATGAAGCTTATCCAATTGGACCTGTGCAAAATGTGCCTTTGTCAGCAACAACGTCAAGCATTGAAGTATCTGAATAAAAATACCATGTTAGACACCCAATCTATATGGTCCTCAAATGATCTGACTACGATTATTTCTGTATTTTTTTTAAATACACATTGACATTGATGAATTTTATTCAATTTTTATACAAGGACATGAATATTTACTTTGTAAGGTATTATATTGCTTTAATTATTGTGAATGTGATGACTGTGTGGGTGTTTTTTTTATTTTCGTTTGGTTCCTTTTATTCTCATTTAGTTTTAATCATGGTCAGGCAGTTTGAGTAATTTATACGGCCTACGTCTTTTTTTGGTACTGTTCATCAAATCGTTGAGCTCATCAAGTTCTGAGTTGAGCTGCATGATTACTGATAAATGCATGCACTGAATGGACAGATCCACTCAATATGTGTGGTTCTTTCCTCAAAAAACCATTTCAGACACCAATCCACATGTTCTTCACATGACCTGACCAAGATTATGTCTGGACTTTAAAAGAGACTGTGGCCTCTGAGTTTGTTTCAGCCTTTCTGCTCAGAGTAGTCAGATAGGAAACGCCGACCTCATCTAGTTAAAAATATATAATTGACGTGTAAAAGCGTTTGTAAAAACCTACTAGAATCAATATCATTTTTCATAAAATGTTGTAAAGGAAAAACTGGTAACGAAATAGTGTGCGTTAGTAAGCGCATCACTGATCGAACGTCCGGATTGATTCTTCTATTTTATTTTATGTACTAGCTATTGCTAGCGGCTTGGCCCGTGTGGAGGTTGAAAATTATCCCACGGGAATTTACTATCGGAATAAAAAGTATCCTAAGTGTTCATCCGGGTTACAAACGATCTGTGTGCCAAATTTCATCCACATCCGTTCAGCCCTTTTTGCGTGATTTAGTAATAAACATCCAAACGTCTTCGCAAACATTCACATTTATAATATTAGTAGGATTAGAATGTTCGTAATATTCCGAATTAGGGTTTTATAGAAAAAAAAAATTGCAAGAATTTAAATTTTAAACAAAACCTCCTTTTTTCTATGAGATTTTTGTATTAAGATATTGAAATTTGGACAGGACAGCGTCCTTGGAGTCAGCTAGTAAGTAATTAAATATTAGTTAAAATTCCATCTAAAAGTATTTTCCTCTTAAAGTGGTCGATGTTGAATGAAAGCCAACACTTTTAGCCCCGCTCTACTCTACCCAATGGTCGTAGCGAGCACTTAAAAGGGAATTCAGAATCATAAAAACTGTAGCAGTATGATGGTGCATAAACCACGCTTTAATAACTTCGGTTTTAATCAGTTACGCGAATAAAGTGTTATATAAAAGAGAAATGAATAACGAAATCTGTGGGACGTGTTCTCTTAATTTTCTGCTCACTTACAATAAAAAAATATGTGTTTGTTAAATTTCCTCGTTGAAGCTGGTCCAAAGGAAAATAATTCTGTGAAAATAAGTAATAAGTAGTATTTATTCTTTTATACTATTTGCCATCCTTGTTACCTAGAACCACTTGCCGCTAGTAATAAGTAGTAGCATTGTCCATACCTGTAGCTATTTTCTGGTGAGATTTTAATAGGATTAAACATGCTGTCATGGACCGCGTGTTTTACCGGAGTTTCGAAGAAGCTCTTAGAACTCTTTTGCAACCTTTGATAACCGTAATAAAAACTTGGAAAGTAGGAAGCGTGGCCTGGGTAGCCATCCGGTATATTCTGTAAAAATCTCACCGTGTGAAATAAAATAAAGGTAAAGTGAGCTTAGTTCAGCTGTCACTATAGGGATTGACATTATTGACGGCTATGGTCGGCTGGTTTTGGGGTGACCTCTGTACATTTTATAATTTATAAAACATTAATATATCTTTATTAAATTCCATTTTTTATAAGTGTTTAAAAATGTACCTATTGTATATGTAAGAAAATGTAATAAACCAAAGAATAATCATGCAACTACATAGAATACCTATGCGCTTTAATAGCCGGTGCCATATTTACAAGTTTGAATAATAAAGCTACGATTTTCTTTATATAATTAAATACACCATTTTTTTTTATTATACACCGTGTCCAAAAATAACGACAACAAAGTTAAAATTAAAGAAATGTTATGTTAGCGTTTTCTTTTGTATTTTTTTTGCCAGTGGCTTTGCCCACGTCATCATAATCATCATCATCATCATATTAGCCGAAAGACGTCCACTGCTGGACATAAGCCTCCCCCAAAAGGGAGGGATTTGCCATAATCCCCACGCTTGGCAGGCAGGTTGGCGGCCAGCATGGTGGTCAAATGCATATAGAACGCTGCTGCCCATTCTCTAGTAAGTCCCTTAGTCGCCTTCTACGACACCCATGGGAAGAAATGGGATGGTGCTATTCTTTTACGTCCGGCGTCCACACGGAGCCTCGCCCACGTGGATGTCGATAATTATTATCCCATGGGATCGTACTACCGGGATAAAACGAACTGTTTTTATGTGAATGAGTAACAAACATCCAAACATGTAAACTTTCACATATACAATATTAGTAAGTTAATAGGATCTCTACAAACAAAAATTCTCATATTCAACTTACGTAATTATACTTACAAAAGTTCTAACAACATTAAAAATTTTCTTCAAACTTACTATAGACAGTCGAATTAAATTACTTGCGTTCAATTTAAAAAAATGCGGTACTCCTAGTGTTAATCCTTATGTAGTATAAAACAAAGTCGTTTTTCGTGTTTGTACCTACGCTTAGATCTTTTGAACTACGCAACAGATTTTAATGTGGTAAACCAGTAAGCAGAGTGATTCATCAATTATATGTAAAATACACTGACCTCCACACGGGCGACGCCGCTAGTTAAATGCTAGTTAAATATAAAATAGAATTTTCATTAAAATAATAAATTATTATTCATTACAAAAAATCGTTTCAGACAGTACCTACCTGAATATTTTTTTAAGGACATAATTTAATTGTTGCATATTACCAAGGTGAGATGTCAGATGTTACACATCTTATGCGATTACTGTAAGGATCGCTCGTTTTTTTTTTAAATTAATAATCTTATTTAATACACGTGTAAAATTTATAAAATGATTCGTAAAATTTCATATCAACGTTATTTAGTATTTATATTAAAAGTACTTTTAACGTTAATAAACCTATCGAGAATTTTAATTCACAAGTTGAGACTTCGTCGCATCGAGCGTCACATCGAGTTTTAGGACGACGCGCGTCGTCTCTAACATTTATTCCTGTGGCTTTTTCTTCCTGGAACCAATACCATCATCATTTCAGCCGAAATATATCGCTGCTGGATATAGACCTAGTTTCTTGGAGTGCTTTTCAAATGCAGTGGATTCCTGTTGCCATCACAAGGTCATCGTGTGAAACCATTTTACGCTACGTCTTCCGGTGATTCCGTGATCGTCACAGAACCCTTCTGCCCCATCTGCCATCTGTTCTACGAGGCATGTGCCTGCTCACCGCCAATTCTTCGGGCTAGGTCAGTTCTCGCCCTGAAGCATCCTGAAGCGTATGTGTCATAATAATTAGCATCCGGGCCAGGGGGTCCGTCTGTCCTTAGTTCCAATTTAATATTCATTAACTAAGACTCGTGTTAGCTACTAGTCATTCTATTCTATTAATTTTGTTAGCCGGTAACAGTATCCAATAAACGTCGCAACTACAGCTGAGTCTAGGACACAAATTGCGACATTAATTTCCGCTATTTGCAATTCTCTATACGGCGCGGCGGCGGCGTCTCCTCTTAGAAGTAATCTCGCTATAAACCTCGATTACGAGTAACTTGGTTAAGAGACTTGACGAGAATTCAGTTATGATAATAAGATATTGCAATATTTATTAGTGTTAATTAGTGAGCTATTCAATATGAGTAACTGTAGGTCAATGGGACAACGTGTTGATTCATAATCCCCTAATTTATAAACGATATTTAAAACGTCAGAAATGTATGGTTAAACAGACGCAAATCATTACTTAACTTTAAGTACCGTTTATAAATATGGGGGTATGTTATTTAAGTAGACAGGCTTTTTGTTTTAATTTATGAATTTGAGTGAAGAATAGTTAGTATATTTGCCATACTTTTACATGATGTGGTCTATGAATGAATAAGGGTGATCAAAATAGCCTCCACGAATGGTTGACATTAATGGAACATCGGCTGTTATTAGCTCCTCATACAGTATGCAAAATAATTTGGATCACTTAATGGTGAACATTATTAGTTCTGATCAATTAATGGCTTAGTTTATTCATCAGCTGTACATCAGTTCTGATTGATAAACTATCCCATTAGGCAGGTTTTGACCTGCCTCCTTAGTATAGTTCGCGCACTATTATTGAGCATGAGGTGTCGGGTTCGATTCCCGGGTCAGCCAGTGTGTTAGGTCTTACCACCTTGCCTTGAATCTCCGTTGAGATTGGCCACCAAGACCGTAATTCAAACGGGAGGATAGGTATTCTTATTATGACGTTTTACCATTCTTATAATAATAATACTAATAATTAACACCTATGTTTATCGCTTCCAATGTATTAATCAAGTAGCCCTGAAAACATACAATTAAATTTTTAACGACTAAATTGCGAATTGCAATAAAATGAATTGGTGTATCAGAAAATGTTTTTTGCTATTCACAAGCATAGGATAGCGCAGGAGGAGTTTGTAGGAGTGTGTAATATGCTCACCCTTGCTAATTCGAGCCGAGCCATTTGACATCAACAGTGCACAAATTCAGACACTGGCGGCTGCTGAGTTTTTATTTTTACCTCATTAACCCCCGACGCAAAAAGAGGGGTGTTATAAGTTTGACCGCTGTGTGTGTGTGTCTGTCTGTGGCACCGTAGCTCTTGAACGGGTGAACCGATTCGGGTGCGGTTTTTTTTAACAGACGGTCAATGAATACGCAAACGATACCTAGCAATAATGAATGTTATTAGGCTATTATTGAAAGGTTTTTCATTAGATTTTCATTAGCCGTCCCCTGACGTGACAATGCTTTGATTTAATTATTACCTACAACTAAAAAAGGCCAATAAATATATATATTTTTACTTTTTAGAGGTCTTTGTTTGGGTCGGGGCTTTTTAAAATTTTGAATTTAACTAAAAGTTAAATTCAAAATATGTAGAGTTGTAGTGGACGGGCTTGTGGCTAAGTAATAACAGCCACACGGGTCGATCGAGCAGGTTAAACTACGCTTGCCGCGGTTGGTCTGTGGATGTGTGACCATCTTTACATATCAAGATTCGTCGTGGATCTTTGACAGTCATTCCGTTCGTCAGAAGACAAAAAGTTTGACAACCAGTCTTACGATGGGGTATCGTATTACCCAATAACTGGGTTGTGGAGGTCAGTTAGGCAGTCGCTCCATGTAAAATACTATTGGTATTCAACTGCATGCGGTTAGACCGGAAGCCAGATGATGGAGCCAAGATGACTCCAACATAGTTGGGAAAAGTATAAGCAAATGATGATATTTCCAATCGACCTGTATAATAAGACAACCGACTTCCGGAAAAACACTACAAAGTGAAAAATAACTTAAGGCTCGTGCAGACTAGCGCGACGCGACGGTCGCGTCGCGACACTCGTAGAACAATTTCTATTAAAACGTAATGGAAATTGTTCTACAAGTGTCGCGTCGCGCTGTCGCGTCGCGGCTGTTTGAAGAAGCCTTTAAATTTCGGAAACTGGTGACTTTGGATATCTTACCTATTTTGATTTTTTGTCACCGCCTTCCGAAATTATAGTTATTTTTCACTTTGTATTATTTTTCCGGAAGTCAGTTGATTTTTTTTTGAAAAAGTTTTCAATTTTCACTTTTTAGTTATAGTACCTACCCCACACCAATTCGAAATTTCATCATCCTTGGGGACAAAACCGATTTGCTTTTATGTTTTGAAGAGTTCCGTTGTTGGTCTCCGAAACGCATCATCAGATCTATGTGAAATTTAAATGAGACCATTTCAGAATAAAACCCTTTCGAACAAACGAAGAACTTTGCATATCCGTCTATATATGACGGGGTTTAGCCCGAACATACATAAAAAAAAAAACATGTCGAATTGATAACCTCCTTCTTTTTGAAGTCGGTTAAAATAGTGAAAAGTATGAAGTAAGACACTTCTGTACATGGAGTAATACGAGTAATAATAATAACAATATTTTAAAATAAAATATCAATATTTTCAACAAGCTTTCAGCCTCTAACCGCTTCTCGTAATTATTTGAGTTTGACGTTAAATCGATAAATACCATCAAAGGCCTTTTATCATTATTGCTTTGTTCTGTAATAAGTTTTCAAATAGGCTTACAGTCCTTTTTAATTGGTATACGAGACAGCTGTTTTATGAAATCTAAATAAATTGACAATCTGCTCTCTCCCGGCTTTATGGTTTAGGTTTACCTACCTAAACATTTGGTAATTTCTCTACGTTATTATTGGTTTAGGTATATGATTTTGTTGTCCTGGGTTTGATTTTCAGGTCGGATAAAGTGTTATTTGTTTTTCCGTTTGGAATTTCTCAGTAACAGCCCGGAGTTGCCCGGTTTATGGCAATAGACTCTTCACCTGTTGCATGAGACTTAAACATAACTGACAAAATGTGCGTGTACTAAATATAGGCACAGAATATATACGCTTGCAGAAATAAAGCTTTATACTAACGCCCGTGCGTAGGTACACTACTACACGCACAGCTGTGTGCGTGACGCGCCACTGACAAGGCGCGAGGGGCGAGCATCGGCACCCGCTCGCGTACAAACCGGTTTGAACTAGCTCAGTAAGTGGACGAAGTTAAGGGCTGCTAGCGGCAGTGATACGACACGGATGTATAAAATAGTTGTTTTAATTGTTGTTCAATATGCTAAGCTGTTGTACAGTGTGCACAAACAATGGGAGGAAAACCAAGGATATTTATTATTTTGTGTATCCAAAGGATCTTGTAAATGACTATATCTACCTATATCTCTTATTACAGAAGTATCTAGTAACGAGATAGCTAGTATCCAAAATAATTAAGACGGCGATAAGGTTTTCGCATTAGAATTATTATTTATTTATTATTCTTATAGTTTACCTACCACCTGTATTGGCGTGTTATTATTCATCGCCAACTTGTTTCGTATTTTTGTTTTAGTAAGTTTGTAGGTAAGTACTAAAGTAAGTATGTGTTTTGTACAGGCCGTCTTAGCAAGATTCCGGTTGTCCTTTTGTATGAGATACTTCTTGCGTTCGTGAAATAGTAAAACAAAGAAGGTAGAGAAGGTTTCCTACCTTACGGCCTGGCCACGACCTTGCCGCTATCAGCAAAAGCTTAGCGTGGAGCGGGAAAAACAAATACACAAAAATGTATGATTCATATTACGGGACGCCGCTCGCAGCGGCAACGTCAGCGGTATTTGCCGAGCGGTTCGCGGTAGAGGCGCGTGTCGCGGGGCGCGCCTTGAACATGAACAAAATTTACGGGTGAGTGATTGTGGCAGTGTTGTGTTTTTATGTTCGTCGTTCGTTTATGACAAAACTGGAAAACCGAAAACTTATGAGATTACCTCAGTTACAGTATCTGTCCGTCCGTCTGTCCGTCTGTCCGTTCTAACTGTTGAATCTCGACTCGCACATGCCCGGTTTGTTATTAGCACTGACCGAGTGACAGCCCTTTAAAAGTAGGTAAGAATTTTGAGCTCTATTAGGAAGCTTTCATTCTGCTCGGGTATATATTCTGTGCTATAGGTGCCCTCTGGCCAACCCTTCGGGGAAACATAAGGCGTAATGTTATGCTATTGCTTGTTTGCAGAGTTTGTGTTATGTGTGAATAGGTACTTGAATAAAACTCGGCCTGAGACATGAGAAAATAATAGGAGTAGGAGCATGTGTTCAGGGCCATTGGCTCATTGTTGTCAGGATACGAAACGGTTCCACTACTAACTGCGACTTTTAGGTAACTGACACTTTCAATCACAATTTGCAAGATTTGTATGCAAATTGTCGGGTCATCAACGTTAATAAGCACCTAAAATCAATCTGCCTGGCCATTTTCCAACTATTGGTCGGCTTCCAGTCTTATCGGCTGCAACTAAATAAGAGTATTTTAAATGGAGTGCCTGCCTAACTCACGAGCCAGTTACTGGGTAATGCAATACCCTTTGGTAAGACTGGTTGTCAGACCGTCGGGCTTCGGACAACCCTTATTGTCTGTCAAAGATCCACGAACGACAGCCGGGACCAACGGCTTGACAGGCTTCCCGAAGCACGGGGGCGTCTCGGTATGTGACAATGGTTACCCATCTACGGACCGACCGTAGCAAGCGTAGCTTCATCTGATCGATTGACCCGTTCGGTAGTTATTACCTAACCAAACGTGATGAATGTTGTTGAACTATCCAAATGAAAGGCATTGCCATAATAAGTGTGTTACTACGCAGAACCTCGCAGATTTTGTAAATAAGGCCTTTATTACGATCTTTCTTTGAAAACTTGAAACTCAATGTTCCAGAAAACTCAATGTTAGAATGTGTGCCTTATCTGTTTTCTTGGGAAATTGAAAAATGATAGCAGCTTGAAGAAAATTCACAGTCATGCAAAATGATGACGGAGATTAATTTGCGAGCTAAAAATAGAAAAAATAATAATAAGACAGAGGCAAAGGCTTAACATAAGTCTGTGTAAAGTTCTAGCCACAAGACAGCTGTAATTACAGGGTACCGCCGCTTTTGAATGCAGTTTTTGCAGAAGATTCCCAACGTTCTATACAACTGAATTAATGGACAATATAAAGCACTTGTTTCCGAATTCCTTTTGCTGAATCAAACAACAACAACAACAACATTACAACAACAACAACATCAACAACCAACAACAACATCAACAACAACAACATCAACATTATTTAAATATTAATAAAATAATAAATTATAGCTTCGTAAATTACTTTCACACTTCTGATGTGTACAGTCAAAACAAACCAAAATGGCCGGAGGAGGTATCTACTGAGCTAGACCCTTGCACAACGTGTAACATAATTAACGCAAGACCTCATACACCCCAAATAGAGTATTGAGTTAAAATCACAATACAATGACCAAAACATTTTTTTAAAGATAACTGGTATTATTAAGAAAATCGTGTCATTCCAGTAATGACTTTGTGCATTTATAACATTTTGTATCTATTAGGTTGGGGAAAAAGTCTTTTCGCATTATAGTATGTATGAACTTGTAATAAAATCTCTGTGGCTATACTATTTGTATCTGGCTGGTTTTGGTATCATTGAAAGTTTAAATTTTAAAGAACATAATTCCAAATTCAAATTAGGAAAATGTGTGATTTTCATTTGTTTTTCGTACCGTCAAGATGAGTGAATCTAATGAAGAAACTCGATACATTTTAAAATTTTACTACAAAAAGGGTAAAAATGCAACGCAAGCCGCGAAAAAAATTTGCGATGTTTATGGACCTAGTGTAGTGTCTGTGAGAGTAGCACAAATTTGGTTTAAGCGTTTTCAATCCGGAAATTATGATGTCAAAGATGCACGTCGCTCTGGTCGCCCTATTACGGATAAAATGGATGCCATTTTTGAAAAAGTGGAGCAAGATCGGCATACCAGTAGTTACGACGTAGCTGAAGAACTGGAAATTGACCACAAAACAGTTTTGGCGCATTTGAAAAAAACTGGGTACACAAAAAAGCTCGACATTTGGGTACCTCACGAGCTCACTGAAAGAAACCTAATGAACCGTGTACTCATTTGTGATTCTTTATTACGACGTAATGAAACCGAACCATTTTTGAAGAAGCTGATAACTGGTGATGAAAAGTGGATCACGTATGACAAGAACGTGCGAAAAAGGTCGTGGTCAAAGGCCAGTCAGGCTTCACAGACTGTGGCGAAACCCGGGTTAACTCGCAACAAGGTGATGCTGTGTGTGTGGTGGGATTGGAAGGGCATTATTCATTATGAGCTGTTACCACCAGGCAGGACCATCGATTCTGAACTCTACTGCGAACAACTGATGAGATTAAAGCAAGAAGTTGAGAGAAAGCGGCCGGAATTAATCAACAGAAGGGGTGTGGTTTTTCATCATGATAACGCTAGACCTCACACATCTTTAGCCACCCAACAAAAATTAAGAGATTTTGGCTGGGAGGTGTTAATGCATCCGCCGTATAGTCCTGACCTTGCACCTTCAGATTTCCACCTGTTTCGGTCTCTTCAGAATTCTTTAGGCAGTGTCAGGTTAACATCACGAGAGGACTGCCAAAACCACTTGTCGCGGTATTTTGACCAGAAGTCCCAAAATTTCTATAGCAATGGGATCATGTCCCTACCTACAAGATGGCAAAAAGTTATCGAACAAAATGGTACCTACATACTTTAGTTAAATGTAAATAAACTTTATTAAAAAATGTTTTGAATTTTCTTAAAAAAATGCGAAGAAACTTTTTCCCCAACCTATTATGTTTTAAGATAAAATTTTCTTTGGCTCGATCAGCGGTAAGTATGGCAAAGTTTTATTTAAAAAAAACCTGAATTAATAAATCGAATCGGTTACTAAAAGCGATTCAGTAATCAATTTTGAACAAACTACTTTCAGGACTTGCGTTTATTTTGCTAAACCTTGTACTTATACGTGCGTGTGTTTATTTGTAATGTAACCACAATTTCCTCCCACAACCAGTATAACTAATTTAATAAAATAAAACAATGTTTATACATGAAAGTAAAAATAAATAATAATATCTATACTTAATATATTTATAGTATAACCGATATTCTCATTGGGGTGTTTGGTGGTGTGCGTTATTACGGGTCATGTTGTATGTAGTCAGTTCATAAATAATTGTATGCTCTTGTTCCAAGTAGTTAGTTACTTATCTATATCTTTCTATAAATAGTATAACTACGACTTTTAGAAATCCTAAAATGATTGGCGGGTGAAACGTAAGTCACAACCTAACAAGTTGACGTTCGTGCATTATACATATACATGAGTTACAACTCATGCTGAAATTCAGGCCTGTATAATTAGGCAGTGATCAACATATCAGCCTTATAAATATAAAATAAAGCAGTTCATAAAAAAAAACTCATTGGACTTACCACGAAATTACCCAAAATAGACGGGACAATTAACATGTTAAATATAAAAATACTAAAGAAATCTCGATATTTTCTCAAGTCGTAACAACCGAAGCAGGTGCGGGTCGCAGAGCTTTTATTTTAAAATTCCGTATCAAAACTGTCCCCGAGGTTTCCCTATCGGTCAAACTTTGATGTCCTTTCGCCTATCTGTCTGACCCCTACAAATATCTCATAAACTTCTTAAACTAGCGACATCAAATAGGACAGATGCAGATAAAACGGAGAAACCTAAATAAATAAAGAAAAAATGTAAATATAGTACAGTATGTAGGCCTACAAGTTTATTTATATTTTTACGTCTGTTTTCAATCCGTTTCCTCAAAAAACCTCGTAGGGTAAAATCCCTAGTGTTTTAGTTATTTTAAGGTTTACATTTTAATGGCTACAACCATATGTCCTACACTGCCATCAACTGGGCACAAATCTTGACTCTGAGTTCCTACTTAGAAATTTCTGACGAAACCCAATAATACTTCGCGCAATTGCGGCCTCCCAACTGGATCTAGGAAGCCTCAAATCCGCCCCAAATCCGCTACCACTTGTGGCCAGTACATGAAAAAGTAAAACAGAATAAAGTTTCAAATTACCCTGTTATTTATGAATGCACAATATCCATGTTTAGAAGTCAGAGATTGAATGTTTGGACATACATATATTGCAACTTTTTCCAACTTTGAAGTTGCTACATAACTTTTCTACGATAATAACTATTATATGTTGGTTAGTTAATACAAACTTTGTACTAACCACCCAAACATCCAAACAGATCTTGATTATGTCTATAAAATAATTATCTTAACTTTAATTTGGCCAAGATAAGCTTTACTAAAGAGAGTATCACTACATAGTATAAAACAAAGTCGCTTTCTCTGTCCCTATATCCCTATGTATGCTTAAAAATTTAAAACTACGCAACGGATTTTGATGCTGGTTTTTTTAATAGATAGAGTGATTCAAGAGGAAGGTTTATATGTATAATACACCGACCTCCACGCGGGCGAAGCCGCTTGTAAAAGCTAGTAAATTATAAATATAAGTCGTAATATAATTCAAAATAGTTTTTAAATAAGGTTTTCAGGGGTGCTTAAGTATCTATCTATATATTAATACATGAAGCAAAAACTTTGTAATTTAGCGAAAAGAACACGGACGGAGTATGAAATTTGGCACAGTTAAAGTTAATGTGGAAGAAGGAGTGCAGAAAGCTAATATTATAAAATACTAAGTAAACTAGCTTCATCTATCTAACTCACCGACCTTGACAATTCAAAAGTGCCTGTAATTGGTTTATTTGAAATAAATGCTTTGAGTTTGAGTTTGAGTTTGAGTTGAGTTTGAGTTTGAGTAAGGTAAGTTTTTCAATGAAGAATAGTCGAAATTCGACCACTGGACTGGAAAACTTAGTCTTTAGTATGCCCATGATATAATGCTACCTAAGCAAATATTTTCCGAACACCAATTTAAGAAATAGTTCGTACTTAATTTAATTATGAAGAATGACTTAAATCTATATGAAGCGAAACTTTCTGAAAATTTGTCGATTTCGCTTATTTACTTGATTTTAAAGACGTACTTTAACAGTTAAAACACTGCATTTCCATAAGTTTTAATGCACAACACGAAAGACCGTTTCAATTAGTATTCCGAATTTCCGTAATGTGTTTGATAGTACTTGACTGCAACGTCCAGTAATGTGGAACATTATGACAGCCAGGCAGTACTAGCAGTTCGATTGCAAGGGATGCAAAAATTTTAGACAAAAATCTTCAGAGTTCGTCATGTTTACCTACATTATTTATTCCCAAAGTATCGGATCCCGCAACAGTCGGAGATCAAAATATTGAATCTAGTAGCAAAAACTCTGACTCTCGGGGCTTACTCTCTGAATCCTTCAACGAAAATACGGGCCCGTCTGATAGTAGTTCGATACTTCGGAATGAACTCATATAATTAACTTTTTCGGACGGGCAAAACACATCGGTAGTAAGTAACTGTCAAATCGTGTTGTCATTCAATCTTTATTCGGGCTCAGAACTAATCTTATGTCCGAAAGTGATACGGTGTAGGAAACGCCTGAAAATTCGGCTGAAACTACGGATTTCGTGATTAGACAGTAGACCCACAGAAATGCACGACAAGAACCGAAAGTTTGGTGCGATTATGCTTTGAAAACAAAAACAGAGTGGTCTATTACCCACAATATTCCGTAAAGTGGACACAATGCATGAGTTACTACCTATGTTGGTATTTTATTTTCGTGTGATTACAGTTCCGTGTGGTGCCGGACGTAAAGAATAGCACCATCCCATCTCTTCCCGTGGGTGTCGTAGAAGGCGAAACTTACTAGAGAATGGGCAGCAGCGTTCTCTATGCATTTTACCACCATACTGCGATCGCCAACCCGCCTGCCAATCGCGCTCACTTGGGAGTGGCGCGAGGAGGCCAAACGCCGGGGCGTAACTCCGCTGCCGCGGGAAATCGCGGCACGGCGGACAGAGCTCCGGCAGGATCTCATGGCGACGTGGAAAGTGCGATTGTCGCAACCCAGTGCTGGGCACGCCGCGATTGCGGCGGTAAGTCCCCTCTTTGAGGAGTGGCTTGAGAGGCGGCATGGCGTCCTCACCTTCCGCCTGACACAGGTCCTCACCGGACATGGCTGTTTCGGGAGGTTCCTGTTTCGGATAGGGCGGGAGGAAACGCCCGGGTGTTTCCGTTGCGAAGATCGCCCAGAGGACACGGTGGAGCATACGGTGGAGGTCTGCCCAGCTTGGGCGGAGCAACGCCGTGTCCTCGTGGAGGTGATCGGCGGCGGCGATCTCTCGCGTCCGACCCTGGTCCAGGCCATGGTACGGAGCGAGAGGGCATGGCTGGCAGTCGCCTCCTTCAGCGAAGCAGTTATGCTCGCAAAGAGGGAGGCGGCGCACGTGAGGGAGATGCAGTACATGCGCCCTCACAGCCGTGGCCTTCGCAGGAGACGCCCTGGGCGTCGGGAATCCCAGGCTGATTCCCGGCCACCGTAGGCACGGGCTTGCGGACGGCGAGTAATGGGTAGCTCGCTGTCCGGTAAGGACCAAGCCCGGGTCGACGGCGCGTTGTGTTCCACGCGCGCCTCAAAGAGATGTCAGCAGCAACAGAGGGGCCCGCAAGGGCCGATGCCTGCCGGGGGTGCGGGTTGTTCGAAAGAGATACCGCCGCCCCTGGCACACAGGCAACTGAGGGAACACGGGTGGGTTTGAGTCAGTAAAAGTCTGACACGCCCTCCCGCTCCACCCAGAGCGGGAGAAGTTATTTGATGATTTCCCACCCAGAAAAAAAAAAAAAAACCCGCCTGCCAAGCGTGGTAATTATGGCAAGACCCCCCAATTGGGGGAAGCCTATGTCCAGCAGTGGACGTCTTCCGGCTGAAATTATGATGATGATGATTACAGTGTTTATTGTTTATTTTCAAACAAAATAATTGTTTACTTTGCATAACCCTAATTCAGGGAAAACAAGAATGAATTAATAACAGACCAAAAAGTTGGTATGTGCTAAATAGGTATATTTTCACAATGAATGAGAACCTAGTGGTATTAACTTCTACAATATTAAGTTATAGTACAACTTCAGTAAAACATTTCCTAATTCCTATATTATTCTAACACTACTGAATGCTCTAACTTACTAAAACCATACTGCCTTTATTCGTACTCAGTTCAGACAGTATGAATTTAACGTCATTTTGAACAATGTTATTTAGGAACGTAAGTGGTTTTTTTTGTTAGGGTGGGAAATCATCAAATAACTTCTCCCACTCCGGGTGAAGCAGGAGGACGTGTCAGACTTTTACTGACTAAAACCCACCCGTGTTCCTTCAGTTGCCTGTGTGCCAGGGGCCACGATATCTATTTCGAACAACCCGCACACCTGGCAGAACATAAGTGGTTTTTTTTTTTTTGTGTCGGTAGGAAATCATCAAATGACTTCTCCCGCTCTGGGTGGAGCAGGAGGGCGTGTCAGACTTTTACTGACTAAAACCCACCCATGTTCTCTCAGCTGCCCGTGTGCCAGGGGCCGCGGTATCTCTTTCGAACACCCCGCACCCCTGGCAGGCATCGGCCCTTGCGAGCCCCACCAGCTGCTGCTTACGTCTCCCTGCGACGGGTCAGCAGTGGCCCCGCCGCCTACCACTTTTCGGCCGCAGGGGATAGGGAGAGCGGCCAACGCTATACCGACACTCCTCTTCCCCTGCGGCCCCACCGCGTCCGCCATCAAACGGTGGCGGCCCCGTCCAGGCCACGGAAGGGAAGAGTGCTACTCAGAAGTACCGGCACTCCTCCTCCGCCGCAGCCTGTAACTCAGCCGCGATGCCTCCCATTCGACATCGCGGCGACATCCCGCCTGAGCTGCGATGCACCTCACCGCAACCTATTTTTTGGCCGCTACGTCGTCGGCTTGGAGGCACAAGCCCTGACGAGCGGCCCTACCTTGGAGTTCCTCTTCGCTTCACCGTGGGAGAGTGACCACGGTTACTGAGCCCCCCCGCAACGACAATGCGGGAACCCCACTGGGGGGGGAACGTAAGTGGTTAGGAATTAATTTTGTTTTTCGAAATTCTGGGCTCTTTTTTATTTAAAACCATTTTATAACGTATCACGAAACAATATACATAAATATAAAATACCTTTGCCATATATACTTTTGCGCGATTGAGTAACAAACATCCAAACAACTTTAAACAATTATAATATTAGTAGGATGTTGAATTAAGAATGAGATCTTCATTCATAATTTTGTTTTTAAACATTTTTCGTCTTAATATAAAAATGAATAACACTTTTTGTTGTTTTTGAAGCCCAAAAATTTTCTGATCGCTTTACACGATAAACTATTGTGCGTTTCAAATTAATCTTTAAGATTAGGCAAAACAACACTTAACAAAACAAGATAATAGTTTTATTAGACAGCCATTTTAATCTGCATCTGTTTTATAATATGAAGTTGTAAATTCATACACCATTTTATCTAAAGTATATCTCAGATTAGTTTGTGAAGTCTTAAGTTAGTTTTTATAAGTCTTGTTTGATTCTTTGCGGTAATTTGACATATTCCTAACTTGGTGTTGCAAATATCTTACCTAGGTAACGTCGAGAGATCTTGAAGGTAAAAGGAAGAATACACCAATGCTGCACTCTTAAATCGGTCTAAGTTTATCTGTGAAGTAGTATGACATCAATCTCAACGTATTCTGTAAATCTGTGCCCACTTTTGCTTAGCTCTGTCTTGGTGATTATCCTCAAGATATCTGATGACATGGTTTAAGGGTCGATATGGATTAACCAAGCCAATGGCCAAGAATTGTTTTGAAGAATCTACAATACCTTTTTACCGCACCTATTAAGACTGTTTTTGAAACCATTGTAAAAACAAATTAGTTATAAAAGAATGGCCGTGGAGTTTCTTCCCGGCTCTTCTCCATAGGAAACAACCAATTGGAACTGTGCACTTAGCTTCTGACGTTTCTTATGTGCCCATGTAGTATTTTATGAGGAATAAAATATTTTGATTTTGAAGACATTAATTACTGTGCTTACTTACTTAGGCAGAACGGTATGATGAGAATAAAATTGGATACTGTAAACACTTGCATGTAAGTCTGAGAATTATTTTACAGACTGGCTCTACTGCTCATAGAACAAACAAAGGTGTTATCAAAGGGCATGGATTGAAAACCGGTACGAATTTGGGTTCCTATCCTTCATTTTGGTTCTTCTTTGCGGTAGGTTCCTTAGGTTCATATTTCTATTTGGTCTTGGTTTCTTAGTGCCGGTTCCAAATACCTAATGGTTCCAATATACCGGTTCCGTATGATCCGATTTAATTTTTTTTTAAGAAAGAAGGGATACCATACCAAGGGAAGGGGAAGGGATACCATACCAAGGGAAGGGGAAGGGAAGGGGGGGGGAAGGGATACCATTTAGGGTGATTTTTGTCTTCTTATAAGGCCTATTGTGAGACACGTTTCAGTGCTATAGGCCATCTCTGGCAACAGTAGCAACACGCACTAGTCAAAGAGTTTTTTCTTGAGACACTGCGGTATTTGAGACGAGAAGCGATATAGCGTAGCTTCCTGAACGCTGCCCAGCCGAGTCGGATTCGACGCATGACCTGTTTCTCGAAGTTAGACCTACCTAACTGGACAGTTTGTCTTAGGTAAACGTACTCGTCCACAACTGCGAATATAGCGTCTCCGATCTTCATAAGAGTGGGTGGTACATGGCCATTTGACATGACCTTTGTCTTGTGTCATGATCATTTTAAGATCCACTCTTTTGGAGTGGTCTCTACCTCATCATCGGGGTTGGAGCTGAAATCTGTAAGACCTTCAGCGAATACCTTGTGGATGAACTGAGTATAAGGAACGCCATCCTGGTAGACACACTCTCGATCTTAACCACGTTACTTACAGCGGACTTATGGCCGATAAACCCGACAACCCGACACCACCTTGGGACTGCTGGTCGCCCTCCCGGAAATAGATCAAGTGTCTGGATTTGAGGATTATCGAGTCTTACCCTCTCTTCGGACGTCAGATAACTCTACTATACCCCATCGTAACCTGCTCAATTCTTCCTCGAGTACGGCGATCTTCTCGTAAGTCCGGAGTGTATGCATGTTGTATGTTGCCAGGTCCAGCTTTCGGTGATGGTGGTAGCCAGATCTCTTCCAGGAATTCTTAGCACCCCTTGCCTCACCGTGGCCTTGACTGCTACCCTAGCCAAGACTTGGCGAGCCGCCGGACACTAGGGGCCATTTGTTATCGGCTGCTTGTCGTTTTGGGGGAGTTTGCAATATTCGCCACATGGCAGGTGGTGGCGACCGCAGTATGTTTTTAAAATGTTTAGAGAACGCTACTGCTCATTCTCTAGTAAGTCCCTTAGTCACTTTTTACGATAGCAATGGGTACAAATAGGGTTGTGCTATTCTTTAAATCCAACACCACACGGACTCTTGGTTTGAATAATCAACACTTACTGTAGCATTGTATGAACTCGTTCGGACTCGCTTTCAAGAAGAGCCCATAAATAAGGGTTCTTAAAGGTTGTAATTTAGGTTCCTGTTCCGGTTCGGTTTCTAGTAACGAACGATTAAATACCAATTAACTAGGAACCTTTTAAATCCCTGTCAAAGGGGAAGCTAGAATTACGACCACCTCGAGGGACCAAGACAGTTTTACACTTTATTATTAAACTACGTAATGAAAACCATAGTCGTCACTCCCAGCGCGGATTAAGAGCAACCGTGAGAGTGCACAAGAAAAGTAGCTACAAGAATCCGCGTAGGCGCAACAATCAATTGATTACCGGAAACTAAATTGGTATAGAAACTATCAGAATCGCAGGTTGGCCATCTAACGCGTATTGTAATATAGAACTGGCAGTAACATTTTTCAGGGTAGGTACCTACTTTCTATGATATTCTATATATTTTCTATATTGTCGATGTCGACAGTAAGGATAAGACATTTCATTTAACTTTTCACTTTTTTAGTAAAACTAGCGACCCGCCTCCGTTGCACGAGTTCAATCTACTAATGTGACGATATTTCAAAACATCAAGCTTTCTTTGTTCCATCTAAGTGAAGAAAACCGTATCAAAATCCATTGTACAGTTTAGAAGAAGAATGCGGTCACACAGGCAGACACGAAATCCGCCTTTGTTTTATGTAAATATTATACACAGTACACTCTTTGGTCAGCTGCAGTTTAATATTAAAAAGAAAAATTTCTTTATGGTAAATCTTTTCATACGAATTTTTTAGTTGAGGTCATGGATAAAGTTTAGTCCAGCACAAACAAATACTTAATTGTATAAAAATCACTGATTTGGTATATTTGTAATCCCACGACAGCTTTTGTTATTTGGTAAAACTTTTGGAGTTATTTGACGTGTGGCCACAAAGATGTAAGGAACGATCGTCTTTTTGACTTCATTTGTTCTAAATTTAATTTTGGTGATATAACTGAAGAATCTAGAAGATAAATTAAAATGACAATAGCGACTTTTTCCTCAAAAGTGGCCTCAAAATGAGCTACGTCAGGAAAATCAAAAGAGGACTTTTTAAAAAGAAATAAAACATGGATTGAGTTGAGTTGAGTTTCACGTTACTTGCGTTCATTATGCTGAACCACAACCGTCTGTCTACCTCAGCTGGAAGGCCAAAGAAAAGCTTTGAAGATTCTTCATTTAAGACCGGAAAACGGAACTTAGAAGATCTCGAACAATCGCGTAGGATCTAATTACAGGATTAGATGTTACAATAATCAAAACATTTGGTGTATTGTTGAGAACGCTGTCTTCAAGTTATGAAATAAACCTAGTGGAATTCTACAAGCTACAAGAACACTGTATCTCAATCTCTATTCGTGGTATTACATCCCAGCCACTGTGCACAAAATACTTGTTCACAGTGACTTCTGTAGTCATCAAAAATGCACTCGTTCCTATTGGACAGTTTCTGAAGAAGCTCAACAAGCAAGGAACAAAGACTGTCGGAGATTTAGGGAACGTAATACCCGAAAATGCTTACGGGTTGCCACAAATAGAGCTTGCTCAACATGTTGATTGTTACATCTGATCCTCTCATCAATAGCCTCCGGGAAGTACCCAAGCAAAAATTTGGACAATTTGTCCACAGTGGTCTTAAAGCTTATTGTAGCTCCTACAATTGAGTTTCGACCTTTGCTACAAAGACAGGTGTCCGAACAAGAAGATTATCTTTTATTGGAAATTTCTGATGAATCTGATATGGATGACTAGTTGTTTTTGTAGATCTTATCATAAAAACGAAATTTTACATTTCATCAACATAAGGCTGACTGTCTATTGTTTTTACTTATGTGTGATAGTTATTGTATTGTTGTATATAGTAGTTTGTTAATATTTGTTGTTTATAGGAATTTTATTTGGATAAATAATATTTTTTCTGTAAATTTATGATATACATTCATAAATTTTTTTTCAAATTATTTTGCGTTTTAATTATAATAAACACTAACTATTATCATATAAGCACTATATCTATAGATACAATTCGACTCTTCACGTGGCCAGACGGCTGGCCTATTTTTCGGCCAAAGAATCAACATTGCCATACAACCTGGCAATCCTGCCAGCTTTTTGGGCACTTTTCTCATTGAAAACGATGCGGACGTATTTTTTGATGCCTTATGATTATTTTCTTTTTTATATTCCTATATATATTATTATTTTAAGCCCAGTAGTTTTTAAAATTACGAGAATCAGGAAAAATAATTATGTCCACCTGGCTTGTTCTACGGGACACACTGTGCGTAGGTAAAAAATTGTTTTGTAGTCACTTGCTCCGTTCGAGTCTTATTTTGTTTATTCCACGGTGGCTGAAGTTAAAAAAGGCCTACGAATATTGTATTGTTCGTATGTGTAAAGCACGACAGTTGAAACGCCCAAATATTTTTTTCGTGTATACCAAGTAACCAGGAAAACGTGGTACAAACTAACTAAGCGTGATTTAATTGGATCTAAAAGCACTAAATATGTGAGTGAAGATCATTTTGATATAAGTTACTATTAATAATATCTGCCTATTATTGATTGATATACCTATTGAGTCGTAAGTTGGTTTGGAAGAACCTATTAAGTTGCATGCTCTGGGTAGGCTAAAAGTCGCAAGAGCTTATTACGCTGACACAGACCACCTAAAGAGCGTAGTCAATTGTGGGAAGAGAGGTATCCACCACCTCCAGACTGCGTAAAGCCCTTTAAAGTAGCCTTTTTGGAAAGCACTGAATCGATTACTTGTCCAAGTAGGGCGCTGGGAATTAAATTTGGCGAAATGGGGTATTTTACGTTTCTAACGGCCAGTGCGAGTGCAGTACTCCAGAACAGACTATGTCCATTTGCTAGAGTGTACCAAATGAACGTTCACCTGCATCCTTGAAGATCTGAAGAACGCCTTTGATGCCCCAAAAATGTGGCCAAACAATATAAGAAACATAGATTTTACCTACCGTCGAAAGTCATATTTTTGGAATAGTTTCCTCGAGCTCAAGTCATTAATTTTGACGAACTAACAACTTTTTTTCACGACATTACCTATTGGATTCTAAAGTCCGCCATGTTGATTTTTATTTAACGTCAAACGAAATTTGATTAGGAGTTTCCTACAAAATCAGCATGGGTATTGAAAGTAAAAGCGTTACGCTAGGGGATCACGATAAACCTAACGTCATGTCATTTTAATTAAAATTCATCCAGTCGTCTGAATACAATGAGATAATAAAGAATCCTACACAGGACAAAACTATGTACCTGACAATACATGCGCCAATAACATAACCGTTCTTGTCAGTTAGATAAAACTCTGACGATTTCCATTTTGTTTTTATAACTAAAATAGAAATAGTCAAAGTTTTACTTTTTGGTGCTGCGTGTGACAGCATGCAGGTAATATTTTGATCAAAGAGTCGTCGCGTCGCTGCGTTGGGGGCGGCTAATGAAAATGTCATCCTTTCTAAAATAGCATGCATTCACTATTGCTGGGCCTCGTCAGCTTGCCGTTTATTAACTTATCCTCATTCCTTTTTGCTACTCCATCATCAGACCCTGATCACTATCTATCTATACCTAGCCTATTCATTGGGACCTTTCCAATGTTTATTAATGCCAATTAAATAACAATAGAAAACCTAAAATATATTACAAGTATAATTGAATACTACCTTTATAGTAACAACATCTATGTTATTTGCACAAGTTAAGACAGTTATTTTTGTAAACATGTAGTCAAATTAGGTACTTCTACATTTATTCATGGAATGTGATCGATGACATTATCCACCAAACAATATTACAATATCAAAATGAACAATCTAACACGCGCCTCAAAGAGATGTCAGCACCAACTGGTAGGATCCGCAAGGGCCGATGCCAGGGGTGCGGGTTGTTCGAAAGAGATTCCGTGGCCCTTGGCACACAGGCAACTGAAGGAACACGGGTGGGTTTTAGTCAGTAAAAGTCTGACACGTCCTCCTGCTCCACGCAGAGCGGGAGGAGTTATTTGATGATTTCCCACCCTCGAAAAATAAAAATAAAACCCATCATGTCTTTGTTGCTGCAAATGTCTTGTCCTCGCCCGCCCTGTTTTGCTACCAAGAAACAGTATGGTAGCGATTTTGAAAGACAATGTGATGGCAATTTAGACTTGCTCCTAACGTTTTTAGCTTTTTTCAAAATGTTTTCCTAATCCTCGATAATAAACATCAGCCTATAATGGTTCCACTGCTTGGACATAGGCCTTTCTGTGAGAGGGAGGGAGCCGTGAACCATCACGCGGGCCTAGTGCAGAATGGCAGATGTCACTTGTCTTCGAAGTTTTGGTTCTAGAACATGTTGGTTTCCTCACTATGCTTTTCCTTCATTGTATTTAGAGGAGTGGTGAAGAAATAATGTATAAGTATAAAGTAAAGCACCAGTGTAGCGCACGACACGGGTGCGTCCAGCACCACTCCCAATACTGTTGAAGTAAGCTCCCTACTATCTGAGTCGAGTGACTCCGGTGGCACGCGTCACCACGTAGCCCGGAATGGGGTAGTTGAACGTAGTACCTGTGTTGTAGTACAATCCATAAGGACTTCGGGGACAGATGGATAGCGATGGCTATGTTGAAATAAAATGCATATTTGTTGTTTGATTCTTGTCCACAGATATTGGCTTCTTCTTAGTTATCGTCTCTTCGGGGCTGTGTTGAGACTGACCAAGTGGCGTTTTTTTTTTGTTATAGCATACTACAGGTCAACCTAGGAGGTAGTCGGCTATATAACTGGACTTGGCTGTGGGTGTGTCCATATATACGGCCTCCTGCCAGGGCTGGGTCGGAATTACATAATTTAAAATTAGCGACGAAATGAAGACTACAGGCTCAGCGGCGCGGGCGAGATCGAGCAAGGGTCGGGGCTTGGGACGTCGCACCGGGCCTCAGTGGGCGGGGAGGATGGAAGGATGGCGTTCTGTGTTTATGTATTTTGAGCGTACTGTTCGACTTGCTACTCTCCTGGAGAAGGGTTGTAGCGTCGTCGGGAATGGTTAGGGTACGCCATGGCCAGCGAATCCTCGCTGCCCGTAAGGCGGTCGGCTGCTGTTATTAGGGGTTTGGGGTGCTTTATAGAAGGGTCGACCAAGTGCCAACAAATTGCACGCCTTTCATAGGAGCCTACTTTACCTCACTTACAATGTTTAGTAAATAACCTTCCTTAAACATTCAAAACACCAACATTGAACATTTTGAGATTTGTTTAAGGGCACAAACCCTTAAACAAATCTTTTCATTACTTCGAAACTCGTGGTCTGATTTACATGATTCCAACTGGAATTTCCGTTTTATACATAACTCTACTATTTAAAAATTAAATCATAAAAATTTGTACATAAACAAAAAATCACATTTTCAAGTTAGTTACGTAATTATACGACTATCCTTACGTTACACAAAATACCTAATAAACTTAGTTTAATCACTCGTGTTAGATTATAAAATGAAAACGAATTACCTATCTACGCTATATAGTCTAATTTAGAGGCACAAACATCTAATTAAGCTAAATCTTTTTAAAATTCTAATTGTTCTCTTACAAAACTATTCTGACTCAGGGCTGATCATTCATAGGGAATCTCCCACTACTTCTAAAAAAATACCAATACTTTGGAATCGGACTGACAACTACAGGTTCACAAAGGAATCGTCCAAACGCTTAGTTATTTTGCATTGTCAAAAGTTAGCTAAATAGCCGTTCTATTACTCTGTCATGATTGACTGCTTAGCTCTTGAAAGATATTGCGGGATGTTAATCATACCTGTAACTTGCTGCTTTGTTCCCTAGTAGCACAGTGAAGTAATGGACAATTCGACTGTTGTCATACACTGGTATTTGTGTTAGCTCTCATGTAGTCTCATTTCCCACATAAATGTATGGCAAGTTTCTTTGCGATTTCCACCATTTGTATATACTCAAACCTCTGTGGTCCCATAGAGTTTTTTGATCCCTATAAGAAATAGGATCGATTGGCATCAAAATTGCTATTTTCTTGTTGACTGTACATTTTTTTTAAAGTTGTGAATGCGAATACAAACAGGCCGCTTTCGTGTAGCGACAACGTGAATTACTACCCTTACTGCCCACTCCAACCTGTATATGTTGTGATGTCCATCACTGCTGCTTAGGTGGATTGGTGTAAAAGCATGATAATAGTCATTTAAAACGTTAAATTCGTAACTGTCCGCCATTTTCTAACCTTTTGGCCCGTCTTTTTACATTTTGCGGTAAACTATAGAAGAATACGAATAAATTGCAACACTGCTCATTCCCTCATGCCAAAAAGCGTGATAATTTATACCCTACGGCTTGCGCAGACATATAGGAAATATCCACGCACAATTTGAACACAATCTATTTAGTAGTTTTACATACATTCAGACAGACAGACAAAAATTATAAAAAATGTGGTTTCGGCATTAGAATTGTTCCCAGATCTCACAAATAAAAAATAAAATATTTTACAGTTTTGTCTTTACTACGATTTTATTATATTTATTTATAGATGAAAAAAATGGCTTTGTGGTTTAAACCTGATCTAAATAAAAATATTGTTTTGTAACAAGGGGTTAAGTGTTCCTGATGTTACTAAAGAACCCTAAAAAGAGCATTATTTGCATAATATATTGGTTTCCAGAACGGTGTCACAATGCAGCCAGGTATGATGTGCTTGGGTCGTGCTCGAGAGGACAACAAACTGGCCTCTTGTCTAGCAGTGCCGGGCGCTCCCCTGGTGGTGGAGGGCCACCTGGCCGCGCTCCAGTCCTGGGGCTACGGCTGCGGCTACGAAAATGACCTGCCTCTGGTTTACACTAGCGTGCAGTATTATCAACCGTAAGTGGGTTGTACGATGGTAAAGGCTCCTGCAAACAGGCGCGACGTGAGTCACGTATAGCAATTTGTATGAAAAATAGACTCACCCTCCATGGCCATAGGACACAGATAAGTGGCGAAATGTGGGTGTACCATAGGTACTAATCTAGCTGACCTCCGAGGAAAACAAGCGTGATGTTATGTTGGTATGTAAAAGTACCTGTGTTGTTACTTTAGGGTCATTAACATTATTAAGTAGGTAATTTATAACTGTCCTTTTTCTCATCTTGACGCTTAGTTGTAGGCCTAGGTTTATCAAGTTATCATTAGAGATAATATATCGATACAGGATAAGCTTTTAACCAGTGCGCAAACAGTAACCATGAATTCAGCATATCATTCTAGACCCCAGCGACGAAATTTTTCGTCGATTATACAAAAAATTCAAAAAAATCAGCTATTCCATACGCGTAGGCATTGCACTTTTCTATGAAACAGACGATTTTTTTTGTATAACCTACGAAAAATTTCTGCGCTGGGGCTCTAGAATGATATGCTGAATTCATGGTTACAGTTTGCGCACTGGATAAAAACTTATCCTGTATATAACTTAAAAGTACAAAAATGTTTATCTAAAGGTATTCATCAGAGAACATATTATGTCGGAAGTAATTAAATTATTTTTATATAAGGCGTTTTTACGCATTAATTACAATATTCGATCAATTACCTACCAATGTAGTCCCAGTCGGACATATTCCTCTCCATATTCAGTGAAATACGCTGTGTGGATATACTACAGCATTTATTCAGAAGCCTAGATCTATAGTAACACTGTGCTAATATTAGTATTGATTGCTTCCGTTGATTCCCGAAACCGAGGAATCGAGAACCGGTCAATACTAATTGACCACAGGTCAGGTAGTGTGGTATAACATAGGTACTGGTTTGCCCGACATATCAAATTGATCCATCTTGGTGTAGTCTCGCAATCACGGCATAGATAGTCTTGTATATATTTACCTTGAGATTAAATCTTTGCTAAATTCCTATGTTGCTAGTGACTGTGTCCTAGTTCGTTTAAATTATACACACTTGGTAAAAGAAAACTTTCTGTTCATCGTACACCTCTACTTATTACAGATGGCTTCTTCATAACATCCCGCTAATACGGCGCATCTATAAGAAAAACTTAACGACACTTTTTGAAGCAAAACGTGCTTACATACTGACGAAGTGGCTCAACATGACCAGAGTGTTACGACCCGAACCATTCGTTCTGAGTGACAGACGTATGGAGACACTGAAGTTGGACAAAGAACTCGCAAAGTTGAGGGGTCGTATATTCGACATAAGAGACTACCTTTTTGATGGGATTCATCACAAGTACAAGACGAGGCTATACGCGAAACTAAGACAAAAGATATTCGACAAGGATTTTTGGGAAAAAGCACAACAGACGTATGTAACGCCGCGATTGGTTCCATTTCTTAACCCTAATGAAACTGAGGTGACTGAGCCGGTGGTGGAGAAAGAAAGTCTGTTTAAGGATACATCAGATATTTCTGACAACGACAGTGATAAATCTTATGAAGAATACATATAGCTTTTCAATTAGAATTAGAATTTCTAAATGGGTTATTTCTACAATTTTTATCGTTATACCTACATGTGTAGTTCCTTAGTAGAGACGGATTTAGTTGATGTTGTTAATTTTATTAATAAATATAGCTTTTGCAAACAAATATTTTCAATATGCACTATAATAAATAAAAAGATTACAAAAATAAGTAAATTTTGTCATTATTGTAAAGTTGAAATAAAAAGTAAGTTGATTATTAAATGCATCATGAAATGTGAGATGAGTTGAATCGTTGCGAGTCGCGAGTACCGCTGTACCGCCCACCTGCCGCTGAGACGAGCGAACGTAGCGTGCTTAGGTTCATTACACACGTACATTATTAGTCGACATTATAATTGCTTCACCAGTATTGATAACAGTTAATCATCTGTCTATCTATTTCTCAAATATGTTGGTGTAGTCGTCCAGTCGAACCGAATACTAGTACATGGAGCGACTGCATATCTGACCACCACAACCCAGGGTCATAACATACCCCTTGCCAAGACTGGCTGTCAGAGTTTCGGTCTTATGGCAACCCGTAATGACGGTCAATGATTTACGAATGACAGCCGGGACCAACGGCTTAAAGTGCTTTCCGAGGTATACACCTTTTTTAGTAGCGGCCCGAAGTCGCTTCTGTTACTGTCGCTATGGGTTTATTTCTGCCCAACCCTTTGTTGAAAACAGGCGTAATTTTATGTTAAATTTCAAAGAAAATTACAATACTTTTACTTTTGTTGTACCCCATGTTTCATTTCTCTTGGACAAAAGTCTTATACGCAACTAATAGTCACTACAAATATACCTGTATTTTGTCTAAATGAAAATAATACCTATTTGTTAAAGAAATAAAGAAATTTAAAGAAATAAAATTATGAGTTCATTCCTGCTTTCAGGTGATGATGACAAATAATAGTTCCAGATTTACTAACTGAGGTATCTACAGGTTCAAATAATACCTACTTAAGTGCTTAAACCATATTAAAACTCCATAGTTCGAATAAATACAGCTACAGTTACGGCGGCATCCATCCGCCAGGCTCACAGTGCTTCAGGCTAAGTTAAAAACCGTACGCTGAATACTGTTTGCCAACCTTAGATTCGTTTTCAACCCCCTTTGTCACAGAAGCTAAGCACATAAGTACTGTGTTTTGTTTTTATTGTAGCTTGAGTGAAAATAGATGAAAGTGTAAGGAAATCTTTTCCTTTTTGAGAGCCACCCTGACTAGCAATGCCGGAGTTACATCGGTAAAGGCCGGCGCAGACTGACGTCGCGGCACGAAACGGCAAAGGGTTTTATTTTTGATCAAGTTATTTTATCCTTATTTCATCGAGTTTAGAATTCATATTACTTTATTCCGATACAATTATACCGCGGCACGTCGTGGCATGCTGCGGGACGCCACGGCGCGTCGCGTCGTGCCACAGGGCGCCGCGCCATGTCGTGGCATGCCGTTTCATACCACGGACCGCTGCGGTGTGCCATCGCGCCAGTCACACCGCGGCAGCCCGTGGCATCCCGCAAATCACATATGTCACAGGATTATGACAGCTAAATTAATTGAAATAAGATTTGAAACGGGTGCGGCGGTAACCAAATAACGACCCAACCAACTTCGGATCCGCGCAGAGCAAAACTAGTTGAATAGTGAGTGGGTGGGCTTGCTGTGGGACGCCACGACGTGACGCGGCATGCCGCTACATACCAGTGTCCCTCGAGCTGCCGAAGCACGCCCTGCCGTGTCGCGACGTCAGTCTGCGCCGGCCTTAAGTACCTACAAATGGCGCATACTGGACAGCTCTCGCTACCATCTAGCTGAGTGGTTAAAATCGTTACAAGCCTATATGAAGACTTTACCTTATAACCAATTTATTTTTAAGTTTTGATTCAACTATATCGTCATCAATAAATTGCATAGATTGATGATGTCGATAACTGGTATTTCTGTTTGTCAGTTTTTTATATTGTATTTTTCTTTATGCTGTTCGTTTGTGTCCTGTCCTATCTTTAAGTTATTTTTTTACTAGAAATTTCGTGTTCCATGTCGCAAAAAAAACCATCGGGATTTACGTCATTTTTCAGTTATTATCTCGTAATTTAAACTAACACTTCGTGGGTATGTTATGGATCACAAAGTAGTTTTTACGTAAGTACCTCTTAAATTATTATAAGTGCTCAGCAAAGTAGGTGGTAGCAATATTTTTAATGACCAGACTTAGTGATAAATAATTTAGTACCCATTTACAAAATTATTCGATTTGAACTTTATACGGTATATGCATGTATGTATATATCTGACGTGTGTGAATGTATGTACCTGATGTCTGTGTTTGTGTGCAAACAGGATAAGTTTTTAGGCAGTGCGCAAACTGTAACCATGAATTCAGCAAATCATTTTAGACCCCCTAGCGCAGAAATTTTACGTCAGTTTTAGAAAAAAAAAATCAGCTGTTTCATAGAAAAGTGCAATACCTACGCAGTCAAAATGTATGGAACAGCTGATTCTTTTTGTATTACCGACCAAAAATTTCTGCGCTGGGGGGTCAAGAATGAGATGCTGAATTAATGGTTACAGTTTGCGCACTGGATAAAAACTTATCCTGTATACTAAACATGTGGGTATGTATGTATGTACCTACCTGACGTGTCTGAATGTATGTATCTGACGTGTGTGTATGTACCTGGCGTGTTTGTATATGTGTACCTAACGTGTGAGGATGTAAACTACTGCAAATACTCTGAAATATAAAAGGGTCAAGTGGGGTACAGTGTAACAGGGGGCACAGTACAACATCAAGATTATCTCTGTCCTTTTCAAATTTTCCTATGTTATCTCTTTACGTGTTTTTTCAATCTTATCGCCGCCATCTTAAACAGCTGTCATCGGACGTCAAATTGCTGGGTAAACGGAAGAAGCCGCGAATTTATGTTTTTTCACAAAAAATTGAGAAGAATTTTGCTATTGAATTATTATTTTTGTTGGAAAACTATTAATTTCTGGTGAGTCAGTATATGTTCCCATTAATCTTCAATTGGTTGGTGTGTAAATAGTAAAGAAAGTTTATTGCAATTTGTACTATACAGTGTAACATGTCATAGTGAGATTTTATTTTTTAGATGTGTTTCATCGAAAATGTTTTGGAATCGGAACGAGACGGGACGTCCAAAAAAAGATATTTGGTGATTATAAAATTTTCGGGAATTATATTGAAAAATTATTGTGAGGAAGATGAATATGACTTCAATTATCTCGCAAAAGTTGTGAAGTTGATAATGTCCTTTATTTTCCTTTAGAATCGGATCTGGTCTTATTTACTCTCTTGTTTTATTTTAGTTTGATGTGTGTATAATCTACTGTTTAAGTGTACTCCATCTTGTTATACTGTACCCAATGGCTGTTATACTGTATCCCACCCCTGGGGCACACTATAACAAATCGGTAGTCTCAAAAATCTACAAAACAAGTAGTTTCTAAGTATAATTTTGCTATAATTTCAAGCCTAATATAAAGGTAAATAGTACTAATTCTATGGTAATAAATAAAACGAAATGAAAAGCGCTTTTTTTTCTAAAAATAAAAATGACTTTTTCGTTACACTGTGCCCCACTTGACCCTACATCTTAAAATGGGTGCAAATTAAGGAGCGAAATAAACAACACTTCTATTTTTTGTTCTTTATTTGGTTTTATAATTGGTTAGGGTATTGTAGTTGTTGTACAATGTAGTTTTGAAGAAATGCCTCGCTATTTCTATTACATAGAGAGATTATTTTTTATTACACCCATGTTTTGCTTAAAGGTATACTGAGTAAATTGATTTAATTATTTTGAATATTTGGGATAAATGCGATTATATTGCTTATATTCGAAAACACTATTATCATACCAATTAAGTAAAATAATTTGAAAAAAAATGTTAATGTCAATCGACGAAAGCAAAACGCACTTTCCGCAGACACGGCAGTCTTTTCCGATGGCAGAGAAATTTTGAAATAATCTCGTAAATGTAATAAAATTGAGTTGACAATTATGTAATAAATAAATTAGTGTTCCACCCGCCCCTACTCCCCCTTGTAAGGTATTACATCAAACAAGTCTCCCAAAGCATTTAATGCTTCTTATGAAAGATTCTTACAATCTAATCGCTTATTTACACTCCCTTGACTAAATCTGGCATGCATGCGAAACAGAATATGGCATCCTTTGCCTAATAAAATTATATTTACAAAAGGTTTTCCTCTCCGAAACAGTTACTAAAAAAAACACATAAATAAACTTAAAAATACCAAGAGTCTGCGCCTAAGCTGGTTCAGATATTCTAGAATGAGTGACTCACTGACTTATACTTTCTCAAGTTGTTCAACATCTAAGTAAAATTCTATTGCAGCATCAGCCTTATCTAGAAACTTCACATTTAAATAAATGCTAAATTAAAATTAACTTGATTATTACCATTTGCTTTCACAATGAGTAATAAGTTAATAGCGAACCCAATACGTTTTGATCAACCAATGTGATATTAAAATAAGGAATGTAATTATATTAATTAATAGTTGAAACTATGAGACAAACATCTGAAAAAGTAATACTGTCCATGCAACTAATCAATCTAATGAAATAAAAATACCCTCACTTAAATTGAAATCTTTGGTATGATTGAAAAGTGAAATAACATTAATATTATGAATAGTTATGATATTAACTACATGATTAAGAAGCTTCGGTGTCAGCTTAGTGCGTTTAGAAGCAGCCTGGTCGGCGGGACATGCGCATCTCACTGGTGGCGACGGCAATCCACTCGTTGCGTACGGAATCGAACCAGGTCAGGCCCAGCGTGTACTTGCCGTTGATGTTCACGTGCTGGCAGTGCGAGAACCACCAGCCTCCTTCGTAGTTGCCAGCGCAGTGAGTGTTCGAGATGTCACGGTCGCGGTCGGTAGCCGAGAATTCCATATGGTTTTGATATTCGAAAGCATCGCTGGCGTTGCCCTTGAATCCATCGACTTCCAAAACGTATCCTGCATCAGCGCTTCCGACGTAGAAATGCTCATATTCAGCATACCAGAATCCGCCATAGATGTCACTCATGTCAATTCGCATAGTAGAGCAGTTGTCAGCGGTTATTTGGTGCATGGACTCTAAGCCCAGCCAGTATTCAGCGGCTGGGTCACCGAAGCCGTGCACATACTCGGAGAACTTCCTGTTGAACTCTATGGAGCCGTTGAATCGGCGCTGAATGAGAGTGCTACTGTTGATGCACCAGGTGTCGAAGGGAGACTGTCCGGGGTGGATGAGATATACGCCTGCAGGGCCGTAGATGCTGGAGCAGTCCCTAGGGAGCTGGTTGACCAAATCTTCGTACTCACGTTGTACGGGTTGTAGCTCCTTTACTTCGCCCATCAGTTCCGGTAGAGGAATGGTTTCGGTCTGGCTGTGGTTGGCCTCGCTCTGCACCAAAACAAGTTAACTTTAGATACTATCAGTCTGTTGTGACCAACAGCGAATGAAGTTCAAACTAAGTCAGGATTATAATGCAATTTAAAACCTATTCCCTGAAAATAATAACTTTCTACAGATAATTGTATTGATTTTGCATTCAGATACAAATTTACTTGATCTAAGCAACTGTTTGGTCAAATCAAGAATCAATTAGACACTAAATTACTTTGTGTACGGTTAGTAAAAATAAATAACGAGAGCAAATCAACCACGTATAGCAGTCCACATTTGAATGCAGCTACCAATTACTTTGTATGATCTCTTGGTAGACCATACATTACTTTTAGATGAGGGATGAATGGAATGAAAGAAAGTAAAGTACTGAAACACTACTGTATTGTCCCAAAGGTACTTAGAGTAAAATGAGCTTAATGAACTGATGGTGTGGCAATGAAGTGAGTGACGCAGCCCTTGTTGGCTGTAACTAGAACGCCTGGCTGACTCGATAGCACAACGTGAACTGAGCGAATTATTATGAATTGAAATGAATGTGTGGCGCAAACTGCTGAATTGCAGAATGTGCGGTTGCACCGTACATAATTAATGCTCTGTTTGCTCCAACGTGGCAAAATATCTATCTGGACTAGCTACGAAAAAGCTTATTTCTTAGAAGTACGTGCAAGCCTGTGCTATTAAGTAAGTAAGTTGAAATCTTCAAAAATAGTCTGGAATGGTGTCATAAACCTACTTTCAGAATGTGGTCGTTGAGCCGGTAAAAATGCTGGCGGGACCTGGTCTCGAGTTCGCCCACAGAATCGTTCATCTTCTTAATGAGTATACGGTCCATCTCCGCACGGTCAATAGCATTGCTGACACTGACGGCGATCGCCTTTACCGATTGGCGCAGATTTTCTTGGTCTTCCTTGAAGTACGATGATGCAGCGTTCAACTAAACAAAAAAACATTAATGTAAAAAACGAGCAAATACAACAGACAATAAATGGTAAAACTTATTATTAAGTTCTGTACAACAAGTTAATTAACATTCTATTGTTTATAAAATCCCAACAATCATATCTAAATCGGTAAAGTACCTGAGTATTATTGTTTCGCTTATGTTCACACGTAAATATGTACAAGATAACGCAGTAACAATAGTCTTACCTGAGCGAAATTTACGTCCAACTTGGAAATCTCCTTTCTAAATTCGGGAATAGTTTTATCGGCTTTGTTTTCAATGCTTTCCACGTCTTCGCGCAGTTCCAGGATGGAGGCATGGACCTTGTCGAAGTCAGACACCTTTTGGGTGGCGTTTTTCAGATGGCCGCTGAGGACTGTGTGTTCTATTTCCAAGAATTCTATTTTCGCGGATAGGAGATTCCAGTTAGGTTCTTCGAAGCGGTCCATGCGGCGTTGGATGTCAAGGATCTGTGTCTGCAGGCTCTGCTGAAGCTCGTCGAGCTGATCTTGGCTGCGAGCCAGTCGCGAGATCTGCGCGTGCACCATCTTGTTATGCCTGTACTTATGGTTGTGATCTGGAACCAGGGGGCCATCTCGGTTCTCATGAGGCTCCAGAAGGATATCGTTTGCCAGATTCATATCAGCAATTTCCTTGTTGTTTACCTGCGTTAAAGAGAAATACATGGTTAGGAATTTTGGAAAAATATCTTACCGTTTTAAAAATAAACACATGAGTTATTAATGTCAAAACCATTTATGTCGATTGCCTAACTTGTAAACCTATTTAGAATACGACCTTTTAATAATATTTTTTAATATCTACTTAGGTTTACGTCAACTAAGATACCGCTGGTGGCCCTTGTCTTTGCTGGGAGGTACCTATACAGAGTGGCAGGGACATCGACGCGCATCCTGTTACCATGCATGGATTTAGTATCACAGGTTGCGCGTCGATGTCCCTGCTAACCTGCATAAATATCGAATCACTCATTTATTCTTTAATCGAGTCTATTGTGATAACAATGTGGTTCACCGCCGCTAGTACAACAATAACTAGGCTAGCAACTTCATAATACCTTCTGAAAAGTCACTTCTGCCGTATATTGTGTAAACTCTTCTGCAAAATAGAAATCAAGAGGAAAATACAGAGCTTAAATAAAACAGTACCATTGGAGACCTATCGAGAGGCGATCAAACACAAAAATTTAGTCATAGATTGTTGATGCAGTAAAAACTACCCGTCCCTATAAATTAAACTCCTCTTACGATGGACTCTCGTTTACGCGACGACATCAAGAGCTGGCTAATTAATTCAATAATATCTACGCAACAGAATTATGGAAAATGTTACACGAAAAGGCACTTAAAACGGTCAATAATTCTAAAATGCCGACGCGAAATATGTCAACACATTTGCTCGCGGAAATTTAATTCAGTTTAATCACTAAATGCTTCGAGCAATCAAATTTGGCATGGGTAATGTTACTTAATCAATATTAACTTGTTATCAAATTGCTGCGTCATAGGTAATTATGTAGTCAGTCGGTAATTATTAGATTTTCCAAAATCATAATAATATATTGATTGGATCGAATTTAACTCACCTTCTTCAGTTTCGAATAAAGCCACAGAATCAGAAGGTAGAGAAGTCCCTATTATTAAAGCTGTTCTAAAACTATAATTTCCGTACACATAAAATCTTGACCAACGACAAGAGACTTTGTCTTTTGGTGAACTTTTTTCGCACCCTATGTAGTAGAACTTCTGTCTTCGCCTAATCTGTGGCAGCCGGTAGGTGGTAGGTGGAGGTAGGCTCACAAAGGCCCGTACATGAGCAAAACTCGTTGGCTGGGGCGGTGTTTGTGGTTGAATAATACAAATACTCCATCAGATTTCTAAGGTTCAGGTAAACACCCGATTATTACGCTTTGCTGCGACGGGTTAAAGAGCCTGGCCGTGGTTTCGGGAACTTAAAGTGAAGCTCTAATAATACACATGTTTTATGAGTGTACATGCAGTACATGTTTCTGTTCACTCCATAACGATACTCATGCTCATAAATAAGAACAGGTATTTCATCATTTTATACGGATACACCTGGCAATTCATTAAGTTTCAGCAATTTATATTCAGGGGTTTGTTTGAGAATGAAGAAATTTTCTACAATGAATGCAGTAGCTACTAGAAGAGATTACGGTTCTTATAAAACTTCTGAAGTAACTTTTATTAGGAAGAAAATTTAAATGAGCTTTTATACTGGAATGTTCGTTCATAGAATCACATCTATGTAGTTGTAACAAAATATTTCCGTAAACTACCCAGATAGGAAAATACCCTTACAAACAAAAGCTTATTAGAACTATGGTTACCTACCATGTTTATACGTGTTCCGATTAAGCCAGAATCCCTAAATACCCTTACAAAAAAAAGCTTGTAAGAGCTATGGTTTCATATAAGGTTTATATTTGTGTTCTGAAAAACCTAATTTATAAGTCTATTTAAGTTTTAAGAGTATTCATACTTGTAACATATTCTTATAGACGTATATATGAAATCGTTATACAATATTAATAAGAGCAGTGGCATTATAAGCGTTTTTACAAGACTTATTTATTGCCTTTGATTCTGAATGAATACTTTAAATACATTTTATAAGTACATTCAATCTTAGAAGTGACTAAACGAAGTGTTTTATTAGACTTCTAGAAGTGTGATTTATCTCACCTAAGACATATTAAAGAGTATTAGCACTTTAAAAGTCCTACAGGCGTCTTAAACCATTCTCTATTACGGGTTATTTATTTACTTTGTTAAATCTACGTCAAAAAAATATATATAAAATCAGGTAATGGACCATTTTAATATTTAGTACATATTATCATTAAGCTTCTATTATATCCTTCAGATAAATTAATAAGTGAAGAAATATACGTAGAAAATATTTGGAATTAATACAAAAACTAGTGTCTCTCCGAGCATCTCGAGCAACTGACACAAACAATATGTCCGATGATTCCGCACAAAATAACGACGACTTTTTTGGTGACCTTGAACGAAGTAGTAATAGTGATTGCAGTGACTGAAGTGGTGAAATATAAAAAGTCATATTAAAAATCTACCTACGGATTTTTTTTAAATATGTAGCTTGACAGTGTGCTTTAATTCCTACTATATATTTAAAATTTTATTTATGTATTATTATGTAATCAATAGATGTTTATTGGTTAATCAGTTACACACTTCGCATTCATCACTTAAGTGGTGGTCGTAAATTGCAAATTTATGACAGCCTGCGCACCAGAAGAAATTCAAATACAATAAAGTAATTGTGTAATTTTGGGCCATTGTAAAATGTTGGGCAGGAACTTTGAAGTAGGATATCCACAGGCGATACATTTTTCACACAATACAAAGTGCATTATGTTCCATGGTCATTTTTCGTTCGGATCTTTTTAACTTAAGAAACCTTCGATCAACAATAGCAACATTGTTGATCCTGGCCTGCACTGTCCTCCCATACCTATTATTATCACTGTAATTTGAAAACATTGTAAAACCCAATTATTTTTAAAAGAGTAACCGTGGAGTTTCTTGCCGGCTCTTCTCCATAGGAAGCGACAAATTGGAACCGTGCACCTAGCTTCTGACGTTTCATAAGTTTGCAGGTTTATGTGAAATAAAATATTTTGATTTTGATTTTGATCGAAGTATGACACAGTCGACATCCATAACTGCAACCATACTGTATGTATATTTGTCCTAAAACATAATGTAAGCGTGTTTACATTGAATTAACGTTGTGGATTAATTAGTTATACCTATAATGACGTGGGCTTTTGGCTTGCTTTTACATAAAATTGTGAGCATGGCGGTATAGACAATGGTTTTAGGTTTGACGTATTTAAGTGCTATATAAACCTAACACAACAGTAGGTACTGTACTGTACTTATATTGTTCTGATAAAGCACTTATGGAGATGTCATAATGGCTACATTTTGATATTATTTAACAAATAATGAAAATAATTTTAATTAATAGACCCATTTTTTAAAGGCCCGTGATAATATTGTTATTCAATTTTCAAAATAACCGCGAAGAACTACTTCGCAACTTAATAATCGCATATAGTGCGTGACAAATACATCAGTAAGAAATTAGAAAATATACACACTAGCGTTTTGTAAGAAAGTGAAATAAAATATAATATCCGACTTTTGATTATTTTCGCTAAAGTTTCAAAGCACTTCGCAACCTCAGGGCGCGGTTTGTGATTACACTCTTATTAGGAGACCACAAAGAGGACTATTAGCGATATCACACTTAATATAGCATTCGTAAGAGGACTTTAAGGTTATCTGCCCTTAAAGCATGCCATTGTAAGTCACTTGTAAGTTTGAAGAAACACTTCGCGCGACCATTACAAGGCAATTGCAAGGGGTACTTATAAAGTGCGCCCAAATCCACACTTATATCTATCTTAATACCTTTAAATGAGCAATTCTTGTATACATGTATATACAACTTGTTACGGAAAGGGTATATACATACCAAGGGCAAGGCTTCTTTGGATGATATCAAACGATATTGGAAGGGTTTTTTAATCCTATCTTTACATGTTCGGAGGTTATGAGAACTTTTAATACGTTGATACCAGAAACCGAGTTTTTCAAATCGCAATAAAAACATCACTCGGAAGAGATTTATCGTGATATTGGCAAGTAACGTAGAAAGTTATTGACCTTCGTAGTGCGGTGACACGTTTGTTATGATTTGAATTTAAGAAACATATGAAACCGAAAATTTATTATCAATTCATAGAGTATTTTATTTTGAGCTGAAACTATGTATAGTGATTATATACCAGTTGTTATCTTTAGTGCTTAAGGATAGCAATAGGATTTGTTACACCCTGTATTACATAAAATCTGAATCTCGGAAACGGCTCCAATGATTTTCATGAAATTTAGTATGCAAAGGGTTTCGAGGGCGATAAATCGATCTAGCTAGGTTTCATTTTTAGAAAACGACAAAAATAAAAAATACCAAGCATAGCTCGGTCAGGTAATGTGTCTGTACATAAGTGTGATATAAGACTGAAAAAAATATTATTTTGGGATATTTGTAAGATAATATTTTGCTAGCTGGATAGTCTAGTATCGTGTCTAGAGCTCACCTTCAAAGGGTACGTAGGAATCGTTCTGATCAGGTGCTTTATTAATGCGTTAAGCACGCTACCTCTTCAACGTCTATAGTTTTAATTAAACTACCCACGATCGAATTGAAGGGTGGACCACCCGGCCCGGCCGGAGCCGGTTCCACGCAGCCGTGAACGAAATCACTTAAAATGCCTTGCACAAAAATAGCAATATTGTCTATTCAGTGTGTCACGTCAGACACAAATATTTTTATTAGGATATTTCGCCTTGTAATCCACTTTACTCGTCTAACAAAAACATGCATGAAAAATTCAGAGATAACAGGTAAAATTGTAAAGGAGATGGAAAGACAGACAAAAAGGAGGAGACAGAATGCTAATGAAGATTGTGACGGGTTGCGATGCCGCAACCTAGCGACGCGGCGCCCAGAATATTCATCCCATTCGACCAAGATTTTTCTTCACTGATTTTCACGTGACTCTTAAAGTTCAGTCCTTAAAGCCTATATTGTAGTTTCTGCAATTTCGCACGAATATGTCTGCTATTAGACTCCGCTCGTAACGAAAGATTTCGCATGCAAAACTTCACGAGAATATTCAAACTCGGCGTAGGCCGTATACAACTCCAGTGCCCCTTTAGCTTTTGCATTCACTAATGTTTACCATCGTGCGAAAGAATAAGGTCATGAGAAAATGTTAGTGGTTTTTGCCATGTTGGTGTAAACACCAAATTCAGTTGAAAAATGTTTTAAACAAAACTACTCTCAGCTCTACAATTTATGTGAGGCTTTATGTAGGTATAAGTATTTTAAATTAAAAGAATAAATTAAATTTTATTTTTCTTTAAACTTAACTTTAAGGAAAGAGCTTTTATTGACATTAACTCTATTGACTTGCGATGAATTAACTATTCTTATGAATGCGGCCATACGAAATATGATGGAACTTTTATTACTTATTTAAGCTTGAAAACACCAAGTTTTGCTCAAATTGCGAGCCAAAACAATAAACTCTTTATGCTTAAGATGAGTAGATAATGCAATTTAAATTGAGTGGCCGTTACCATCTGCTCAGAATACTCGGCGGGTGTAATTAACGTGGACCGCCAGAACTGGTTTCGCCCAGGAGGCAGGAGCTTGTCTCAATCCTGCCGTCTGCGCGCCTGTCCACTGCGGCGATATTGTGCGGCGATTGTTTATTCAGCTACTATTTCGTTACGTCATCAACGTTATCCTCTAGTTCATTTCGTTGGGAACTTCTGGACGACTCAGATTCCCTGGAGGAGTTCCCAAAGTTTTATTACCGCTCTGCTCAATGCTCGTCTATTTTGTTTGATAACATGACTGAGTTATGACAGGACACTTGTTATATAACGGCTATTATTTTTTCATTAGAGTAGATAATTCTTGATCTACATTTTTTTTTAATAATGAAGTAACGTCGACCTGCATTGAGATATTAGGAGTGGTTCAATGTTCCTACATTCATTATTCTGTGTTATTGTTTTCCTTTTGCTGAGACTTGGCTGAGTTATAACGAAAAAGTGCCAATTTCGTGCGGTTCCTTAAATTACAGCCAAAGGGGCCCGTTTTAGTTAATTATCACACAGCAGATACGTTACCTGTCTTGGTGAATGTTTTATCATACTTCCGTATTTTTTATGGAGGATATCAAAGGTGCGTTCAACACGATGTTATGTTGAAAGCTGCTACCGATCTACACTTTAGGCATAAATTAATACACGGCCTATTTTGGTCATCGAGTGGTGAGCAGGATAATGGAAACCTTCTCACTTAAGGATGCATGACAGCTGGTGTGGCCGCTCCGCTCGCCGGGCAGCGTTCGACGACTACCTAGTTTGTATTTTGAGCACATCACATGTAGCAGATGGAAAAACTGACAATTATATTTTTTTAATAAATAGTTTACATAAAGTAAGTATTAACGTGGTTTTAGTAAAACGCTAATATACGAACTTATACCAACTCTTGGTCCAGTTTGTGCACAAACACATTTACATGTGTGCAAGTGGCAAACGCAAACTCACTCAAAACATTTATTTCATACAAACCATTGAAACCAGTGATTCAAAAATGAGGACAGAAATGCATAGTATTTTGTAAGGCCCGATCACACATGTCGAAACCACACCACACTACAACAACACCTCGTGGACGGGCGCTTGTTTGCATGAAAGTGAATAGCCTTTTTACTTTTACCAATTGTACCGTCAAAATTAACCGTGTGAGCAGTACCCACCACATCAAGGCATTTCACAGCCAAACAGCCGCAACGCAAACACAACGTTGCATCGACGCGACGACACTGTCACAGCATAACCACATTGCAACTACCAACTTACTGAACTATCCAGGATTCGAACAGTTTGAAATATGAATCTATTTTCCCATTCTAAAGCGTAGTAGGTTCCTACGGAGAAGAACGGGCAAGAAACTCCATGGGCGCTCTTTACATAGTAATAATTATGAAGTATATTTAATATGCATCCACCTGATTCCACCGTTATGCTATACATTAATATGCATTCTAGTCTTTTAAAGCTGATTAAAAGTACACTTAGGGTTTCCATCTCGAAGATAACTTTGAGCCTCTTATTCCTTTATGTTTATAGGTTAGCATCAAAAGTAATACCAGGTTTTCACGATGACTGCGTTATTGAAAATGTAATCCTTGCTATTGAAAGGTGAATTAATTGATGAATGAATAGCATTGGCTAGTATTGAATTTTCAGAAGTAGAAGCTATTTTAATTGGACTAACGCTGTTCGTCTCGATATTCATTAATATTGAATGCGAGTGACCATTGACTTTGAACCGTTCGCTATACTTTATGGATGCCATTCATCAGTATTTAGATAGGGACTGACTACGAAACCCTAAGTATAGTTCGACCCTCAATGAACCGTTTTTTTTAAATCGTGTTCAGAAGCTTTGCGCCTGAGGTAATATGGTTTATTTCCGTTCTGATTTTTCATTTCATTTTTGAACTACGTACTAACGAGATATACATATAAAACAGCAATTTCATGCGAATTTCTTTTAGACGTTGTATTACTTTTTATTTTTAACCGACTTCAAAAAAAGGAGGAGGTTCTCAATTCGTCTGTATGATTTTTTATGTTTGTTATCTCATAACTTTCGACTGGGTGAACCGATTTTGACGATTTTGCTTCCCGTGTGGTCCCATTTCAATTTCATATAGATCTGATGATGCGTTTCGGAGACAGGCAACGGGACTCTTCAAAAAATAACAGTAAATGAACCGCGATTGCTGCTATCGCATAAATATGCAGTGTTTTGACACCAAGGATGACGAAATTTCGAATTAGTGGGGTTCTATAACTAAGGGGAGGTACTATAACTAAGAAGTGAAAAATAAAAACTTTTTCAAAAAAAAAAACAACAGACTTCCGAAAAAACACTACAAAGTGACAAATAACTTTAATTTCGGAAGGCGGTGACAAAAAATTTAAATACATATCCAAAGTCACCGCCTTCCGAAATCAAGTTGTTTTTCACTTTGTAGTGTTTTTTCAGAAGTCGGTTGCTTTTTTTTTAGTTTTTACGTCTATTCTTATATTCTTAGGAAATCACTAAACCCTAGTCTAATGTGAAATCTGTTCTGGTTCTACAAATTTTTTTTTTTATTACTTTTCACTTTTTTCCCTTTAAATGTAGGGCACAGATCAAAACTCTATTTAAATTGAATAATACATGAAACGTTGGTGAATTGTTTATGTACAGCCTTCTAGACATAACACATTTTTTATTGGCTTGCCTAGTTTGGGGCCAATGTAAAATCTGTGTGAATGTTTTTTAGCAATAAATTTTTAATAATTTAATTTATTTTAAATTATATACGACATATTTCCAGAAGGGCTCGTATGCTATTTCTCATTCTCGATACTATACTTAATTATTTTTCTTTTTATCGAAACGAAAACCGGCAACTAAATTATATCAGAACCCTAAAAGTATAGTACCTACCTAATGTATCTATGTACTTTTTGAATATGTTTCGCATAATATTGAAAATTATTGCAGTGGTAACACGATTACTTATTTAATTTTAATTCCTTGACAATGAATTTATTCTTAATGAAACAGTTATGGAATACCGCTGTACTGTTTCATTCGCTTTATCTTGCTAGCATATCGAGGGATGAAAGGCTATTTGTTTGAAGCGACATTTTACGAAGTTTACAGCAGATCCATTGAAAAATTTAAAAAAAAAACCATTTAAAAAAGCTTTTTTAGATGTTTTTTTTTCGAAGTTTTGTAACAAAAACGTCAAGTTAGGCACTTGAAGGTTTTGTTTCAAATGTTTAGAGTTACCTACCTATTTAAAAATGATTAAGAGAGAGAGGTTGCTTAGAGAGGTGCCTTATCTCTTTCATGTATACTGCCGCTGGAACAGCTGACGCATTTACAAAAATAATTACGAAGAAAATAATTTATAACAAATAGACATAGAACAGAAAAACAAAAAAATTCAACCAAAATCCAGAACTTTTTATGGATTTAGGTTACCATTAGGAACTAAATTCATTTTCTAATGGAATTCACGATTTTTCCGATTTCGCTGATTTGCGTGATTTTATAGACGCGATTTTATAGTTAAAATACTGTATCTTTATTAGTTTTAATGCGTGGTGCATTAAAGATAATTTCAATCAATATCAAATGAATGAGCTATTTTTCTCTTACTTCGATTCGATCGAGACATGGCCTGTACTGCGGTGCCTTCCACGGTGCCAGATCGACTATCGATATATCGAGGTGCTGACGTATCTGTACGAAAACACCACTATGTCAGTCCGACTCCAGGACCAGATCTCGAAACCTATTCTTCTGCAGCGAGGTGTTAGACAGGGAGACGTTATCTCTCCGAAACTGTTCATCGCTGCACTGGAGGATGTCTTTAAGGTTCTGGACTGGAAATTGGCTGACGGCAAAATGGTTGAAGCGACATTGAAAACTGTTAGTAGTGGAAAGAAAATTGTATGAATACACTTTTCATCTAGACTTAGCTATATTGAAAAAGCTTTATCTACCATCCAACTGAAACTGTAGGACGAGAAAAACGGCTCATGCTCCGATTATCAATGTTTGTGTACAGCTTAAATGAAGTACTAAGAAAATATGGCAAATTTAATGTCGGGTCATACATCAAGTTCGAGAATTTATAGTATCTGTTTATCACTGATCCTCAATTTTAGTATATGTACTGCCGAAGCAAGTACATATACTAAAATTGGAACGATACAGAGAAGGTTAGCATGGCCCCTGCGCAAGGATGACAGTCAAAATCGTGAAGCGTAAGTACAGTATCAGTAATAAAAGATACTAGTGCAGCGTAAGTACAGTATCAGTAATAAACAGATACTATAAATTATGCACTAAAATTGCATTGTCTTAAGCGCCAAATAAGTGCTCAGAAATGTACGAAACCCGGCCTATCCGACGCAGAAAAATTCGCTGAATCCGATTAAGTATGTAACTCAATATCGTACAAAATGTCGCTTCAAATAAATAGCCTTTCACCCCTCGATATGAAATATGTCAAGTCAGCGTAATGCAGTTGAATACAAGTATTTTATCTAAAGCGATAACCTATCTGATATCCACAACCAACTGGGTAAGACGGTACCCCTACGTGAGACTGGTGATCCTACTTTTGGGTTTCTGACTACCCGTACTTAACAACTGTCTCAAAGATCCACGAATGACAGCCGGTACCAACGGCTTAACATGATATCCCAGGAATATTGTATGCAATGTACTCAAGTTCAGTTTGGTAGTTTGAAAAGCAAATAGATGTGTCATAATTTATTATTCCAGCTTTAAAACAGAAATTGCAGTAAGTAAATAACACAATTCAACACGGTAGATAACGGAATAAAACTTGATCGAAACATTTGCATTTGGCTTCCCTGCCCGGCTGTCAATTAATTTAGTCATAAATTCAATGCAAAATACATAGTTGACAATAAACGAATTATCGCCGAAAGTTTAAGTATTCAGATCAGCTCCGAAGTTTGTGAAATTGGTTTTAATTGAGGAACATATTATTGTACGGAACCATAATTTCATTAATTACTTTAACCTTTATTGATAAAATCTGGTTTAACATGGCTCCCCTCGCTTAAATTAATATTGGGTATTTTTTCAATCACTGTAGCTAAGTTAAATTTCAAATCTAAAGCGGAAAACTAGATGCTATTCCGGAAAGAAAAATATTTCACGTTTTACTACCGAAGATAAAAGCTTAATTACAGTCTTCAAATAAATAAAAGTAATAAATAAAAGGTAAAATAAAAACAGAAGATAGCTAAATAAATTCTCTTGCTAAATCTTTAATAGATACGCCTCTTCTGGCCTCCCAGCGATTTTTAAGAGTGATTTGAATATTCTTGACACAGTTTCTCTCAAGATGTCGCATGCCCATGAATTTAATGAGTCTTCGTCAGGTGTTGTAGGTACTGATTGCGACTTGTGAGAGTGCACTTATTTACTTTTTGGATCCTAAGGACGACATTTTTTACTCATTAGAATTTTTAAACCGACCCGTGGACTTTGTCTTCAACCTTATTTAAACTGTTGCTTATTAGAAATTGTGTTGACAAAGACATGCCACCTATACATCTATACTATAACCTTCCTTCTTGTTCCCCTAATGACGTAGGGTCAGCATCTAGTCTGCTCAAATGACCTCCACAACCTAATTACCTACATACTGTGTAAAACCTATCTAACAAAATTGTCTTAGGATAGGTCGGAACAACAATGCTACAATGAAAAAAACCTGCCTGTTGTAACAATTAGTTTACAAGACAATAAACCCAGCAATTTGCATGTTTTTCCATTAAATTCTATTATGTGTTTGAATGAACCGTCAAATTGCCAGTTGCAGAGCAATTACGTTGCAGCAGGTTCCCACTGTGTCGGGTTGCAAACTGACAAAGAATAGTTTTTGACTCGTCGCGACTACATCCGGTCGCATTATGCACGTAAATCGGTTGACATGTATAATGCGTATGGAATTTAAAAAAAAAACAAATCAAAAGCGTCGCTGGTGATTGGTTGTCCTTCAATGATGCGGAAGTGAGACCAGTTTTGCGAAGTTTTCTCATTTCGTTTTGGAGGTAGCTGGCAGCTGTGTTCTTTTTATTATTAGTAAGACTATTCGTTATCTTATTAGTGTGCGCATGGATGCGATGAATGAACGAACTATGTTAACGATCTACATTTATGTCCCTTTGATGAAAAAAGTTAGGGTCCAACTGATACAAATATGGATGATAAACAATAAAAGGTTTCCATTACGAGTTCTGATTAAAAATAACAATACAGATAAGTAGGTCCTTAATCAAGGTCCAATTCAATAAACACCTTATTAGCTATGTAGGTTACAATCAGGGGCATAATTATTCAGTTACAATTGTATTGCAAAATCGAAAAGTCGTTTAAAAAAATAAAAATTAGGAAGATGGATTATCCATCTGGTGTCAATTTTCTTTAAATGTTTTTTTGAACCAAGTATTTTTTAGTATAGAAAACCATAGGTCAGTACGTAGTTAGATGTGTGACTAAAACCCACCCGTGGTCCCTCAGTTGCCTGTGTGCCAGGGGCCGCGGTATCTCTTTCGAACAACCCGCACCCCTGGCAGGCATCGGCCCTTGCGGACCCCACCAGTTGGTGCTGACATCTCTTTGAGACGCGCGTGGAACACAACGCGCCGTCAACCCGGGCTTGGTCTTTACCGGACAGCGAGCTACCCATTACTCGCCGTCCGCAAGCCCGCGTCTACGGTGGCCGAGAATCAGCCTGGGATTCCCGACGCCCAGGGCGTCTCCTGCGGCGACTAAGGCCGTGAGGGCGCATATACTGCCTCTCTCTTCGCGAGCATTACTGCTTCGCAGAGAGGTGACGGCTGCCGATGCACTCTCGCTCCGTACCATGGCCTGGACCAGGGCCGGACGCGAGAGATCGCCGCCGCCGATCGCCTCCACGAGGACACGGCGGTGCTCCGCCCAAGCCGGGCAGACCTCCACCGTATACACCACCGTGTCCTCGGGGCGATCTTCACAGTGGAAACACCCGGGCGTTTTCTCCTGCCTTATCCGAAATAGGAACCTCCCGAAACAACCGTGTCCGGTGAGGACCTGTGTCAGCCGGAAGGTGAGGACACCGTGCCGCCTCTCAAGCCACTCCTCAAAGAGGGGACTTAGCGCCGCAATCGTGGCGTGCCCAAAATTCAACTCGTTGAATCATCATTTCAGCATTTCATTACAAGAGTATTTTGGATGCCGTACTCAATAATAACATAAATTCTTGTTAACTAGCTTTTGCCAGCGGATTCGGCCGCGTGGATGTCCAAAACTATCCCACAGGAACGTAGTACCGGGATAAAATGTATCCTATGTGTTATCCCAGGTTACAAACTACCTGTGTACCAAATTTCATTCAAATCCATTCAGCCTTAGGATATAATATTGATTATAACATCCACCACATAAGGGATCCCGTTCACTTTTTGGAATAACATTTTATGGCTTTAAGCCAAATCTCACACACACGCACGGCTGAAATAAGATTCAGATAATATTAAGTGATGGGACCAATCTAATTATCCATCAACCCTATCGAAATTAGCCACAAAATATAGGCTTCTATACATGGTAACTGCATAATTGCAGAGAGGGAGAGGTTGTGGCTAAGTAATAACAGTTGCACGGGTCGATCGATTAAGCTACGCTTGCCGCGGTTGGGCCTTGGATGGATGACATCTTTACATACCAAGCCCCTCCGTGCTTCGGAAAGCACGTTAAGCCGTTGGTCCCGGCTGTAATTTGTGGATCTTGGACAGTCCTAACGGGTCGCCAGAAAGAAGCCCGAGGGTCTGACAACTAGTCGACCGAATTAAACGACCTGTGTTGCGTGTATTATTAATTTATTACTTATTTATTAGTGTACGTTTACTATGTAGAATTATCTCAAACTCAAATGTCGTGAGGAAAGTTTTGAGCATAAATGTCGATGGAGTACCTATAAAATATTAGAAGAAGACTAAAAAGACGATGGATGGACTGTGTGAATGATGATATGGATAGAAAGGGTGTGATTAAGGAGATGACGCCTAATAGAGGAGTAAGTATGGAGCAAGTATAAGGATGGGACATGTTGTGCCGGCCCCAATTAAAAAGGGATACGGACCGGAGAATGATGATGTGTAATATTTTATTTATAACAAATGTGGGTACATCTTATATATCATTTCAAAAACACAATGTACATAGATTTGGGTATTATAAAGGTAAACGACGATGTCTGTGCTAGTATTAACGGTATAACAGACACCGGCGCAAACCCCTTCCTACAACCTCAAATAACAAGCTAAACCGAGACGTGATGTTTTCATGTACCCAGTAATAATACAATGATACATATATTTCTGGTACAAAACGAAATACGGAATACGGAATTCAAATCATGTAAATCGTTAACAAATAAATTGATTAACTTATGTATTCTTTATCTTTGCTCGAAATAGAAACGGAGGAGTCTTTTATTTACTATTATTTTCATGTCTTCACGTCTGTTTACAATAGATAAATATTATAGTCCCATTTTAGTTTTAATGCTTTCTCGCTATTAGATACAACACGTTTATTAAGCACTATTAAAACCTTTATTCATTGCTTTAGAATCATACTAATTTTATGTGTATGTAGTGAATAACTCTTAATTAAAACGAATGAGGCGCTTAGCCTCATTCCTTTGAAAGCGGCTCCTCTCTTAAACTAATTAGGTAGGTAAGTACAGACGCCAGCACATCAAGCTACAGCAATCTGTCAAATTTCTTTGATAGATTTTCCACTTTATCACAAAAGCATAAGGTTCATGTTCAACTGGGAAAATTTGACAGTTTGGAGTAGCTTGATTTGCTGGCGTCTGTACATAAATATTTAGAGGTAATGTCTACTCAGCAACATGTTACCAGCACCTTCACTAATAAGCTCACGTTCCCACGTACGTAATAAAATCGCGGCGGAATTTTTTCGAGCTCTGCAGGTTTAGCACGACGTTTTCTATTTCTATTTGTCTCGGTGAAAAACTATCAACTGTCTATACGTAAACGTCATTTTTGTCTACTCTTCCGACAACAAAACGCTTGTCTACGGTTCTCGTGCTAAGTCTGCTGGATCTTCTACGCTCTGCTAAGCGCCGAGAATTGAAAATCGAACAGTAAACCACACTGTTCGATTTTCGTCGCGCTGAGATGCACTCTGTTGAATTCTCAATGCTCGGCTCAACACCGAGAGTTTAAAATCCAGTGCGCGAAAAACTCCGCCGCGATTTTATTACTTCCGTGTAGGTACGTCGACAGTACTCCGCTGATATTCGCAAAACCTGATCAAGCTCTTTCTACGCGTCAAGCGATAAAAAATGATAATTGGCTTTATTAACTAATTACTCGCAGTGATCGGATTTCGTGTAGTGAGTAGTGTGTGAGGTCCACACACTTTTTGCGTCCTCCAGTGAACCCGAGAGGTTCCCCCAGGCTTTTCGAAGTTACTTTCTCACGGCCTCCCTATAAAAATTACGTGGGTTGGACTACATTATACGCAAATAGAATTAATAATAAATGGCAGAATGGAAAGTTTGCTTACTGCGTGCCCACACTAACTTCTTGTATTTTTTTTTATGTTTATATTTTGACATTACAGAAGTAGAATGCAATTTTTGTTTTAGATAGATAAATATGTACCCTTTTATTCTGGTTGTCAGATATTGCATGATGTCGTGGATTGGGCAATTAACTAATGTATCAAGATTTAGATTCCGGTCTACAACAATATTCACCTAGATAGGACTTAGTCCGAATTTGTAAATTTTTAACAATTCATGCCATGATGGGAAAACAAAAGAAAATCGTTGAAATGTAGCATACCTAGCTATGTTAACTAAATCTTAAGACTGTAGTAGCTGGTGTCATCCCAATGACTGATGCGTGACGCCACATCGCTTACACCGCGAGAGCTTTCTTACAAGGGGTTCGAATCCATTAAACCCCTCATAACTAGATCCAAGAGCACAAAGAGCGATCAGTCAGTATCAAGGAGTTCACCTACCTACATACATACCTACATAACCGCCGTCATGAAACGTCCTGTGATTTAAAAGGCCAAAAGCTTTTTCGAATTGAGAGGTTTGTATAAATAAATAAATGCCGCACGCAGCACGCCTAAAGGTACAGTAATGTGATGTCACCTACGATAATCACTCCTAGTACTACGATATAAAGGTGCTATACCATTGTTGTTCGGTGAACACTACCTCGCCTTTGTCGTTCCGAATTTGTGGAACCGTGAACGGAAAACGCGTGAAGTACTCTAGAAGTCTCATTCAGTGTTCGCAATCACTTGATGGCCCCCGAGGAATGCTTGAGATGCTGTTCTTCGGTGAGCGCGAATTATGTTCAGAGCATTGGTGGCCCCGTGATAAGGACTGCGAATTGTTGGCCGTAGGTTCGAACCCAGTTGTTTTACTTTGTGTAAATTATCTCAACACCACTGTTCTCATAGCGATGAAGAAAAACATCGTGAGGAAACCGGCGTGTCCTAGAACCAAAAAATCCAAAGCCATGTGACATCTACCAACCCGCACAGGGCCCGCGTGGTGGATTACGCACCACTTCCCTCTCACAGAGAGGACGCCTGTATCCCAGCAGTGGGATCATTGTGGGCTGATAGTGAGTTTTATATGGGAAGAAAAAACTGGTAAATTATTCCGGAATATCTGTTACGTCCTTTTTCTTTGGAATTTAGAAATCACAAAGAAAAAACACGTAAGTACAGTTTTTCAATTTACAGAATATGTACAGGTTAGAATTTTTGACAGCAATACATTTTATGTTCTTAGTTTGTTTTAACACATAGTTTTTACGGAAAGGCAAGCCAAGAAAGATAAATTCTTTTGCACCACCATCGTAATTGGGTCGCCAAAAAAAGAAATGTTAAATACTCCTGTCCCAATCTGTTAAATGTAGCTGAGGAATGATGAGTTGTCCAAACAACGAAATGAGCACTTTACTTTTACAACAAACTTGTACACAAAACCCTTTCTTCATGGTAATCATTATTGACCGCGTAAGATCTTTTAATTAATGAACAAACCACATAAGGAGCAAAGAGCTGAATGGCGTGCAATTGGAGAGGCTTATGTCCTGCAGTGGACTACTGTAGGCTGATGATGAAGGAGCAAAGATTACCTCATCATATCAGCCGCAAGACGTCCACTGCTGGACATAAGCCACCCCAAAAGGGGGGATTTGCCATAATCGCCACTCTTGGCAGGCGGGTTGACGATCGCAGTATGTTGGTCAAATGTATAGAGAACGCTTCTACCCGTTCTCTAATAACTCCCTTAGTCGGCTTCTACGACACCCACGGAAAGAAATGGGATGGTGCTATTCTTTTATGTCCGGCACCACACGGAACCTACAGCCTTCATAAACGGTGAAAATTAACGAGTGCAACGAACGATAATAATTACTTATGTGGTTTGTTGTTGCTTATGTGATTTGTTGTGCAGTTTGTTTAACAAAATTACCTAGTTGCTTGTGTCCACACTGAATTGAATCCCGAGCGGGATGCGGGACGAAGTATGCTCGTGCCGATTGTGTCAGCTAACTTGTATGGAGGTGTTCAAACAGTTGTAACATGACTTCCTAATCATTAACCTATTGACCGCTTGGTATGGTACCCATTGCCGTGCCCCCGGTGCCCAGCTAATAAATCGTTAAATAAATATCTACGACGAATTGGGTCGTGCAATGTAACAAAAACAAAAACCGATCCCTATTTATTTTACCGTGTATACACAAATAATAATAAAAAATGAATCAATAAATTAATTAAACGGATGCTCAGTCAAATTATTTGTCGTATTAATCCGACTGGGGCAGTTAAAAGGCGCAAGGATTTCAGTGTGTCCAAACCTTCATACGGTACACTCAGTATGAGAGTTCCCTCGTGTTCCTCTGTTACTAGTTATATTAAATTCATCATCGACTTACTCGTATTCTGCAGGTTTCGCATGACGCTTTCTATTTCTACTGTACTGTAGTATAGAAATCGCTTGACTACATTTCTCGGTGAAAAACTGTCAACTGTCTATACGTAAACGTTATTTTTGTCTACCCTTCCGACGACAAAACGCTTGTCTACGGTTCTCGTACTAAGCCTGCTGCAGAATTTCCGCATTTAGTACATCGTTTGCTACAAAACGTTATTACCAAACTAACAACAGATTCAAGCATTTGCGAGCGGCTTCACAATGCACGCCGTAATCTAATAATATCACCGAGATTAATTCTAAGCTCATGAAAAGTTCTACTCGCTTCAAGTTTGTGACAAGAAGAGATAGTTATATACAAAAGATAGCGCAAACACGAAGACGCTAATAGCACTAGAACTAAACACCCTTTTCTACCCCACAATATTAGTTTATTCACACGTTTCTCAACTTCATAAGTATTTAAAAAACCTAAAGTATAAGTATAAAGATCGAACCCGACCCTTTCACCACACACAATCAAATAAAACGCTCCACAATATTTAGACGTCCAAATAAAGCATTTAACTCTTAAAATAAAATTCTGCTGAAAAACCAGGAAGAATCGGATATGGTCTGTGTAAAACACTATTGGAATTGTTTTATAATAACAGCGTTTACCCGACCAAACAGATGCACGTTACCAATTAAAAATTCAATATCGACATCAATTATTTTGCGAGGAATCGGTAATTAAACAAGTTACCATAACTAGCAAACCGCCCCTGCTTCATTCAGTGTTCATGACTCGATAAAACATCGAGATTTCTTTATTTGTACGTTTAATAACTAAATATTAGACTTTATCTGCCTAGCCTTTTTCCCAATTATGCTGGAGATGCCTTCCAGTCTTACCAGATGCAGCTAAGCACCAGTAACACCAGTTTACATGGAGTGACTGCCTATCTATCTATACAGGGTGTTAAAAAATTGCGTGCCATAGCTTAGGGGTAGGTTCATTATCGATAAAGGAACCCAGGAAAAAAAATTACAAATAAAATCATAAAAACAATATTGCAAGGTCAACCTAATTTAGTACCTCCTAACTTAAAATAGCAATCATTTAGAATTAAAATTATTTCATTTGTTTACATTTAAACAAATGAAATAATCTAATAATTTAATTTGATAACGCGTTCGATAGTAGGTAAATAATTAAAGCATTCTTTAATTATTTACCTACTATCGAACGCGTTATCATTTTGTCCTTCACTTGTCGCGTCCGAATATTAATATTTTTTAATTTGTAGGTTTTAAATTTGAAGCGTGCTTATCACGCTAAAGTAGGAAGAAGAAATGCTTATAGGTAATTGTAATTTACGTAATATATCCTTCACCCGGCGTTATCGAAGTGTTCGGACGTAGATATTTTATTGCGTTCGATAGTAGGTAGTAGCTCTAGGAAATTATTAATTATCATTTAAACAAAATAAAAAAATATTTTATGCAATTTTTTAATCAATTCTGAACGGTTGCTATTTAATTATAAGGTACTCAATTAGGGTTCATCTTATGATAATTTTCGGTATTTTTTTTACTTTTTTTAAAGGTATTTTTTTACGGGTTCCTTTATTGATACTGAACTCACCCTGAAGCTGACACGCAATTTCTTTAACACCCTGTATAGATTAATACGTGAAACAAAAACTTTGTACCCTTTTACAAAAATTTACAAAAAATTTGACACAGTTAAAGTTTGTATGTAGAAGGAAGGACAGCAGATATCTAATATTTTTATAAAATACTAGTTATTGCCAGCGGGTTTCGCCCGCGTGGATGTCGGTGTGTTATAAATAAAAACCTTCGATTTATAATCAAAGATATAAACCTTCCTCTTGAATCACTATCTATTGATAAAAACCGCATTCAAATCCGTTGCGTAGTTCAAATAGATCTAAGCGTACAGACACGAAAAGCGACTTTGTTTTAAACTGTGTAAAGATATTGTTAGAACTTAAAATTTCAATTAATTATGACCGAATTTCTACCACTGGGGACCGTTATACCTTCCGGAATCAATTTTCTAAGTTTTGCTTAAACCGCATCGAAATTCGTTTCGTATTTTACAAGAACAACGCGAGCACACAGACTGACACGAAAAGTAAAGATATATGGATATAGCTTTAAGGTAGGTACAGTACCGAATAAAGGCTCGTGCAGACTAGCGCGACGCGACGGTCGCGTCGCGACACACGTAGAACAATTTCTATGAAAACTTCATGGAAATTGTTCTACAAGTGTCGCGTTGCGCCTGTTTGAAGGAGCCTTAAGTTTGCTTTTAATGTAAAACATTATTCACTTTTTTCTGTTCAAACAAAACTGTAGGCCTTTTTTATTCATGGATGGCGCAAAAACGCGCAAAGTAAATACAAAACACCGCTGTTTTCACTATTTTTGAAAGCCTTTGGATAACAAATACCGGATTCATTGAATTCTTTCCCCGGATTTTTTTTTTTTGTTTTATAGTATATTCAGTTTCAGGTACTGGCGTGGTGGCCTGTGGCGTTTTTGTCGTTTTACGGATATGGCATAAATTTGCGTCGGTAAGTGTAGCTCCGACAATGATTATTAGTATATACTCGAGTCGCTTTAGCATGGCAATACCGGTAATTGCCCATTCCATATTATCGCTCCATAGGAAACAATAAACTATGCATGGTTTTAGGGTATTGGAACATGTTGAAGATCACGATAGATATTGATTCAGGACGTTAACGGTTTTTATTTCAGTTTTTAAAATAAGAATCCTAGAATACGTAGGTGGGTTAGTGACCGCTATTGCCATGCTAAAGCGACGCGGCTATATTTTTTTTGGGATTTGCATTTCTCAGGTCAACCTATGAGGTTTTTTTTTTTTTAATCTTTATTTATTTAAGGGATTTATGTACACATATGTGACAATGTCAATCCCATCGTGTTTTTACAAATGGTCCAACCTATGAGGTGGTCGGCTGCTTAACTGGACTTGCCTGTGGTTACCTTAATAAATTAAGGGTACCAGCCTTGGCTTTATAAATTAAAACTAGAGCGACTCCTCGCTAAGGGCACACCTTGTGGGGTACAAACTTCGGCTTAGAGTATCGCTGGCTGGCAGCAAGGGACTGGATCGGCCTGAGCGACGCGGGTATAGTTGACTCATTATCATGACTCCGAAAAGTCAGGTAGAAGATACAGGCAGAATCGTAGGTACTCACTCCCACCAATCACAACTTAGGGACAGATATAGGTACCTACCGGTTACCGACAACAACGATATTATCACAATAATGAGTGTAACTAACTTAATGTGAAACTGGTAAAACTAAAAAAATCCACTATTATTCCGACCGTTCAGATGCTTTCTGGTTTTTCAAAATTTCGATCTCTTCACGACAACAAATGAAGAAAATGATACTGGAAAGTTCGTGCCAGCATTACATCCGTCCCTCTCAATGGTCGGAGCTAGTTTCAAGATGTAATCACAGCGAACGGGCCATTACATGCCATCTCATCACTTATCTGTGGGCCTTTCAACTTGGCGGCGTGCCAGTTTCCTTGGCCGGGTGGTAGCACCTACCTATGCTTATAACAATTGTGAGTAATTATCACGGCGAAGCGGTAACGAGCTTGTAGGTCGTTGTGATAAGAGATATTAGCCCACCCATGACATAATATATGTTTTTGGCTGTCGTAGTCACAGACGGTAGCCTTTAGCGTGTTCGTTCGTCACATTTCATATCGGGAAGCAACGTTGTGTCATTTGGACAATGAAAATGCCTGTGTTAGTTGTAGCATCGGGTGGTACATTTGTGCTGTGGTCCTTAGAAAGAGACTGTCACACGAGTATTAAGTGAAGCGGCGATGCTCTACAAAACCAAACTTTTTCTAAACGCGATGTGCCTTAGAACTGTCGTGCCAGGGATGTATCTCGTATTCAGTCTGAAAATTTGTACGTACTTAGGTGTTTTTGCCAAGTGTCATTGAACTTTACATCTATTACGTAATCTAAAAACTTTTTACGAAATCGAGCCTTACAGGGAAGGTCCTTGTGAATATTTAAATAGGCTGAAACAAGTACCCAGCAACGTAGAGATTGTTTTTTAGTTCATTACTAACTAACTATGTTGAATTTCAGAGGAATTTAAATTAGAAAAAGTGTAGGAAAGTATGAAATCCTAGTAACCCTATTAAGAAAGTGAACGTTTCTTGTTACTCAATCACACAAAAATGGCTTAACGTTTTTGGATGAAATTTGGCAAAAAAATAGCTTAGAACCAGTATAATACTTTTTATTCTGATATTTCCAAGGGATCAAGACTTATACGGGTGGAACCGCGGGGCGCTGCTATTCAAATTACATTTGTTTCAAACTGTTATAAACATTGGAATAAAATAAGGAACAAGGTGCACTTGCCTAACTTCTTCAAAGGTTTCAAGAAAGGTTGCAAGAACTGTCTTTAATAGAAAGTTCTCAGTAACACAACTTGATTAAAAAGTATAAACTTTTATGTTCAGAGAAACAATCAATGTTAACCTCATTTGGAACTGAACCCAGTTATTTTCAGTTAGATTCTTTTGACACCTAGTCGATTTTGTAGGACACTTCATTTATGTTTCTAGAAGTGAGAGAGCGGTGATGGCGCGGTGATGGCGCAGTTTGTGTAAACCACTGCTGTCAAAAGGGTGAAGGATATCTTAATGAGGAAACTGACATATCCTAGAACCAAAAATTCAAGAACATCTGACTTCTACCAACACACCTTGGGCCCGCGTGGTGGATGGATTACGGTCGGCTCCCTCTTATTGGGAGGAGGACTGTGTGTGTCCACAGTGGTAACGTCGTAGCCTGATTATGCCTTGTCCTCGTGAAAAGCTGATTATTATCTATGTATTCATTTAATTAGAAACTATTATTAAGCTTGGGGCTTTGAAAATGTATTTTGCTACAGATATTTATTCTCACGTACGTGAGTACCGATGCTACCTATGTTAGTCAAATTAAAATCAGTTAAATAACATAACATCAGGCCATGTTTCCACGACGGGTTGGATAAAGGTGTACCTATGATAAAATTTTTGTCATTTACATAGTTAACTCAAAAAAGCATTTTTTTCAGAAAAGATCAAAAACTGTTTACCATGTGTTCCTGTGCACTAAAGAAGTTATCTGTATACATATTTGCCTTGCAAGTTCTACTAGAAAAATATTTTTAAATTTGTTTTATTGGTCGTTAGGTAGTCAGTTAAGGAATTCAATGGTAAGCATAAGTCAAAACTCCCAAATTTTGACTTAGCTCCATTTAGATCTAGGTGTGCGTATGTTTGAGTCCCGGGAATCCGCTGGATGTCGGAAGCACAAGACCGGTCGAAGTGGAGGAGCTTGGGGGAGGCCTATGTCCAGCAGTGAACGTCTTTCGGCTGAAATGATGATGATGAAGTCCCGTGTAAAAGGCGGCGAGCCTATTGCCACCAACCGGGTACAACCGGGCATCAACCGGGCACGACCTCGGAATCCAAACCTCATGCTTAGCAGTAACGCTTGCGACCACTAGACCAATGAGGCAGACTCAAATCGGAACTAAAATTACTTATATATGTACTGAATATTGCATGGATAAAACTGGTCGAGGTTCACAAAATAGCAGTTGTACAAGCCTCAACAAACATGCCGCCAGCGATTAGTGCCTACTACCGTGTTTATGTAATGTTAACTTTTTCCACGCTGGCAACTCACTAACTATATTCTAAATTCAAAAGCATATCGACCGGTAAAAAGTGCCGGGCGCAACGGTCGCCGGTTGGCGGTTATAATCACCGACCGTGAACAGAAACAGACCTACCACCTGTTATTGCCCCTGTCCTACCAATAACGATCTCACTTCTTAATAATATAGTTTGAACCCCTGTTGCTAATTAATCAAGTAGACTGTGTAAAATTATGTTATTAATAAAATATGGAACTTAGTTACTTATATTTTTTATTGTTGAACATAACGAAATTGTTAGTGAGTAAGTGCTAACTGGATAGTGCGGTGTACTAGGATTGCCACTAATCATAACTCGAACAAAGAGATCTTGTTCGTGGAGTCAAATTGTGTTTTATAGAATAGGTACTCACAACAGTTGACATTAAGACCGAGACCGTCTGAAGCTAAGCCAAATGCACCTCAAATAAAACCCGACGGGTTGCTAAATTAGAAAGCTTTTACTCAAATCTGAGCCTTCTTTTGCCACTAACATGATTACCGAGCAAATGGAACAAGCGCCGTCAAATCAACAATCGACAAATACGCAAAGGGTTCCTTTACAATGTTCGCAACCCACGAGTACATTATGTAAGGCCCTAATCCCGGCCAACCGGACCGTGAATCATCATGGCCCACGATAAATTTAGGGAAAATTGCGCTACTAACGTTTCTGTACAAAAAAGAAGTGAACTAAGAATTACTCAAAGAAACTTGATAAGTAAAGAGTAATATTTTCCATGTTCCTTTAACAATACCTTTTTGTAAGTTGTTACATCCCGTAAAGTCAGTGTTATGAGCTGCTGTAGTAGGGCGACTTTTGTTATGGAAACTTAACAACGCTAGCGATGAAAGAAAAACATTCTCGGCTATGTTAAGCCCTTCAGTTGAAGGTTCTATTAAATAAATACACCAAGATTGTTTCTGAAACTGTCATAAAGAATAAACAAAGTACAAAATGAATTGTTTTTAGTGCAGACATCTTCATTATTTATCGAAAAAAATGACAAAGAGATACAGCGGAAATTGACTATTAGTTGAAAAATTGCATAGTAAAGCAACATTTAATTAAATTATAGTCTAGTTTCTTCTTAACTTTTATAGAACTAAGGAGGAAAATGATCAATTACCTAATGAAGTGCTATTACGATCCTTCAAAAAGAGAATAATTCAACTTGATACCCTGAAAATTTTATTTTGTGTTTAATTGGTGATTATGGCATCGTGTTTTATTGTTCTGTGTACGACTTAGGCTATTATAGGTGGTACAAATTAGGTTCCCATTACCCATATCCCTTAATAATACCGAAGTTTGTAAAACGCTACAAAAACCATTATGATAAAAGATTTTAGTGTTTTTATGAATGATGGTTGATATCTTAATCAATTTGATTCATTTGAATTACCTACCCTTAAAACTACAGTGTTCCGACTTACGTAACCTTACCGCAGCTTCTCATCGTCCTATACAAGGATCAAGGTCACACTGCGACTGCAAACATAATGACTTGTCACTTCATAACAAGCTACTGCGGTGGAGCGTACTGCATCCCATTTATGTAGTTGGCTCAGCAGGTAAGACAGCACTAACTCAATGGCTGGTTCATTACATAGTGGCCGCCCTCATACAAATTGATATTGCGTTTGTTGGGAACTTCTCTTGTCCTCCGTTCCTGAGCTTTGCCTTAGCGCAAACAAAAGTGTCTTAAATTCTGTCTCTAGTTTGAAGTGTTTAGACGGATATTGGGATATTCGTCCACCAATTTAGTCCGACTCCGAAACTTTCCTCCAAACAATGCTTTTAATTTGAACTAAAGCAGGCCGCTTTCCTCCTCCGAGCGGCCACGGATGCCTAATTTCCTCCCGAACGTTTCTACTTCACGGTTTTTCATTTCCGTCTGCGTCAACAAATGCAGTGTGATGTTATCGGACTTTATTTACACGTAACCCAATATAGCAAAGGACGCTCTTCTATTTGACCTGACACATAAGATCTTCGGATAACATGAAACTAGTGGGACACAAAACAAATCCCGAACAAATCGTTTTAATGGATTCAATTTGGTTACGTGAAGTTTATTCCTCTCCAGAAATAAAGGGTGCGATAAAGAAAATTGTGAGATATCTTGAGTAAATGTTCGATTCGAGTAGTAATAGAGCTGTAACCTTTTCGAGTGATTAGTGGAGGATTCCGCATCATGTTAAAATGTTTTCATCGTTTTTGGGGAGCAGATTGTTGGCGTTGTAATTTATCTACATCACCACGTTCGTACCGTGGGCAGTGGGATTTTCCTTAAGGCGGTTAGATACAAATTCATCAAGTAATTAATTGTTGGTATGGTCTAAACGTTTCCTATGATTCAAGTTTCAGTATGAATATAAATGATGTTTAATTGAATTGAAATGATATTACAGGAAACATTTTGAACAAAGTTATGTTATTAGATAAGGAGTATGTGCAGCTCGAGTATATTGCTTCGGTTAGAACGTCCCTCAAAATATGTAATTCCATGTAGTGTTTACGAGCTCCGACACTTTGTATATCTTGCACAAGTAATCTGCGACTAATCTGACTACAAATATCACTTTGTAGCTAAGTTTGGTTTAGAGCTATATTAATGGATCTACACAGACTTTTATACCAAATTGGTTTTTGTCCTTCGCAGGGGGAGCGTTTTATCGATCGCCAGTAATGTAACTAATTCGAACCATTTTACAATCGGTGACCGATGTGCTGATGTATAAACATTGGTGCAAGTGTGCGAAAACTTCTCTTCTTACGTTTAAAACTATAACTACTCAAGTACTATTAATGAGAATCCTAGAATAAGGTTTTGACATCTCTATTTCCATCTAATTTCAACTCAAAGTAGTTCTTTCTGGTCGCCTCCAACACTGACACGAGATCGTATGGAATAGCATAATCATCATCAACCTCTAATGCTCTTCCTGGCAGGACACAGGCCTCCTCTCTGAGAGAGGGAACGGGCCCTAATCTACCACGTAAGCCCAGTGCGGGTTGGTAGATGTAACACTTCGATTTTTTTTTATTCTAAGACATTTTCTGATGATGTTTTCTTTCACCGTTTCGAAATAATTTAGACAAAACAAAGCGCCTGTCAAGGTCCGCTGCGTATGGATGGTATTTTTGGTAATTATTCCAACAAATACAATTTGGTTGGATTGTTTACAGAAAATGTGTTCTATTTTAATCCGTTCACGAGAAATTCTTGTCGATATAATATGGCTACCTGTAAAAAGTGAATGTCTAAATTTTTTGTTTACCGTTTTTGTTATTGTTAAGTATCATAGTGAATCACAGCCAAAACCATTTATAACAATTTCGCTAAAAAGGACGTACCGGATGTTACGAAGAAAAATCCGAGAGAAGTCCTGCGATAAAAACTTATGTGCAAATATGTATGTTTATAAGGACTGTACCTGTACCTACTGTATCTAAACTGATGCATGATTATTAAGTTCCCATTTACCCCCCTATCTTCATGTACTCCTATTTAACACTAGTGAAATAGTTCCACATTTTTGGTTGTTCTGTCTCACCAAATCAAATCTATACTATTATAAAGATGTCAAGTTTGTGAGTTTGTGTGTTTGTGAGGTTGTAGGGGCTAATCTCTGGATCTACTGTACCGATTTTGAATATTATTTTACCAATAGAAAGCCATGGTATTTGTGAGTGTCATAGGCTATATATTAACCCGAAAATTAAATTAAATTAAAACAAACCAGAATTTTTAGTGGTAGTCGGATTTGCAAAGTAAGTCGGAGAATAAACAATCCAACGAAAACGTAGGTATGTGTTTTCTCGTAGTCTCGGTCGGTAAGTTAAGGCGCGGTACATAGTCAGAATAGGCTTCATAAAATAGTTTTTTAGCCAAGGAGGCACGACTTCTTGTCCCCCACTGCATCTGTTTCAACCCCTCAATACATAAAGGTCGTCTATTGTGTTGAAAAGCATCAAAATTCTATGTATTTAAACACAATATCGTAACTCGCATCTCCGTCTCGCCCCACTTTCTACCTAATCCTTTGAATCCTTTCCCCACTTTGACCACGTGGTTATGGAACGCAGGGTGGCTGAAACGAGTACCACCTGCTGTGCAGTAGCTATCGTATTAGGTTATGATTTTCAACGATATCGTTTGCTACTATTACATTTCAATACTTTCCTTGAATGGAATGGCTATTGGATACTTTAGTATATTACTTTGAATGGATATAAGATATCTCCTTATATTATTTACTGCAATTTCTCGTGATATTGCAGAATAGAGCTATTACCTAGTTTCCGATTTTTTGTTCTTATTAAAACAAGTTTCCTTTGCCTTTAATAAGCCATCGGCGATACCACCATCGTTTTCTTCACCCAGTATAACTAAAAAAGGGTGCGGCATCACACACAACAAAAAAAAAAGTTTCGGTTACAAAAACTATTGCTAACACTTACCTCCTTCGTAAGCTTGGCAAGGTGCGTGCGCTGTTCAGCGATCATGGTCCTCATCTGCTGACCGTCATAGCTTAAGCGGCCGACATCCCTTTCCAACTTGTCAATTCGAGTTTCCTGGGTGCGAGTCATCTGAGCCAAGTCCAAAGTCTGCACTAAGGCTTTCTTTAACTGTGGAAAAAGAAAATGTTTTAAAAGAGAATACTGAATTACTCCTTTTATTATTCAGGCGTTCAAAGTTACCAGCATACGCGATGTAAGATCTTAATGGAAGGACGCCAAATGTAGATCGTTTGTAAGCGACAATGGGAAACTCTTCTATGTTCTTGCAACTGTTACATGACAGTTCTTTCTAATTTTGTCGTTATTCCATAATATTGACTGTTAATTAAAATAATCTATCAGCAGATTTACAGATGTCTCATTCTAGAGACTTCGTTAGTTGGATTAAAACGTCGTTTTCCGTCTACAATTTGCCAATTTATTTCATGGAGAGGGAGACGTTGGGGCAATTATAGAATTATCTGAAGTATTTTTCAATATTGTTACATCATAAATGTTAAAATGATTGGAATAGAATTTGTCAAATAACACATAAGCAGACATTATCCGACTGAACAAAAATAGAGGTAGGTAGCAAACTAATTGTACAGCTTATATCTAAAATTATCTAAAATTATAAGAATTTTCCAGAGACAGCACGAGCATTGATCATCATGTTCAAACAAAAACTGTGATGGTTATGCTACCTGCATTTCTTTTCTTTTTACTATGTTATAAAGAAAAGTTGCTCGTCTGGCGGCGAGACATAAACGTCATTTTTGCCATTGGGAGAAAACCTGAATGAGGCCAGCCCAGGAACGTGGGGATTGGCACAAGCAAAGCGGGCCTCGCTTTGGGTGTCGTCAGGCTATGGATGATGATAATGATTAGATATGAAACGGATACCCGGTAACTAACCGATATCCGACCTATCCGGTGGCCTAAATACTATCCGGCCGAATACCGGATAATTTTTTTTTTGTAATAAATGGCTTTATTTAGTTCAGTAACCAAGAGATAATTCTACAACTTAGAAAATAAATTAGTACTCATACTGGACTAAGAGCAAATTATGGTGTATGAATACTAATTTCTCAGCATTAAGAGTTAGCAAGCGGTTCCGCCTGTCTTTGTAAATAAGGTCAGCTTCAGAAAAATGTGTCCGCTTTACACACTGCTGCAAGGTGCTGAAAGATAGATTTTGCCAAGCTTTGTAAAATTTGGGTATTGTTTGGCATTAGGGGCCCACCAAGAATAAGGGGCAACGTTCCGAGATATTCGGTGGCCGAATAGCCGGCGATCCGGCTATAAGGTTGGCCGAATATCCGGTATCCGATATCCGGCTAAACTAAGCTAACCTATCCGTTTCATCTCTAACATACACATACATAATCAGCCTATAATGTTCCCGCTGCTGGGACCCAGGCCTCCTCTCTATGAGAGGGAGCGGGCCATAATCCACCACGCGGCCATCTCTAATAATGATATGGTATTGAAGATGAGTACAAACCTCGTTCCTGATAACGTGTAGTTGACGAAGTAGCACTGAGTTATTGACACTTTCCTCGAGCTCGCGCATCTCAACGCGGATCTCTTCCATGGAGCGCTTGGCCCACTGCAGGGTAGCGTGCTCGTTGCGTTCATGATTGTTGGTGACGTGGGCGTGGCTACCTTGTCTGTTGGACAAGGAAATAATAATAAAGAAAACCATAGACGGATAGATTTTTTTCTGCGGTGGTAACAGAAAATGTGCAATGTCTCAAAAAATTAAACATCCGTTTAATTATGGGATTTATCAATGTGTTGAATACCACACAGTTTTGTGTATGGAATTATTTTTTTCAATCCTTAGAGTTCATAAGTTTTTCTCGTAATTTTATTACTTACACAGACCTACACCATTTGCTTAAAAAAAATCTAAAAAGCCAAAAAGGAGAGCGCGTTATTTAAAAATTAACACTATAAGCGATAATTATATAAAACTGTGCCAAAGGAGCTCTGAAAACGTGCTTGATAAAATGTTTTCAGTCAGGCTTTTCATGAGTAATTTTCTTCTTTCTTTTGTCCGTGGTAATTTTATATGATATATATGCAACCTTTATGCTTAGTATGCATAATAGTTTCATGCCTGTATTTAGATTGGTCAAACAGTTTCCGATAATTGGGATTAATTTGCAATTAGGAACATCGGATTGTAAACATATTTGGTGGTTGGTGGTAATACGGGCCGGTGGCCGCAACTCTACGTGAAAGAGCATATTTTGTGTACGTCATGTTTTATGGTATCGTTTAATTAAATTATTATGCTTATTGATAAATCAATTAATTAGTCGTCGATATAATTTATAAAGCATTGATTTTTTTAAATTATGATGTATTTTTTCAATATAATGATACATGCCTTTATAAACAAGTGTTTCATATACGAGGCTCATGCGCAGGAAGCAATGTTATGCAACGGTGCACAAGCATCGCCGTGTCTCCTGCTGTGGCGACCCTTCCGGTACCATTTGATAATAACACTTACTAATTATTCAATGCTACGATTTGCATTTACAATATTACTATCCCATCGTGTTACGAGTAGTAGAAATAGATATCTAACTACGTACCCGATATTATGATTTATTTTACAAAATTCTGGAATGTAAAATTGTTTTTTTTTAATTGTTCAAAAAGACTACTGGGCAAAGAAATTAATAATGTGATTGTACATCACTAAAACTAAAACTAATAGCGGCGAGGTGTGTGGTGGCGGCGGTGGTGGTGTGTGGAATAATAATATTATAGGAATGTAAAGAATTAAATACAATAAAATAGAACAGCTGAAAACCAAATAAAATTTGCAATATTCCTCCATCTCGTTCTCGCTGATGCATTTTTATATATCTGTCTCTGTCATAACCCGTTGTACAGCGGCTTGCTCTCGTCTATATCAAGCGGTACCACGTGACCTAAAATGACATCATTACGGGATCGCTGTTGTATGAATTTTAGTTCCCGATTATGACGTTTTGGCGCCGGGGTTAGTTTAGAACATTTTTTTTTGGTTGTAATACAAAGCTAGAAATAAGCGTTTTTCTTGTTTGTATATTATGGTGAATCTAATACCCGTAGTACAACTATATTTTTTGGCAATAGTAGATACTATTGACGTGCCATTTTTAAAAAGCGGTGTAGATGCGAATCACCGAAAGGAATCCGGTAGGAGTCGTGTTATATGGTGCTTTCGCCACTGAACTATGTATTTCAGCGTGTTGTTGTTTTAAGTACTTTTATAAATCTGACAAATCCATTTGTATGTATTCCGTAAATTAAATTTGTTTGTGGGCGAATAAAATACTGACCTAAATACGATATCACTACATTTTAGAGAGTGGCATGAATGTAATGTTTAAGCCAAATATCAGATACCTATGCCCAAGCTTTTACTTGGAATCGATATTGATAGTTTATCGAATATCTTTATTTACCTATTAGGTACCGTGCCGACCAGGCAAATGTCAAATATTTATTCAGTGATTGAAGATAACAAGTTACTTCCAAAATGTAAGCAAAGGTAGGTATTTGAAATCTTACCAAATGGCAGGTGTTGTAGGTGGTTATTATTTGCTATATGAATTGAATATGATTCTAATTTTGTTTCATGTTTGCGGAATCACCATAACAGAAGCTAGGGTTTTTTTTTCTAAGACTTAAGTAGTCTGTAGCGAGCTGAGTTTGCATTTGACAAAAGAACAATCTGCTCATTTTATATTATTAACATTTTACAATTTCTTTGTTTCTCTTAAAAAGAACACCAGGAACATCGACTTTATTCAGGACTGTCCAGTTCTCGGAACAAAACGTAATATTGTTTGCTGGCGGTGCGTTTTAGTGCAGCGCACAAATAAGACACAGCTCAGTTAGCAGCAACCGAGCTTTCACTTTGTTAATTATTTTCAAAACAAACGGACGTATTCCTTTTCTATAAAAAAGGCCCTCTTTTACGGGAAATTGTTTTATTTTTACAATGGGAATTAATAAAAGTGTTCTCTGAGAGCACTTCTTTGTATTTATTATATTTGAGGTATGGTATACCTATCAAACGTAAGTCTACATTTGTGAAAGTGCTTTGTGTGCCTGCTATTTTAATGTACTTTTCGAAAATGAATGGACTTCTTGGGGCCTTTCTTCTCAATCCTATTAAATGGAGAAGGAATCCTTAAGAAACCTTTCATAAAACAAGAAACTAAAACATTCAGAAAAAGTTTATATTCAGCATTTTATTAATAGCCGGCACTACCTGGGAAATTATCTTTTTACTGTGCAGCAAGTGAAAGAACTCTCAAGGAAATTTTGAATAGTTACTATTTAATTAGCAGTTTCTCACCCACACTTGAAACACTGAAAACGATTCTGAAATAAAGTCTCCTTACAATAAAATAATATTAATGGCTAAAAATATCATGCAACAAAGTTCATACATTGATTATAAATTCGTACTTTTGTTTCGGCTGCGTCGCCCCCGTCTTTGTAACCTTCATTAAAGTTTATTTCGTAAATCTACCTTTTGTAACATTTCTGCTGACGCCCACTTCAAGTACTTGTGTAACACACTCGTATTTCAGTCAGTTCATATCTAAATACATTACATAATTAGAGGTGATGCGTGTACCTGTCGGAAACACTTCCACGCGAATCGTACGGGGAGTGCCGAAAGTGACAGCTTTTACATACCAGGTACAAGTTCGTCGGGTTATAAAAATCATACTCCCAATTACCTTAGTCTGATGCCTCTCGCGGTCCTATGCCATAGAGTCGATTTGTTACTTTTTCAGACATTAAAGGAGATTGTAGTACAGCACTTTTTTATGGCGGCAATAATCTCCAAACGGGAAGGATAGAGAGCAGCATTTCAGAGGCATTATTAAAATTAACAATTTGGGGAGAGCGCTGAATTGCTTTTTTCCAGGGACTGAATTACCCAAAAATTTAGGTACCTTTAAATTTCGGTATGACGTCATACCGTTAAATAAGGTTTACCGAAATATTTCGATACCGTTTTTATTTGCAGTAGCGGAATTTTGAGGTTGGAAATGCATTCCTGTACATTTCGTTCGCAGTACCTTAACCTATAGTAAATGTATCGGTAGCAGTACCTAAACCTTAATAAATAGGGGTTTTCTTTGACGCTCACTTGAGAAGCCTTGATTGGCTAATTGCACTTTATTATGACTCAGTTATGGTTTTTATTTCCGATCGGAAAGACACGGCTGGGAGTGTAAACCGGACTAAGCCGAGTGCTTACCTAAGGTTTTCATATCGGTCTTCTTTAAGGTTTTTTTTTCGTTCTTTTTATCTGATGATGATGTTGTGGAAAAATGTTTTCTCATAAACGTATAGAGCAGATACGTGAACGCAAGTACCTAGAAGTCTGTGAAGTTTTATTAGGTAGGTACATTATTTACATTTAATATAACTAAAATTACAAGTGCATATGTCATCATAGATGAGTCATCTGAAAGCTCAGATTCAGATGACTCTATCTACGAGGGTCCATTTCTAAGTTCGCGGAATGGGGGGGAGGGGATAACAATAGGTCATTATCGGGATAGCCACTACTTCAGCCACTCAATATTAGTATAAATACCAGGTTTTTATCTTAATTGGATCACCCAACCGTCCCTTGCCCGCAGAAGTGCCAGCCCGCGCCGAAGCTGAGCAAGTAGAGTTAAAATCCCCATGATTAATAATAAAGAAATTATTGATCCAGCCTGTCCCCACTTGCTGCCCTCCCTAAAAGTGACTCCCTGAGCCGAGGCTCGTACCCCGCAGGGGGTGCCCTCAGTGCGCAGTTGCTGTAGGTTTTTAATTTTAGTTTGTAAGCCCTGGCTGGAGGCTCTTAGCCTAAAAACTAAAAGTCCCCGCAGGAAAGCCCGGTTAAGTAGTTACGGCCTCTCAAGGTCAACTACGAGATGCCCATATCAAAAAAACAAAAAAAAAAAATTAATTGGATCATTAGTCTTTGAACTATCGTCAAGCAAACAACTCAATCAGGACGAAAGTGTGAATTATGGAAAAAATCGAGTACCGTGCCGTAATAAAGTTCCTTACCAAGCAAGGAAAGTCAGTTCAAAATATACTGGAAGAGATGGAATCCGTTTACGGGGACTATTGCCCGGGTAAAACCATGGTCTACAAGTAGCACAGTCTCTTTAAACAAGGCAGGACCTCATTTGCAGACGACCCACGGCCTGGACGGTCGATCGAGGTGACTACTCCGGAAATCATTAAAAAAGTCGTAAAAATAATATTGGAAGATGCCAGACTAAAGAAGAAACAGCTTGCAGAAATGGAGTATCGGATACGACAATTTTCAAAATTCTACACGATCATCTTGGCATGACAAAGGTCAGTGCAAGATGGGTGCCAAGAATGCTCACGCCGCTTCAAAAACAACACCGCGTGGAGTGTTCTCGCACGTTTTTGGACCTCTGTTACGAAGATAAGGATGGACTATTAAGTCGAATTGTTACTGGAGATGAAACTTGGGTTCATCATTATGAACCTGAGTCGAAACAGGACTCTATGCAGTGGCACAAAAAAGGCACACCACCACCCAAGAAGTTTAAAGTGTCACAATCGGCTGGAAAAATCATGGCAACAGTGTTTTGGGATTCAGAAGGGATCCTGTTGATTATAAAGATAAAGGCGTTTCTATAACCGGAGAATACTATACTTCTATCCTCGAGAGGTTGAAAGAAAGCATTAAAGAAAAAAGGAGGGGTAAATTGACCAAAAGTGTCCTTCTTCTTCACGACAACGCGCCTGTCCACAAGAGCCGTGTTGCGTTGGCTACCCTGCATAAGGTGGGCTTCGATATTTTAGACCATCCACCCTACAGCCCAGACCTGGCTCCCAGTGATTATTACCTCTTCCCAAAACTGAAAAAAGAACTTCGTGGGAAGAAATTTTCAACTGATGAAGAAGTGAAGGACGCGGTTTCAGCTTATTTTTCGGACAAAGACAAAACATTTTTTTATGCAGGTATACATAAGCTAATTGAAAGATCTGAAAAATGTATAAGGGTAGCAGGTGAATATATTGAAAAAGAAAAATAATTTAGTATTTTTATTTTCACTTCTCACCCGCCATTCCGCGAACTTAAAACGCTCCCTCGTATATAGATGACAAAAAATTAGACCTAGTCTTTCAGTCTCATAAAAGAGATAATAAATATTATAATTATGAAGTAGACCCCGATGGCGCAACTCCAGAACTGGATTCCCCAAATTCACCGGATGTATTTGAGACCGACGAAGTCTATTTTTGTAATACACGTTAAATTGCACGTTGTTATTAGGTACTATGTCATCTCGTCCCTAACGCCGCCGCTGGGTTGAAGGAAAAAATATTAAAATACCTTCGATACTTATCTATTTTTTTTATAATTGATTATTACGTGTAATATTTGTTTCATATGCCCATACCCAACAGTGAGACAGTAGCAGGCTGATGACGAGGAAGGAAATGGTATTTTTCTTCTCAGAGTAGTCTGATAGGAAACGCCGACCTCATCTAGTTTAAAAAAAATATGATTGACATGTAAAAGTGTTTGTACAAACCTACTTATAGAAATAAAATCAATTATCATTTATCATTTATCATTTCACCATGCAATTCCACAATAAGTAGGCAGCGAAAATGTTCAACGCGGAACGGAGCATCCAGCTCCAGCGACGGCAAGTGCATAGCTGGACGTGCGATTGAATCGCCCCAAAACTGTAGACTATTAATGCAATTTTGAATGCGTCTAGAGTGGGAGTTTCGTTTCTATGCAATGTATTATCTATTTTTTTAATGGTATAATCTACTGTTTACAGAGCACAGACCAGTGCTCTATTTTTCAGGGCACACGCCCTGGATGCGTTGTTATCAAAATATTACTGAAAGCAGCGCAGACTTTTGTGATACACACTCGTGTATTGCATAGCTGTTGCGGCATCTCGTATAGTTCGTGTCAAATTTCCAAACTCTGACCGAGCTGCACGACCGAAACCCGCCGCACTAGCCTGGCAATGCAGAATTGACCGTCGTATTAATGAGGCCAGGGTACTCATCGGGAAGCTCATCTGCTTCAGGAAGGGCAATACACGCCCAAGGGTGATGCGTTTTGTGAAGCGGGCGTTCTCGGGAACTACTATTAGTTTTCGAGAATATGCATCCCGCGTCACAGAGCGCATCGACTTCCTGAAGCAGAAAGTTTGTACATGGGCACACCGTATCTGTAGGTATAGGCGAAGAGTGTATCGGCACACTCAGACTCAGACCGCATGTTTCAGAACGATTAACGGGGGGTATACAGAGCTTGGGAGCAGCCCATATCTACTCAAGGTGTGACTGACGCGCATCCACCGTATACTGATGCCACTTATGTCTGAATCTCCGAATGGATGTAAGAATGCGTCCCGCAGTACTAAGGAGCTGCTCCTTATAAACATGGCCATATTCCAACAGGTTCGTAGATCTCGGAAGGATTTTTCGACATGTTGAATAGATTATAAGAAGGCCTATGACTCAGTGCCACATACATGGCTCATGAGGGTGCTGGAGTAAAAAATAGACGCAACTCTACGCACCTTCATGAAGTGGTGTATGAGGCAGTGGAGGATGGTCCTTCTCTATCCAGGATGTCCACAGATCCAAACGATTGATGAACCGATCAGCATTGAACGCGGAATATTTCAGGGCGACAGTTTGAGTCCCCTTTAGTTTTGCTTAGCCTTGAATCCTCTAAGCACACTTCGGGAGAATTCAACTCTAGGCTATCGGTTGAGAAGAGGTGGTCAGGTGATATCACACCTCCTTTACATGGGTGATTTGAAACTCTTTGCCCCATCAATTTGCGACTGATGGAGCTACTGAAGGTAACAGAAACGTTCAGTAGCTCAGTTATCAGGATCATTTTTTCTGTGGACAAAGGTGTAGTCTTGCATGGAAAGTGAGGGGGATAACCGGTGGGGTCCGCAAGAGCCAATGCCTGCCAGGGGTGCGGGTTGTTCCAAAGAGATACCGTGGCTCCTGGCACACAGGCAATTGAAGAAACACAGGTGATTTTAGTCAGTAAAAGTCTGACACGCTCTCCCGTCTCCAACCGATTTGGTGATTTCTCACCCAAAAAAAAAGGCGGGTTTATAGAATCCATGGGAACCCAACTTACGGATTCTAAATACCTTAGAGTCCTCTCCTCAACCGAAACCTACAAGTATTTGGGTATGTCGGAAGCATTAGGCATCAATGCTGCCGACATGAAACAATCGTTGAAGGAGCGCTTATTTGGCCGCCTGAATAAAGTGCCAAATAGTCTTTTATTAGGCGGAAACAAGGTGCGTGCCTTCAACGGTTGGGTCATGCCGGTTTGATGTATTCTTTCGGCATACTCAAATGGACTCAGATGGAACTTGACGCTCTGGATAGGACGGTCCGTACATTGCTGACGACATATCGGATGCATCAGCCACGGTCATCAGTGATGAGACTGCACATCTCGCGGAAGTTTGGAGGCTTTTTAAATGCTAGAACCCTCCACAACCGCAAGATTTGCAGTCTCAGAGAATATTTCTTTCTAACTAACGTGGTGATGCATCGAGGTGTACTCGCAGTGGACAAGGGCCTTACCCTGAACCTTTCTCTTTGGCGAAAGAGAACTGACGCAAACCTGCAGTACTAGATACTAATGATCATAAGGAAGTAGGGCAAGGCAAAGAGCTTCACGGACGCTTTTTCCTGGCTCTCCATGAGCCTGATGTAGACTTTTAGCGTCGGTATCCTGGCTGCGTTTTGGTCGACCTCTTTGGGGATACCGAAGGTTTTGTCTGTGTGATTATGGATGAATTTATCATGACGAATAATTATCGGAAATACATTGTCAAGGACGATACGGTTGACATCTGTCGGGCATGCCACTGTCCTGGTGGATCAATCCGACTTATTGTTTCCGGTTGTTCTCGTCTTGCTAACGGCGAGTACTTGCACAGACACAATCTAGGAGCTAGGATTATCCACCAGCAACTTGCTTTGCAGTACAACCTTGTGGAGTCTGAAGTACCGTATGGTACTTCAGACTTTCGGGCACATACCTGTAGTATTACAGGTATGTGCCCGACCCAGTTCTCGAGAATGGTCACGCCACATTGTACTGGGATCGATATAACACTGACAGGACTATTGTAGCCAATTTTTTAATGTTTTTGTATGGGTTTTGTTAAAATATTTAAAAATATATTCAATATGTACTTAAGGATAACAATAAATGAAATAATAATGTGTATAAAATTTGTATGGTTTATATCTGAAATAAACTAAATTGAATTTAATATTGGTTAAAATATTATATATGTATAATAATATTTTTTCGTAAAATATGACTACAATCATAAAAACATGACATTTGCCCTCAAACATAACTTACAGACATTACAGAGATAAGTTCAGGATTCCTAAGATTACCATAAATCACCAAATTAAAGTAGGTAGCATTATTGTCATTGGTTCTCGTTCATTTATTACGTTGCTGAACGATCAGCGGTCGACAAAATAAAAACATAGGTATTACCCGGCGCACAGTCGGCAAGATACAAAGAAATAAGTAAAAGAGTACCTACAGCAAAATGTACAAAATACAAGTTCTAACGTGTTCGACCGCCGTCTCGCATGTTTTTCAGTACCGAAATCGTATAAAGGTTAAAACCGTTATTTGGCCCAACCTTTATTTATAAAGGTTTGGGTATAGCTCAACCTTTATTTCAAATCGGTACCGATATATTTTTGAGGTATCTTAACCTCTTACCGTAACCGCTTTCAGTCCCTGCTTTTTTCAGAGAAGTTTAAATGTAAATTATATTTTATTGGACTTCGGTTTTCAGTAAAGGCGAATAATAACGGCGGAGCGCGGTTTTGAGGCACGCCACGTGCCCGTGCCGTTAATTTATGATAGTCCTTATAAAAAATCTTAGATGCTGTGTAAAAGAAATGGTACGAATTGTTTGCAATTTCTTAATAGACAAAGCTGTTTTATATTTCAGTGAATGCTCTCTTACAAATACCTACAGCCACAAAATTGTGTTTTTAATTCTGTCTTTTAGTACTGATATATTGCAATTCGATTAAATTATTATAAAACTGGTACCTTTAACCGAAACAGCTGCACAAAATTAGAAAATAAAAGTTTACATTTTTGTACCATATGGCTGCAACACGCGCCTATTTTGAACTGAATACTCAATAATTACCGATTTTTTTTATAAGTGGCGGGATACGCACACAATCGAAGAAAGATTATAAATACCTGCCGGGGTACAAAAAGTCCTCGAAAACCTTTTCATTGTAACGGCAGATGCAAGGATGCCATGTGCTCCTCAATGGTATTAGAAAAAAATCAATTCGAATATCACCCTTATAACAAAAGTGCGGGCGAACTCCTTGATAAACATCGCTTTTATAAAAAAAAGGTTCAAATTGAGCCTTCCGGCCGACCAAGCATTTTGGCCCTTGTTTCAATGTAGTCCAGAGCTTCTTTTAGGCAACTCTAACTATTGTCAGTTGGCCAAATGCCGTCGAAACGGAATGACCGTCATTAGAAATAGCACCTGCCTTCTATTAGACATTAGAAGTTGAATAATGTCCGTCCCTTTACATGAGGCCGAAGGTCCGGATTCCCGAGTACCGGCACGATAGTAAATTTTAATTTACGGAAAAAAGGTTATATTCTAAAAATCAAGTAAAAGCCATACATTTTTATAAGTATAAGATTTTAAAAAAAGCTTTCCCTTTTTGCTTTTTACAGATTTAGCGACTGCCAACTATTTTCCTAATTAACAGAGATAATTAGAACTGAAAATGGTTACGAGATTTCCTCAGCAAAGGACGGCAAAGTAGACTTTAGGTATTTTGTTTAGATCGCCAACAATTAGTGCAGGTGCTTCTCTTATAATAATTAAGTGTGTTATGTGACGTAAGGGACAAATAAATGAAAAGAGGTCGCAAATCGCTCAAAATCCATTTTGAGCCACAAAACAAACTTTTGCGTTTTATTTAGTTTTTTTTTTTCTATAAATGTTTTTGACCATATTTGGTGTAGCGTGCGCACGCGCACCATTTGCTACGACCGGATGTGGGCTCGTAGCACACTACTTCCGGTTGGTATATAAATAAATATCCTATCGCCACCAGATGTTCACCCCCATGCTGTTGTTGCTTAGGTACTAACAATATGGATTTGATTTCGTCTGTTCGAATTTAATTTCTACCTTTACAGACAAATAAAATAATTTTACATAGACATAGTTCCTTATACACAAGCTTAAGAGATCTGACACTTCTAGGTAACATCTGATCAATAGGAACGTTTAGTTTCATTTTTAGCATAGGTAGTAGTTTAGTAGATAATATTTAAATTTGATGTAGTTTTGCTACATGATCACTAAGGCGATGTGGTGGAAAAATTTGCATAAACCTAGGCATCTACCTGATTTTTTAAATATAGGAGGTTTCTAATGCCAGATTGGTATCACATCAATTTTAGGTTAGTAATGCACTGTCTGACTCGGGTGTACTATGCCAAATTGCATGCCAAATAATCTAATATCAATTGATCGACCAATATAAATCGAACGTATACTCGAACGTTCATAATATTGAATAGCAATATAGGTACCCAGTAGATGGATTATTTAAAAGTGTACACTCTGTATCTTAATGCATATTTAATAGAAAACGGTCTCCATGCGGTCTAAATACTATAAATTATTTGGATCCATATTTTCTCCAAGTCCCGGGTGTGCATTCTAAAAATTCCCGTGTGTACATGTATTTGAACAAGAAAAAGCCTTCTATACTTAAACATGTTCATTTCCTTTTACGACCAAAGAGGGGCTGATATAAATATACAGAACCCATAACTAGCTCTAAAATATTACGTTAGCTTTGCGAAAGCGACGTGGAAACAAACGAAGAACCTAGTGTGCGAATCTTTTTATTTTTTTATATGTAAATTCGGCAAATGAACACCTAGTAAAGTTGAGACAAGGATCGTAAGTGCGACGCAAGGAATCGTGTGCCTTACATATATTATTGTAAGTCATACGGGAGGAAACAAGAGCATGTGCCGCTGTACCCTGTCTCCTATAAGGAAAATGTGGACGACTGTAAACATGTTCGAATACGATAACAGATTGTACCTCCCTCCCGCCACCTCCTCTACATGAGTAAACGTTTTGCTTCAACAAGGCAATTTGCCATAAAAAAAGAATAGGTTTGACCTTTTCGCAAATTGCCATTGCAACTTCAATTCAATTGATCTCATTTTAATGCATTGCAAATCTTTTCAATGCCACTGAATTCTTTTCTATTCAATTCAACTCCTTTAATTCTGATTAAACTCTATCTTATCTAAACTGTTCTGTATCAATCTTCAGTTGTGTCGCGTCGAGTATAAAGCTGTGACACATCATTAAGAAGTTAGTCATTTATGGATCAGACACTCTAAGAGGCAGCTGCTCTAAGTACGAAAAAACATTAAAATTCGGGCCCATCTGGTTAGACTTGGCTCATCGCCAAAAAACTTAGCGGATATCGAAAAAGAGCTAATAAACACCTATTTTAGTACTTCAAGAAATGTCTATTGGTTGAGGTAGCAATGTACCTACTTGCTTATTTTATTTGCATGTTTGTTTCGCTTAGTCAATTCGAATCTGATGACTCACGTTGATTACATTTCTGGGGTTTTGGGCAATGGGGTGGTTTTGTCAACTGGATTGCCTCTATTTCGATTTCCGCAAAGCGTTCGACAGGGTTGACAATGACTCTTGATGAAATTGGAGGCATCAGGATTCTTGTCTGAGTTTCTGAACTTCTTTGCGGACTATCTGCAAGGCCGCAGGCAGTTGGTTAGGCACGGTTGCTTTGAGTCTGAACCTTATAGTACTTGCTTAGGCGTGAGTCAGAGATCCGTACTTGGTCCAATGCTTTTCCTTTTCATGATCAATGATCTTATAAATAAGGTTAAATTCGAAAAATGCTTGCTCTATGCCGATGACCTAAAACTTGTAGTTTAAATTGATACGGTCGTGGATTGCATAGTCCTACAGGCGGACATTGATGTTATATATGAGAGAAGCATGGTCAATAGGCGTTTGGCTTTCGTTTTGCGACATGCCCGTGATTTTCACATCCCAGATGTAATTAAGCTTCTTTACACCACTTTGGTTTGTTGTAAACTTGAGGCTGGTGCCTGTATCTGGCATCCCTACACGGCGACTCATACATTAACGCTGGAGAAGGTACAGAAAACTTTCCTGAGATTTCTGTATAAAAAGACGTTTCACTTCTTTTCTTTCATGTACCCTACTAGGTGTTTTGGGCTTCCACTCGTTGGAGGTTAGACGAGGTTTTCTACAGCTCACAGTACCCTGCAAAACTCTCAGAGGACGCATCGACAGTCCCGAACTCCTCGATGTTTTCTGTCGACTATTTGTTCCCGACAAATTCATCGGTCATCGTCAAAGCCGTCGACGCAATCTGTTTACGCCACCGTTATCTAAAACTGTCGCCAGAGCTGCTTCCTCTGTGTGTCGTACTTTAAGGATCCTTAACGCCCTCCTGACCACCTATCCTGAATGTGATCTGCTTGCTGATGAATGGAGCAAAATTATGCGTGTATGTCTGATGTTTTGCGAGAGTAAGTAAATACTAGGTTGTCCTCTATTATATGTTAGTATTTGTAATATTTTTGTTAACTATACCTGTTTCAATCTCTATGTTAATTAATGTAACTGGTGTCGCCGTTTTAATTAACAATAAATAAATAATTGTTCAAAACCTTGTACCAGCTTAGCGCAAAACTGGCTAACTTTTTACTTACTTTACCTATGCGGTAGGTCCGTACTGAAGTTGGAAATGATTATATACGGAGCCGCTACGGTTCTTTGAATTGTACAAAAGTTTTATTAATTAACCAAGCCGTGCATAATCATATAGCGGAATCTGTCTGCTTGTATGCGACGTCACAACTGAACTAATTATAGGCAATCATCATCACAAATCATGTGTGATATATCCGTACAGGGTATCCGTCTTGCCAATTTGGATTAAGCAATTGGAATTGGCAGTCATTAGGAATCATAGACTATCTATTTAGGATGTACCTAATTCCAATCATAGGAATGACCATAACACTAAACGAATAAACAGTGATTATATTGATACTGAAATTATGAAAAGTGCTGGCGCATATTCGGATCCCAAAAAGAGTAAAATAAGTAACAAATAAATAGCTCGGTTGGAGGTACAAAAATAACCTACCGACCCTGGCGATCTTGCCCCGATGTATTACAAAAGTGATATATTTTTTTACTGAAGCCTCTAGAATAATCCACATGAGCACTATCCGAACGTATAATTTCATTCAAATAAAAACTTTAGTATGAGCATACTGATATTAGACATGTGGACTAAATATCAAAAGTTTTTTTCATTCAGCAAAACTAGTCTTCATACAATAATGCATGCATCTCACAAACACATTAATTATACAATAACAATTACGATATGTTCACTATTAACTCAAAACGACGACGAGAACTAAAGGTTGTTGTTCTCCATGTAAAAATAAACTGAGACTTAATAAAAATCGATGAGCAAAACTGATATCTACAGCTGGCGACGTTGAATTTCAAGTATGCAAACGGGTACCTTCGCAGTTCCCAGATGCAAACTCATCGGGTACACGAGATGCCATTCTACCATAGCTACCTTTTTAGCTGCCCTTCATTTTAAATCTTAATCCTCTGGTATAAGGTTTGAACTAGTTTGTTCAACACGCCCGCGATCAAGAGCCACCACTTCTCACTACTTGCAGGTGCTTTTCATAGATAGAGCTTAATTTACTACTAATCACACGTAACCAACGGTGTACCATCTCTTACCATTCTTAGACATAGTAAAAAAAATTGTATGAATATATAAATAAACCCCAAAAGCTATTTTGGTGGAGGAGAGGTAAGGCGTATGTTTTGGAAGTGGCAAGTCGAAAAATGTTCTGTCGCATTAACAACCGCCAGAGAAAATAAGATGCATGTGAAGGGACGCGTTACAAACGGCTTTCGACGTTCATAATTTGCATTACAGCAAGATTTATGGAAAATGTGTTAAAAAATGCCACCCGCGCTCTACAAATGTGACCCTTTTTGATCGTCAAACGTTCACAGTCTGCTTTTACGTGCATTTTGAGATCTCTCGGAAAATCTCATCAAACGGGAAATAAATGCTAAAACCTGACACTGATGATTGTGAAGGAACTTTGTAAACGTCAAGTGTAATTAGTAGCTGAATTATATTCATCAATTATTACCTAGGCCTCGAAGGCCTAGGTAACAAAAAGGCCTCTAGTTTCTCAAAATGTAGTTTCCAGGTTTAGAAATCAGAAAGGTATTTTTATTTTGGAACCAAAATTCATCATCTGCCTACCCTTTTCCCAACTAAGTTAGGGTCGACTTCCAGTCTAATCAAAATTATGAAATAAAAACAGCAAAACCCGAAATAGAATTCATTGGTAAGTGCGCATCATATCGAGAGGCTCGCAAGGTTACATTTTTCAGCAGCTCAAGAAAGAAATAAAAACGGCTATGTCTTTTATAAATCCCCCAAGGGAAAGACGAAGAGGAATAACCGTGTCGATCAGATGGCCTGGTTCGCGTGAAGAGGCCCTTGCTTCCCGATCTCGAACCACTCCTGCGTTTACAAGTTTTATATTATGACACGTCTTGCAAGATTTCAAAGTCTCGGGCGTGAGCCATTACCGCTCCTGAGGCTGCAGCCACGACACCTATTGTAAGCGACGCAACGTCGGGACACGCCTTTGACCCTCGAACGAACTCCACCACTTTATAATGCCCCGCTAAAGGACCTCCGCTTCTTCTTCGTTCCATTTCTAGCTCTGGCTTGTCGCCACTTACATTAACCGAGTGAGCTTCAAAGGTACTGTTTCGAGACACATCTCTATGTTTTAGGCAAACAATGGTAAATACATAATTACGATTTCTCCGATACATGAAATGTGTCCGTTTGGATATTAATGCTACATTAATATTAATCGGGATATTCTCAATGAGTCTGTATGCGGATATACCCCTTCTAGTTTCTGTGCATTATTAAGTGTGTTATTTGTCCGAACCGTCAAGAACAATCACTTTGCAAACATGAAAACCCCGTAATACCATCTCTAGGGCCATTGTGGATTCTGTTTCTGTCGTAAAAATTACTCTTGACCCGTTTTCGATTCAAGAGCTTAACAAGTTTGAGATTGTTTTGTTGTTTTTGCCAAATACTAACGAACTCCGCATCGGCAAATTTTAATCTTGTAAACCTGTTGTTTTGTTTGATAATATTTGGAGTATTTGTTTCGTGGAGGCGAAACATATCTTAGCAACTTAGTTGAAAACTTCCCTCCTCGTAAACTTCTGAGCTTCCGTAGACATTAAAAAAACAGTTTTAATTGAAACAACCTTTTCCGAAACACGCAGTCATGAGGCGACGTGAGGAATATGAGGCGCTTATATCTACCTGACAAGTCTAGCCGCTCAATTTATATCAACCCTTATCCGAGGCGTTAAGGAGACAAAATCAATTATTTATTTATTACAAGATGGATCGTGGGAGTGGAGAAATTACTCGACATGACGCGGTGGTATTATGAATAGGGCGATGTCACGTATTCGTGTCATTTGTATCGTATCGTATCACACGGGACACCTGCGCGCGACCCGCACCTACCGACACGATGTTTAGGTGCATACGACGCTCCTATTTGTCAAATCAGCGAATTTACCTACTGGGGTATACCTAAAGTAGGTAGCTTATAAAGTTAGATATTCGTGATAGTAATAGTTCACATTAATCTTCTGCGCTAGCATCGCTAAAATATAACCCCTACAACAATGTAGCGTCCAAGTCTCAATGCCCAGGATGTTCCAAAAGTACCTAAATTTACGTACCATTTTATAATTCACAAAGATGAATAAAATATTGAGATCTGAAGTCGGTTGAAAAGTTGCAACTCAATTATATATTGTATGAGGCTCTTTTTATTCCTTCCGGATTGGGTTGAGGGCAGACAGTAAAAAATACCATAATTGTATCAAGGATAAAGCTTCCTAAAATAGTAAGGTATTCATTAAAATCCTTGTTTTGTACTGTAGATGTATATAGCGGATTATTGTATCGGTGCCCGCTGAGATGTCTCCCAATTAGGCTATTGTGTTCCGAAGACCATAAGGATCATTAGGATCAGTAACTAAATTAAGGAGGAGCACTACCTATACGCCGACTGCAAGTGATGTCAAGCAATGCTTAGTTGGCAGGCAGAGATTCCACCACAGTTTACTCAGTACAGATCTAATGATCTCTAGAACGCGTAGCCACATATAATGTAGGTAACTATCTATGTTACCCAAATTAAAAGGAACTTTAATATGTTCTTTAAGTTTGAAATATTCCGAAAGCCTCTCGTGAATGTTCGACGCGACGGCGTTTAACTTTGTAATCCCTTACGTATGTACTTCCACTGTTATAAAAAGGAGACTTCCCTGTAGCCGTTTAATTTTTAAATATTTGGTTAATATAAACCAAATTAATCCTCTACACCTAAGTAGTAAAAGTCTCCTCATATGAAAAGACTTAACTACTTAGGTGCTTCAATAATTTAACTTTTCAATAATTTTATAGAGTTTTTGCAAAATATATTTATAAAAGGTTAGCCTGCCTACCAAAAGGAAATAACATAAGTGCTCATAAATAATGCATAATATATGGAGGACCCGATCATCGGCGATAACCAAAATCGTAAAGCCGTTACATTGTGGGATACTTAAATCTATTGCGAAGACCCTTTTGTGCAGTGCCTATACATTACACGTACCTACATATTTTTTCTTACTTCAGGTACTTACAAGGTCTTATTGTGTATTTTTCGCATAGGATAACATTTTCGCGGGAAAAGCTATACCGAAGTTATTTATTCAAAAAAAATTGAATTCCTAATGTAATATTATTTCAAATGAATAAGAAAGAATCATACAGACGCTTTACTTTGTGTTAAATATTTTCATTAACATCATCTCTGCCAATAAAATCGTGAGGAACCCGTTATGTCTTAGAACCTAAAATTCTAAGACTTGTGACATCTACCAACACGCACTGGACCCGCGTGGTGGATTACGGCCTACACCCTCTCACCGAGGGGAGGCCTGTATCCCAGCAGTGGGAACATTATAGGCTGATTATTATGATAGTTACGGTAAATAAAAAGAAATAAAAAATACTTAATTCGCAAAATAAAAATCATCATCATCATTTGCCTAGCCTTTTCCCAGCTATGTTGGGGTCGGCTCCAAGTCTAACCGGATGCAGCTGAATACCAGTGCTTTACATGGAGCAACTGCCTATCTGACCTCCACAACCCATTAACTGGGTAATACGATACCTCTTAGTAAGACTGGTTGTCAGAATTTCGGGCTTCTGACGACCCGTAACGACTGTCAAAGGTGCACAAATGATAGCCGAGACCAATTGCTTAATGTGCTGTCCGAGGCACGGAGGGGTCTTGGTATGTAAAGATGGTCACTCATCCACGGACCAACCGCGGCAAGCATAGCTTAACCTGATTGATCGACCCATGCGGCATAATAAAAGTAAAAAAATAATAAATATCTAAGGGCTGATTTTTCAACAGTCGGATAACTTTTATCTGAGGAATAAATATTGCGGTTTGACAACTTTTGTAGGTATAGAAAATATGGCAAACTGTCAAATTTATTCTTCAGATAAAAGTTAACTGACTATTGAAAAATCAGCCCTTAATAAACAAAAAGTCTAAATAATAAGAACTGAAAACAATGAAAAGCAGTTTCTACCGGTGCACAGTGTAGAGATTTCGAATTTCGCCCCGGCAGTTAAATTAAATCGCAATGGCTACAAGAAAATTGCGCACAACTGAAGCAATGCATTGTAGAACTTTTAAGCCGAACATTTTTAATTTTTATTAACGGCTGTCAAAGCTACGAGTGAAGCGCGGAAAACCGTCCACAACAACGTGCCATAATCGCCCTACATTCCTGTAAACCCCCAGGTCAGCAAACTTTCAAATCTTAGAGGCGCCCTTAAAATTAAATAATTAAAATTCTGGCAAGTGTGATGCGCGGTGGGTAAATCCTTTAATCTATACGCCACAATCGGACCAGGACGCTGTAATCAAATAAAAAATAATTTAGCACTTACTTTAGTTCTTCGACTTGTTTCTTCACCTGACTGATTTCGGACTGGTATTGGTCCCTCAGGATAGTGATCTGCTCAGCCACAGTCTGGAGTTCATCCCGGATTTGAATTTCGGCCGCGGTCGCGAATAATATTCCCGTAACAGTTAGAAACACACAGGTGATCAAGCACTTCATTTTTACGCGATCGTAAGTTGCGAGTGCGGATAGTCGCAGAAGGGGCGGCTGCCTCGCACGGTTGTCGGGACGCGAATGAGCGCGCGGGTCGTCCGTCGCGCCGTTTATACGACGACGACAGGGAGTACGAAGACGCAGATGCGTTCAACAGTTGTCCAGACGCCCACAGCCTACGTCGCAGCCTTTTTTTCTTATATCTAACTTAATTTAAGACATACAATTTTGTCTCGGACACAATCTGTCTATAGGCTGCTAAACCAATCATTGTTCAATGCAGTAAAGCTTTCGGTAGAGCCAGAAGCGATCGAAATATGGATTCATTTCGGTATCGTGCAAAGCTCAAATTTATTCGACACAATTAAATTACAAAATAAACATCTTCAGACACCTAAAACTTTCAATGAGCTTTGCTGGCGCTGTATTACCTACTTGAACCTTACGTGGGCACTTCCTCATCATCTAGCATGAGCTAGGCGATTCTTTTTATTGATAAGGCCTGTACTCAAATAAGCCTTGGAGTTAGCTGTTTTAGTTCGTACTTTATACAGAACAAAATATAAAGAGCTATAATCGAACCTTAATATTAAATAGCTACTGAAGATCATTTTGACGCGCTTTCTTTTTAACCCCCGACGCAAAAACGACGGGGTGTTATAAGTTTGACGTGTCTCTGTGTGTGTGTGTCTGTCTGTGGCATCATAGCTCCAGAACGGATGAACCGATTTTGATTTTGCTTGTTTTTGTTTGAAAGGTGAATTAGTTGGAAGTGTTCTTAGACATGTTTCATCAAAATCGGTTCAGCCATTTGAAGATTATCAGCTCTTTTCTGGTTGATAAGGGGATTTGAGCATCTTCCACGAGTCTGATCAAGTCGAAATTTGGTATTCTATTACTTCAATGATATTAGACGAACAAAGTAACCTTGAAATGATGTTGGGGCATCATCTAGAAATTCCAGAATACCCAAGTTACTTACCAACAAACAGCAGAAGTATCGTGTTTGGGCTCATTGAAAAGATCTCAATGAATAGGTTATAGATAAATGGTGATCAGGACGAGGAATGTGGATAAATTAGTAAGAAACTGCACTGTCGGAAACATACGCAACACTGCGCAGATTTAAGCGAGACATTAGGTTTAAAAAGCAGGCAATAAAAGTTAAATTTAAAATTTAAAAAACCCCCAACCCAGACTAAAACTCCAAACAGAGGAGGCCTAGCATTTTCATTAGCCGTCCCCCGGACTTGACAATGCCTTGATCAAAATATTATCTGCGACTTGAAAGGCCAATAAACATTTATTTTAGACTTTTTACTTTTTAGTTTTTGCTACTTGGTTATCACTTTTGCTAAATGGACTAGATACGGTAGTTGAAAAAACTCATGTCCGCAGTTTCAGCAACAGGCTGAGAATATTTTTGATGACTATATCTTCATAAATCATATCACATCACCAAAAAAGTTAATTAAAATGCATTTACGTCAATAGGTGCAGATAACAAAAAGAAACAAAAATTAATACCCACAATTTTCAAATCTGTTAAAAGTTATAACAAGCCGCACGTGCAAAAAAAAAGGAGGGAATTATTTAGTTCATTATGGCCTGGAAACCTAGAATAGAACTTAAGATAAACTGTCTGGACCACTTTTCTTTGGAAATGAGCATAACAAAAGACAACCTGCCCGGAACATTTTACTTAGAACCTAGTCTTCGCAAACTCATTCCGATATTTAAACCGCAACGCAAGGTATTCATTAGTCCACCCTCCATTTACAATGTTTTTAGTCATCTACCTTCTGTACAGTGTTTTCTTGCAATCTTTTCTAGGTTCTTCCGATAAGCTTAGGTCTTTGACTTATCTTCTCACCATCTTTCTATGCTTTATCTGAGGCTTTATCAAATTGTAGCTACTTTTTTCAAACATGTTCAAGAGTTACAGCAGCCATATTTTTGCGAGTATTCTGCAGCAGACATTATTTAGGTCTCAGAGAGCATGACGCTCGTTACTGTGATAGATTACCAGTGCATCTACACATATGTTTATTTTGGGACCGCCATATTTTGAACTGGGACCTACAATGTAAAATCCGATATAGTGTGTTCCATTGCCCGTCCTGAGATCCTCATTTTAGTGCCTTGTTTTTCGTTTTTGGCATCTATATTTCAGTAACATAGCTAATTTATGTCGTCAAGACATTAACCAAAAAGGTCCTTAAGATATTGCAGGATTTCTGCATCATATTACATATTTATTTAAATAATATCCGTATCAAACCATTTCTATTGTAACCATGTGTCAATCCGTGTGGTGCCGGACGTAAAAGAATAGCACCATCCCATTTCATCCCGTGGGTGTCGTAGAAGGCGACTAAGGGACTTACTAGAGAATGGGCAACAGCGTTCTCTATCCATTTGACCACCAAGCGCTGCCAAGCGTGGCGATTATGACAAAACCCCCTTTTGGGGGAGGCTTATGTCCAGCGGTGGACGTCTTTCGACTGATATGATGATGGCATATGTCAATAATGGACCTTGACCACCTTATTCATCGATGTTGCTAAGCCTGCCATGTACCCTAGGTATCACTGCCATCCACGTATTGAGAAAATGAGTTCACTATTTAATTTCTATTGTCAACTAAATCATCATCTACCTAGCCTTTTCCCAACAATATTGGGGTTGGCTTCCAGTCTAATCGGATGCAGCTGAATACCAGTATTTTACATGGAGCGACTGCCTATCTGACCTCCACAACCCAGTTACTAGGTAATATGATACCCCTCTGTAAGACTTGTCGACTAAGTACCGGTTAAATTTCGAAAACACAGAACAACACGTGAGATTCGCGAAATATTTATTAATAGGTATGAAACTAAACTGGACGACAGTGAACCACTTACAGCTATCGATTGTGAAACGTCCAACTAAAAGCTTTTCAGATGTTGTGACTAGGTTTAACCAATTTAGTAACAACATGGGATTCCAGGAAAGCGGTTTTTAGACTTGCAACGAATAGTAAAAAATGGATCTAACATATTTGATTTTGCATTACACAATGTTATTTTTCCGAGTTTTTTCATACGAGTTGCCTAACAAGCCGGAAATAAAACTACTTTGCAGCACAGCTTAGCTTAGCTTAGCATACTTACACAGCTATTTATTTGGCTTTATTGCTCTGAAAAGAACAGCAATTCGCCAGGTTTACTTAAAGGAATCCTATTTCCATAAAGCTCTAAACTTTCAATCAAACCTTTATAAAATCCAATTACTTACCCTTTATTACAAATACCACCGTTTAATCATATAACCTATGCTCGAGTTAAATACATTTTTATGATTTTTTGCTTGTAGCACTAAGTAATAACTTACTGAAATTCCTGTCATTATATGTCACAGTAATATTGTAAATACCGTTAGATTATAATCTATTTCGCGAGATTGTAAACTGCCGATAAATTGTGAACTGCACCATTCTGATTACCGACCGAATCAGTTAGGTTAGGTTAGAACTGCGACCAACCGCGCGTGAGCCGAGCGAGCGAAGCGAGCGGCGCCGCGGAAGCGGCCGGCGAGCGCTACTTCAAAGTTAGTGGCAGTTATTTGACTATTTAGTAATAGCGCAAGATACTATCCGTCTTGATACCAGTTCACAATTTGATGGTTTCACTTAAATAGATTATAATCTACCGAAAAATAATGAGTTAAATTGTAAATTGTAATTTAAATTTAAACGAGTAATTAAATTATATTGATAATTGTATTTTTAAATTGTATATATGTATATACATAATCTGAATCTCAGAAACGGCTCCAACGATTTTCATGAAATTTAATATGCAGGGGTTTCGAGGGCGATGAATCGATCTAGCTAGGTTTCATTTTTAGAAAACGACAAACCAAAAAAAAACCGAGCATGGCTCGGTCATCCAGATAATATACATAAAAGCCACCAGGTGGATGAGGCAAATATTGTACGATACTTATTACAAAAAAAAATAGCATAGGTAACCTACCCAGTGCAAGTCGTGGGTACTTGTGCAATTAGTGTTCGGTGCTCCAGTGTATTATATTTTGCAGATAAGTATCTAATTATAAATGGTAAACATATTTGCTTAATCTACACCTGACTATTGATTCGCTGCGGTGACTATATGCAAGTTACGTACTAAGTCTTAGATTTTAGAATTAAGTTTCGAAAAGTTTGTAAATATCGATAAAACTTTGCGGTACGGTCTTTTTCCTCGTTATTACCAATTGTGTGGCGAAAAGAGAAAAATAAAAAAAACAAATCCAATTGTGTAAATGCAAAGCGTACAATCTAAATGACATATACAGGATAAGTTTTTATCCAGTGCGCAAACTGCAACCATGAATTCAGCATATCATTCTAGACCCCCAGGCGCAGAAATTTTTCATCGATAATACAAAAAAAAATCAGCTGTTCCCTACATTTTGACCCCGTAGGAATTGCACTTTTCTATGAAACAGTAGACTTTTTTTATAAAACCTACGTAAAATTTCTGTGCTAGAATGATATGCTGAATTCATGGTTCAGTTTGTGCACTGGATAAAACTTATCCTGTATTTAAAGGTATTCAAGCGACAATAACAGCCGATTTTTAAAGTGCGCATAAAGACTTAATTTGCGTCAATAACATTATGTGGAGCAGCCATTTATTCGTCATTTGAACGTTTGTATTGAATGCCCATTCAGCAATTTGATATGAAGCCAATGAAACTGGCTATTTTAACAGTTGGGTTCCCACGACATGTGCACGGCGACCACCTTTCATGGGATAACTACGTGGTGCAGATATATGGTTACAAATTCCTTGAAAGTATAGCAGAAATACGTAGAAGCACCATGCTAAGGTGTGAGAAAAATTTGGATACGATCACATCTTTTGGACCAGTAAATGGCATTATCGACATGACGTAATTTGCGAATTCATAGAATTAATCATAACGTAATTCCAAATTCCTATTTTAAACCAATGTGCGTGCTGACTCAGATCGGTACGCAACATCAGGGTTCCACCGATATTCTAGGATTGTCTTGTACCAGGAGAGCTGTTCAACTTTATGTTCACACCACCTGCTCGACAATGTCAAATTATATGTCATGCAAACCTAACCTAAAGTAAGTCATTTAAGACCTGATATCTAGCAGGGCATTAATATTGTACTGAATTTCATTATGACCCGCTGGTCATTAATGTGATTTGAATTTGGAACATAAAGTAGAAGTCGCATACGAACATTTACGATAGGTAGAAGGTACATACTAATTCCATGCATTCAACATTAAGATCTGCACTAAAAAATAGATTGTTCGAAAATCGAACTGGCCACCACGAGTACCTAGAATTTAAATAAAAGAAAAATATAACACAAATTATAAAGGGGCGCGGGAGTTTTTGGCGGGATCGCGTTGGAACATGTCGCACGAATTTTCATTTTCATGGAATTTAGTGAAATAGCGAATTAAATTGTATAATTTTGATAGTGAATTATTCAATTTAGTTACGTGTGTGTGCACAAGTGTAGTGAAGGTGAAAATAAGTGACTAACGTGGACTTTTCGTGTTCCCCCCAAAAACTCCTGTTAGGTTGTTGTAAAGTTACTACCGCTTTACAATAACTTTGATTTGACTTGACTGACTAAAGACGACTATGACTGTTTTGTAACTTCGTGCCCGATATCGGGCCATTTGCTTGATCTAAAAGAAAAATTACTTGACACTGGCTAAATGCACAAACCGTGTGAAGCCAAAACCAAAAAAAAAAAAAAAAAAAAAAGGGGCGCGAAAACTGAAATGTTCCGTTTGTTTTCTTTGAAATACAACAAATTACTTATCTACAAATTCTCACAAAAATGTCTAGTGACGATAGTGATTTGACTCCCGAGTACATTAAATCCGAAGCCATTGGCATTGCCAACAATCTACTCCCAGAAAAGTCCAAGGAATTGTGCATGAAAGCCTACGACAATTTTTACAAATGGAAATTTACAAAGGGCGTCAAGTCTGTATGTATCTAAATCAGTGCTTTTAGTCTACTTCCAGCATTTATCATGTACAAAGAATCCAAGTAGCTTATGGTGCATCTATTCGATGCTCAGGTCAACAATAAGTATCAAAAATAATATACAACATACACCAAATTACTGGCATTTTTTTAAATTTCACAGCTCTAAATGTGGAAATGTTTCTAAATGAAGCTCTTGACCACAGCTTTCTTGTGACAAACTTTTAACTATTGATTCAATTTTTCGTAACTAAAATACATAAGTACTAGCTACCCGCTCATGAATCGATCGCTTGTGTGCGATCTACTGATGTGATGTTTCGACTCTAAGCTATATAATAATTATTATTGTAAGCCATCGTAAGGTTTATGTGTTATTATTACAAAAAATAAACATTCTTAGATTTGTCTGACACACACATGAGTGTGTCAGTCAAATCTAAGAAAGCTTATAATCTACAGGTTATAAATTATAAAATAAATGAAAAATTTAATATTACGTAAGTTACCTTCCTACTTAAATACTAACTTACCTACCTATTTTTGTTACAGGTGGCATTGAGTTTTGGAGTGAATGGCGCTTGTCGTGGAAATGAACTCGTAAACATTAAAATCGAAGATATCGAAAGACATTCAGATTTGTTTCTGGTTAAATTGACAGATACAAAATCAAAGAAAGAACGGTCATTCGTAGTCCGTGGGTAATACTAATACGTAAGAATTATCGAAAAGTACCTACCAAGCTCTACGCCGCGCCGCTTTAATATAAACACTAACAGATTTTTCGTAGCTTATAATAATGGCAAGTGCACCAAGCAAGTCATTGGACAAAAATAAGATCAGCAACATGCCGAAAGAAATTGCGAAATACCTGAAATTGTCAAATGCCGAGCTCTACATGGGCTATTGTTTCAGGAGAACATCGGCTACTCTGTTGGTAGATTCAGGAGCAGACATTACCCAGATTAAAAGACACGGTGGCTGGAAATCTGATGTAGTAGCAGAGGGCTATATTGAAAATTCTATACAAAATAAGGATAAAATAAGCTGCCGATCGGTGACAACATTAAACTAAAAACGACGTTGATAACTGCTTCCTTGGACACTTTTGTCACCACAACTTTCTATATCAAAACACCATTCATCTAGCCCGCTGCCTCAATCACCACCTTCACCAACTTTCACGATCCAAAATGGTCCTCACCAGACCCAAGTTTCTGAAACTTGACTTAACAGTAATACTCAAATAAACTCTACCTCAACTTCAATAAATGTACCGAATAAAAACATAACTTTCCTTTAACATTTAATTGTTTTAAATAGGTCTGCTAAATGTAACTGTAATTTTAATAAATAATTTGATTCTAGTACTATTGCTTTTTATTGCCTCGTAGATGGTGTGAAAAGTAGAGTATTCTCCTCGGGACTAAAGGTGCCTTCGTCTTGGACGACCTTGAATCCCGCGTTGCACTCAGGATTCTTGTCTTAACTCCCTCGTTTTGCTTGGGAGTTAACATTGAACTCCCTCGCTCCGCTCGGGAGTTAACGCTAGGATCCTTGGTTTTGCTCGGGATTCAATACGGCGCCCGCTACATAAGACACAACTTTATCCCCTAAGTGCATAATCTACTATTAAATGAGTAGGTCAATTACTGCATCTGAAACATTGAAACCCCGAACCCTTGTTACCCCTAACAGGCACCACCAGAAGTTTTCATGTGAAACCGAATTGGCAGACAGTTTACCAAAAAACAACAGTTCACACTCACAAGAACGGATTATGATACCTATACCCATGTGACCGATCGCAGTCATTAGTTTATCAGTAATGTTAGTCAGTCCTTCGGAGAGTAAATAAGGCTATTTCCGCCACTGTATCTGATCTATCTTATTCTACTCAATGGCAATGATTGCCAAGATATCGCAATCGGGTATAAATATTAGTAATCACGATTGCTAATTCACTGGATTGCACCTCATTGTGTGGTCCCTGCTCCTTCTTGGTCATGGCCTTCCATTGAGTGTTCATTAATAATAATAATTATACCAATTAATGCTACCGCCTTTGTGAAACTCGATATTGTTGTGATGCTATGAACTGTTAACCGTTGACATGGCCCACGTTACAGCAGGTTCTGCCCTGCCATGTACGCCATACATTGATTTCGGGTCATTTTTTTTATTGAATCGAGTAGTGCCATAAAAATGGATTTAAATTTTACATTTTAATATTTCGGCCGTAATTTGACAAAACTGCTGGATGCAGTGGACGCCATATTGCTCTGTGGATATGGCATCAGTTTTTTGCGTAAACAAATGCGTTGTTATTTTGTATGATAATTGTTTATAATTTAAAAAAAATAGTTATTATTGTACTTATCGTTGGTTTGTTGTTACTGAATGTAAGATATTATTTGAATTCAAATTACTTTGGTTACGAAATAATAAAAGTACAAAGTTGTTCAGTTGATGAGTTAAAACAGCGGTATGACGTAATAACATGGCAGCTACTATTCATGTCGTTTAAAGCTCAAGTAAAATCCATCCTTTGTTTAAAGGCTTACTATTCCATCAACGACTATTTAAATGACAAGAATAGTTGGTCGCTGTGATTAACTCAAGACAATGTTTATGTTCTTTCTCCAGAATTGGCGTATCTAGTGGGTTATAGGTATGGGTTCATATAATTATTATATTATTTTTGATTGCCTGTCTAAGTATTGTTTTATTATTATCTATTATGTCATTAGTTATTGACATGATCTACTCATAACAATATTTGTTATGATGAGTTGTGTTATGCTTTATTTGGCCTCGACGGTTTTCATTTTATTTGTCGGTATATTGGTATGGCTAGCTGACATTTTGACTAATTATTTAATTAATGTTCTGTGTCTCGTAATGTTTATTATTTTGCCTTTGTATGTATAGAATCAAGTCTATCCGACTAAACAGACAGGTGTGCTGCTGGGGAGTTTGTTGCATCACTTCTTCTTCACAGCTAAAGCACTAGGAACTGGGAGACTGTCTTATGTATTTTGACGTTCGAAAAGTGCTGATTCTCAGCCTAATTTGAATAAATGACTTTTGATTTTGATTTTGTTCAAAAACAGATAAAATTTATTTTGTTATTTCATGAACTAATACTAACATTTTCCGACTGGTTTTTGCCTAAGCTATCTCAATAATACCTATATTTTTAGATTTTTTCTCATATTTAGTAAAATACCCTATTTCATTAACAATACCGGTTTGCAAACAAAGGACTGTCAAGCCATTCAATCAATTCCAAAATTTCAAGTTTGTAGGCACAATGGAGCTTAGAGCTTGGTGGCTACAATGGAGCTTGCCTGCCCAAATATAATACCTAAGCATATATGCGTCCAATTCACCGTGATTGTATAGGTTCAAGATGTGGTGTACTAATAAGAACTGAAAGGGTACCTTTAAACTATATCCTTTAAATTATCGTGTTGCAAGGTAGCCCGGGAAAATCAAATGTTCTTAAGTTTTTTGCAGTTTGCCTGTCTTGTGCCTGTATGTTGATCAAAATGTGATTCACGACCGTAGCAATACAGACATTTACCATGAAATAGTCATTCAATAGGTTAAAATTAACTTTGAAAGTTTTATTGATGATTTTAATGATTATAACTCTATACATACATATTTGTTTCGGTCGCGAATAAAATATAGTTTGATACAGACCTGCAAAATACTAAATTTCGCGGGCGACCATGGCACTTTCGGCTAACGGCGTGTAGGTAGTTGTGAATTACCAAGGTTGAGATAAACTCTAAATATGGGTACGAAGGGAATTTCTACGTCGACGAAGTTTCAGGCAAAAGCCACCTGTATACACAGATACACCGTACAGTTGCATTTAATTTTATTAGTTCTCCACAACATAGGTATTGGGAACATACATGACGACATATTTCAAATATACACTACATTGCTAACAATACCATTGTTGTTTAATATTATTTCCCTTTGAAATAATACTATATCAAAGGAACACGACAAAATGGCTGCAGCAAAATGCATCAATCAATTTGCCCAACATGTTCCCAACTAATAGGTCGGGGAAAAAGATTTTTGGAATGTTACAGGCCTAAAGTTGTAATAAAAAAATCTCCTTGGCTGTACTGATTGTATCTGGCTGTTTTGATACAATTAAATAGAAGACATTTAGAAAACGTAAAATCAAATGTAACCATTTTTCAACTGTTTGTCTGTCGAATTCGATTTATTTTGAAGTAATATTACGTTAAATTCCGTGTGGTGCCGAACGTAATAACGAATAGCACCATCCCATTTCTTCCCGTGGGTGTCGTAGAAGGCGACTAGAGAATGGGCAGCAGCGTTCTCTATGCATTTGATCACCCTGTTTGGTTACTCATGTGACCTTACTGCGATCGCCAAACCCCCTCCCCTTTTGGGGGAGGCTTATGTCCAGCAGTGGACGTCTTTCGGCTGATATGATGAATATTATAAAAATAAGGACAAAATGTCACTTAAGCCGCGAAAAAACACGTGACGTTTGTGGTCTTCACGCACAGTTTAGTTACTCATATGGTGTGTGTAGCACAAAGTTGGTTAGAGCGTTTTCAGTCCGGGAACTTCAATGTCAAAGATGCAGCTCGCTCTGGTTGCTGTTTTACGGATAAAGTCAATGCCATCTTTTTTTAAAGTAGAGCAAGATCGTAGTCCATATTAGTAACTACTTATGACTTCGCTACCACAAAACAGTTTTAAATTGCCCATTTGAAAAAGTCTGTGTATACAAAAAGCTCGATATTCGGGTGCCACGCGAGCTCACTGAAAGAAAACTAAAATATCGTGTACGTATTCATTTACGATTTGCTATTAAAACGTAATTAAAGGGGACCATATGGCATCCTCACCTTCCGCCTGACACAGGTCCTCACCGGACACGGTTGTTTCGGGAGGTTCCTGTTTCGTATAGGGCGGGAGGAAACGCCCGGGTGTTTCCATTGCGAAGATCGCCCTGAGGACAAGGTAGAGCATACGGTGGAGGTCTGCCCGGCTTGGGCGGACCACCGCCGTGTCCTCGTGGAGGCGATCGGCGGCGGCGATCTCTCGCGTCCGGCCCTGCTCCAGGCCATGGTACGGAGCGAGCGTGCATGGTTAGCCGTCACCTTTTTCAGCGAAGCAGTGATGCTCGTAAAGAGGGAGGCGGAGCACGTGAGGGAGAGGCAGTACATCCGCCCTCACGGCCGCAGCCTTCGCAGGAGACGCCCTGGGCGTCGGGAATCCCAGGCTGATTGCCGGCCACCGTAGGCGCGGGCTTGCGGACGTCGAGTAATGGGAAGCTCGCTGTACGGGAACGACCAAGCCCGGGTCGTCGGCGCGTTGTGTTCCACGCGCGCCTCAGAAAGATGTCAGCACCAACTGGGGGCAAAGGCCGATGCCTGCCAGGAGTGCGGGTTGTTCGAAAGAGATACCGCGGCCTCTGGCACACAGGCAACTGAGGGAACACGGGTGAGTTTTAGTCAGTAAAAGTCTGACACGCCCTCCCGCTCTACCCAGCGGGAGCGGGAGAAGTTATTTGACGATTTCCCACCCAAAAAAAAAAAGTTACCATAATTGATAAGATTTAAGATTCATCACTGGTGAAAAAAATGTGAATCTACGGCAAGAACGAGCGAAAAAGATCTCCACAGACTATAGTGAAATCCGGATATACCTACTCGCAATAAGGTGATGTTGTGTTTATGATGGGATTGGAAGGGTGCTAACTGCCAACAACTGATGAGCCAGAAATTGAAAAAAGGCAGGCATTGATCAACAAAAAGTGTGTTAATCAATTTACAAAAAAAACTTTTTTCAAAAAAATAAACAACCGACTTCCAAAAATACACTAAAAACTGAAAAATAACTTTAATTTCGGAAGTCGGTGACTTTGGATATGTATTTTAATTTTTTGTCACCGCCTTCCGAAATTAAAGTAATTTTTCACTTTTTAGTGTTTTTTTGGAAGTCGGTTGTTTATTTTTTTGAAAAAAGTTTTTTATTTTTCACGTTTAGTGGTTCACATGTGCTTACCCCTTCACAGCGTACCGGCGTGATGTTATGTTATTAACTGGTGTAAACAATTGACAGACATGAGATTTCAGCAATCCCAGCTGTCCATTTGCTATCATTTATTGAGGAGTTCCGTTGCCTATCTCCGAAGTTCTTCATCAGATCTTCTCCAAATTCAAATGGAACCACTCCGAGAAAGTACTCTTTCAAAAACTACACAAATTGCTTCAAGTGTGTCTATAAAATTTGAAGAGTTCTCTCTATTTCTCCAGGATCCCATCATCAGATCCTGACTTGATGATCATGGGACCACCTGGGAAGTATACCCTTTCAAACAAAAAAAATTTATCCAAATCGGTCCAGCCATCTTCGAGTAATCGGGGAACATACATAAAAAAAAAATAAAAAAAAAGGTTCCGACGAATTGAGAATCTCCTCCTTTTGGAAGTCGGTTAAAAATAAATCAACACTTCATCATGAAAGTGCCAGACCACACACATTGTTGCCATTCAGCAAAAATTGAGAGAACTTGGTTGGGAAGTGTTAATGCATCCACCATATAGCCCCTCCACCCTCAGATTTCCATCTGTTTCACTCACTTCAGAATTCATGAGGTAGTGTTAGATTAACATCAACAGAGTACTGTCTAAACTACTTGTCGCAGTTTATTGATCAGAAGTCCCAAAACTCTACAGCAATAGGATTATGTCACAACCTACAAAATGGTAACTAGTTATCCAACAAACTGACACATATTATAATCAAATGTAAATAAACTATTAAAACAAACGTCTTGAACTTGTATATCAAATACAAAAATATATTTTTCCCCGACCTTATAATATGTTGGGGTCGGCTTCCAGTCTAACCGGATTCAGCTGAATAACAGTATTTTACATGGACAACCTGTCTATCTGACGACCCAGTTACTGAATAACACGATACCTGTTGGTAACACTCGTTGCTAAACTTTCAAGCTTCTGACACCCGTAATGAGTGTCAAAGGTCTACGAATGATCTAGCCGGGTCCACTGACTTAACGTGCTTTTCGAGGCATGGAAGAGCATTGATATGAAATGGTTAGGCACCCATCCACGAACAGACTGCGGCAAGTGTGTATATTTAATTTTCATTTTTTTATTTGCTGTATTTGTGTGCTTTTTATGTCTGAGCTAAATAAAAGTATTTTCTTTCTATTTCTGACTTAACGTGCTTTTCGAGGCATGGAAGAGCATTGATATGAAATGGTTAGGCACCCATCCACGAACAGACTGCGGCAAGTGTGTATATTTAATTTTCATTTTTTTATTTGCTGTATTTGTGTGCTTTTTATGTCTGAGCTAAATAAAAGTATTTTCTTTCTATTTCTAGCGGGAGAAATAAGTCGCTAACAGTGATAAAATAAATTCTTATTGCTTATTGGCGTCGACTGCGCCCGACTATGAGGCAGATCATTAATACTAAATCAATGAAGTCATTCTCGGGTCGACGGCGCGTTGTGTTCCACGCGCGCCTCAAAGACATGTCAGCAGCAACAGATGGGGCCCGCAAGGGCCGATGCCTGCCGGGGGTGCGGGTTGTTCGAAAGAGATACCGCCGCCCCTGGCACACAGGCAACTGAGGGAACACGGGTGGGTTTTAGTCAGTAAAAGTCTGACACGCCCTCCCGCTCCACTCAGAGCGGGAGAAGTTATTTGATGATTTCCCACCCAAAAAAAAAAAAAATGAAGTCATTCTGAGCCGATTGGGACAACGTTGCACGGTACGACCAAATTTATTCATATTTAGTGGTCACAAACGTTGACTGTGCTCGTCTGTGACGCAGGCTCATTAATACTAAATCAATAAAGTATGCCTGAGCCGATTTTGACAATGTTGCCAGGGCTAGGGCTACGGAAGTTAGAGACTTAAGGCTCGTGCAGACTAGCGCGACGCGACGGTCGCGTCGCGATACTCGTAACACAATTTCTATGAAAATTTAATGGAAATTGTTCTACAAGTGTCGCGTCGCGCTGTCGCATCGCGGCTGTTTGAAGAAGCCTTTAGGAGTGAAATTCAACACGGGTCTTACGTTTCGTGATCACATCACAAGCTGCTGCAGAAAAGCCTACCGTAATTTGGGTTTTATGTTCCGTATGGTGCGGGGCTTTAAAAACATGTAAGCGGTTATCGTCTTTTATAATAGTTTAGTCAGAAGTCAATTAGAATGTAACGCAGTCATTCCCACCTCAGGCTCCACGCGAATCTAAATATAGACTCATGCTGGAGAGAGTACAAAACAAGTCTGTGAGGTACTTGTACCAGCACTTGTATGGTGTATACTCATTTTATCCGCTTATGTACCCAACTTTATTTATTTTGGTTATGGTTGGATATAACGAACTTAGGGTCAGGAGTGATCACGCAATCGTCTGGTACATATTCAAGGTACCTAGAGGGAAGGTACATAATGCGGACATCTTAAAGCACATAGGTTTGTGTGTTCCGGACAGGTACGTGTGGCGATTGGGACCATGTTGCACGGTACGACCAAATTGATTCCTATTTAGTGGTCACAAAAGCTACTGCTGAGCATGAAGTCTAGGTTCCTAGGTCAAGTTTTTCATCAGGAATATTCCAGTAGCCGTCTGGATTTGCGTCCGACTGATGGCAATAGGCTCGCCTGTTGCCATCAGCCGGACGTAGCCATCGTCTTTTGACATAGGACTAAAGCCTAAATGGTGAAACATGGATGTATAATAGGCACACCTCTACCTAACCTTTTGGTGAAAACGATGACGCTTATTGCTGACATTATATGTCATAGTTGTAGATAAGTTTACAAGATCCAAGTTGGTTGATTTATCAAAGTCGAAAGACAAAAGTGAACCAGCTACCTAATTCCCGAATTACGAAGAGGTATTATAGCTATTGAAACAAATATCAAACGACCTTGCTGCAGACTTGTAACTTTATCAAATTGTGTATGATAAATCCCATCCCCCACCGTACACGTGTCATTGCTCTTAAGACCCGCGCTTCTGAAGCTTATTCAATCTAATTTGTTGTGAAATCTCTTAACAACTTCTGATTGGCTGTTGTTGTTGTTCGAGTGAAGCAATCACAGTATAGAGATTTAGGCCTTATTACACTGATATTACGTATAGCCGTATTTTTACTTACCGTAGGTCTTGTACTATGAAACAAACTTATTTATGGAGACAAAATTGTATGAATTTTTAACGACGTTTCCTTATAAGCCAACAGTCAAAATGAGGCGGTATTTAAGTTTTTTTTTGTTATATTGACCTTAATCAAGGCCTTAAAGCAGACATCGTGTATAATTTCCACTTTTTCCTTCGAATTATGTTTACTAGCTGACCCGACAGCTGTTGTCCAGTCCAAATTTCATAAATTGCCACAAAAATCCCATAGAAAATAAAACGTTCAGCTTTTGCCAAATTGAAACATTTTCCCGGAAACTTTTCTAATTTGTCTTTCCATAAAAACCTAATTCGGACTATTTCAAACATATCAAATTAAAAACTAACCAAATCGGTACAACCGTTGTCAAGTAAATATTACCTTAATATGGAACCACTTGAAGCGTTTTCTTATATTCTTAAGATAGACTGACTTGTTGCTTGGGGTTTTCGAGCGATTTGTGTTAATACCTACGGAAGCATGAAATAACACAGACTTATAATCATATTTTTAAAACTTGTTGAGGTCGGCATTTCCTATCTAACTACTTTGAGAAAAAAGGCCGATACAAACTCAGAAGATGAAAGAAATATAAACCTAATTGAAATCACAGCATGAACGACTGGTGGCTCGATTCCTTTTCAGATATTGCCATTAATAATTCTTCACTTCAAATCGAGCTTACGTCCAACTATAATACGTCTGAGTTAGCCATAGACGAGCTATTTATAGACTGTAATGTGAAATTGGTAATGAATTTTTAAGGCTATATGGTGGTCATATTATTTAAAAGAATTGGCCAAGAAGGCACGAGTTCTTGGCCAATTTTTTTAAATAGAACACTTTGATCACAATTTAGAAGGTTTGCTACGACACTGGTGCCGATTCACTTGTCACAAAATTCTCTAAACTAAACTAAAAATCGCCAAAATTTAGTTTATTCCTGTCAAACAGCGATTTCCCATTCTGAAATTGACTAAAGTGACACAACATAACTATATTTTAGTTTGACAGCACTAAGATTGCACTGAGTTTTTAATTTAGTGAAAATGGCAATTTTGCTATTCTGTTGTTGTCAATTTCATTATTCTGTTCAACATAAAATTTGATTGTCTAACTAAATCTGACTATTTTGAATCGCGATTAAAAAGGTGTGGATTAAAATTAGTTTTCAAGAACTAAAATTCACACCAACACCTCGGCTTCGGGCGCAAATACAGTACTATATCTTTTTTTTTTCTTTTCTTTTGCTTATATCTCGAAAATGGTCTGTCCTATCGTAATAATAACGAAAATTTCGACCCCCTTAAAAAACACATAAACCACTAAAACTCAACATGTAGGTAATAATTTTTCATATTTTCCATACAAAAAGTAAAAAATCCATTTAAAACACGTCGAGGCTGCCCCCCTGCGCGACTCCGGCTCAAAAAAAAATCACGGGGTAGGGCAAACAGGTACAACGTTCCGAAGCCAAAAAATACCATGTTGAGTCGCGATTATCAAATTCGATTTTAGTTGTGTCAAAATTACTTTTAAATTTACAGATCTTTTTTTGCAGAATAGCTTTAAGATTCTCATAGCGAAAAAAAGTAAGGAATTTTAGTGATAGATTAGTTAGTTTAGTTCGGTGTACAAGAGAATCGGCACCAATGTCTTGTTGTTTACGGATCTTTAACTGGGAATTTAGAACTGAAAACTATAAGAAAACTGAGCATGAAAACAAATTAGGCAGCAAAAGACATAAATCATATATTTGCATTCATTTCGCGTGATTATATCCTCCCTTTTCATTTCCCAGGTCAGCTTACCAGCTGTCAAATCCCTTCGTCTTCACACTAATCTCTTTGGCCTCAATTGGTCAGCCAAACGATGGTTAGCTTGACCGCAAACGCCAGAAGTAATTAGGCTTCCAAAACAACAATAAAAAGTTTATTTATTCATGCTTATGTGCAAAATTGAATGGAATTGTACTCATTTCGACCAAACAAATGTTTTTAACTGCAAAAGCTTTTTTTTTTCTTTTTTTTTCCGGGTGGGAAATCATCAAATGACTTCACCATTCTGGGTGGAGCAGGAGGGTGTGTTAGACTTTTACTGACTAAAACCCACCCGTGTTCCCTCAGTTGCCTGTGTGCCAGGGGCCGCGGTATTTCTTTCGAACAACCCGCACCCCTGGCAAGCATCGGCCCTTGGGGGCCCCATCAGTTGGCCCTGACATCTCTTTGAGGCGCGCGTGGAACACAACGCGCCGTCGACCCGGGCTTGGTCCCTACCGGACAGCGAGCTACCCATTAATCGCCGTCCGACAGCCCGCGCCTACGGTAGCCGGGAATCAGCCTGGGATTCCCGACGCCCAGGGCGTCTCCTGCGAAGGCTGCGGCCGTGAGGGCGCATGTACTGCCTCTCCCTCACGTGTGCCGCCTCCCTCTTTACGAGCATCACTGCTTCGCTGAAGGAGGTGCCGGCTAACCATGCACTCTCGCTCCGTACCATGGCCTGGAACAGGGCCGGACGCGAGAGATAACCGCAAAAGCTTATGTTGTTTCTTAGCAGTCGAGAAAATTGCACTAAGGTGGTTTGCAAATGTGCATTCCGTTTTTATTCACGTTATACAGCCGTAAAAGGGACTCTATTGACGTACAGAGTTCAGTAACAGATAGTGTTCTTGTAGTAGAAACTATCTACATGGACATTATCTACATCTTGCAGGTACCAATACTTTAATTGAATAGATACCCAAAAGGGCAACGTTTATAAATAAACATTTGTAAACGCTCCTTAAAGTTATGTAATGATCAGCGATTGTTTAATCAAGCATTTTTGACGTATAAACATCTCTTAACTTTGAGCATAAGTGAGAATCGTTTGACGAAGACGGCAATCGGAATACTGAATAAATTACGACATATTCAGCTGACTGAGAGTGTTAAAATCAAAATCAAAATATTTTATTTCACATAAACCTGCATGGGCACTTATGAAACGTCAGAACGTGCACCTAGGTGCACGGTTCGAATTTGTCGCTTCCTATGAAGAAGAGCCGGCAAGAAACTCCACGGTTACTCTTTTAAAAATAATTGGCAGTTACAATGTTTTCAAATTACCGTGATAATAGGTACAGGACAGTGCAGGCCTGTCAGTAAGTACCAGGTACTTAGAGGAATGAAAATAAAGAATAGAAAATAAAGAAAAGAATAGAATCTCATTCACAATAATATGTAAAAGAATCTACATGAACAAAATGAACCTATTTAAACCAAGTGACGTGCTTTCGATGACAATCACTAATAAATAGTCGATATTAGAATTGATGTATAACGTCAAATAATGACGAGAATATGTCAGACATTGTAAAAAGTAAAAAGCGTAAAAATTAACATTGTAATTTGGGAGCAGTTAATAGACTTTCACATAGTTATACCAGTTTCACATTGTTAGTTGTTATTAATGAGGTACCAGGGAAGCCACACGCGCAGAAGGAATAATGTCAAACTTCCTTGTCTTCAACGTAGTCTTTTATCTTCTAATATGCTTTTTTGATAAGGACACGTTTGACACTGTGACAGACTGAGACCAGAATAGTTAAAAGTTATTTAAGTCAATACAGAGACAAATCTCGAGTGAAGCTTTTTAATTTTGGTCTACCAATCGCGTAATGATTTGGTTAATTAAATATTTTTGAATAAAAGTACCTAATCGCTACGCGGTGTGGGATGGGAACGAGTCTGCCAAAAATATAATTTAAGAATTTTAGTCCGTCTGTTTGTTTAGCGGGAACTATTCGCGCAAAAACTGCTGAACAGGATTTTGATTAAATTTGGCACACAGATAGGTTATAACCTGGATTATCACACAGGCAAAGGTTTAATCCCGGTAGTACTTTCCCGTGGGATATTTTCCGAACATCCTCGCGGGGGAAGCCACGGGCAGAAGCAAGTAGTTAATATTTATTTTTTAATAGTATTCAAATATCCCTTCATCCTACTTTATTGTTTTAAGTATAGACAATGTTTAATTACCTAATTACATTACTTACTTTAAAATAATATTGCATTTTGATATGCCTGGGGGACCTTAAGCTGGACCTAGTGTGGAGTTCATATTTTTTTTTTCCTGTGCGTCTTATTCGTGTTTTTTTCTCCTTGTAAAGCTCCTTCCTTGTAAAGGTACTAATGTAGACTGTAAGGAATTGTAAAGCACTGTTTTTGGCAAAATAAACGTTATCTTATCGTATCTTAATATAAGTCTGAAGTCGCCAAGCCGCCTTATGGCGGAGACTTCTTGAAAACGATCAAAAAGGTGGTTTTTAAAACCAGTGTATCTCTTTAACCGCAAATAATTTTGAAAGAAAAAAAATATATGGTATTTTCAAGTTTATTTTGCATACAGTGATGGAACTCAAAACATAATAAAACACACTTTAATGCATCAAAAAATCATCATAGTCACCTCTTAATTATCTTTAAAATCGGTTTATCCCTTCAATAACAATTATAATAATAATTAAAAATATACCATAAAATTCCAAATGCCAAACTGTACTCAGTGATGGATTATTTATTATTAAATAGTTAATATCTAATTTTATACGATTTTATTTGCACTTTTACGACGTACGTTTGCTCATTTATTATTCGAATTCATTACAACAGATTTTAACCCGTATCGGATTGCAATAAGAACTATTATTTATCGCTCATAACGACATTACTGAAAGTTACCAGGGCCTTAAGCAAGCGTAGTTGATGCTCATGCAATCTCTGTTTGAGTAGAGATCTTTGCTTTGCCCAGGAGAGACTAGAATAAGACTGGTATTAAAAACACTGGTTTGATGCTTAACGCTTTACAAATTGCGAAAAATTACATTAATGAGAAATTCTTAATTAGTAAGTTCGTACTTACTTCTTGCTTGCTCCAATATTTTTTAACATAAATTGAAGCCAACTCAGTTAACTCTAGCAAATTCATAAGTCTTCCTTAATCTTGGACGGCCCTGAACACATGTGGGTACGAGTGATTGTGCAGACACCGAGGACTCGACTTTTCAACATTTCCGTTTTTAATCAGAGCCTCCTTTTGTCTTGAGCCCTCTGTTTTCCTAAAAAGGCTTGCGGAATACGAAAACATTGTCCACATCTACATGGCTCGGTATACCGTAACACATACAGGTTGGCCCATTTTAGGAGCCCTGGGTGGATGAACAAAAGACGCTCTTGTCGATAATAATGAAAACTTTGTTTAATTGCAAATCCTCTGTAATCAAAATAAGATAGGCAAAGACCACTCGTGCAGTTCTTTTTTTAAACTTTGTTCCTTTTGTAACCCGTTTAAGAACGTAGAGATAAATTACTGAAGTTAATGCGGAAGCCATGGTTTTATAAATGATGTATACCGAATTTGCCACCTTTTAGCTCTGTATGGTTTTTTTTTGGGTGGGAAATCATCAAATGACTTCTCCCGCACTGGGTGGAGCAGGAGGACGTGTCAGACTTTTACTGACTAAAACCCACCCGTGTTCCCTCAGTTGCCTGTGTGCCAGAGGCCGCGATACCTCTTTCGAACAACCCGCACCTCTTGACCTCAGTATGGTTACGGTTATTTGATATGTGGATGTCAAATTACAGTAAAATTTGACGCCTACTGAAAGTTATGGCTAAAAAAAATTGGATACCTTTGAATTTATATGTATATGTGTGTATGTATGATGTATGGAAACAAAATTGCATCTCGCACTTCATAATGAAACGTACTTAATATATTTACAGATCTACTCATAAATCCGGTCCTAACTGTCAGTAAGTAATCATCGTGCCAAATATAAAATGGACGCTCTTTATTAGCAATTGAAAAAGAAATCATTTTACATTAATAACCAACAATTGTTACCTAACCGCATTCCTGTCACAACCCACGTGCCAATTTTTCAGGTAAATTGCTCTGCCCAGATTTAACAACTGTCTCGGGCTAATGTACTAACAATTGAGGAGTTTCTTTTTTTAGGCAGCTGTATTTTCGAAGGCAATAAGGACAGCCGGTGCGTGCCCGCAGCGCGAGCTCTGATACTTTTGGAGCCACATTGTTATTAACGACAGCTGCAACACACGCTCTTTTATTTTATAAGGGACAGTTGAACATCTTCCTTGTGCCCGGGTTCCGTATTCATTGGTTGGTATTTTATTCACTGTAGAATTTTCTCGCCAGTACTTTCTTGTGCGAAATATTAGGTAATGTTTTGTAGTAACAAAGGAGAATATTAACGCAAATATTATTTCTAATGTAAGACCAATCGTGTATGTAGGTACTCGACTAGGTACGGACATGACATCCCGAGGGACCAGAGAGCAAGCCCCGCTACCTACCTTACTGATTTTCTAAATGAAAAGGTTAGCTCTGTTCATGAAAAAGACATACATTAATTTATTTGTTACTAGACAGAAACCGTCTTTAAAGCTTAGAAATTTGAGGAAGTTCGCTTGGATCAATCAAAGTTTAATAAAGTATTGATTTTTTCCGACGGCAGAACCTAAAGTAGTTTCATAATATAAGTACAGTACCTGCATGCTTAGCGAAGTTGCTTTGTAAGCTCGTCCGCCTGCGACACATTCAATCAGCTACTTATAAACTTGGCAACGTTCATGAATGGAAAATATCTGACGGTAGGTTTGCTAAAACTTTATTGAAGAGAAATTATGCTTTTAGTATGCAGCTAAGCATGTTGGTAAGCAGTAATTAAATTCTGTTTACGTGGTGCTAACATTTCTGAGGACTAAGTTTTTAAAGAAAGATTAATGTTTTATCAGCGTCTAACGAGGTACCTACTTTGTTAAATTTGCACTCAAGCAACTTTACGTATTTGAGCAACTTTGCTTTTTAACATGCTTATAATAGCTTCACCTGTATCTATCTATGTAACGGTAACTTTGAACGCGATTTTCACCGACTTCATAATGTCAGATCAAATTGAAATTTAGCACTTATCAAGGATCTATGACAAAACAATAATTTAATTACTTTGTCCAATCGCCCTAACCAGGATCTTCAGGATTAGCAACTTTTTATTACATTTTCCGGAGAGAGTGCCCCAGAAACGGCTACCACGTCTAAGGAAGGCAGCAGGCGCGCATATTACCCAATCACAGCTATTCTTACAAAAAAGTCAAAAATTCATAATAGTTTAAAAACACGCTTTAATTAAAACAAACTAAAACGTAGAAAATAATCTTCAATAAGTTTGAAATATTAGAGTGATTATTTGATTAACAATAAAAAATCATACAAAAGTGTGCGGTGTTTGATGTCAAAATTGTTATAAATATGTTACTATTCGTAAAAGTAGTCATTAAGAAAATACTGTAAAAAGAAGCCCACGCCTTGATTTTTAAAATCCTTTTTCACTCTATTCTTATTTTAAACTTATTGAAGATTAATGTTATCTACTTTTTATTAGTTTTGTTTTCTATTAAAGCATGCTATTTAATGTTATTTTTAATAAACATTTTAAAAAAAACATACTGCGCTATGTGTGAATACTTTGTAATCGTGGCGTACCTACCTAACCACTGTGTTAACTGTGTGGCTTAAGTAACCCTAAAATTAAGTAAGCACAGTCGATCATTCTACCTGAGCCGCAGTTTTTTGGTTTCCTCATTTCTGGCTATAATTTTAATGTTGTTTATATTTTGGTATCAAAGATTCGTGTTCATGACTTGGTAATTATTATTTAATTAACACCTGCCTTTAAATTAAACACATGGAAATACATGTGGTACTTATTGCCAAATAAGTATCTATATTATACTTATTAATATAAAATTATGAAACAAAGATAAATATTCGTAAATACTACTCGAAACATCTTTCGAAACTACGGTAAATATAGGTTATAAGTTATAAGTGATACTTTATTAAGTACGTTGTCCTACGGAGTAATTGCGTAAAACACTAACAGTAGAAACGGCTTTAATTTTGACTGTCCAACAAAATTCATTGCGTTATTTATGATGCTAAGCAAACAATTTTTTATAACTTATGAAGCAATTAATTAGCAATATCTGTCAAAATTACTCAGATTCTGATTAATAGTGTCTTACGCAATAAATATGCGGAACTGAATTTGGTATTAGCCATGATCAGTGGCGGATTTACACATAGGCCAAGTATAGGCTGTTAACTTTTTGCCGTCATTACCTTTACAATGTGAAATACCTATATATTTTCATGTTACCGTGAAATATATTTTCCGCAATTTCGCTCTCTTCTCACTCTTACAAATTGCAAACACTAACAGTAGAATTGCGGGCAGAATGCTTTGACTTTGACCTTTTACGTGCCAGTCGAAGGGTTAATTGAAATAAGTGCAAAATCTGATGACATTACACTTTTTTTTTGACGAAGACCTGATGCTGCAGCCAGGATCGTAAACATCGATTTTTTTGTAAATTAGGTATTTATAATATGTTAATTTTATGTTTCATGCACATAAACCTTCCGAATCAAAATACGTTGCGTAGCTTAGAAGATCAACGCGTAGTTACAAATAAACCGACATGAAACGCGACTTTCATTTTTAATGTGTAAACAGAAGTAATATGCAGATATAGATATCGATGAGGCTTGCTACTCCCCTACGTTATAAATAATCTGTAACACAAAACTAGTTTGCCTGGTGTGCTACCTTGACAGAAAGTCTCAACAAATCCGAGCCCGTTGTATAGATACAGGCTGCGCGGGGTGGGAGTGTCGACCGTCCGGCGGGCTGCGCGCGCACTCCGGCGCATATGCCGCGCCGCATCTGTCCTGTCTCCGCACGTTAGCATAGTACCGCACGGGCCGGCGCTACAGGCTGCTCCTGCTTTACTGCGCCGATCTATTTTGACACGTGAAGTTTTTGATTGGTTTTAGGTTTATCAAAACATTGTGTGTTTTTTGCCTTGTCTTATCGAAAAAGAAAGATTTAGGTGCAGTAGGACGCTGATGATTATGTACAAGCAGACCGTACGTCGTCGGTGGTAACACTTTGACCTTGAGCTGGCCTAGCATAATACGGAGATTCAATAAAATGCAAAGACAGCTTATGACAGCTTATGCTGTTTTTTTATCCAGTGGTAAAAAACGGTTGGCATAAGCTACGTCAGTAGGCGTGCGGCCTACTGTTCATTGTAGAATAACGGTTAAAATTTTATTTACAGAGTGGGATAGGTGCAGCTTAAATCCAGTTAATCGATTAAAACAAAACATTATTCTCGATTTATTGACATTTATCTCAAATCTAAGTTATCAATTGAAAGTATCAAGTAATGTGATAGAAACATTATCATCAAGGAGCGAGAGAGTCGATCAATCAACATCAAGCTGTATATCGATATCGGCTGAGATCGCGGGGACACCTGCGCACGCACCTGCTCGCCTCTGATTCGCCAAAAACGAACACGACGCATCACCTGCTGCCGCTCATCGATACTATGGCGCAACCACTTCGATATATCTATACTTTATATTTTAATTTCAAATATCATTACTGACTCGACTTTAAGGTTTAAATACTTAACAAGTACCTACTTACATGTTTAATTATCATGTGTTACGTGTGAATACTTTCAGGGCGGTCAATTTAAGTACCTACATACGTTATAAAATGGTTATAAACTTATAAGTATCAATGGCTAAAAAATTACAAGTTTACAAATTTTATCTCGTAATTTTATTTTTCCCGAAATAACTTGATTTCATCCATTCGTTCTTATGGGCGACTTAACTATAATAAAATTGAAACAAATTGGATAAAATTGCGCATGGCATAAGCCTTGTGCGGTCGCGGATCTGGACATGTCTAGTCTCCTTTAGATCATCGGTCCCTCCAGTAGGTACTTGTCCTTCAAGTGTGAATACGAAAAACGTTTCGAAATAAGTAGTATCACCGGGTGTCGTAATGATAATTCTTTTTGCAGTAGGTACCTATCTACTATTTGACTTTATTTCCTATACCTACTGAACTAAAATAACAATCGATAGCCTGAAAATTGTTCTAGTGATATATTTCTCCGAAAATTTTCGGAGTTTCCGAAATATAACATAATGTAACATTTAACTAGCTTTCAAAGGATATACTTAGGTACAGTTAACGTTTTTAAGTCCAGTACGTATAGTATTTTTATCTCACGAAGCGACGCGCGCCTTACTTGTGGTTACCAATGTACACAAACACGCTGAGAGTTTGTAAATGTGTATGTAGCGCAGTAGCTCTCGAAACCATCCTAGACCATTATCTAGGATGGTTTCGAGAGCTACTGCTCTACTCGCCATTGCGAGGTCGGAAAAGTGTGTATGCGTATGTTTGTGCGGGTGTGTGTGCGTGTGTGTATGATTTGTGCTGACGCCATTCGTCTTCACGCATACATACACAGCGTGTTTGTATACTTGGTTAGACAAGTATAGCGCGCGTCGTTTCTTGTTATAAAAATACTACACTACGCATATTCGCCCGCACGGCTCTGCTCATATCTTTGTGTGCGTGATGCTCCAACGCAAATAGTAAATCGACGTTCGCACGGACGTAATAATATAGCGGAGGTACTTTTTTTAACTTTCCTATACCCCTTGGTTATGTTCGGGATTCAAAATAGAGCCCGTGACAATAGACACTGCTACTGATCCGCTAAGTGAATCGCTGTTAATGATCACATCCATCAGGAAACCTAACTACTACCTAAAGTTGAGATACTGCTACGTTGACGTTGGTCGCATAAACTCGCGTACCGTCCGTCAGACGTACAAACACAAAATCGCTGACGATAAATGAACGTATATTATACAAGTGTAACACTGACGATCGACGAACATAATACCATTGAAACCATACTATTATGAAAGAGGTTTGCCTGTTGTCATAGGAAATTTACTCAAAGTTACAATTTCTATAACTCGAGAAAAACGCTTTTGCATTCTGCGTAACTGTAATTCCGTGGTCCCACGGCCCGTTAGCTAATAGGCCGCGCCAGGTGTTGGTATGCCTGTCGAGGCCTGTCGTGACCCAGGCCGCGCATTCCCATATAAACAAGGCAAAAAGAAACGCGCCTCGTACAGGCCGTAGAGGCCGAGGCTGGTACCGCCGCACCACGCCTTTGAAGTTACCAACTGCCGCGCGCCACAGGCCTCATCATATGCGATGGGTCCCACATAAAAGCGCGGCGCGGCATGGCCCGTTCGTTAACGGGGCGTGGGACCGCGGCATAGGTCTCGAGCATAAGCTCGTGAGTCGTGACTGTACCCAGGCAGGTACGCCACAGTTCGTATTTTAATTCATAGTAATAAGTACTTTAATTTGGATGTAGGTAAAATCGTTATTGTGTTTTAATAGTATATTTCATTACAAGTGCGGAAAGGCTGTCATTGCAAAGAGTTCCGACAAATGTCTACCCGAGCCGAGGCGCAGCCGAAGGCGAGGGTTGACAGTCGGAACAAGTTGCAATGACGGTTCCGCAGGTGTACTGAACGACTATTTTTAATACAGTTGCGAAAAAATGAAGCAATTTAATAAAATAATAAAAACACAATAAACTCAACTAACTAATCATTTATTTCTTATAAAAGTTATAGTACACATGTACATTGAAATTGGTACAGTTTTTTAAAGTAACTGGGGAAGTTTTAGGTTGCATATTTACTGTTTGAGACAAACTATTATTAATTTCGTATGATTGTTCATGTATATTTGTCATAGAATGGCGTTTGCTAGTTGATGGAATTGGATCTGATGAATTATCATTATCAACGAAGGTAGATGGACGAACGTTCTCTTCAACATGTGAAGAAGACGGACTGGACCTTAAATTAATGGATTGTGTGATTTTTTTCCCAGTTTCTAGTTTGTTGTTTAATGAATCACCAATATAGCTTTCTGCAACTTTGTCTGATTTCCAACCTCCTAGTCGCTTTAAGGACGTCAAATTGGCTCCTGAATCTGCCAATAATGTAGCAGAGGTCCTCCTGAAGCTGTGCCCAGTATAATACTCAGCATCCGGCAGACCAAGAAACGTTGCTATTTCTTTTGGCATATTACCAAATTTGTTTATCCCGATTGCTTGAGCTGTACACTTCCCTTTTTGGTAATTTTGAAAAAAACGGTCGGTTTTTCCTTTTTGGGACCGCTGATTCATATATTTTTGCACTATTCTAAGAAAATCTCCTTCAACAACAAAGCTTCTCGGTATCTTATTTTTTGTGTTCGGAATCTTGATTAGTAGCATTTTTCCATGGGCTTCAATATCTTTTAAAGTAATATTGGCTAACTCCTCTCTGCGGCAAGCTCCAACAACGCCAAAAATCAGAGCAACCTACAAAAAAAGGGATTTGATTAATATTTTTTTAAATAATGTTTTGACTGTATTTTGCGATTTCGTAAACTGAATACTAAAGAAAAATATAAGTACTTATTAATAAATTACCTTTGTGGCTAAATAACGATCATCGGGAGCTTCGTTCAAAAACCTTTCCACTTCATTGGATGTTAATATTTTCGACTTTTTACTTGTAAAACCGTCTGATTGTCGTTTTAAGAAAGCATTTAATTTTGGGTATTCACTTATATCCACGTTGTTCCTTATTTTCAGCATACTTTTTATCATCGAAAATCTCGACCATAACGTAGACGGTTTTAATTTTGCTGAGAGTTCGGAGAAGTATGCCAACATAACATTTTCTGAAAAACTATTTGCTTTTTTCTCTTCTCTCCACGCAATAAATTCGTCGTATGTAGATATGTAACGACTTTTTGACTTTTCCGGTAAAATGTTCTCCGAAGCATTTTGTGCAATTATACTGAGTTCCGGTGGTGTTAATTCAAAAAAAATAGGGTCGAAATTACTCATTTTGTGCAACAAACAACTAAACTCGCAAAGAAAATTTCTGGAAAATGGCGCCAACCGTATAATAAAGCAGAGTTTTTTTTTTCACCCATTTTGGTAGGCAAAGGGAACTATCCATACAGCTTAGTCTTCAGTAGATTTTTTTTATTGATATGAAATGAAAATGAAATTTAATGAGATGAAATGAAATGAAACCTAACCTAACTCATTCAATTAAATCATTAAATCTGATATTGAAATAAATTAGTAGCTTCCTTTTAGAAATATACGTATTTGTATGAATCACAAAAACTCTTTAGTAAAAACTTCATGGTTGGTTTTTCTTTTTAATAGACATTATTTTGACAGTTGGGAAAGAGAACGCACGAGTTCCGGAAAGGTAAAAAAAAAGCACTAGTATGTAATAGCCCACATCCCGAACGCTATACGTCCCTGCAATACACCACTTTTTGAGTAACTGTATTAAAAAGGCTTTTTCACACCACCTGCTCGACAATGTCAAATTATATGTCATGCAAACCTAACCTAAAGTAAGTCATTTATGACCTGAGGTCTACCAGGGCATTAATATTGTACTGAATTTAATTATGACCCGCTGGTCATAATTGGAGTGAATGACGCTTGTCGTGGAAATGAACTCGTAAACATTAAAATAGAAGATATCGAAAGACATTCAGATTTGTTGCTGGTAAATTTGCCAGATACAAAATCAAAGAAAGAACGGTAATTCGTAATCCGTGGAGAATACGTAAGAATTATCGAAAAGTACCTACCGAGCTCTACGCCGCTCTAATATAAACACTAACAGATTTTTCGTAGCTTATAATAATGGCAAGTGCACCAAGCAAGTCATTGGACAAAAATAAGATCAGCCACATGACGAAAGAAATTGCGAAGTACTTGAAATTGACAAATGCCGAGCTCTACACGGGCCATTATTTCAGGAGAAGATCAGCTACTCTGTTGGCGGATTCAGGATCAGTCATGACCCAGGTTAAAAGACACGGTGGCTCGAAATCTGATGTAGTAGAAGAAGGCTACATTGAAAATTCTATACAAAATAAGGATAAAATAAGCTGCCGCATTGGTGACAACATCAAACTAAAAACACCGTTGATAACTGATCCTTGGACACCTTTGTCACCACAACCTTCCACATCAAAACACCATTGATCTAGCCCGCTGCCTCATTCACCACCTTCACCAACTTTCACGATCCAAAATGGTCCTCAGCAGACCCAAGTTTTTGAAACTTTACTTAACAGTAATACTCAAATAAACTCTACCTCAACCTCAATAAATGTACCGAATAAAAACTTAACTTTGTCATTCCACAATTGGTATACTTAACGTATCAAACATTACCTTACATTTAATCGTTTTAAATAGGTCTGCTAACTGTTATTGTAATTTTAATAAATACTTTGATTCTAGCACTATTGCTTTTTATTGTCTCGTAGATGGTGTGAAAAGTAGAGTATTCTCCTCGGGGATAAAAGTGCTTTCGTCTTGGGCGACCTTGAATCCCACGCTGCACGCAGGATTCTTGTCTAACTCCCTCGCTTTGCTCGGGAGTTACCGCTAGACTCCTTCGTTTTGCTCGGGATTCAATACGGCGCCCGCTACATAAGACACTACTTTATCTCCTTAGTGCATAATCTATAGAGGCAGGGACTCATAAAACTCCCCTTTTCGGCATCTAACGTCAAATAAGTACCTTCTATATATATGTACGTAGTTATAGTCGACAGCAGAATCGCTTACCACTTGTAACAACAATTTTCAGCAAATCGTAACTCCACTGAGATTGAAATGGTTGAATAATTGACCTGTCACATAGACTATAAAGACCTTGCCGTTTTATGACGTGCAAGTGTGCGAGTGACATTAAATCAGCTACGAGGTTTGCTAAAAAACATATGAGTAATTTAGATTCATGCATAGGTGGGTGGGCTGTTAGTTAGTTAAAACTGCAGTTCACCGCTGAGGGCGTTTTAGATCCGAATCCTTGCCCAACAAGATAATAGCACTAATTACTTTACTTTGCCTAGCCATCTAGGTACTCGGAATCATGCGGTTGAAGCGTGGTTAACTAAACTAAACTAAACATGCACAAAACTGAAACATCACAGAGAATGTTTGATTACCACGCAGGGTTTTGAGAACTGTATGTTGCATTCAATTAAACGATATGAAACTAATCCAACTTTGTTACGAACTCGATTTCAGTAAACAAACTGTTGTAATACCTGGTTCGGACAAGAGTAGGTACTACGCTGGGCACTGTGGAATATGATTTCCACGTAGTTCAGGCTATTTTAATGTTCTGTGAAGTGGAACCTGAAAGCTCATATGTATGCGAGTAGGGTACCTACGATACGTTTAAGCTTGTCGGTCATTCTATTTATCGTATTTTTCGAAAGTAATTGTCACATTGATTTAAGGTAGCTAGGTATATACATACCTACTTACACAGCGCCAAGGAGACTCCAATCTCCATACAAAAAGTAACCCTTGTAATATTTTATTTAGTTTTTTCAATACTTATAAAATGAGCACAATATAAAATGAGCATGTAGACATTTTGGCTCTAATAATTATTTCCATGAATAGGTAGGTAAGTATGTACAGTTATGAGGATTAATATATCACTATGTACATGTCGGCATTAATATCTGATTTTATGATTCATGCACGAATGCCTGTCATTAAGATGACGACAATAGGGTATTTTACTCTATATGAGAAAAAAATAAAAATATATTATTGAGATAGCTTAGGCAAAATGCTGCCGGAAAATGTTAGTTTTAGTTCATGAAACAACAAAATAAATTTAAAATACCGTTTAAAGATTTCATTTTTTTTAATCTGTTTTTGAACACCATGAAATAGTAGCCGCCATATTATTACGTCATACGGTATGTTAACTGAGCAACTTTGTACTTTTATTATTTTCGTATCCAAAGTATTTTTTATTTAAATAATATTTTGCATTCAGGAACAGCAAACCAACGATAAGTAGAAACATAACTCATTTTTCTTAATTATAAACAATTGTCATATAAAATATCAGCGCATTTGTTTATATAGCAAACTGACGTCATACCCACAGAGCAATAAGGCGTCCACTGCGTCCAGCGTTTTCGTTCAATTACGCGTGAAATTTGAAAGTACAATTTAAATGCATTTTTATTGCACTAATCGATAAAAAATAAAAATGTTGTGTTTTTTTAGTGGTATAGTAGCACTCTAGAATCTACTTAAGACACTTAAAAAATGAGTGTAATATTCCCTATTGATGTGATGTGGTAATTTGTGGTGCCCCGTGCCTTCTACAAATGATCACATAAGATATTTGGCGTGCGTCGCCTCAATCAAATGTCAACACAAATATGCGATATCGAAGGAACATCAAGACTCATTGAAGAATCACAACTTGATATCACATTCTTCTGAATTTAGCTGAGTAGGCGGATATTAGTAACGCAAGAAATGCCCAATATTATTGCATTCTATAAGGTAACACATCTTTTTGTTGCCATCTCGTCAGATAGTTTTGGTGTTCCTTTGATGTCACGTAGGTATTTGTGCTGCCACTCGGAGGTATATGCCTTACACAAATGATCAGATATATTTGCCGTCATCTTGACGACAGACATTAATGGATGAATCATGAAACCAAATATTATTGCCAAAATGTGCACAAAAATAATGTAATATAAATACCGTGCATACAAAAATATGACTTACAACTTCTTAATAAACTTAAAGGGCCAATATCATTTTTTAACTTTTGAGAGGTCTTTGTCGAGGGTTTTTAAACATATTAATTTAAGATTTTTATTATGGACTATACTTGTAGAGTCAGGGAAATAAATTGGTTATCAAATTGACTGCGAACTTAAATTGTCCGTTTATTTAAATTACAATTGTCATTCTTTAACAGTTGTATGAAATGGCTATAACTCGAAATTTTATGTTATTTCAATGACCGTGCACTGCATTTTTTTATAAGTTACTTAACTAAAAATCTAAAACCTTTGACTTGACAATGACAATTCTAATGAGTATTACGATTATATAATACCTTTGAACGAGCAACTCTTGTATATGTATACATATAATCTGAATTTCGGAAACAACTCCAAAGATTTTCATGAAATAGCAGGGGCTTCGGGGGCAATAAATCGATCTAGCTAGGTTCCATTTTTAGAAAACCAAAAAATAAAAAACCGAACAAAGCCCGGTCATCCAGATATTTGTAATAATGACAAATCATATCTGCATACAAAGCCTCCGCTTTGTATATTTACACTTTTTAGATTGTAAGTAGACCACCAGATACCTTGATACCTTAGAACTTGAGAGCAAATATTAAATGTCCGCATTCTCATCGAAAATTGACGTGAATTCAACAGGCTCTAGATTATGATAAGGCGTGTGACTGCGTACATCATCATCATCCTTTCAGCCGATAGACGTCCACTGCTGGACATAGGCCTCCCCCAAAAAAATGGGAGGGTTTGCCATAATCGCCACGCTTGGCAGGCAAGTTGGCGACCACAGTATGGTAGTAAAATGCATAGAGAACGCTGCTGCCTATTATCTAGTAAGTGTCTATTAGTCGCCTTCTACGACACCCACGGGAAGAAATGGGACTGCGACAATGACTGCGTACAATGGTGGACAATGTTTGAAGTTCTCATAGAAAAGTGAGATGTGGTGCACCGCATCGCACTTTTCTGATCCATAATCTGTACCTTGATGGCTCCAGCTTTGTTAAACTGGAAAACAAAAAGTCGCAGACTTTCATACGGAACGGGGCTGTATTCTGTCACAAAAGTTATTCAACCTCTACGTCTGAGCATATTATGAGGAGAACGCTTGATGGGTTTTTTTTTTTTTTTTTTTTCTGGGTGGGAAATCATCAAATAACTTCTCCCGCTCTGGGTGGAGCGGGAGGGCGTGTCAGACTTTTACTGACTAAAACCCACCCGTGTTCCCTCACTTGCCTGTGTGCCAGGGGCCGCGGTATCTCTTTCGAACAACCCGCACCCCTGGCAGGCATCGGCCCTTGCGGGCCCCATCAGTTGCTGATGACATCTCTTTGAGGCGCGCGTGGAACACAACGCGCCGTCGACCCGGGCTTGGTCCTTACCGGACAGCGAGCTACCCATTACTCGCCGTCCGCAAGCCCGCGCCTACGGTGGCCGGGAATCAGCCTGGGATTCCCGACGCCCAGGGCGTCTCCTGCGAAGGCCACGGCTGTGAGGGCGCATGTATTGCATCTCCCTCACGTGCGCCGCCTCCCTCTTTGCGAGCATAACTGCTTCGCTGAAGGAGGCGACAGCTAGCCATGCCCTCTCGCTCCGTACCATGGCCTGGACCAGGGTCGGACGCGAGAGATCGCCGCCGCCGATCACGTCCACGAGGACACGGCGATGCTCCGCCCAAGCCGGGCAGACCTCCACCGTATGCTCCACCGTGTCCTCAGGGCGATCTTCGCAATGGAAACACCCGGGCGTTTCCTCCCGCCCTATCCGAAACAACCGTGTCCGGTGAGGACCTGTGTCAGGCGGAAGGTGAGGACGCCATGCCGCCTCTCAAACCACTCCTCAAAGAGGGGACTTACCGCCGCGATCGTGGCGTGCCCAACGCTTGATGGGTTCCACGGCGGAATTGTTGTAGTAGGTGAAAGACTCACGAACTCACATAATTGGGAAAAGGCTAGGCAGATGATGACTGACCATTTCACATCGCCCGTGATAAATATTAAAGTTTTAAACCTTCTGATTGACCATTATTACAATATTTGCACATTTTACGTTTCTATTTAAATTTCATCAGTACAATCAACAAAATTGCATAGGTACCACAATTTATTTACGTAGGCCGGGACTTGGTACCTAAAGCCCCGAAACTTCTACAGACTCTAAAAAAGTGATAAGTAACTTTATATTTATGATTTTCTTGAGCTACCGTTGTCTCAAGAATAGAACTAGAGTTAAACTATAAAAATCCTTCAGCTGTAACGTAACGTTAATGTGTTATTGTACCCGAAGTATAATATAGGTTGATAGGTTCTTAATTACAGTCGTGAATCAAACAATCAATACTGTGCAAACTTACTGTCACTGCACCATTTGTATCATGACCTCGTGTCTCCTGAAGCCAAAAGAACAATATTTACGAACACAAGACTTTTACGTACTTATTAAATCCAAGACACGCCCCAAAATAATTGCTAGACCGCAATAAAATAATTAGCCTTAGAGCAAATTAGCGCCATTTGCTTGACTTACTAATCAACTCGGAGTAAAATTAAAATATGAATAGGTAAGTAATCAAACTGGACTAAATACTGGTAGTATTACTTGAGCCAAAATTTTATTCGAAGTGTAAATTTTGCTTGGTTCCCCGAGTTTATTAAAAAAGGGGGTTAGGTATTATCGCAGTCTATCTCAAACAAAAAGACAATGCTTCATGCACTGCCATCTTTTGAATACGAGTGAGGGTTGCGCAGTGTGCACAACACAAACTTTTAATATAAAGGTGAAACATCGGGGCAAACATTTCTGCTAGATGATGCTGAAGTCAACATTTTCTGATTTATTTGGTTTTATGAGTAATTGGCATCCCCATCCCATTTTTTCCTGTGGGTGTCGTAGAAGGCGACTAAAGGACTTACTAGAGAATGGGTAGCAAGCAGCGTTCTCTATGCATTTTACCATCATATTGTGATTGCCAACCCGGGCGCCAAGCGTGGCGATTATGGCAAAACCCCCCTTTTGGGGGAAGCCTTTGTCCAGCAGTGGACATCTTTCGGCTGAAATGGATGATTAATTGGTGCATTACTTAGTCATAGGAGTGGAATCAACGCCAATGGGGCATTACACTTTACAGAACTATGGCATATCATTGCCTAAAAATTGCTACGACAGCATAAAATAACATCTAGCTACCATAAATAAATAATAAAAAAAAATCATCCCGCTATACCTATCTTTTTAGGGAGCTATGCAGTAAATCATGACATAATATATGAATAGCTAATTTAGTGCTGACGCGACTTACAAGTTGTGTGGGTCGTAGGTTTGAACGTTGAAGCTGGTCAGGTGTGTAGTCAGTAGTGATGAAGTATTTTACTTCATGTAAATTACTTCATCACTATTGCTCTCAAAACGGTGAAGGAAAACGTCGTGAGGAAACCGGCATATCCTAAAACCAAAAAATCGATGATATGTGACATCTATTAACCCACACGGGGCGAGCGTGGTGGATTATGGCCGACTCCCTCTCACAAAGAGGAGGCCTGTATCCCAGAAGTTTATTTTTGACAAAAAAAATACAAAATCCAACTGCATGAGGATCGACGATGCGAAGGCTTGCGCCCCGCAGAGCTGCGGATCTTCACGGATGGATCAAAAACAGGTAGTGGCACAGGTGCTGGAGTCTTCTCGGAGGACTTCAACATACACATAGCCACGGCATTGGGGGTCCATAACACAGTGTTCCAGGCCGAATGCATGGGCATCTCCCTTGCCGCGTCTGCTATCATGGCCAGGGAAGTTAGGGACCACTCGATCCGCATACTCTCAGACAGCATGGCTGTTCTACAATCGCTGAACAGTCACACAGTTGACTCTGGGCTAATATACGAGTGCCACCAGCGCCTAAACCAGGTAGGTAGCCTCAATAAAATTACCATTCAATGGACACAGCGGCTCGCTAGGTAACGATGCAGCCGATGAACTTGCCAGTAGGGGGTCGAGTATGGCACCAGTGGGACCAGAACCCATCGCGCCTCTCCCCTTCGGGTATCTACGCACTCTGGTAAGAAAACGAAACAGGGACCAACATCACAAGTTACGGCTGGACCTACGTGAGTGCAGGCAGGCTAAGGAAGCACTTCCCACGATCGATGCCCGCCTCACAAATCAGGTTCTCCGTCTAACTAAACCACAGCTGCGTACAGTAACAGCAGCTATAACTGGCCATGGGTCATTCAACAAACGTCTCTTTGTCATAGGAATAACAGACAGTCCGCTGTGCAGGGCCTGCTTGGAGCACGACGAGACAGCAGCGCACGTGCTGCTAAACTGCCCGGTGGTCGCCAATTACGGGGCAAAATACTTCGGTAACCCAGGTAGGTACCCTATGTGAGATTGTCAGCAACACCAAGGCGTTGCTGGCCTTTCTCGAGGAGCTGGGGTGGATCGAATGAGCGATTCTCCCACCCGTACGCAAAATACGCGCTTTGACGTGGAGTTGCGGACTACAGCCCGTATTACCTAAGGGTCAAATCAAAAGATGTGGGTCAAATTAGTATTAGTAGTATCCCAGCAGTGGGGACATTATATGTTTTAACTGCCATATCATGTTTGTCCTATGGGATCTGGGGCCCCGCCAAGACGAGCCAAGAACAAAAAGCACTACCGACCTTTACCCGAAGCGTTTCGTCGTATTTTCATACCCTCAAACTTCGGCCTGGATAGTCCTAGAGACCTAAAATTTTCAGGATAAAACGTAGTTAGCAGACTTATTAGACACACTAAGTGTCATGTATTCAGCTTTTACACTTTGGATTTTATTAATAAAAACCCAAAAAACGTCGATTTCATCACCAATTGACTCACTCACTCATCAAAACCTCTAAGGTACTTCCTGAGGTCCTAAAAAGCTAAAATTTGTTATGCGGTTTAGGATTTATACACAAACATTTAAAAAAAAATCTGTAACTGTCACCCTTGAACTCCCTTAACGCAAAGAGGGAGGCGGCGCACATGAGGGAGTGGCAGTACATGCGCCCTCACGGCCGCAGCCTTCGCAGGAGACGCCCTGGGCGTCGGGAATCCCAGGCTGATTCCCGGCTACCGTAGGCACGGGCTTGCGGACGGCGAGTAATGGGTAGCTCTCTGTCCGGTAAGGATCAAGCCCGGGTCGACAGCGCGTTGTGTTCCACGCGCGCCTCAAAGAGATGTCAGCACCAACTGGTGGGGTCCGCAAGGGCCGATGCCTGCCAGGGATGCGGGGTGTTCGAAAGAGATACCGCGGCCCCTGGCACACAGACAACTGAGGAACACGGGTAGGTTTTAGTCAATAAAAGTCTGACACGCCCTCCCGCTCCGCCCAGAGCGGGAGAAGTTATTTGATGATTTCCCACCCAAAAAAAAAGGAAAAGGGGTTTGTAAGTCTGTTTATAACACATTTGCTCGTAAAGGGTCTCTTATTACACCAATTTCAAAATCGTAATGTACATCATTACGCACTTGTGCGTTATTGTAATGTAAAACGCACGGTTTATCAAGATGCTCCGTCTAAAACAAACGGTACTTTTTTAAATCTTAGCAAAGAGTTTTTATGTCAGAAAATGGTCAACATTTTATGAATAAAATTAACTTTAAGAGATAAAATATAAAAAGTAAACATTTAATTCTTTAATTTATTTGGTTTTGACAATAAATTACAACCATTTATCTGTAACAAAAACAAAAAAATATTAATTTACTTTATTAGTTAAACTGGCTGTTTTTGTGCCTTTGCCTTAAAAAAAAGCGCTGATGCGCGCGCATCGCTAATTTGTGAATAAGTAATAATCAATTTTACAAATTGTTCAAATTTTTCTAACTGCTTTAACAAGTGATTAAAGATTTACTGGTTTAAGAAAGTCCGACTTTTATTTATTTCCTCGCAAATATGTTATAAAACGTCGTATGACATACGTGCGCTTTGAAAATTACAGCCTCTGCTTTCTTGTAACCCTCGCCTACGGCTCGGGCTAGCAATATCGCCTCGGCTGTCATTTTCAACTTACCGCACTTATATCATAATGTACTATTATAACACATTTGCTCGTAAAGGGTTTCTTATTACACCAATTTCAATATCGTAATGTTTGTCATTACGCACATGTGCGTTATTGTAATGTAAAACGCACGGTTTATCAAGATGCTCCGTCTAAAACGAACGGTACTTTTTTTAATCTAAGCAAAGAGTTTTTATGTCAGAAAAGTGGTCAACATTTTATGAATAAAATTAACTTTGAGAGACAAAATATAAAAAAATAAACATTTAATTCTTTAATTAATTAGTTTTGACAATAAACTACAACCATTTATCTGTAACAAAAACAAAAAAATATTAATTTACTTTATTAGTTTTACTGGCTGTTTTTGTGCCTTTGCCTTAAAAAAAAGCGCTGATGCGCGCGCATCGCTAATTTGTGAACAAGTAATAATCAATTTTACAAATTGTTCATATTTTTCTAACTGCTTTAACTAGTGATTAAAGATTTACTCGTTTAAGAAACTCCGACTTTTATTTATTTCCTCGCAAATATGTTATAAAACGTCGTATGACATACGTGCGCTTTGAAAATTACAGCCTCTGCTTTCTTGTAGCCCTCGCCTACGGCTCGGGCTAGCAATATCGCCTCGGCTGTAATTTTTGAACTTACCGCACTTATATCATAATGTACTAATATAACATTATGCCTCTTGGATACTTTCCGAAATCCTAGAAAGCTAAAATTTCTAACCTATGTAGATAGGCTAAGAATTGCACACGAACAACAAAAATAATAAGAAAGTAACTTTCAACCGCCAACCAAGGGAAAAGTCTGTATTTATTACGGATAATAGGTATACCTACTTCCATTTGTTATGAACGCTCGATTTGTGTAATATAAAGTTACAGTCACCAAAAGATATAAGTAGCCAGGATCGTCGATATACCTAGTTGAAGTTTAGTAAGAAACCGATGGATATTTTCGAATGTAGGTAATTTAATTTCACAAATGAACTGTTTGTTTTCTATTAATTAAATTTATTCGAAAACATCCATCGGAGGCGGCTCGTGTAGGCACTAGACGTATCCCCGCCCTGGGACCTCGATGCGAAAGTACTAGCATCATTATATCAGTGGCGCGAGGAAGCGAGGGCGAGAGGCTGACGGAGGTGCGTCGGTCGCAGCTTCGCGCAGCCATGGAGGAGAATGGCGGGAAAAGCTTTCACGCCTCGTCACCATCCGTCCGGTACTCGAGCGCTGGCTCAAGAGGAGGCACGGCTCCCTGTCATTTCGGGTGACACAGGTGCTCTTGGGGCATGGTTGCTTCAGGAAGTACCTGTGTCGCATAAACAGGGAGCCGGAGCCGGAGCAGGGAGCCGATTTTGTATAAATGCTGCGATTTGCATTACAATCATGATTCATGATATGCGCGGGGATTTGGATCGGCGGAAGAACCGAACTGATTTGGATCAGAGGCAACCTCAATGCACGGCTTGCGGTGAAAGGATTGTAATAGATGTTGTCCATCCTTTGCGGACTCAATTTGGTGCTTCATTTCTGTTTATGCATGATAATGCACGTCCACACACTGCCAGAGTCGTTGCAAACACACTTGGCCAGCTAATATCAACGTCCTACCACGGCTTGCTCAATCGCCAGACTTGAATGCCATTGAGCACGCATGGGATATGCTTCAAACAAGAGGATATGCTCCAAATATGGACGCTGTACATACAACTGAAAATCTTATTCGCCTGTTATGAGGAACATGGGCGGCCATTCCACAACGTGATTTAGATGAACTCTTATTGAGTAGGTATGCCGGAATCGCTGCAACTGTGTGTTCTACGACGTTTATTGTTGTTGTTTTATTTTATATATCACTTTAAAAACCTTTTAGAACTTTATTTTTTATCTTTATATCACATTTTAATTTCAGGATTAACCAAGGTGAAAATCCCACCATAAGCAAAACCGCGATAACTTTTTATTAATGCAAAAGCAGAGAATACCTCGTCGATCTACACATTTTATTTAATCAATCTCTACTAATATTATAAATGTGAAAGTAATTCTTTCCGTCTGTTACGTTTTCGCGCTTAAACCACTGAACCAATTTTGATGAGATTTGGTAGAGATAGACTAGACCTTTGGAAAGGACCATAGGCTACCTTTTATGAAAAAAGGCTTAAAGGGGGTGTAAGTTCGTAATTTTCGAAGAAAAAAAACCATGAAACTTTGTACCTACCTATATCTTGTAAAGAAATCAATAAATATTTGTTCTAGCGTCTGAGATAAATATTTTTACATTTACAGATAAAAAAGAGGGGATAGGGAGTGGTCTCATTGGTGTTGGGTTTTTTTTTTTTTTGTGGGTGGGAAATCATCAAATGACTTCTCCCGCTCTGGTTGGAGCAGGAGGGCGTGTCAGACTTTTACTGACTAAAACCCACCCATGTTCCTTCAGCTGCCCGTATGCCAGGGCCCGCGGTATCTCTTTCGAACAACCCGCACCCCTGGCAGGCATCGGCCCTTGCGAGCCCCACCAGCTGCTGCTGACGTCCTCCTGCGACGGGTCAGTACAGTGGCCCCGCCGCCAACCACTTTTCGGCCGCAGGGGATAGGGAGAGCGGCCAACGCTATACCGACACTCCTCCTCCCCTGCGGCCCCACCGCGTCCGCCATCAAACGGTGGCGGCCCCGTCCAGGCTACGGAAGGGAAGAGCGCTACTCAGAAGTACCGGCACTCCTCCTCCGCCGCAGCCTGTAACCCTCAGCCACGATGCCTCCCATTCGACATCGCGGCCCGCCTCAGTTGCGATGCACCTCACCGCAACCTACTTTTTGGCCGCTACGTCGTCGGCTTGGAGGCACAAGCCCTGACGAGCGGCCCCACCTTGGGGTTCCTCTTCGCTTCACCGTGGGAGGCTGACCACGTTACTGAGCCCCCCCGCAACGACAATGCGGGAACCCCACTGGGGGGGATTGGTGTTGGGTTAGGTACCTACCTGTTAGTTCAAGTTTCCTAATTGTAAGTCTCAGTATCATTTAAATTTTTGGACATCTTCACAATACTACTGACTGGGTACAATACCTCCGATTGGATACCTACCGTGTAGGTAGGGAAACCTCATACTAACCATTGTATCTTCGAAGAACCGCAAATCAAAGTTACTATTTTCGCAAACGTAGATGTAATAATCCCTTACTGCAGGCTATAAAAACAAACAGCTGACATATGGCAGACACTTGAGAAATTTAAGACATCTTACAATATGTATACCAGGTGCTGCAACCACAGTTAGTCGTTACAAGTCTTTTAGAGGAAATGAGTGCTTCGGGCAGTGTAAATAATAAACGGTAATTTTGTATATACATTTATTTTACAATCGTTGGGACGGTCGCTTTTATCACAATGTTTTTCGTTCACTTTTAAATGCTATGTATTTTTAAGAGATCATTATCTTATTACAAATTCTAGATACAGCATTCATTTTTACAAATTTTAAATGAAATGTGGTTTTATAAAGGGAGAACCGCAGGGTAGCTTGCAAAGTATATCTTGAACTGTTTATTCGACATTCTTGCTAGGTCGTACTAGGTAACACGGATGAACGCCTACTTATCGTTTTAATTTCTATTTGACGCTACATAACACACACCCAAGTCATGCAGAAGTCAGATGTGCCTGTACCTAAGCTTACAAGAAGTCATGCAAGAAGACTAGTATTTAGCAGATAAAGACAACAGCCTTCTTGCATGGCTGCCGTATTTTCTTCTTACATCAATAACACTAATTCAGTTTCTTTGAATAATAACCAGAGGTCAGAGTAGGTAGATTGATTTAAGGTCGTTGACGTCAAACGTAGAGGATAATATGGATATGCCTCCAAAATACCGGAACTTCATATTTATTGTGATATTTGTTCCGGAATTTTGAAATTAGCACGAATTTGTGTTTAAGGTGAAAAACGTATTAATAATATCAATCTACGCTACCAGTGTTAGCTAATGGTGAAAGAAATCAGTATTTTATTTTATACAAAAATACATTGGAATAGTTACACCGTATTTTGTCCCTTACTGTTGAATTAGAAATGACGGTTGACAGTATGAGACAAAACTTAGACAGGGCCTTTTGTTTCTTTATCTCATGTTCATCTATGTTTACAACGCATTGACCGCACGCAACGACCAATCAGAAGCAAGTATCCTGTATGACTCATTGGGTGTTTGTTAGCCTATTTAAACGATTTTGTTAGCCTATCTGTATGTTTTTTATTTTATTTTATTCCATAATTCCAATTCCGGAACTTTTTCCGGTCCATATTATAATATCTTGACGCAAGTACTTATATAAAATCAATCTACCTACTCCGACCTCTGATAATAACGCATACCTACTCAAAAATTACTTGGTACCTACAGGCACACTTGTGTGCATCAGAATGACGGGTATATGACTAGAAATGGTCAGGCTATATGCGTGATAGCAATACGAGCAATGTATCAAAGTAATTTTTATTGAAATAATATCTTACATTCAGAAACAGCAAACCAACGATAACTAAAATTATAACTATTTTTTTTTTAATTATAAACATTTATCATACAACATTTGAATGCGTTTTTATGGCACTAATCGATTCAATATTATTTTTTGTGGTTTATTAGCATTTTAGAATCCAATTAAGACACTTTTCAAAAATGGGTGTAATACCTATTGTCATTTCACTCAAGAAATCCCTTTAATTTAGTCATAGCAACATATGCGGCACAACTAGTTGCTAATAAAATTGCACAGGCTCAAACTATGCGAAAATGTTATATTTTTAAATTATTCTTCAGATTTAGAATACACTCGCCATTCTGACATCAGGTTGGCGGCTCATATATATTTTTAAACTGTGGTTTTAAAATAGTACATTGCTTAAAATTTTACGTACATTCTGTACATTGCTCTCACGCATATAGCATGACCATTTGTAGTCATAGACCCGTCATTCTGATGCACACGCAAACTTGACAAAAAAAATCTATGAGGGAACATTATTTTAAAGACATACATTTTGTTCCACATTTTAACCCTATTTACACATAGGACGGATCGTTACCGTGTACAGTTACTAAAAGTATTTTATACGTATTTCCAATAGATCAGCTTTAAGTACAAGGCAATTGTTACGAAGATTAAAATTAATTTGAATGAAGTCAATGTAAATAATCATGGCCCGATTTATCAATGGTAGAATATGACTTAATTTCTTGAATAATTATGATGGTGCATCAGTTTTTTGCAAAAAATGAGTCAAATAAATGTTGGTAACCCTCGGAGCAAATAAATCCTCGGGCTTAAAACTAATGAAAACAAAACAATATTTACACATAAAGATGAAATAAAATTAAACATTGGGTAGCTTATAAAATCAATCTTAAATAATAATTAAGAGATAAATATTAGAAATAATTTGTAAAAACGTAAATAATTCGTATTCACGACCCTTTCTAAGTAGGTATCTATAAAGATAGCTACGATGAGATTTATCATTCAAAGTTAATCCAGTTCTATTTATTATACGAGTTCACACCAGACCAATGTTATGGCAAGGTGGTGAAAAAGCAATTTCCAAATTGAACCTCTATTCATTTATTATTACATCTGTTTTGTCCTTAATCATCAACCTTTTGCGAGCTCGATCGGGATAAGGGACGGTAATATTGAGTCTGGATTTAACTTAATGTCTTTCGTTTATAGGGTTCCAACACTGATATACAAAAAACCCAAGATACACAATCAGCGTCTCAAAAACGTCCGCATAAATAGGGCGCAATGTGCGCAGGTGTCAATGGTATCGCCAGTCATCTTTCAGTCAGTCCTTTTCGACATTGCTTTGTAAAACCCAATTTAAGTCATGCGTGTAAAGTTGAATTTAAAAACAAAATGTGTTTTATCCTAAGTGACGTATAATTGGGGACACTTTTGAGTGTTACTTTTGTTCAAGACTGTGCATCTTGGGCTTTTTTGTTGATCATTTTTGTTTGTATGGTATATTTGCTTCGTTGTTTCGACCTTGAAACCAAAACTTGTCACTTTGTGATCGTCTATAACGTAGGAACTTCTTTGCCATAATTTTAAGTCTCATAATGATGAACCTTTTGAACTAATAATGCGCTTGGCATTGCTCAAAAGGTTCACGTGGTAGGAATGTCTCTTTCTTACATTCTATTTTGCTTCAAGTATTATCTTGTTTTGGTAAGAGCCTCAAGTGTGTAAATATCTGTAAATACCTTTTGGTAGACCATAAGTAGAACTGGTGGAACTTTAAATACGGCCAAAACAATCCATAATGATTAGAACACTAGTCACTAACAGAGAGCAAGCAACCGCTTGGGACTTCACCACTTATTCCCAACTAAAACAAAAGAAAGTTGTGAAGGGCGGGTGTTGTAGGTGCTGTCTTATATAATTTTGATGTAAAAAATGCTTATTCTCAGCATAATTTGAATAGACTTTTAAAAAAAAAAATTTTACCCGTTGGACGCGCCGGAAGCAATGAGCACTCCGGAAAGGAGCAGCCTATCAACATATGTCAAAAGAGAAATATTTTGTAAACAAATGGCAGAAGAGAGTTTTGTTCGTTATTCAATTTTAATATGGCGACAATATTACAGGTTTTGAAACGCACATTGCTAACAACTGGCGTGTGCTCATCGCACGTTTTTACCACCTGATATATTTAATAATTATAGGGCTATTATAGATTGGGCGTATTTTCTGCGCGTATGAGCTCATTTTCGCACGCGATCGCATATGTCATTTGTAGGTTTGTCCGCGGCTTATGCGTTGATTATAAGCGCATCTCTTCTCATACGTAATTGGCACAGCGACATGTGTTACCATACCTGGGGTCAGGACCGTGTAAAAAGGACGCGTCAAAATTCACCTAATCTGTAACGGTCACTACGGTGTTAATTATTGCGTGGCTTTGAACCACCCCGCTAGCGGTTGTCAAAATACTCTATCTGCCATGTTTATTCTTAAATGACGCATAATAAGCAGACTGCATTGTTAAATAAAAAAATACATAGGTACGTTTTTACATCTGAAGGTGTGGGAGGGAAATGTTCTCGCTTTTCTAATTTTGCTAACCAAAAGTTTCTAAATTACAAACCGTTAACCACAGATGTAGTAGAACTGCATCACCTAATTACCAAGAGCCGCGGTCATTGCTAGGGCTAGTCGTGGTAGGACTTGAGCCGTTCAGCAGAGAATCTTCGGTGTCTTCGTCATCATTTCGGGGCTCTTCAGCCGGGTGTCGGCAGAACGGGCAGTGGCCTTTACTGACCAGCTGGATCTCAAAGTCTTCCATGTAGAACAGCTGTAATAAACATTAAGTGTTAGATTAATTACCCGACATTCAACAACAAAAGAAAATGCATTTATTCAGCGCATACTAATCTTTACACAGTAGAAAACAGTCGCTTTTCGTGTTTGTACGCTTAGATCTTTTAAACTACCCAACGGATTTTAATGCGGTTTTCATCAATAGACAGTGATTCAAGAGGAAAGTTTATATTTATAATACACCGACATCCACGCGGGCGGGCCCGCTGGCAAAAACTAGTATAATATAATAAAGCTGAACAGTTTATTTGTTTTAACGCGCTTATCTCTGGAACTACCAGTCGGATTTAAACAAATCTTTTTGTATTTGATAGCCCAATTATGAGAAATGTTATAGGCTATTTAACATTACGACCATTAAGGACACAACAAAAACCAATAGTCAAAAAGAACACTATGCGAAAACGAACTAAAAGCGCGGCCGGACGATGCGATGCGACTCGGTGGGTCGCATGCCATGGAAGTTTTATGAAACTGTCTGTTAATCTATAGAAATAAAACAAAGTCGGGTTACATCACTTATAACACTAGAACGGCTGGACCGATTTTTATGATCTTTGATTTTTTGGATTCGTCTCCGCCCCGAATAGCAGAACAAATACTAAAACATGGGAAAAATAAACGAAAAACATAATATTAGGACAATTAATTTTCCCATATATTTTTCGTGTCAGCTAGAAAACGCCTTATGCTTTTGAAGTACCAGGTTGTCATAACTCGGTAAGAAGAGTACACCTAACATAGGTATGTCAGTTAGAAAACTCTACATGCCTTCGAAGAACTAGGTTGTCATAACTCGTAACATAGTCACGTAACATTGGTATGTCAGCTTGAAAACGCTTTAGTCCTTCGATGTATGAAGTTGTCATAACTTGGTAAGAGACCATGCGCAATGACTCAAGGTGTTTCGCTGATAGGTTAAGACAATATTTATTGATTCTGAGGCGGTACAAAGTTCGCCAGGTCAGCTAGGTTAGTATGTAATAGGGTATCTTACAACTTCCAGCCGAAGGAAGACGCGGGCAGAAGCTAGTGATTCATTTTGAATGTAGGAATGTGACGTTAAGATGACGTATGCCTCGGATGACGTAGAAGATATTTTAAAATGGTGGAATGACAGTGGCTCTTGGACACAGAGCGTCAATTATAATTACTAGTGCTCGAAATTCGACCATAAATCATTTAAATAGAAATACATTATTATTTAAAATATATTAGCTTACTGCACTCCTCCGTCCGCGTAATTTTCGTAAAAAGGGGTACAAAGTTTTTGCTTTACGTATTAATCCTGAACTTTATTAAGGAATTGGTTTTTCTAACAACTTAATATGATCTTGTATTATTATCTAGTCTAGTTTTGATCACTGAGGATAAGGATTTCAGGTTATCTGGGCTAAAATGACGTGTCGTGGTCAAGTCTTGAACACGAAAAGCAGAATGGTTGTGAATTTGTTAGTGGGATACGGGGAACATAAAAACACGACGCGAGTGATCGCATTTTTCAGTATTATAAAGGTAAGTACAGATATGGCAGATGTTTATCTATATATAAAAGGAGAAACTGACTGACATATCAGCGCACAGCCGAAACTACTACAGCTAGGAACGTGAAATTTTGCACACGGTTTCCTTTTATAATGTAGGGGAGCACTAAGAATGGGTTTTTGGAAATTCGATCTTTAGGGGGGTGAAAAAAAAAAGGATTTTGTTTGTATGAAAAATCTTATTCCTTGAGTTAATAAACTTGAAACTTGGCACAAATACTAAGCTAAGTAAATTATAAACTTGGTAATTTATTGTTTTTCTAAAGTACCCCCTAAAGGAGATTGGGGCATGCCAAAGTTTGTATGGAACAATTTTAACGCGCGGTCTGATTAACTCGAAACTCAATATTTATACCTAAAACCAAAAATAAAGAATAACGTGTATCAGGGCTTTTTGAAAATCTACCCCGTAAAGGGGTAAATACGGGTAGTTAATTTTACAAGGGATGATTTTACTGTGTGTCTTGATTAATTCGAAAATTGGTATAAATAACCTATAAGTCAAATAATGTTAAAGAAACAAAAGACTTTAAAAAAAATTAACCCCGTTAAAGGTGAAAAGGGGGATATAGTTTGTATGAAAGATCTTATTTGTTTGGTTTAGAAAACGTGGCATACACTTATCTAGGTAAATATTAAAGGTGGAATCATACATTTTTCAAAACTGACTTGAAAGTGTAGAAAGAGCGTTAATTATCCCGGTAGTACATTCCCGCGGGATAATTTCTGACTTCCACGCGGGCAAAGCCGCGGGCGGAAGCTAGTACCATATAAAATTGCCATGCCTAAATATTACAATTATCGATAAATATCTGCAAATTTTCTTTGGTAATGAAAATGATAAAAAAATAATTATTGCATACTTCGTAGTTTGCGGCCCTATATGACAAGGTGTAACAGAATAAACGCAAGTCCTGAAAGTAGTTGTTCATAATCGACTAGGTACTCTAACGATTTCAGTAACTTTGAGCCGAAGAAAATTCAATCTTATTTCAAGGCGATAAGAATCAATTATAAATGCAAAATGTAATGCTAGCGTCAAAACGATTTTTTAAATATTTTTTTTACTTTTAAATTAAATAAGTTTTTGTCATTATATATGCTTTAACTCAATACTCTAATGGGGTGTATGAGGTAATGCGTTAATTTTATATTACATGTTGTGTATAGTTATAATATAGACAGACGTACTTTATGGCAGTGTTGGCAGGCGGTGGCAGGTAGTTCGGGCAGCATGTTGCGGTACATGAGCGGTCGCAGTGGCGGCCGGTTGATGACCACCACGCTGGCGGGGTTCAGCTGTATCAACGCACCCCGGCTGCATACCACCACGCCTAAATCGTCGTCCTGCAATCATGTTTTATTTTATTTTATTTTACTTTATTTATAATGGGATAACAAACAGCTACAATGTACATCTTAATACTAAAAGTCTAGTAATTACAAGTGTTTGACAATATTGCAGCCCACCGCATTATCCAAATATTCAAGTGCAATATAAAAACAGATAGATGACACTAGGTGGCTCTATACATTATTAATATTATTATACATGTTAAAAACGAAATGTTACTTCGGTAGCTAACAGAGGTTTCGGTAAGCTGCCAATATTTATTAAAAGCTGTGATGACCTGAAGGCTAAACCACCGTCAGCTAAAAGTTATCATGTTGCCAATGATGTTCACGTCTGTTTTAGTTGACTCCCAAAGTTGTACATTCTAGCCACTTGAGAACAGAAGAAAGAGCAGCACATCTTAGAATAGAGTAAATATTTTGGCAATATCTGAGGATACTTGAGTATTCGGACAAATACAAATTGTAGTTATTTCAATTAAAGTTAAATAGTAAATAAGGTATGACGTGGTTGGCACATACGTGATGGTAAAAACGAGCTTTTATAAAAAAAAAAAAAATGTACCAGAATTACGAGTCCTGCTGAGCTTATCCTTCAAGCAAAATTCAAAGTTGATGGCTACTCTTCAGTAGGAACAGGCACCAAAAAAAGTTGAAGAATGTAAGGACGCAGCCCTATGTTAAAATTCATTAAAAAAAACCATTTACCTCATCAACTTTATCTAAGAAGGGGTCAGCGCCATCCACGTCATGGTCTATTCTGAGGACTTCAGCGCCATATTCTGTGTTCTCAGCATCCGAAGACTCAGGGAGGGGGGCGCGCTCGATTAGATCTAACGCTTCTTCGTAACTTATTCCCTCGGCGGGCTCGAATTGAACGAGAGGTAGCACTTCTGTTAATAGGTAGGTATGTTGATTATTAGAAAGTTGTTGCACATCACTGTAAAAAGTTCCAGCTTTCTTATCTTTCAGATAATTTGACACGAATACTGTAATATTTTAAAATAAATCTGGTAGATAATGCATATCCGGACACTGAGGCATAGTTTTATAGTAGAATCATTACAAGCGCAGGCCTATTACAAAACATTGGAGTGGCAAACGAACAAAATTGGGCGATGTACCTACTTTTATATAGTGTGTCCATGCGATTTGACACTAAAGCTTTCTTGCATGGCGTCTAAGTCGTAAAAAACTTAAAGATAGGTCACCTACAGGTTTTAAGTCTAAGTTTGCATACACACGAGTGGCACGCGTCAAAGGCAGATGTAACTGCAGCTAGGCGTCGACGGCTGCCGTCACGAAAACAGTCTGCTTTTATACATTTTGACATTAATTTGTAACACATTGTAACTTGGACGCCTCAATTTTTCAAATCGTGTTTTCAAAGTACACGGTCAGTGGATACTGAACACGAGCCACCCAGGAGACAATCACCTAGATGGAACTTCCATAATATAAGCTTAGTTTTTGTTTATCATAAATCTGACATAACTTCAGTACCATACATTTGAGTTCATATAAATCGACAAAATGTAGGGAACAGCTGATTTTTTACGATTTTAGGCTTATCCCCACCTTGGTAAAAGTATTTAAGTTCATACTAGTAAGGTGTACGCTATACACTACACGTCCTTCAAGAGGGCGACCCCTACCGGCGTTTCCATTCACATGTAAGGATCGTAGCAGAAGGCATTCTGTAGTTTCTGTTTACTCCTATAGAAAAAGGCGTGAGAAAACCCGTCTTGGGCAAGCGTGGTTAAATAGTGCTCTATGCTCGTGCCTTCTTTGAATGGGAAGAGGCCTTTTCCCTGCAGTGAGACAATTATAGGCTGATATTATGATTAGTATTATTAATAACTTACCGTGTGTAGCAAGAGAGTGCGCTAACACATGTCTACAGAATGGACAGCGGGAGGCGCAGAGCGGCGGCGCGTGACGTCGGCAGCGCCAGCACAGCGGCGCCACCTCGTCGTCGCGGGAGTCGCCGCCCGTGCTGGCGCGGGTCTTTAGTATTAGTAGCTCCACGCTTTCCTGTATGAACACAATTTTTGTAAGGAATAGTACAAGTAAGAAAATAAACATAACCGGATGGACATGCGTTCTATTGTTTTAGGGCCAATGCTAAAGGGAACGTATTTCAGCGCGTGTAAATTCATTTTTCTCGCGTGAACGTAGGTACTTACGTCTTATGGTGGCTCACATATAATATACGTTATACGTGGCGACAATACGTCCAATCACTAATAACCCTAGATGTAAAAGCATATCGTTTTTACAAACAAAAAAACTAAAATACAGCACCGTAAACCAAGCAAAAACAGGCGCACACAGTCATGCGCGTGCGTGTGATGGTATAAAATAAACTATGTGATAAGTCACGAGCAATCGCTGTGCGTAGGCGCATGTCAAGGTATGCGTGCATTTTCGCGTGTTGCATGAAGCCTGGACCCCCTGTACTTATCAATTTTGGGTCACGGACTTTAGACAACAGTGTATAGGTCACCGTACGATTGTGAACACCGTTAGTTTATAATCTATCTAGCGAGATTAGAAACTGTCGATAAATTGTGAACTGCACCATACTGCTTACCGACCGAATAGGTTAGGTTAGATTAGAATTGCGACCAACCGCTACTTCCAAGTTAGTGGCAGTTACTTGACTATTACATGCAACTTTAATACCAGTTCACAATTTGACCGTTTCACTTTGATATATTTTAATCTACCGAAAAATAATGCGTTAAATTGTAAGCAGAATGTTACGGTTCACAATCTCGCGAGATAGATTATAATCTAACGGTATTTACAATTTTACGGTGACATATACATAAAATATTTTTAAACCAACCTGAAACTTATGTGGTATCTGCAAGCCCAATATTTTGTCCAACATTTGACGCGCCAGCGTGTTTGCATTCAACGCCTTCGCTTGTTTTGATAAACAAAGATACAAACAGCTGGACTTATGATTAAGGATAATTAACTATGCAGGGCAGCAATAAAGTTTCTTTTTGAACTCAAATGACATATTGTAATTTGCCATTATCGACCAGGTGGTGACCTGCTCGATAGTGGCTTTTTTTATATGTCATTTGAGTTCAAAAAGAAACTTTATTGCTGCCCTGACCTACATGTCATTAAATCAGTGATGTATAGCTGGCTAAAAATATTGTACTGAATTTCTTACTGAGTCTTGTTGGTTGAAATTAAATAAATATAAATAATAACCACTGGTTAGTAATGTAATTTAAATTGGAATCTCAACTGAAAATTCGTATGAAAACTTTCCCAAAAAATATTTTAGTATTCGAAAATCCAATTGGTTTTTATATACTCACATAATTTGAATATCTCGTGAAAAATAGAGTACTCTCCGAGAACAAAAGTGTACCAACATGTCTTCGTCTCGAGCGAGCTTGAATAGCTCGGTACACTCTGTAGTCTTAACTTTGGCTAAATTCTGAGGTAGCACTAGAACCCTTCGTTACACTCGCGATTCAATACAGCGTCAGTGACTTAAGAACTACTTTATCCCCTCCTACCAAACTTATTATCAAAGGATACAACAAAGAAACTCCAATAGGCGGCTCGGCATCCAGCAAGGCAAGGACGTACCGCGCCGCATTGAGTAGCGCCTCGGGCTGGTTCAGCGAGAAGGGCTCGTTCACACAGCGGTGTACCACGTCGTATGCGTGGTAGATGCGCGCCAGCCTGTCGTTGTGTGTGTACGCACGCAGCGATGGATTGCGATCTCTGCGGGTGAAATGTGTACAGCGTGTGAATTGCTAGTGTAATTAATTTGTTCGTGAATTATAATTTGATTTGAAATGCAAACAGTTCGTCTATTGCGCGGTTGCTAAAGTAGCCGCGACTTTTGGGAAACTTGACCAACTTGTGTGCACATGTCATGACCTGAAACTGCTAATTATAATATTCGTTTGTAATGCTTTAATTCTACCAACACTCACCTACGCCGCAAAAACCTGTATAGCTACCATTTCACAACCATTCGACAGGCTATGGTATCGAAAATTACATATTTCAATAACCTAATCTGCCTTGCCCCCGACAGCAAACAGCTAAGGGAAGAATAGCGGCCGTCTATTCAATCATTTGATAAATTTCCGGGTTTTGGATTACTGAGCATCATTTATAGGACTCCTCTACGTCTTTTTCGCGATCCATGTTCCGCATTAAATAACAGGATCGTGTTCCTAATGCGGAGGTGATAAAGCGCACTGGGATAGTCTGCTTAAAGACTATTTTAATGAAGTTGCAGCTAAGATGGTGCGGTTTGGATGTACAGGGTATGGATGCCAGTAGACTACCTATAACCGTTTTATTCTCCGAGCTTGCCCAAGAAAAACGTACGCAGGGCAGGCAATACCTGCATTGCAAAGACCTTTTTAAACGTCACCTTATAACTTGTGGCATTCCTGTTTGTCGGTAGCCTTAACCTCTTGCAAGAATTGGGCTTTCAAATACAAAAAGATGTTTTCAAAACCCACCCCCGACATTGGCGCATTCATTCAAACAAACAATGAGACAACCAAACTTTTCAGCTTTATTATTAGTATATATGATGCTGATTAGGTCTTCTGTATACGGTATGACCGGATTTTCAAGACCAAATTTTACATGTCATCAGAGAGCTCACGAAAGGAATGAAAATTTGTCTGGGTCGCTATTGCAGGATACGGTGGAAAGGACTACAATATGGGGCTATTTGACAACGATCGGTAAAGATCACAGCACGTAAGTTGAACTAAAATCAGAACAAACAACCGAAGGTAGGAGCGCGTGTACTCGTTGCCTCGCACGGAAAAAGAATGAGGTCACCTTCTAGCATAGTAATTGATGTAACGTGGTTAGGATATAAATTACAGACCGCGGCATACCTGCCCCGATCTGTTTAGTTCAACTTACGTGGCGCGATCTGAACCGACTTATGTTTACCGGGAGCCCACGGCAAGCACCCTAATGGCGGCACTGTATTATAGATTGTGGCATTTGCACGTGTATTAGTTATTGACTGCTAGATGTGAGGAAACAGATGCCATATTATAGTGTTGATGGACTGCAATTATGGGAACTGCTTGAACATATAATTTATCGAATCTACCTATATTTTTATTATTTGCAAATTGTCACAGGCGCCATGATAATATGGAGCAGGTTGCGTTATTCAGATAGAGACGGTTGCGGATAGTTTGATAGTACTACATAACATCACACCTGTAGGTGTTGCTACTGAGAATTCCAGATGGAAAACCCAAAAGTCCTTTATGCGGCCTACCCAAAAGTCCTTTATGCGGCCTACCCAAATGTCCTTTCTTTGGTATTGTTCGTAGAATCGTTGAGGTCCTGAAGTTCTGAGTTGAGTTGCATGATTACCAGTGATAGGATAATCGGCGTTTATATACCTAAACTTTTTCACACGAAAGAATAATATGGACATTCCTTTCTGAATAAATAAGTAATCCCGGGTTCCCGGGATTGAACAATTTTGTAAAAACAACTATAACAAATTTAATGATAGCAGTGGTTATGTTGATTTAGTATCATTCAAAACAAATAGAACATCAATAAAAAAAATTATAACGTACACAATGTGGTTAAGTAGTGGAAATTGATTTATCTATATAACAGATTAGTGATCGAATCGACTAATTTATAGTATTTTACGCGAAGGAATCCGGGATTCTGAAAGGCATGTCCGTATTATTCTTTCGTGGGAATAAAAGTGAAATTTAGGCATATAAGCGCCCGATTATCCGATCACTGATGATTACTGATAAATACGTACACTGACTGGACAGGTCCACTCAATATGTTTGGTACTTTGCTCATAAAATCATTTCAGATTACATAGTGTTCACATGATCTAACCAAGATTATGTCTGAGTTTGTTTCGGCCTTTCTTCTCAGAGTAGTCCGATAGGAAACTCTGACCTCATTTCGTTTTAAAAATATGATTGGCATGCTAAACTGTTTGTACAAACCTATTTACATAAATAAAATCTTTTATCAATAACTGCCCGACCCGGGAATTGAACCCAGGGGCTCATGCTCTTGAGACCAGTAGAACAAGAGGCAGTGATTGTGTTAATGTGACAGTATTGTTTGTAACGATGGTAAGGAAAAGAATAATGCAAAAATGAAGGGTATGTTTAGATTAGGAGTAAGCTCTAATGGTGGATTCCTTTTCGTTTATAGCAACATTCTTCGATTAAATTATTATAAATCTATCTACTTATCTTAAAATTCATCACTCGCGCAATAACGCTTTTTTCCGTGCCTTAAAAGAAAAATAGGAACCCTGTTGGACCCCTTCGTTGCCCGTCACTCCTGTCTGTCTGTCAGTCTATCAAGAGACTTTATCTCAGGACCGCGTGAAGGTATCACGTTGAAATTCTCTAAATGATCAAAGCTCTAAAAAATCAAGCTTCTAAGTCAACGCAATAAAAAATACTGCCATTTATGCGACACATTTTGATACTCGCAAATTAATCAAAACCTATAGTGTAGTTCCCGTTGACCTAGAATCATGAAATTTGGCAAGAAACAGGGTCTCACAGCACAACTTGTGCTTCACAAGTAAAGGAAATAGTCTGTAAATCGTTAATTTGTAGTTTTATCACGAACTTACAGCCGGCTTGCAAGGTATTGGATTACGTTTGATATTATACGCCCATCGCCAAAAACCTTAATGTACGTGCTAAGAGAGTCATCATATTCCTGGCTTAGTCCCATGTTACTTTAAGTCGGCGTAACACATTTGTTTCTTCCCCTATCTGCCGTCACTGTTTCATTGACTCCTTTTTCTTACGTCATCGTTCATACAATTGGTGGGGCCTAAAAGGGCCGATGGCTGCCAGGGGTGCGGGTTGTTCGAAAGAGATACCGCAGCCCCTGGCACACAGGCAACTGAGGGAACACGGGTGAGTTTTAATCAGTCTGACACGCCCTCCCGCTCCACCCAGAGCGCGAGAAGTTATTTGATGACTTCCCAACAAACAAAAAATCGTTCATACAATCCATTCATTTTATCTTTTGGTCTGCCTCTTCCTCTCTATCCATCAACAATTTTACATACATCACTCTTTTAGTTAAAGCTTCCTCCATCATCATCATCTGCCAAGGTTTTTCCCAACTATGTTGCGCTCGGCTTCCAGTCTAACCAGATGCAGCTGAGCTGCGTATTTTACATGGAGCGACTGCCTATCTGACCTCCAGAACCCAGTTTCTGGGTAACACGATACCCCTTGATAAGACTGGTTGTTAGACTTTCGGGCTTCTGACGACCCGTATCGACTGTCAAAGATGCACGAATGACAGCCGGGATCAACGGCTCAACGTGCTTTCCAAAGCACGGAGTGGTCCTCGGACCGCGGCAAGCGTAGCTTAACCTGATCGGTCGACCCGTGCGGCTGTTATTACTGAACCAAAAACCCCACTAAAAGAACTTCTTCCATATCCATACTAATTTCTTACTTAACCCAGTCTTGCAAGTAAGTGTTTGAAATAGTACTAACTTTTCGGTAGTAGCAGCCGCAGCAGTTTCAAGACATTGCATGGCCAGCAAATGATGGAGATAGCCCGCGTCACTGAACCTCTCCTCGGCGACCGCGTTACCGACGAGGATCGTGAACACACGCATCGCCGTCGTTGTCTCACCGGCCATGTGGTACGCTGAAACATACGAATTAGCTATAGGAACATAGAACATACTTTAATTTTACACCGAATACAATAACTAACATAGGTACCTTAAGTACCTACATTATCTACTAAATATTTACAAGCAATAGATATTTGGAAGAACTAGTCATGCTACGCTGACCACAAATATAATAAATTGGGATATGGACAGGAGCGAGGAAGTTAATGATAGAAAAGAAAAACAATGACTAACCTTTCTGCGCGTCAACGAATTTGTTTTCCTGCGCCATTCGGTGCGCGTACGGCAGGTACACCTCACGCTTGCACTCAGCGTGCTCGCGAGCCAGCGTGAACGCGCGTGACCACTCGCCCGCCGCCACTGCTAGTTGCGCCACTTTACTGTGAGAATTCAAGAATATTCATTTTTAATCAACTTCATAATACTATACATACAAATGGGGCTTGTGGCTAAGTAATATTGGTCGCATGGGTCGATCGATCAGATTAAGCTACGCTTGGCGCGGTTGGTCCGTGGATGGGTGACCATCTTTACATACCACGACCCCTCCGTGCTTCGGAAAGCACGTTAAGCCGTTGGTTTCAACTGTCATTCGTGTATCTTTTACAGTCGATACGGGTCGTCAGAAGCCCGAAAATCTGACAACCAGTCTTACAAAGGGGTATCGTGTTACCCAGTAACTGGGTTGTGGAGGTCAGATAGGCAATCGCTCCATGTAAAATACTGGTATTCAGCTGCATCCGGTTAGACTGGAAGCAGACCCCGACATGGCTGTGTAAAGGCTAGGCAGATGATGATGAATGACCAGACATACATACATGCATAAACTCACGCCTTTAGCCCACAGAGACAGGCGGAAACTACGGAACACCACCTGTTACGATCCTTACATACTCCTTTTGCCTCGTTTACGTTCATACTTCTAGCGATCTACTCTGTTAAAATCTCACCGTGAGAACTTAGGTGAAATGAGCTGTCATTCCTTAAGCAGTGCTATTCTGTAAACATCTCACAGTGATAACTTGGGTGAAGTCAGCTGTCAATAGTGTCAATTTCTAGCATCAGATAGAATGACAGCACACTTTAACCTCACTTCACTTATGCATTCACGGTGAGATTTTTATAGAATAGCCAAGCTGACACTAGGGATTGATGCTAATGACAGCTCACCTTAAGCTCTCTTCACCCAAGTTATCACGGTAAGATTTTTACAGAATAGCACTGCTGGTTGTACACGTACGCAGGTTGCGAGTACAACGCATCTGGCCATTCTGAAGGGCAACACCAACCATCATTTAATACCATTATCAGCCTATATTGACACTTTACAACTTATGAAGGTGTTCCGACTGATTCCCGCTTCGGGAATTAGTTAGCTACGGGAATCACAGAAACGACCGCTGTAGCGATGCTTGCGGGAAGCCAATGTCCACCACAGTTTCGATTTTATGATGAAATACTTACGTGTAATCTCCAAGACGTTGGTATAGGTCAGCGGCAGTGGCCGGCTCACCAGCCTTCACTAACGCCTCTGCCACATAGCGAAGCGAACCACTTGAACCCTTGTCTAATTTACGCGCCAACTCGATCAACCTGAAACATTATTTCAAATCGATTAGATATAACATCACGCCTGTTGTCATAGGTACTAAGGTTGAATTTTCATAGCATTGGGTCAATGGAGTTGAAATGAAATACTACTGTCGTTTCGGCAGTTTATTGATAACTAACTTAACACAGGTTCATACGTCTCTTTATCTTGACTAAATTGGCGTTAGCATTAGCAAACCAAAGGCCTATGATAGTCCTTTTAAAACAACAATTTATAAGGCTGCATGGGGTCTATCTGACCACACGCCGAATGCGACCGACGACGTGTCTCCCTCCGTCACCGACGACGGCCGAAAGCTGTGTGGTGTAAAGTTTAAGCCAGCGTTCCGATGGTGTTAATGGAAAATTCATAGTCCCTATGGTTTCATTAGAAGCTCCAGCGCTTAATTTTATTATATGCTGAAGCTTGTAACGAAACCATAGCATTTTTCTATTTTATTAAGTATCTAGTACTTATTGACAAGCCTACACAGTCCTCCCATATTTTTTTAAAGAAAAGCAATGGATAGCTTTTAAGAGTAACTTTCTTGCTGACTCTTCTTCATAGGAAACGACAAATTGGAACCGGGCACCCGCACTTAGCTTCTGAGGTTATATAAGTGATTATGAAGGTTTATGTGGCATAAAATATTACGAATTTTAATTAAAAAGTTGTACGCACATGTCTCTCCTGCCGGTCTCGGCCATCAGTTCGGCGGCACGCTTCACGTCGCCCGCTGCGAGGTACATCTCAGCGGCCGCGCGCGGCTCGTTCACATGCCTCGCCCACTCTGCGCGGCGACGAGCTAAAGCCGCTAGGCCTTCGCCCTCGCCCACGTATTCCTATAAAACAAAATAAATGGGTAACATAATCTAATAGGGCATTTCTACGGCGTGAAATTTAACAGATAGACATATAGACAGAGTTACTTTTGTAATTACTATATTAGTATAGATAGATATGTATGTAGGTATGGAGCGTCCATATTTCATACTTACTTGAGCCTTGTTGAACATCCTAAGGTCAACGTAAAGGTTCAGTGCTCTTTCGTCTCGCCCTGCGCTGTGGAATGAACGCGCGGCGTCGGCGTATCGTCCCCGGTACGCCAGAATCTCGCCTAAAACAACCGCGCGTTTCTCTCCAGCCTCGAAGCGCTCCTGTTGATTAAACGAGTTTTATGATGTGGATTATTGTTATAAATAGTTCGTATTGTCCTCCATACATGGAAGAAATCTTCATTAAAAAAAGAGTTTGAAATTTGTACTTCAATATCTTCGTAACACGAAGGGTCCCAGCTATAGTCCAATACAAACAAATGTCGTCAATGACGGGTAGTACAAGTGACTCTCGGCTTCGTTTGTCATTTCTTTCCACTCGTTTTGTACTATAAGCACTGCAGAGGACCAGTGTTGGCCCAGTGGTAACGGCCTGAGTGGTAGACTGCGGGTTCGAACTTAGGCGGAGGCTTTACTTTGTGTAAATAATTGCATCAGCATTGCTGTTAAAACGGTAAAGGAAAACATCGTGCGAAAACAAAAATGCTCTAAAACAAAAAATTAAGACATGTGCCATCTACCAACCCGCACTGGGTCCGCGTAGTGGATTACGGCCTACTCCCTCTCGCCAAGAGGATGGCTGTGTACCTTCAGTGAGAACCTTATAGGCTGATTATGTATGTATAGAACTTGCCAATTTAATAGCATGGCTAATACCAACAAATATAATTTGGTTTATGAAAAGCAATACCTCATCAGAAATAACATGTCCAGTGACGTCGAAGCGTTCTACTGAAGGAGTGTTTTAAAGTTCTTATTTTTTATGATTCTGAGGTATCATAATTAAGTATTTCCGCAATTTTTAACGAGCTTTTGTAGTAAAAATGTTGATTGCAGACTCACATTACTTTGATTACCTTAATACAGTGTTATTCAAAATACTCATAGTATCCGGATAGTGTTCTGGCAGTACCCGAAATATCCAGATAGTAAAATGGGGCGGATTGCATGCTCTAGTGCGGACTTAAAACTTTTCAATCGCCAGCGTTGAGCCAGCTTGTACCGGTTGCCATAATAGCGTTATGTTTTTATTCACTAATGTTGTACAAGTGACGCTATGCTTGCTAGTCATTTTTCTACGTTTATTAAAGTTATTTTCATACCTAGGCAAAAAAATACAATAAGTGCTTTTACCGCACCGTTATAACAACCATATTTTTATTTTTTTAAAGAAAACCGATACTACCATTATTTCAATTTAAGAGTGGTTTTCTTTTGAAAAAACAAGGAGGTTAATAAGATAAAAAAATGATTGAATATAAGATAGCCAATCAAATAAGCCCAACCGTGAATGGTTGGGCTTACTTTACTGTTTAAATGAAGAACATCTCCCAACAAAGGTGAAGGCATATTATGTAGATATATGTCCAACATATTTTTCTGTTTACCTGTAAATGATCAGTGAGGTTAAGGAACACAATGTTCTCCCTCCGCTGGAAGGCCTTCCTTGCGATCTCGAAGGCTAGCTCCTCTAGAGCAGCCATTCCTAGACGCTCCCAGTCTAACGAAGTCACACCCAGACACGCTACCGAGTACGCCTCACTGGAATCAAAAGCATAAATTTAGGTGCCTTACTCATCAACTCCGGCTAAGCAGTATTCTGTATCCCATTACATAAAAAGAGTTCGTAGTAAACTATTGGCCAAGTTATTTTACTGGAAGGTTATATTGCTCATTATGAACGAGGCTATTTGAATTAAAATGTCTTAGCAACTGCTTAACTTTTCAAATATTTTGCTAAATGCAGGTAAGATAGAAATCGGCCTGAAATTACGAACTTCATTTTTATTACCTGATATAAATAATGGTATGACTTTACTACTCTTCATGAGGTCAGGAAAAGTCCCTGAATCAACACATTTATTAAAAAGTTACAGCTAGATAGGGGGCTACGATATCTATTATGTTAATTAAAAGTTTAATGGAAATGCCCCAGAAATCACCAGTGTTTTTAGACTTAAGTGTGTTAAAAACATTAACTACATCACGAGGCCTTACATGTTCCAAACTGAATAGGTCACAACATTTAGGCACACTACTACACAAGTTTTCAGCTTAAGACGGGGACGAATTTAGGAGCGAGTCGTAGTTACAGGTATGTTGGCAAAAACTCATTAGATGCCTGTGCTACGTCAGCTTCTTTACTAATTAATTTGTCGTCGACCATAATCTCAAGTTGTTTGTCTTGTTTAACCGACTTACCCGTTGCATTGTTAATTATTTTCCAAGTGGTTTTAACTTTATTATTAGACTTTTTAATTGTGTGGCTTAAAAATGAATGAATGTAAGTGTTGGATGGGGGAGAACGACACTAAAAAAATCTAAAATACTAATATGTGCATTAAATAATTACAAAGGACCGAGTTCCGTGGACCGCCTAAATAACTCTGGCCCGGGCTCAATAAAGATACAATTAGATCGCTAAAAATCAGCGTTAAAAATATCCCACAAAAATACTTCGATACAATATGAAAACGGACTTCCCAAAAGACACAAATTTTAATTTCGGAAGTAAAGAACAAAAACCAATATACAAAATCAAGTACACCGGTCTTTGATTTTGTATATTTTTTTTTTGTTACAGAGTTCTAGGTTATTATTTTTCACGTTTCAGCTGTCGTCTAGCCCACAGATATTCGAAAACCCTGTACGTGCTATTTAAACAACATTGAAAGAAGTTTAATAACATCATCACACAAAATGGAATGGTAAATTGGGCTAGTAGTCACGGAGAAATCGATGAAAATACATTAAAAATAATACATACAGACGAACAGAGAACCTCCCACTTTGTTGAAGTCGGTTAATAATCACGATCGACGTCCAAATCCAAATGAATCACACATGTCTCAAAACACGTCATGATATTGTAGATAGACGTCGATCGAGCATTCTGCTTGCACCATAAGACAAAAGCGAGCGATCGACTCGAAAACCCTAACCACTTATTTGTGTACATCCTCGACACTGCATTGACTTCTGTAACTACTGTTAAATGAATTTCGGCCGAAAAGACCTGAAGCTATGCATAAACTTTGATTAAATAAGTAGATAGCTACGAATGAGTTGAATGTTTATGTGAGGATGAGAACCTCAGAAACCGGCCATGAGTTGGAAGTAATGAGTGGTGACTCGAAAGAGTAAAAGAATGGTTATTTTTTGACACAGGTATTTCAGGAATTAGCGATGCAGGAGAGGCATCGCATACATTTGGGACAGGATAATCGTGTGCAAGAGTTACAACAAAAACAACAAACAAAGCAAGTAAACCAGTTTATTTCATAAAGTAGTGTTACTGAAATATGTAAGAAATATAATTTTAATGGTATTTAAAGAAAACTCAAACACTTAAAGGTAATGATATAATGCAAAAGATTCATTTTCAATCAATCAATTTCATGGTTATACAGCCTACGTTACAGAAAACCGCGATTTTGTTATGCCTAAAGTGTTTCCTTGGGCGGTATACAGTACAATTAACTATAATACTTTTTTTATCACAAGAATCACAATTTAGCAAACTTACTTTGCTTATCATAGTGTACATTTTAATTTTATAAAGTTCGAGAATCATGAAAATGAAGTGTTTTTTACATAGGCCATAGCAAACTATGGGTACAACAGATAAAACTGACGAAATAGTTACAAAAATAAAGGATTTTTTTCCAAACATTTGCTCAGCTTGCGTGCACCGTGTTTGTGTAAACTGCCAAAATCTTAGTATTAAAAATCACGTGTCACTAAGTCCGTACACGCTAATCTCCGGAACCATCGATTTCAAGGAAATTTTCTGTATGTGTGTGGCTAGTTTCAGTTCAAAAGATAGGATATTTTGGACCCGATAGGTCGCCCCGTGCGAAGCAGCAGCGGGTCGCTAGTATAATTTTAATAAATCTCAAAGGAAACGGGGTCCCTTTGCATAAAAATAATCAGGTACAGAAAATGCAACACAAAAATATTTTTTCCAGGTGGTCCTGAGGCTAACAAAACGTAGGTAGACTCTTAGTTTGGATTTCGATAGTTGTTAATATCTAGTACTTATGCAAGGCACAACATATATTGTATGGATTATTAGAGAAAATAAGTAAGATTAATGAGAAAAATAAGTATGAATACAAAAATCTGTTGGTAGTCTCAGTGAATGATTATTGAATGATGATGACTCCCACAGTGATGGAAGTAGGAATCTAATAAATAGGCAGAAAAGCAGCTTAAATAAACACACATACACGCAAAAATAAAAAAAATAAACTAGAAACGATCCGCGCCGAAACAATCTTCTGGTTAAACTGCGCTTACTACAAGCAATCAAAATATGGACTAGTTTAAAGCAAATACATAGTATTCAATCCAGCAATCCAGTTGCAACACATTGGTCATATCTTTGAAAAATCGATGCATGCTGGATCCGCGCTAGATCCAGCTGGCTTTGCTTTGATGCAGCATAAATGTAGCTGAATTTAAATGCCGCTAGATTTCAATCCCTGCTAGTTTATTTATAAGTATAAACCAGTACTCAGGTGATTTTTTTTACCTTATTCCACTTAGAATTTAATAAAAAAAAAGAATTATAGCCATGAATACCAAAACGAAAAAGAATCAGCGTTGACAAACTATGTCTGTTAAGGTGCGCTTGGTATAAGTACTCTACTTTCGGAGAAATCAGGTAAAAAATAGTTAAAAAATATTAAAAAGATGTGTCTCCTTCACACACACTATGTACTCTATTGACCTATTGTTATGCTATTTAAACATTGTGACCTATCAATTTACAAAGATAACGAATAGTTTACTCTCAAACACAAATCACACAAATATCTATTTAAAATTATTAACTACACATCACGGCAGCCGCGTCAAAACTAACTAAAAAAATACCAAGCAGAGACGTCTCCTCAATATTGACTTATTTTATTAAGATGCGCTTCGTGTAAGAACTCTCCTTTAAGGGAAGTCAGATAAATAATAACTCAAAAAAGACTAAGAAGAAGCGTCCGCTTCAGATACACTATGTATGTACTTGAACAAAAACACAACACAATCTATTAACACACAATATATTAACCTATCGATATTGCTATTTAAGCATTGTGACCAATCATTAAACGAAGTTAAGGAAAACAAAAACCGACCGTTCATTCCGTAAATTTAAAAGAGATCGCACTGATGAGAACTGGACACTATTTAAGGCTGCAAGAAATAGATGCAATCAGATGATACGCAACGCTAAACGCCGCCACATTCTAGATACTATCAATTCTTCCTCTTCTGCTGATATCTGGAAATTCCTTGGAACTCTTGGTATCGGCAAACCGCAACATTTAGACCTTCCTAATTCTATTGACTTGGACGATCTTAACCGTCATTTTTCTACTACTCCCACCATGGATCGTCTCACTAAGCAACAAACTATGTCCCTAATTTCTGGTCTAACGCGTCCTGATATTAATCCTTTCAGTTTCGTTCCAGTTGAACCGGGAGAGATCTTGAAGATCATTCTATCCATTAAATCAAAAGCGGTAGGATGTGACAGTATCACCCGTTTTATGATTTTAACAATCCTGGATCATCTCCTACCCGCGATTACCCATATCATAAATTTTTCCCTATACACCGGAGTATTCCCTTCCCTGTGGCGCAAAGCCTATGTTCGTCCACTACCTAAAGTTTCTAATCCCTCCCTTCTTACCCATTTCCGCCCCATTTCTATCCTTCCTTTCTTATCCAAAGTACTGGAGGCCTGCGTTCATAAACAATTCTCTAAGTTTGTTCACTGTAATTCTCTTATTAGCCCTCTTCAATCTGGGTTCAGACCCGGGCACAGTACTGTTTCCGCCCTCCTTAAAGTGACTGGCGAAATAAAGGCAGGACTGGAAGAGACCAAAGCAACTGTACTAGTGTTGGTTGATTTCTCAAATGCCTTTAATACCGTCAGTCACGACATCCTGTTGGCTATTTTGTCTTATGCTATGGTCTCTCCCGAGGCACTGGAATGGTTCTCCTCTTACCTTCAGGAACGTCAGCAGTCCATTCGTGTTGGGGATTCTTCGTCATGCTGGTGTCATTTGGAATCTGGCGTTCCTCAAGGCGGTATTCTTTCCCCTCTTCTGTTTTCTATTTTCATTAATCTCATAACTTCCGAACTTCAGTGTGCGTATCATCTGTATGCAGATGACTTGCAATTATACTGTCATGGGAGGGTAGATGAACTACCGGAAGCTATCGACAGGCTGAACAGGGACTTGATAGCCGTAAAAGCCTGGTCTGAACGATTTGGGGTAGCAGTAAACCCTAACAAGTGTCAGGCAATCATCATCGGTAGTTCTCCAAGTATGAGTAAAGTGGATAGTTCAACTTTGCCACCAGTACTCTTCGATGGTACGATCGTTCCATTTAGTGCTGATGTGAAGGACCTAGGCTTGCACATTGATAGTACCCTAAACTGGCGTACTCAAGTCGCTAGGATCAGCCAGAAGATTACTGGAACGCTGCGTGCTCTGTACCGACTAAAAAATTTATTACCAACGAGTACGAAGACAATGCTTGTGCAGGCCTTAATTTTCCCTATCATCGATTATGGTGATGTGTGCTATTACGATCTGAATGCTGATCTCCTCGACAAACTTGACCGTCTTCTCAATTACTGCATTCGATTCGTCTTCAATCTGCGTAAGTACGACCATGTCTCTGCGCAACGGTCGCTTCTGAAGTGGTTGCCCATTCGCCAGCGCAGAGAGCAAAGGGCGTTGACCACCTTGTTTTCTTTTCTTGACTCTCCCACTTCCCCTGGTTATCTAGCCCCCCACTTTCAATACATTTGTGTCAACCACAACAAAAATCTTCGTTCTTCTAACAATCGCCTTCTTCAATGTCCCACTCACCGCACAGACTTTATGCACTCTTCCTTCTTCGTTCAGTCTATCTCTCTGTGGAATGCGCTCCCCCTTGATATCAGGATGGCAATCAACCGGTTATCCTTTAAAGTTAAAGTTCGCGAGCACATTCAAAAGAAGCTGGCAGTATCTTCACAATGATAATGTTTTCCCATTGTTTGTCTTATTTGTTTTATTATATTTATGTGTATTTATGTATGTTTATTTGTGCATATATTTAATTATGTATATAGCATATTTATTGTTTAAATATATATATATATATTTTTAGGTATAATATGAGTATATTTAGTTATATTTGAATGATAATTAAATACACCACTTATTTGATAGCACCTACCACTGTTTGTCTCTGCATCGCCCAAAGGTCGACTGGTAGAAAATGCCTATGGCATTAAGTCCGCCTCTGTACATTTCTGTGCGTAAAGTATTAAATAAATAAATAAAAACCACTCGCAAACTCTAATCACACAAAAAATGTATTTAAAATTAAAAACTAATCACTGAAATTCACTATTGTAAACCCGTTTGATTGGGAATCGTAACCAGATAAAATGAGTACATCGAAAGGAACAGCTAAAAATTAATGAAAAAGAATTACTTACGCAGAGACCTATCTACTTATACAACAACCTTTTAACCTATTTAAGCACTGTAACCTATCATTTAACGAAGTTAAAGAAAACAAAAATCACTCTCAAACCAAACCACACAAAAATCTATTTACAATTATAACTAATAATAGAAATTCCATATTATAGACCCGCTTGATTGGGACAAGTAACCAGAAAAAAATGAGTTATAAGAACTATAACCCTGGGAAGGGGCAGTTGGCTAAAAATTAACATTTTGTTTTGTTCAGATATTAATTAAGGAAAAAACCAGAATATAAGTAAACGAAACCTAATAAAAACCTCAATAGGTTTGTTCGGATGTTTAAACAGTTTTAAGCCATTTTAATAGGAAATAATTAACTAAATATCATCACTAACTAAGTGTATAAGCTTAACAAATAGTTTATAAAAATATAAGGCATTGTGAGGTAGTTAGTTATTACTTAAAAAATACTAAAACGACGATGGTGTGGGTCAGGCAGCCTATCAATGCTACTTACTACTTGTATGAAAAGTAAACACTAATGCATTTTCAAAGAGAATCAATGAATTTGTATGTGTGTATTTTTATAATTACTTTTTCAAATTGTTTTTCTGTCGGGACATCATTCATTAGAGTAGGTATTAACTGAGTATTCATTGAATTAACTAAAAAACTAGTCGCTAGAGACTTTCAAAACAATCTATTGACTTATTGTTATTTCTGTTTAAGCATAATCTATCATTTTACGAAATAAGAAAAACATGAATCACTCTCAAACTCAAATAACACAAAAACCTATTTAAAATGAATAACTAATCATTGACATAAGCCAGTCGCGTCAAAATAACATAAAAAAACCAAGCAGGGGCGTCTCCGCTACATCCACTATGTACTTGTACAACAATCTATTGACCTAATGTTATTACTGTTTAAGCATAATCTATCATTTTACGAAATAAGAAAAACATGAATCACTCTCAAGCTCAAATAACACAAAAACCTATTTAAAATCAATAACTAATCATGTCATAAGGCAGTCGCGTCAAAATTTACTTTAAAAAAAAACATTTTTAAGTGGAGATTTTTATAAGAGCAAAAGTTGCTATTTATGGACTTATAAAAATCTATTGACCTATTGTTTTTACTATTTATGCACTTATAAAATCTATTGACCCATTGTTATTACTAGTTTTGCATAACCTATCATTTTACAAAATAAGTAAAACAAAAATCACTCTCAAACTTAAATAACAGAAAAATACTTTCACAAATTTAAAAATTAACTAAAAGATTACTAAGTAGCGGCACTGTCTGTATTGGCCTATTGTTATTTAAGGCACTATTTATTTTACAAAGAACGTTATAAGCATAAGTTAGTTTTTATAGTAAGTTTTACTTTTTTTGTTAGTTTTTTTTGTAAGTTATTTTTTTTATTTTGTTAGATTTTTTTAAGTTTCTTTTTAAATCGCACAATATATACAGACAACTAAACATCAGGGTCAGTTAGCTAAAAATTAACTAAAAGATTACTAAGAAGCGGTACTACCTTAATCTATAGTTAGTTTTTATTGTAAGTTGTTTTTTAAGTTTTTTTTTTGTTTTTATTTTACTTTTTATTGCACACTATATACAGAAAACTAAACACAAGCTAAAGCTATATATTTTTGTATTTTTTTTATTTTAGCATTTTTTTTAAATATAATGAACACTGAAAACTCTAAGCACATGCAAAAGCTATTTCATTCCAATGCAATCTATGTACATTGATCTAATAGGCATAAACGTATTATGAGTTCTGCAATTGAATTAGCCGCATCGAAGTCTTATACGGTAGTTACCATTTACTATTTTAAAAAAGCAAGCAAATAAATAAATATTGATTCCTATATTCCATTGAGACACAAAGACGTTTGTAAAAAAATACTCAAATTATTAACCAAACAGTAAATAAATAATCAATCATGTGTTTTTGTCACAGCATGTTTGTCGTTTTTATGTTACCAAGCTAAACCTAACTAGATTTAAAATCCACATAAAATTATTCCTTAAAAATTTTGGTGGGCATAATGCACTTGTTAAAACTTCATGGGCATACATTTAAGAACTTTAAAATTAGACTTAACAGAAATAAAGGAGATACAAAATCCTGAGTGGGTTTGCAGAATTAATTAATTGCAGTTATCGCTCAGCGAACGCTCAGCGGCTTGAGTTACTATTGTAAAATAACTTATAGCTGCAATAATTTTAACGCTGCGAAAAGTGTTCTATGAAATTTGATATTACGCTGACCAAGATTATTTTAAAACTATACACTGTGACATTTTAGTCGTCTTACAACGGCAGCCTACTTCATGTATCCGATGCCTACTAAACATTTTTTTTTTTTTAACATATGAATGCATTAAAATATCATTCACTAAGACGCATGACGTAGTTTGAAACACCCTGATATAATGATAAAATGAATGATGGAACGTAATAGTATAGGTATCTTCTATTCTTTGATACGTAAACATGATTAAAAGGGTGTTTCATAATTCTAAAGCATTATTTATTATTCTTTGTACCTATTATCTTAATTAATGGTAACAATTTTTTAATAGCGCCTGTAGGTATTTTATGTTGGATACATTAAGTGGACCACCTTTGTAAGACGACTGTCACGGTGTTTGATATAGGCATTATGTGGAATTTTCTGAAATTCTATCATTATGAGGTACAAATATTATGCACAATGAAGTTAAGTCTATTGTGCAGATTAATAATAATATCACAATCAACGGTGTCCCAAAATAGCCATTTTGCTCTTATAATCTAACATACTTTGTAATCCACGTAGATCCATCCATGAGTGTCGTTAAGAAGTGAAATTGGCTTACAACTCTTCATTAATTCAGTTTGAAGAACGTCTTTTATGAACACTGGCTCCAAGGCAGCCATTACTCGAAATCATATAATTGATTTTGCATTATGTTGATATTCTCGGTTGCGAGTACCATCTGAAACAATAGAAAATCCAAATGAGGTTTTTAAGCGTATTTAGCTTTCTGTTTTGTTACATAGATGACTAGGATAGAGCACATTTTTTTTTAAATCTCCATTTATTGACCTCAATGTACATTTTCGAAACACAAAAACTTGGTAACACAAAAACGACAAACATGCTGTGACAAAAAAAACATGATGTATTATTTATTTACTATTTGGTTAATAATTTGAGTATTTTTTTACAAACGTCTTTGCGTCTCAATGGAATATAGGAATCAATATTTATTTATTTGCTTGCTTTATAAAATAGTAAATGGTAACTACCGTAAAAAACTTCGCTGCGGCTAATTCAATTGCATAATTTTTTGTGCTTACTTATGAGACATGTCTTAATTTACTTGTTCCAATATGAAAAATAGATTGATTGCAACGTGTTTAAAGATTTGTGACTTTTTATCAATGTAATAATACTTTAGACGCATCTACTCTAAATGATCGTATGGGGAGTTCCTCTATTACTATAAAAATTTGCGGGCACTGTCACTTGTTATATTAGGTTAAAGTTTAAAAGTAAATAGTACTTACAAATAGCAATGCGTTAACATCATCGTCTTCATTTTATTGCACAATTTTCTTCACATTTCTTTCGTGGCGTAACGTTTTCACCAGATACGTTGAAACCCTGAAATTGTTTTTTTTATAATAATGATCGCAGTTTGATATCTGTCGTGCCGAAGAAAAAAAAGAAAAAGAAAGAAGAATGATCGCAATATATGTGTATTTATAACTATTGAACTGACTGTTGATTAAATTCGAGCAAACGTGACTAGTTCGGAACTAAGTATGGTGAAGACGGGAAATCAAACAGTAAAGAAAAACTATACCAAAGCGTTTTTTGATCACAATTTTATAACACAAAGAAAATACATTTAAATAGTGCTGAAGACGGTACGTAAAATACAATGCATAATATTGAGTGAATAAAAAGAAAGGCATATTAGAAGCATATCGTAGCTTTCAGCCAGTATGATAACATTATATTTTATGATGAATGTTTCGGTATGGAAGGTAATACAACTAACTGCACTCAGACATTGCATTAACGATACGAGCATTTATCTCTACTAATATTATATGCATACTATTTTACGCGATAAACGATATCCACGAGGGCAGATCCGCGGACAAAAGCTATTTTCTATAACTACTAACGCAAAGCCAACAGGGTACTAACTCAAATTGAACAATGACAAAAATAAATGATGCGTAGTAGTAAGAAAATGTTCAAAACTTACATGTCGTCCTTTACGTCACCAGACATCACGAATATTTTTAACTTTAGAAGTCAATTAGAAAGGTGTACACCATACTTGAACAGGACATCATTAGGAAGCCACTGTGACGCACAACCAGCACTAGTGAAACCGCACGGTATCGAGACATAAAGAGATGATGTTTAACCAGATATTGTCCAAAATATAAAGGAAGGATGGAAGCCGGCTCGCCCAATTTATACCCGCCGCCACCGGCATATGATGCGGGCACCCCTCTCACACACTAACAACAGCGCTGTCACCAATCACGTGCTTTAAATTTCTAACCCCATTATAAATCCAACTGGAATAATAAGCACAAATCTCATTGCAAAAAATTTGCAGCTGTAACGGTTCTCATTGAAATCATTCGTCAAATAATAAATAGGACTATTATTTCAATACGTCGTTTTTTTATTTATTGAGATGCAAATGTCATTTGCATTTCAATGGCGTTCGCAACAAAGGGTCTGTCCCTTTTATAGGTAGCACTGCTTATTAGTCTCGATAATACAAACTGGTCGGGTTAGATTATGGATATAAACGGAACTGGATAATGGCATGACCACGTCATATTGTGAACGATTCCGCATTGAGATTACCGCTGACACAAAAAACCGATAGTATAGGAGTACATGTTTTAAAGCCCCCTTTACATTATTATTACGACAACTGACAAAGAACAGTCCAGAATATTTCGGCGCCATTGTAGCAATGTTTTCGGTATTTGATATATTTCTATTTCAATTGTGGTAACACAGTTTTGTGGTAGTATTATGTCGTACTCAATACTATTGTCGGTAACGCCACCATAATCTTCCAATTCGAAATTAGAAGCCAGTTAGAATTCTGCTATGTTGACAACACTGAGAACCATAATACAGTCATTCTAATTAGGATTTAGGTATTATTTGATTTGTGGTAGCAGTCTTGTGGTTGGTAATAATAAGTTGTACAAACTAATTATTACTATAGAAATTAGAAGAAAGTTCGAATTCTTCTATGTGAGAACCATAAAACAGACACCTTTTAAATTATAGTGATATTTTTGTTTTATATTTAGAATTTACTTAGTATAAGCATGGTAGCATGCAAGCACAGTATAAATAGGGACAGTCTGTGTTTAAATAATTACCTGCGCTACCGTTGGAGCGTTAGGGTGGGTTGCCAGTCTTAATGTTTGTAAAATTGAAAAGTGTCTTATTGGAACGAACTTCTTTGGCGCGGATTGCGAAAGGCGTTGACTAGTAGAAATTGTCCCACTAATAAGCGTTCATACATGTTATCTTGCGCGACTTTCTTATTTAATCAAAATATAAATTTAAGATAGTGGCTGCGAAAATGTTATTTTTCTTTTAAATCATACGTGAGAAGGAAGTCCGTTTCTAACGGGGGCACACGGTCGCACACGTTTTTACAATTGAAATTAATCTAACTTTATAATTATATCTTAATTATTAATCACTATATATTATAAAACAAAGTCCCCCGCCGCGTCTGTCTGCCTGTCTGTTTGCGATAAACTCAAAAACTCCTGAACGGATTTTCATACGGTTTTCACCATTACAAAGAGCGATTCATGATGAAGATTTAAGTGTATAATTTGTTAAGGTTTCGTGTAAATTGGTTAACGCAGACGAAGCCGCTGGCAAAACCTAGTACTAAATAAAAACAAGCTTAAATTATTCGGTCATTATATCCGAATTCTACTGTATTTATTGTACGTGTATGACAGCAAGCAGATTGCAGCTGGCGCAACAGAAAAACGTATAACGCACCCACTCATCTTGAAACTGCACCCGCGAATGAGAGCATCGCGGCTATCGCTTTGGGGTCTCGTAGATACGCGCGTTTGTTCGTAGTTTCTGTACTGTCCATGTTTATATTGTAGTAGCAGGGACTTTTACATCAAAAGAATATAGAAGCAAGAGGTTCCCACTCTTGCAGTGGGTAATATCGGGCTGTGAACGATGGATAAAGCGACTTTAGAACATACAGGCATAAAAGTTTTACGACAATTTTTTTTTCGACATATTGGTCACTCAGCTAGTTATTATTAATAACAATATACTTCATAATTGTTTTTAAACGAATGACAACGAGGATGATGGGAGAGAAAAATGATATTGGTGATATTAAATTGATGTCCATTTTATTTTAGATCCTACTTTTTTGTCGAATTTTCGTCGTTAACCTGGACCAAGACATGGTGGTAGTAAGATTAAATATAATGAGATTCTGTAATAAGACTGACGCAAATCGAAAATGAAACGTAGGTAGTATTTTCACAATACACCACACGACGCGGGCGTCGATTTGGTTTCTAATTTTAAATCACTAGAACGGTAAAATGCCCAACGATCGTTACAAAATGCAACAAAAACTTCACAAATAGTTATTTATAATTCGAAAACTTACATGTATATCTTAATACGTACTTGAACATTTTATGCTGTATATATTGATGCACGGCATGCGAGAGTGGCACATTGATAGTTTGCATAGAATTTGTTTGTAGACAAAACACACGTCCGCCCTGAAAAACCATTACAATTCAGTTATTAATTAATCAACATATTTTTATCTTTTCTAAAGTGTTACTAAAGAAATGCTTGTCTATAAGGTCAGTTTTTACCCTGTTTGAAGATGAATGAACGGGCTTCAAGGCCTTTCGAACTAAAGAAAGGCATGGGAACTTTTAACGGCTGTCACCGGTGTCGTATATCTCATTTATATTCGTCTGTTATATTGACTGCATTTTTATTATGACGTCTTCTCACGTTTTATACGTGAGCATGACATTTTGCCTGTATTCCACAAAGGGTTAAGCGAGGTGTGTAGTTTACCACTCATTTTCCATTTAGGTAATTAGCGAATCTGCTATTATCAAATTCTGGACTGGCCTTATTAATCCTTAAGCCTTAATCATTAAAAATCATTTTAATGTTTACGGCTTAGCATGGATATTGCTTCCATCCGTCATGACTGAGTCACGTAATAGTTTATACTAAATCATAAACATTCTTAAGTAACTCTGTCTGTTACGTAGGTAACCGCGAATGGGTTTCGCTGAAATTTGGCACTCAGGGAGACCATGAGGTTAGGTTATGGCCATGGTCTGCCTGTTTGCTAATTTTATACCATGGGAAAGTAATTCTGGGATAGCAAGACCGCATAGGATCTGGTTACCACAGTAGTACGTTCCCATGGGATAATTTCCGACATGCATGCGGGCGAAACCGAGGGAAAAAGTTAGTGCAAAATAACTGTTTTCGGCCTTGCCGTTGAGGAAATCTGTATCCAATTTTATTATTTATCTCAGTGCAATGTAGTTTTTTCTACACTATTTTTTTACATACCTAATATACATATGTAACTAGCTAATATGTTACCTAATGTAACAAACTATAGCTACAGCCGAATCACAGCTACAAAATAACACAGACGTGACGCACATACTGACGATGCAATTTAAATAAAATAGACAAGAAAAATTAAAATACAAAAAAAATCAAACCAATTTAAATTTTTGTTTAAATCTTGATAATAATATCGGCATACGCGTTCCTTAACCCGTGAAAAAGTTGTATTGAAATCGGTTTAATTAGAGAATAATCTTATTTGAAGACGCACAAACGCGGCACATTTATGTGGAGGTTAAACAAAACCTTACATTGGAATTAAGGCTAGAACTATACATTTTATGCTGGCTATTTGTGGTGAAGCATTTCACCTTCGATTGCAGTAAGATTTTATCAGTATACCTGTGACAGCAACAGCCTAACGCAGCTACCCACTGGTGGACTTTTGGTAATGTTGTAAATGAAAGACGAGTTGACCAAGACTAGTTTTTATTGTTACCATGGCAACCTACCTACATATACGACATCTCCACATATTTTTTTTTTTTTTTTTTTTGTGCACTATTTCTATATGTAGGGTACAAACTTAATAATATTTCTTATAAATATTGTTTTAATACAGTTTAATTTGAGCTAATGTATATTGGTACTTCGCTACATATGTATAATTACTTACTATGGTATAGTATTTATTACATATAATATTAGGTAAGATTAAGTAGCAAATAATCTGACACATAACTTACATATTAGTTATGTACCTGTCTTAAGTTACGTTGGTAGGTAGTATTATTTATCGGTTTTGTAAAAGTTTTCAATTTTTTGTCGTGCTAGTATTGCCGCCGGTCTACGGTTGCGCTGAATTGGTGAGCCTTGTGGTGGACTGCGAGTGACAACCGCATCGCTTGTCCCGGGGCTCTCATTGCTACCGCTTTTGGGACTACTCCAAGTCTCATCATCACTCATCTGATCCTGAGGGGGGGTTACATTGCCATCAGTTGATAGCTTAATCAGATGACGCCGGTTCCGCCTGTATCGCCTACCCGTGTTGTCAACAACAAAATAGGAGCGAGGTTGAGCCGCGTGGCCTACGATTCGTGCTGATTTGCGTTTTCCATCGTCAGTGACGAGTACTGGTTGACCAGCCAATAATACTGGTAGCGGTTTCGCTCGCCTATCATAGTACGTCTTATCGGCCTTCTGTTTATGTAACATCGCTTTGTAGTCAATCTCATTATCTCGACTTGGCTTCAATTTTTCAGCGTGCGATGGTAACCTAGTGTTGAGTCGCCGCCCCATTAATAGCTCCGACGGCGAACTGATTCCTTTACGTGGCGTAACTCGATAGTTTAAAAGTCCTAAGTAGAAGTCTGTCCCCGAGTTTATGGACTTTATCAAAATATTTTTTATTATTTGAACACTCCTTTCACTTTGCCCATTTGACTGAGCATAGTTTGGCGAACTAGTAATGTGCTCGATGCCCCACGTAGAACAAAATGTATTAAACTCTTTTGATGCGTAAGCCGGACCATTATCAGACACCAACTCCTGAGGGATCCCGTGTCTTGCAAACTGATCTCGCATAGCGGTCACTATCGCCTTCGTACCTATATTTGTTAACGGATTAACTTCTATGAAATTAGAGAAGTAATCAACTAGTATTAAAAAATACTTTCCTGCGTGCTGAAATATGTCTGAGCCCACTTTGGCCCACGGCAAGGGCGGTATGTGATGCGGCATAAGCGGCTCCCGAGTAGGACGGTGCGCGCGCTCGGCGCATGCGTGACACCGGCGCACCATTTCCTCCACGTCACGTGACATACCCGGCCAGAACATCACCTCGCGAGCGTGACGCTTGCACCTGTCTATGCCCATGTGACCGTCGTGTAACCTACTCAGCATTTCCGGCCGAACGCTTTTCGGTATATACACTAGGTTATCCTTAAATATAATTCCATCAATGAAACCAAAGCTACCTCTATAAGACCACTGACCTCTTACTCTCTCGTCGACTGAATACTTATTCAGTGGCCACCCTTCTTGTATGTATTTTATAAGTAGTTGAGATTCTGGATCCTCTTTCATGGCGTTCTTTATAAGGTTTACTTTGTTGGCACTGAAACGAATGTTTTCTATCAAAAAACAAGATTGTTCTTCCACTTCCTCACATACCTTTTCCGATATAAGTTCCGGTAATGCCGCCCGCGATAAAGCATCTGCCACGTACATGTACTTCCCTGGTTTATATATGACGGTAAAATCATAGCCTTGTATGCGCAACATCATGCGTTGGAGACGCGTAGGAATCGAATCGAGCGATTTTTTAAACAACGCCTCCAAGGGCTTATGATCGGATTCCACAGTGACGTTACTACGTCCATAGACGTACTGATGGAACCGCTCGAGAGCATAGACAATCGCGAGTAGCTCCTTCTCTATCTGCGCATACCTGGTCTGCGTGTCGGTGAGCGTGGCGGAGGCGAATTCAACCGGGCGGCCCGCCTGCAGCAGCACGGCGCCCAGCGCGTGCCCGCTCGCATCCACCGACAGCAGCACGGGCTCGCGCGCTGAGTACAGCGCCAGCACGGGCGCGGTGGACACCGCATGCTTCAGCTGTGCCGCTGCCGACTCCTGCGCCGCGTCCCATACCCACTCGCTATCTTTCTTCAATAGATTGCGGAGCGGTAGTGCTATCTCTGAGTAATTGGGGATAAATTTGGATAGATAATTTATCATTCCCAAAAATCTCTCAAGTGCTGGCCTGTCTTCCGGAGAAGGCATTTCCTTTATCGCTTTTATTTTGTTTATATCTATGGCCATGCCTTCCTCGCTAAAAACATGGCCTAGATAAGTCACTTGTCTCACTTGAAACTCACATTTATCTTCATTAAATTTTATACCTACTTCTCGCGCCCTATCTAGCAATCTCTTCAGACGTTCATCGTGCTGGGCTTTGCTGGAGCCCCAACAGATCACATCATCGATGAATGAGTCGACTCCCTCCAGGTCTTCAAGTATTTGACGGATTTTATGATGGAAAACCTCTGAGGCGCAGTTGATTCCAAACGGTAAACGCAAAAATTGGTATCTACCGAATGGCGTCCCGAAGGTACAAAGGTCAGCACTGGCATCGTCAATTTCTACCATCCAGAATCCAGAACGAGCGTCTAACTTACTGAAATACTGTGCCCCCTGGAGCTTGGTTGCGATCTCCGTGAGCGTCGGCAGCGGGTAGTGCGCGCGCCGCACGACGCGGTTGAGCGGCCGCGGGTCGAGGCACACGCGGATGGTGCCGTCCTTCTTGGCCGCCACTACAATACCGTTCACCCACTGTGTCGGGTGAGCCACCTTACGGATCACTCCCATTTTCTCCATGCGCACCAATTCTTGCGATAATTTGTCGCGAACACCTATGGGTATTTTTCTAACCGGACAGACTGACGGCTGAGCGCACTGGTCTACTACAATGGTATATTTACCTGGTAATTTACCTAAACCTTGAAACAAATCTGCATAGTTATCTAGGTTGAGGGACAATATGCGCTTCACCATTCCCAGCTCTTCACAAGCATATCTACCTAATACACTTTGGCAATCGAAGTTGGCAATCGTGAAACGCAATGTGTACTCAATGTTTTTATAAGTACATTTCAGATAACAGTAACCAGCTATCGGTATAAAACTGCCACAAAATGATTGCGCTCTCGTACTATCTGAACTTATAATTTCGTTTGGCAACCGTAGTCTCTGAAATGTACTAAGTGAAATTACATTTAAATCCGACCCTGAATCTAGCTTAAAACGTTCACTAGCCCCGGTACGTTTAAAAATCAAGGTTTCATACCATTTAGAGTCCTTATGATTATTTCCCGATAGCGTCGAAACATAGTGCAACCCGTCGTCGTCCCCGCCAACGATCCCGTCGGCTTCGGGCTCGACTCCGGCGTTGATTTGTAGTACGCGCCTACGCAATTTCGGACACATGTTTTTAAAATGTCCTCTTTCACTGCACCAAAAGCACATTGCATTTTTAGCCGCACATTTATAGCCATCACAACTGCCTATACCGCACGCGGCACACCACACTTTTCCGCGTTGCGGCTGGCGCGCGCCGGCCCCGCCGCCGCGTCCTCGCCCGGCCGCTGCCGCTGCGCCGCCGCCGCCTCGCGCTGCGCCTCCGCTCGTGCCCGCGCGGTGCGCGCTGCGCGCGTACATCGCGTCCACTGCTACCACCTGAGTCTTGGTGCCCTCTATCTGCATCTGTTCCTCCGTGGACATCTCGAAAGCTTGGCAGACTTTTACAGCTTTTGCCAGAGTGAGATCGTCTGCTCTGAGTAATCGATCGCGCAGCTTGCCATCTCGGACCCCGCACACGATCCTGTCTCGCACCAGGCCGTCTTCTAAATGCTCGAACTCGCATCGTTGAGTGAGAAGCTTTAGCGCTGTCACATAATCGTCTATAGATTCGCCTTCTTCCTGGTGTCTTGTGAAAAACTTGAATCGAGCCATCGTAGTGTTCTGTTGAGTTCCAAAATGTTCGTTGTATTTTAGCACGAGCGTATCGAAGCATTCTTTGTTTTCGTCTTTCGTGAATTTGAATGTTGTATACACGTCGTACCCCTCCGATCCAACCAAATTCACCAACAAACTTGCTTTGACATCAGTTGTTTCTTTATGGACACCAGACGCTTTTAGAAACACGCTGAATTGCTTCAGCCATTTTTGCCATGCTTCAGCCCGGCTAGCCGGCCCTCCTTCCAGACACAGTTCCGCCGGAGGCCGCGCGTGTTCCATTGTTTGTTTTATTTTTTACGATACTAACTAATATATTAACTGTCTTTTTTAACAAAAACCTGGATTGTTGGATGGTAATTTAATTAATCTATCCCACCGCTGCCACCATGTTGTAAATGAAAGACGAGTTGACCAAGACTAGTTTTTATTGTTACCATGGCAACCTACCTACATATACGACAGGTAAAAACATGGTATTGCCCGTAGTCCGTGTTCCGTATGGTGCCGGACATAAAAAATTAGCACCATCCCATTTCTTCCCGTGGGTGTCGTAGAATGCGACTAAGGGACTTACTAGAGAATGGGCAGCAGCGTTCTCTATGCATTTGACATACTGCGATCGCCAACCCGCCTGCCAAGCGTGGCGTTTATGGCAAATGCCCCCCTTTTGGGGGAGGCTTATGTCCAGCAATATACTGATAAATTATTACCACGACCAAGCTCCGCTTCCCTAGCCTCTCAAGTTCCTGATGTTAGGTATATGCGTGAGGGATACCTATTCCTAAAGTTCAGTCCCAAGTGTCCATACGCCTATTTGAGGATTCGAGGTATTACAGAAGGACAGGGAGCAGAGGGCGCTGTGTGTGAGAGCTAACATGATTGCCCGCAGATTCAGGTGTGCCTCTAAGGAGGCCAGGCGCAATATATTTAGTGCTTACTGCACAACTTTTTACTTTTGCAGTCTGTGGGCTCATTATACTCAGAAATCATACGGCGCCCTTCGCGTTCAATACAATAACGCATTCAGGGTGCTGATGGAGTTGCCTCGATACTGCAGCGCGTCAGGGATGTTTGCTGAAGCGTGCATTTACTGTTTCTACATTGTGATGCGGAAGCGGTGCGAATGCCTGGTTAGTAGGGTGCGGGGCAGCATCAACAGCATGCTGTCTATGGTAGCAAACAGGCTAGATTGTGCGATTGTGAGCCACTGCTGCAAGGTATCGGCTGCGCCAGTCACCTTGCAGCAGTAATATCACAGATTGCTTCTGTGTTAATATTTTACTAACATATTTTGTAAGTTTTTGTTACAACACTATTGAGTCTTGTTGCTTAAATTTAAATCTGTATATATAAAAGGAGAACTGACTGACTGACATATCAACGTACAGCCGAAACTACTGGGGCTAGGAATGTGAAATTTTGCACACGGCTTCCTATTATAATGTAGGGGAGCACTAAGAAGGGGTATTTGGAAATTTAACCTTTAAGGGGGTGAAAAGGGGGAATTTTGTTTGTATGGAAAATCTTATTACTTGTGTTAATAAACATGAAACTTGGCACGAACATCTATCTAAGTAAATTATGAAGTTTGGCATTTTTTGTTTTTCCAAATTACCTCCTGAGAGGGGTTGAGGGGGTGTGAAAATTTGTATAGAAGAATTTAGATACATGCAACGACATCTATTGGGCCAGAATGGTACTAACGAATACATATCTCCATAAAATTACAGTCATAATAAAACACAATGTAACATTTGGTTTGTTGGGTAGTTCCTTTTAATCCAGTCCTTTTAAGAACATTCAACGCCCACATCAATGTGGAATACTGTAAATCAGTAAAGTCAATCAAATATGTCTGCAAATATGTAAATAAGGGTACCGACCAGGCTACTGTTTCACTAGGAGATTTAAAAGATGAAAAAGATGAAGTGAAAATGTACGAAAGTGGAAGGTATATAAGTAGTTCAGAGGCAGTATGGCGTATTCTCGGGTTTCCTATTCATGAGCGTTTTCCTACGGTAATTCATCTCGCTGTGCATTTAGAAAATGGTCAAAGAGTGTACTTCAACCCAGAAAACTTAGCTGATAAGGTATCCTGTCCACCAAAAACGACACTCATGTCTTTTTTCGAATTATGTCAAGTAGATGACTATGCAAAAACCCTACTATATTGCGAAGTACCTGCATACTATGTTTGGAACAATAATCGGTTTGAAAGGAGGAAAAGAGGGGTAGATGTAGCTGGGTGGCCAGGCATTAAAAGAGACCACGCTTTAGGCAGAGTATACACGGTACATCCAAATAATGTTGAGTGCTACCACCTTCGTTTGCTTTTACATGAAATCCGGGGTCCGTTATCTTTTGAAGCATTAAAAACAGTCAACGGTGTGGTACTGCCGACTTTCAAATCAGCTTGCAAGACTTTAGGGTTACTTGAAGATGATCAACATTGGCATACAGCACTACAAGAGGCAGCCCTGTGTCAATCTCCGCACATGATGAGAGAGCTTTTTACGATCATGTTAGTTTTTTGTCAACTGGCAGATCCGTTCAGTCTGTGGGATGAATTTAAAGAATACCTGTCGGAAGACTTTAAACGACAGATTGAGAGGCAGGTAAAAAACGGAGTAGAACACCTCATGGATGAGATTTTTAGTAAGTGTCTGTTGGAAATAGAAGGAGCATGTTTGGCACTTGGAGGATGTGCACTAGAAGAATACGGTTTACCGAAACCGAGTACATCAGAAGTGTTTCAAAGTGAATTAGGAGCGTATATTAATGAAGTTAACTACGATGTGTTTGCCTTAGAATCATTTGTCAATATCAATGAGAATTCACTAACTGAGGAACAAAAGTTAGTGTACAATGAAATTATTTCAAGTACACATGAAAACGAGGGAAGAATTTTCTTTTTGGATGCCCCAGGTGAGACTGGTAAGACTTACCTCATCAATTTACTCTTGGCAAAGATTAGAAGTACTCGTGGAATTGCCTTAGCAGTCGCGTCTTCCGGGATCGCCGCTACGTTATTGGAAGGAGGTCGAACGGCGCACTCTGCTTTGAAATTACCCCTTAATTTGACTAACGTAGAAACTCCAATGTGTAACATTTCAAAGCAAAGCAATCTTGCCGAAGTATTGCGTAAAGCAAAAATATTAGTCTGGGATGAAAGCACTATGGCGCACAAAAGAGCTATTGAAGCGTTAAATAGGACTCTACAGGACATAAGAAACAACAATTCTTTAATGGGTGGTATGACAGTGTTGCTAGCTGGCGATTTTCGTCAAACTTTACCGGTAATACCAAAAAGAACGCGCGCTGATGAAATTAAGGCATGCTTTAAAAGATCTTATTTATGGCCCTTTACGAACATTCTAAAAGTGACTAAAAATATGAGAGTGCATCTGAGAGGGGACGTCTCTGCTGGCCATTTTTCAGACCTTCTACTTAAAATAGGAAACGGCATGTATCCAGAAACAGACGGGTTGATAGCTATAACAGATGAATTATGTAGTGTAGTAACTACAGTCGAAGACCTTATAGAAAAAATTTATCCAGATGTAGCTCAAATAAAGGACAAGCCTTTAGAATGGCTACGTGAAAGAGCTATAATGACACCTAAAAATGACCAAGCAGCAGTAATTAATGATATTTTGCTGAAATCATTTGACGGCACAGAAATGGTATATAATTCAATAGACACGGTGGTAAATACAGACGAAGCAGTCCATTACCCGGTTGAATTTCTGAACACTATTAATCCAGCCGGACTTCCATATCATAAACTAACACTGCGCGTGGGCACACCTGTGATGTTACTTAGAAATTTGAAACCCCCAAAACTATGCAACGGTACTAGGCTACAAGTAAAAGCTTTGCATCGTAATATTGTTGAAGCTACCATTTTAACTGGGTCTTCCCAGGGAGAAACAGTCTTCATTCCACGTATTCCATTAATCCCGAACGATCTCCCTTTCGAATTCAAAAGACTTCAGTCCCTTTAAAAGTTTGCTTTGCGATGACAATAAATAAATCACAGGGTCAAACCCTTAAATTTGCAGGAGTTGACTTGCGACAGCCCTGTTTCTCCCATGGTCAGTTCTACGTAGCATGCTCTCGTGTGAGCTCATCTTGCAGCCTGGTCATATTGGTAACACCCTCCAGAACGACCAAGAATGTAGTCTATAAAGAAATATTATAAAAACTTAATTGTTTTGTTATAGCCATTAACCCGCATATTTCTGGATACATACTGTTTCCTATTTTTAGATGTCATTATAGCTCTTTCACGTAGCCTATTCTTTCATACAAAAACTGTCAGATGTCAATAAAAATTATCTATCGATTGAAAAATCAGCCTTCGAATTTTTTAGAGGAAATACGAAACCCACGCGGACGAAGTCGCGGGCAAAGTGCTAGTAAATAATAATACTACTCTATAGGCGATGACAGACCGCAAATTACAACGACAGTGGACATCCCTGGTTTCTATGTTTTTCTATGAAAACACTTTCGTAGACCGTGTCATCTGCTACTGCGGTCGAGTGACGACTGCAGATGGTAAGCGAAAAAAGATATTTTATTGTTTGACAAATGAGCTCGCAAAATTGAAGATGAGATAGATGTGTCATAGATGTGTCGTCGCGGTTTGGAATCACAACTGCAGCAGCATTGTCGCCTGCGTGTTTTGTCAACCACAACGCTGCTTCCGTCTCCGGTCTGCCGTCGCGTTCGGAATTGTTTCTTCAATTAATGTTAATGACTGTATCATTGGCGTTCATTATAGAAACAAATTCTGTAGTCTATAGTTAAACACTAAGCATTCAGCTGAATCTCTGTGTGCTCAGTTTCATAGAACGCAGCAGCCAAGGATACTTGAGCTGGTCGCTTCATTGCAATTCACGTGGCCACCTACTGATTAAGACCTAATTGTTATAATTGGTTTCCTTTTTAGGCGTCTTAGTTAGACGCCTAAACTGGCCTTTCTGTTGTTTATTGTCTGTATCTGGCAAACATGCATTATGTTTATTACGTTGCGCTTCTAGCTAGAGGCCTTAGCCTAATGCTTCAACAAAGCTTAACATTCTTTTTTATTTGACCCTCAAACCTATCATCAAGCTTATAACCTACGGCCCTCATCCCATTTCTATGAGGCATTTCATGCGTGAACGTTACCCTGCCCAAAATTACAGTCTTTAGGAGTGTATTATACTTTTGTTTGACCTAACTGATAATACCTGGAACTGCAAAAGCGTTTAACGTTAGAAATCAAAATAAAACAAAATTCGTAAAAATCAATATAAAACTAAGTTAATCATATAGCTGACAGAAATCCCGTTATATTTGGGAATTACAGCTAAGTCTGCTGCGCCAGAACATCAAACTCGCATTTCTAACAAAAGTTGACTGTCGCAGCAGACTCGCCTTTTGTCACACAATGTATTACACTACATATTTACTGCACTCGTAGTGAAAAATACAACAACGTACTTTTTACAACTACCGTGCCCTATCCACAATATTAGGTCCAGCAGCCTGGTGAAGCCACCAACAGCATAATAAATAACTCAGTAGCATTCTAAATAGAAAACTTTGAGATATCTTCACATTTTAAAAAAACAATTTAATTACTTAAAACACTCCTGGTTGAAATAAACTGCTTTGTTTATAAATTGTATCAAGTAAATAAATACAAATAATTGATTACTTAGAAATTTCTGATCAAATATAAGTACATAGATAGATACATACACACTCAAAAACAGGCCTCAATAAGCTAGTCCTAATAACACACATTCCCTATAAATTCTAATCAAAAATACAATATGTCTTACCTGGAATCCTACAACGGAGCCAGACAAAGGCTGCGTCGCGGGCGGGAAGTGACAGGCCTTTATAGTGAGCAGTCCACCCCCAGACAGACTCAGTAGCTCGTCACACCACGAGTTCCACGATACCGAAGTGATGTTCTCCTCCTGTAGACCAGTCAACATATTGCTGATTTAAGCCCCGTAAACACCGGAAACAAAACTTACCAAAATATGTGCAACCGCGGACGCTAAGGGTGGATCAATTTTGACCCTTATGCCTTACGCAATAAGGTAGAAAATTGGTCGACCGCCAGTGTCCGCAATGGTACCATCAGCTACCGTTTTATAGACTGCTCAACAGCTCAGTGTAGTTGGGTACGGAACCTCTTATCTCTTTTAAAAGTAGGATATCGATGTTTTAACATGTTATAACATCTATCATATTCGATCAATTTAATTATTCCTGGTGATTTTTTTTAATCTGCTATTTTATATTCAGGATCAGCATAATCAGCCTATATCGTTGCCACTGCTGGGACACAGGCCTCTTCTTGGCGAGAGGGAGTGGGCCTTAATCCACCACGCCGGCCCAGTGCGGGTTAGCCTTCGAAGTTTTGGTTCTAAGACATACCGGTTTCTTCACGATGTTTTCCTTCACACGGTGAAGGATTTTTATTTTGCTTTACCATAATTATCAATATTTCAACATTCATCGAAAACTTTAAAAACTCATAAAAATCTATTCTTCTGCTGCACAACTGACACGATGATTGTTATTGATTTTCAAAATGAATGCGATTGTGATACAAAATTACCCCGCGTTTACACCAAGATATAAAACATTGTTTTCCGCGAGTTCTTTCCTTGGGTTTTCGTTTATTGTTTACACCTAAAACTAGTGTGAAGACTGCGTTGTAGGTAAGTCTACAAACCTTATAGAAAAATATGAACAAAATTGTTAACAAAATAGTAGTGTCAATACACATTAAGATCCTGACAGGTGTTTGACAAGTCATTACAAGTTTTGTTGAAACCATGTCTCACAACTTGTTTGTATTATATTACGGACCTGTTTAATTTTAGTCACTTCATAATTTGCCTCTACAATCCATCCCACTCTGCTCCTTTCTTTGTTTTTGTCCGCTCTCAGTACAAGCGTCAAACAGTGGGGCACGTCTTAATGGATGGAACTAACCAAATAGCAGCTGTTTCACACAGTTAGTACTGAAACCTACCGTAAATAACAATTCCCCGGTAGATAGATTGTAGACTCTACAGACGGACGACTCGTCGACGACGGCGAGGTAGGCGCGCGAAGCACTCACGTCTAGACAGCGGACCGGCGCCGGCGTCTGCAGCACCATCTTAGCGCTGCCCTGACTGGCATCCACTTGCCAGATCTGTAGGAGTTAAACACATACGTTACATCACCTCATCTACATCTATACATATCATAAAATAAAGTCGCTTTTCGTGTGTCATTCAAGGAAATGTCGATGTTTTGTCAAGTCGTAAGAACCGTGCGAAGTGGGGGCGTGTTGCTAGTTTCGATAATATAAGTGTCATGTTATTTTACTAGTTAGTAGTAATGTGTATGTCACCGTACGATTGTGACCACCTTTAGTTTATAATCTATGTCGCGAGATTATAAACTGTCGACCAATTGTGAACTGCACCATACCGCTTACCAACCGAATAGATTAAATTAAGTTAGAATTGCGACCAACCGCGCGCGAGCCGAGCGAGCGAAGCGAGCGGTGCCGCGGCAGCGGCCGGCGAGCGCTACTTCCAAGTTGGTTGCAGTTACTTAACTATTTAGTTATTACTAAATAGTCAAGTAACGCTCGGCTCGCGCGCGGCTGATCGCAATTCTAACTTAATTTAATCTATTCAGTTGGTAAGCGGTATGGTTGCGCAAGATACTATCCGTCTTGATATCAGTACCCAATTTGATGGTTTCACTTCGTTAGATTATAATCTACGGAAAAATAACGCGTTAAATTGTACGCAGTATATTACGGTTCACAATCTTTTGACAGTTCACAATCTCGCGAGATAGATTATAATCTAACGGTATTAACAATTTTACGGTGACATGTATATTGCCGTGTACTGGGGAGGAGGCCAGTCTATCCCAATGTTTTTTGTTAATCTATGATTTTTTATTCAGATACACCTATTGGGCAGTCAATAAAAATAAATCATTTTTCATATTAGACACTAATTGCATGTAAGTAAGTACATTATTTCAAGTTCATTTAATTTCGTTCATTCTTACACCACCTCACTATCTCTTTTTTGTCAAAATCCCTTCAACTGTCAAGTTACTGAATACAATTAAAGTTGAACTATAGAACTATCATCATCTTCTTGAGCTTGTCCCAATTTATTCGAGGTCGTCGCCGAATAACTTCCTTTTACATACTCGTACATCGGCCATCACCTCTGAATGCATCCCCTTGCTAGTATTAATATCTTGTTTGGTCTGGGCACTGCTACACATCCAAATCATCAAAAGTCTGACTTTCTGCACAAAATGTTCCTCGTTCCTACAGTTTACTTGCCCATACCATGACACCGATTCCCACGCAACTGATCGGTTGCGGCGTCACTCAACTTCATCTGATATACTCTTTAGAAATGAGTTAATATCCCTCCTAGAGAGTTGTATTATTGTTATTTTTAATGATTATAACTAGCGTCTGTCCGCGACTTCGTTCGTAACTCTTAAAACACCACAATATACTAAAATAATATTTCATAATAGCTTTTGCTTCGCCCGCGTGGTGGCCGAAAATTATCCCACGGGAACGTATTACCGGGATAAAAGGTATCCTATGTGTTAATCCAGGTTATAATCTTACTGTGTGCCAAATTGCATCGAAATCCGTTGAGCAGTTGTTGTTTGATTGAGTAACACACATCCAAACATTCAAACATACAAACTTTCATATTTATTAAAGTGAAAGTTTAAATATAGTAGGATAGGATTTTCTGCCTGTGCTAGTACTTTATACAAATAAAGCTTTGCGTGTTTTCTGACTATTTTTCTTATCGGCCGGCTCCTAAGAGTGCCAGCGTGATGTTAAGTAACCTTTAGCCTTGCTCAATAATTGGGCTACCAAGCGCAAAAAGTATTTTTTTTTATTCGTTTGGTAGTTTCAGAGGTTAGCGCGTCTAAACAAAACAGCTATTCAGAGTCAGTCATTCAGTCAGTAGTATATAGATTAAATAAATAAAATAATATTTGATGCGGCCGCGAATCATATTTAGATCAACATACAATCAGAAGGACATTTCTCGTAATTAAAAACGTTCAAAATGTAGTCGCAGTCTCATCTGGGCGACGGTCAAAAGTATCTGATACTCACCTGCAAATTTTGCGGGTTACCATGACGGTTTCTCCCTTGATAAAGGAGACAAATACCTAGCTAGCATCTAATGTATTCACATAGTACAGTCGAGTTTATTAATATATTGGCCCTTTCAGGCTTCAAAAATATATGAACGTCAAAAGAGTTCATAATATTGTGACAACTATAAACATCATTAAATTGTGGTCAAGATATAGATTCATTAAAATGTGACTGCTTTTCCTCATAATTTTTCATATTATTACCTAATGCACAGCATATATTATTGAACCGTTCACATGAGAACATATTTTTGATCTATACGTTCTATAGAATTTATTGAGCTATCCAACGCTCACAATATCCTTGACAGTGCCAATATATTAATGAGCTCGACTGTACATAGGTATGGACAGTCGAGTTCGGTTCTTAGGTAGGTACCAAAGTCCCCACATCGTTGATGACCCTATTATTATTTGCCGAGCTATTTCCCATCGGTTTGCTAAGCTGAGCTCAATGATCCTTTCCCCCATAAAATCCGAACCGGCTTGCGTTCACTGGACCGATGTTGCAGAAATTGATACTAATAACAATGTTCCTATTCAAATTTTAAATTGATCCGCATATTGCCCCATCTACAGTAAGTATACACATTTAACTGTAATTTTTCATGGGAGTGGCTGCACAACGGACACGTGCCGTCATCTTTAGAATCCGTACGCAATCTGATGGTCCATCCTGCATGAAAGCAAAGTTTTAATAAAAAACTGGTTATTTAGCTCCAGCTGCCATGTATCGCGCATCTGGCGATTTTTAAAGGGCAGCGCTAATACCGCATTTGTAAAAGTCCACTCCTTGTTTCCGCTCCAATTCGCGGACTAATGTCAAATCCATTTAAAAACCGTATCTCATTTCATCCCACACTAGCAGTTAACTGTTGCAAAGTGCACGTGGGTCAAAAACATGTCCGAATTTCGCGAACTAATAATTACGGTCCAACAAAGGGCGGCCAACAGTCGAGATTAGTGACTAGAGATTGTCGATAGCAAAAAAGTAAGTGCATTTTCAAAAACATTTTCATTGAAACTGTGCAACTGTTACTATAAACTTTTAAAAATCAGTTATGGTATTATAATAATTGAATAGTAAAAGTCGCACAATTACTTAGTTTTTACATTTTCATTGAAACTGTGCAACTATTACTATAAATGTTTAACAATCAGTTATGGTATTATAATAATTGAATAGTAAAAGTCGCACAATTACTTAGTTTTTACATTTTCATTGAAACTGTGCAACTATTACTATAAATGTTTAACAATCAGTTATGGTATTATAATAATTGAATAGTAAAAGTCGCACAATTACTTAGTTTTTACCTTAATTATTTGTAGTTTTGAATGATTAATTTGACGGTCTAGTTGAGGGTGCGTTTTAGATGAAATGTTACGGCCTGGTTTCAGTCTGATAACAGTATATCTTGAGAGAACGTAATAACTGATTTGCGAACTAATTTGTTTGTATATATTACCTGTCCATTCATGAGACCTAATAGCAAAATTTCTTCGAAGTATAGCGTGGTCACCTTCACATAACGTATGGGAGCTGGGACTGTCCATGTTTTCGGTATTTGCCGTCCAATTATTGACAATTTGGTGTCCTGAAATTATATTTGAAACAATTTCATGAAACTTTCACCTTTCTGTTATTCCTGCGGCGCAACTTCGCTTCTGCGAGCTGCTTGAGAGCACCTACAATCAATCTTTAAAGTGTCACCCTCAAGATTTTGTTTAAGCTCTGCATAAGAAAGCAATTCAGTTGTCACGTCTAGATATTTATTCGGCGTCACCACCTCGTTACTCGTAGTAACAGAGTTTTCTGAGCGAACCCATCAGTATTGTGAATTTATTGTGAGCGATAGGATACTAGGTAGATTGAGCATTTACATAGTCGCCAGAACAAAGGGATGGCCACCCTTGTATGGTTTTACAACAAAGTGTACACAGAATAACTAAAGGTCATATCCATAAAGTAGGGTAGTCACCACGAACCCGTCTTGAGCAAGCGCGGTAATAAATGGTTGTGGCTTTGCTTTTCTATATGAGAAGCATTTCGTCCCCGTAGAGCGAAAAGTAATTAAGTCGAAAAATCGTGTTTTGAGATTTGATAGTCTTTGCAGGCAGCAAAGACTATCAATATCTCAAAACACGATTTTGCGACTTAATTACTTTTCGCTCTACGGGGACGATTTGCCCTGCTGTGGGGTAGTAATGTGGGTTGGTATTATTGTCTTAACGTGGTTACCTGACACAAAAGCAAGGCCTCGCTGGTAGCTACTAGGAGCGAGCACTCAATCTTCTGCGGAAGTTTCTCTTTGACTCTGTATAGCATCCCTTCCACGTCTCCCTGTTCATATACCACAACGCGTTCCGGTAGCTGCACCTGAAAAAAAAACGCATTATTTGGATAGGCTGGCTGAATTATCAACAGCCAATCAGATCACTTGACCGGAGTTTGACACATCGTTGATTTATGTTCCAGAAACAGGGTGAAAGTCACTGTCTTACGACTTGTAAGCTACCTTCATGATGGATTTTACAGATTTTACTATAGTTTAGAAAATTTCTTGAGAAGGGGCATAGAAATTAAATATTCAAAAGAAGTGTAGAATATTCGATATATTCTACACTTCTTTTGAATATTTAATTTCTGTGCCCCTTCTTCTTCTTCTGTATCACCCATGCGGACCTGAGGAAGTTTTTGTTAAATAACTACCAGTAGTTAGTTAGTAAAAGTTATACATCTCCTATTAGTTAAGCAGTACATCAATGGCCATCATTATTTTGACAGTCATGGTCGAAAGCAAGATCCAGGTGTTTTATTAGTCCTTTGTTTAATTTAGAGGCATAAAATCTTGTACAGAAGTCCAATGACCCTACCTATGTATTACATTATTTACCCATCTTACGTACTGAATACTTTTAGGTCACGTTGGCACGGATATAAAAATACGCGGCGAGATTTTATCACGCACTGGATTTTCAACTCTCGGTGTTGAAATGCTCAGACATTGAGAATCCAACAGAGCGCAATCCAGCGCGTCGAAAAACCACTATTCGATTTTCAACTCTCGGCGCTAAGCAGTGCGTTGAAGATCCATTGGGCGGAAAAATCCCGTCGCGATATTCGTAGGTCCATGGGTACGTTATTTAACAAAGTTATTTAGTACTAGTTAACCCGAGATACGTTGTTCTGTCTTAACTATGAATATTGAATTCGCTTTGGTGCAATATTAGAAAAGTCAATATGTCTTTAAGTTTTCTTAAATTTTCTGTTACGCGCAACTTTCTTAATTTTTCTTTCGTATGAACCTTCTCCTGACAATAACAATCTACAAAAAAAGATTTAGCACAATTGGCAAATAGGGATTCATTTATATATATATATATAGAGAGATGGTACATACCGCCAGTCGATGTTTATAAATGGCAATCTTTTGCACTCTGTCGTGACATTTGATCCGAACTTTGTGGCCCGTAGTGAGGTGCTGTATGATGACGTCAGTCATGTTCTCCCTGTACGCGTATCGTTCGCGGTACAAACCGTGAACTGTGCTGAACACTACTTGATAGCACCACAGAGTGCCATCTTGACATGCTACAGCCTATAATAAATTTTGAATTAAATACATTTCAATCCATTTTATAAATAATATTGTTTTTGTAAGAGGGCTTGTGGCTAACTAATAGCAGCTGTACGGGTCGATCGATCACGTTAAGCTACGCTTGCCGCGGTTGGTCCGTGGTTGGGTGACCATCAATTACATACCAAGGCCCCTCCGTGCCTCGAAAAGCACGTTAAGCCGTTGGTCCCGGCTGTCATTTGGGGATCTTTGAGAGTCGTTACGGGTCGTCAGAAGCCCGAAAGTCTAACAACCAGTCTTACCAAGAGGTATCGTGTTACCCAGTAACTGGGTTATGGTAGTCTGATAGGCAGTCGCTCCATGTAAAATACAAGCATATTCAGCTGCATCCGGGAAGCCTTTTTTTTTTTTTGATCACGGGGGGAAATCCTCACGGATGTCCTCCACCCCGGGGAGGGCGGAGGGGTCTGTCAGACTCTTACTGACTAAAACCACCCCGGTGTTCCGTCTCTCACTTGCACCGGGGATCACGGGAACTGATGTGACTTCCGCGATCCCCGGCTAGTGCCGGCCCGCCTCTGCGGGCCACCTCGCGATAGGGGGGGAGTGAGGTGTTAAACTCCCCCCTTACGTCATAGAGAGGCGCGCGTGGAACACTACGCGCCGCCATCTCGGGTCCTAAGAAGTAGGGGGCAACGAATTTCCCCAGATCCGTTGCCCCTGGACCCATTTAGGGGGGCTGGAAGAGGGCGTTGTCCGCCCTCCGCCGACGCCCGGTGCGTCTGCTGCGGATCGGGTTAGCGGAAGCAATCTCCCGCTCCCTCTCCGCAGCCTCCTTCTGCGACATGACTCTTTCGCAGAAGGATACCACCGCGTCCCAGGACTCCTCGCTGCCGACCATCGAGTCGACAACGGCCGGCAGCGACAGGTCACTGCCGACTCCTGAGATGAGGGCACGGCGCGGCTCCTCCCAAGCGGCACACTCTGCCAGCGTGTGCCACGCCGTGTCCTCCCGACAGTCGACGCAGTGGTGACTCCGAGCGTCCGGCTCCCTGTTTATGCGACACAGGTACTTCCCGAAGCAACCATGCCCCGAGAGCACCTGTGTCACCCGAAACGACAGGGAGCCGTGCCTCCTCCCGAGCCAGCGCTCGAGTACTGGCCGGACCGCCCCAATGGTAGCGGGGCCGGCGGTAGGGCCTGAAAGCCTGTCCCGCCATTCCGCCACCAGGGCTGCGCGAAGCTGTGACCGACGCAACTCCAAATGTCGCATCCGGGAAGCCTACCCCAACATAGTTGGAAAAAGGCTAGGCAGGTGAAGATTGATCTTGTATCGAAAAGGTACTGTCTGACTAAAAACAATGCATGCTGACTGATAAACCATTCTAGTTTACGCCCTATCAATCTCTTATATAATAGTCTTTATGTACCATCACGGACACGCCGTCGACCACTTTTCAATCTTAGTGCTTAAGGCATAAGGTTCAAAAGTGGCTCACAACTACTGTCCGCAGTTGTACTTTGCCGGGAAGAAATATTAGCGGGCTGAAGAAGGCAATACGGTCATTGCTAAACAACACCTTGACTCGTTGCCTAGTTATCACTTTTGGTGTTCGGACCTTGCATAATAGACATTACCAAATTATTGTAAGAAGGCGAGGGGGCTATAGCCCACACCCATTCTTGCGGCGTGGTTAATATCGGGACTCCCTCCGCCGTCAGCGCGACCCATCCACCCACACCACCGACCAGCACTAATGGTCCAAGCATTTTGACAGACAACGCTGATATACCTGTAATTATTTAAAGGATTTATTAGGAGTTATGAGGGCGATAATTTAGCATCAGGCTGGTATGGTAAAATCTTGTATGTCCAACAACGGATATTCCTTACCAAATACTTTCACTCTTTGAAAGTTTTTTACAGTGTTTATTACATGCAACTATTTTTTATCATAAACTGGTTAAAAAAACACATGACTCAGACTAAAGGTGACTGGCGTGACTGGACGGGACTGGCTAGTTGTCTCATAAATAAACCAGTTCATATTACAATTTGGCTCACGTTTTGGTATTTGTTGTTCTTATAAACCCAAGCAACTAAGCTAAATACACTTTTCCTTGTACACCTACATAACATAACATCACACCTGTAATCCCGAAGGGCAGAGGTGCCTATAATATTTTAGTTATGTTTTAAGTCTCATTTTATGGGGGCGAGCCTATTGATATCAACCGGGCAAAAATCCGGTCTCCGGGCGGCTACCACGATATACCTGATGGAGAAGAACCCTTTGCCCAACCTTGGGGTCAAACCCAGCACCTCATGTTCAGCAGTAGCGCTTACGACCAGTAGACCAACGAGTCAGTCCTGTTCAGGACCAGTACTAATGCAACAGGTGAGGATCAAACTCACGCAATCTTTATGCTTGTGTACACAAACTTGTACGGCACTGGCCTTTGGGCCTAAACCGATGCTATTCATTTCGAAAAGGGACATAAATACTAGGAATGTACATATATATATTTACCTATATGCCTTTCTTTCAAAACCTGTTGACCTTGAGTATTATAGAACGATAGGGTATCATTCCAGTCGGTAACTACTAGAAACGATTTTGAGAAGGCAACAGCCCATACAGCCGCGTCACGAAGCACGCGGTAAGCTTCATCACCAAGCTGAAAAATGTTTTATAGAATTTATTAAATTTTCTCTTTCTTAAATAACTGTGCCATTTAGGTCACATTATCCCTACTTCCCTACTAATCTATACTAATACTATACTTAAAGTTATAAAGCTGAAGAGTTTGTTTGTTTGTTTGCTTGAACGCGCTAATCTCAGGAACTACTGGTCCGATTGAAATTATTTCAGTGTTAGATAGCCTATTTATCGAGGAAGGCTATAGGCTATATATCATCACGCTAAGACCAATAGGAGCAGAGCACCAATGAAGAATGTTTCAAAATCGGGGGTTTTTTTTTCCTTTTGAGTTTCCGCTACATGCGCTTAAACCGTTAAAGTTTTGCTAAAATCATGTATGACAGAATTGTTCCCCTTTAAAAGTTATTAAAAAAGTCCACGACAGCAATGTCTATCTTTTAAGGTTGGCTCACTATAACCTTTTTTATGCTAAGCAAATTTGTTCTAAAATAATGCATTATTTGCGAAGGTGTTTTTATAAACATGATATTAATCCTTATCCAAATAAATACGTTATTCATCACAAGTATTGAATTTAAAACAAAATAGGCCTTTTCATCGTTCGATTTCAAAGAACATCTTAGTAGATATCGCAGTTTTAAAATAACATCGCAGCAAAATAATATGATATTATAAAGCTGAAGAGTTTGTTTGTTTGTATGGTTGAACCCACTAATCTCAGGAACTACTGGTTCGAATTGGAATATTCTTTTAGTGTTGGATAGACCATTTATCGAGGAAGGCTATGGACTATATAACATCATCCTAAAACCCTTACGAGCCGAGCAAAGAGAAAAAAGTCACGAATACGAAGTCCTCGCACGAGCAGGGCAGGCGAGCGACGGGGTGGGTCGGGGAGCAAGAAATTTGACGCGAACGAAGTCGGGGGCCCGCCGTGCTAGTTTATTATAAATGGGAAAGTAACTCTGTCTGTATTACGCTTTCATGCCTAAACCGCTGAACCGATCGTCATGATATTTAGCAAAGATATAGCCCGAGATATGGAGAAGGACATAGGTTACTTTTTTACGCGATAACCGACTTCCACGCGGGCGGAGCCGCGGGCAAAAGCTAGTATTTTTTTTTTAATTTTTCCCATTAAAATGTACACAACCAGCAATAATATTTTCATGTAACCTCTTTATTTTGTTGTGCTGTGTGGCTTGTTGACTACTTGATTATTCACCAGAGTTAGTGTTATAACCTCTTTACATAGTTAAACCTACTAATAATACAGAAAGTTTGTATGTTAAAATATTTTAATATGTTGGTTTGTTAGTCAGTCCCGCAAAAACGAGTAAACAGATTTGCATCAAATTTGGCACATAGATAGTTTATTATAATGGGAATACTAAAAGTATCCCGGTAGTACCTATGTTCCCGTGGGATAATTTCAGACATCGACATGGGCGAAGCAGAGTTCAAAATAAATTTTATAAAAAGGGCTTGTAAACCTGTTTATTCATAAAGGTCAGAAACTTGATTTCTTTTATTTATTCAAATTGTGTGTTGAAAATGCTTAACTGCCTTATAGTTCAGCTTACATTCACACAAGAATAGTATTGGCCATAACTAACATGAATTGGCTGACTTACTTTATCTCTTATGGACACTGCGCCAATGGCCAGACCTATTGCTAAGTACTGGCCATTTGTAGACCAAGCACAACTTGTTATCCGTCCTGGTACTCGAAACTTCTGAACTGCTTTGACATCCATAGACCAGAATGCAAAATCAGTGAGAGCACATGAAGCCAGGTGGAATGTAACTGGATTGTAGGCAAGGCACTGGATTGCTTCACTGTGGCTGAAAAAAACAAGAAGCATTGGAAAATGTTGATAACCACATGTCATATTAAAATCATAAATAAAAAAATGCCAGCAACATAATTTGATTATCAACTTACGAATATTTTAAGATTCCCTCCATTTTGGAGGTCCAAATGATAACATTTTTATCTGCACTACCGCTTGCAAACTTCTTGCCGTCTCCGCAGTAAGCCACAGCGTGGACCGCTCCCTTGTGAGCCTGGAGTAACTGGACAAGGGCTCCATCTCGAGGATCATAGACCATGACCTTCTCGCCTGCACCTACCACTAGTTGACTGCCGTCTGGACTGTAGCATATTGTGTGAACACTGAAAATAAATTATCATAATAATATAGTGTAGTGAGCCATGATGGGGACATCATGGCTCGCAAGTACAATGAAACGTAAAGAATGTTGTATAAGTAATCACAATGAGTCAAATACTAGCTGATGTTCGCAACATCATTAGCATAAAAATTGGATATTTATCCACCCTACAGTTTAAGCATGAATCCATTCATCCATTTGTATCTAAATAGATAGGATGACTCAAATTGTATATTTTAAGTTTGTAGGCGACATCTATGTAGCTTGCAATCATTATATTTAGCGTTAATGTTAAATAAATGTTTAGTTTTCTCAGTAAACAACTGCATAATCAAAATGATATTTATATTATATCTTCAGTAAGGTTTACTTTAAAGAAATAGGCAAGATAATATCAATTATCATAAAATCTTCTAAGTACATAAATCTTGATATTACAATGAGCATGCTTTTTGTGATCCAGGGAAGTTTTACCTGGAAAATTCTACTTTGTCAGCTTCGTGTATTTTGTTCACCCACTTTGGAACAGTTCTCATCTTGTATAATTTAAACAGATGAGCTTAAAGTTATGAATACGTTTTAGTACAACATGTGCGTAATGTAAGTGGTCCGGTTTCATACAGCAAAACTCAATGTTTGAATAAATTGTGTTGGTTGACAACGGCGTCTCAAAAAATGTAAACAAACGGTAAATAGGCTGAACTTCATGTCAATCACCATCCGCCTCATTGATGTCAAAATGACAATAAAAGAAAAACCACAGAAAAAATATGAAAATATTATCGTGGTGGTGTGTGATTCTGATCGAAGATAACAATAAATCCTAAGCGATGATGTAGTGGCAGGAATAATATTATTGCTAACATTACACGTTTCGGAAAGTAGCCTGTTGCTTGCTGCATCAAATTAGTCGATTTCAACCGTTTTGATCATAAAATTTCTTAGGATGCCATAGCAGCAATAACATAAATATATCGCGCTTCATTACTTCACTTGTTGAAAGAATAAGAATTTAAATAATACATAACATTAAATATTTTATAGCATTGTATCAATGCTGTTTATTTCCGTTCCTTAGACCTCAAATCCTACATCCTATTTCCTACTTTAACCTACTATCCTACTTTACTAAAGTTTGTGAAGATAGATGTTTGTTTCTCAATCACGTAAGTTTTGACGTGATTGGTAACAATAGTAATTGCTCAGTGGTTATGCGGCTTTAACATAAGGCCTCGCCTCGGATACGCGAGGTTGTTGTGGGAACAAAACTGGGCAATTATCAATGTGACTATAACAAATCTGAGTCAGTTTATCTTGGACATTAACACATCCGTGAAGAGAAAACATCGTAAAGAAACCTAGACACCTAGTAATAAATTAATATAGGTAAGTCTAAAATCGCCAACCCATCTTGAGCTAGCGTGGTGATCATTGCTCGGAATAAGAAGAAGCCTTTGTCCTGCAGTAGGTTGGTAGTTAAATTATTTATCTCCAAAAGAAAAGATATCTCCACAAAAAAAAAATAAGTTAAAACTGTATCGAGAACGTAGTACAACCAGGTCAGGGCTAAAGAGAGGAATCTGCTAACAATACGAGCCGTATGTATCCAAAAGTATCGTTTATTATTATTCCGTTTAACTTATTTCATTTTGATACATATTTATTACATTTTAAACAAATATTTAATAATACCTACTAGTAAGACAATAAAGTGATTAGGTAATCAAAAGTGCATGAATCGACTATTCAATTCTATTACTTGTTTACAATAATCCTAACCTAAATTTAGCATCAAAACTTGCTAAACTTGCAAACAATTACTAAAAATACAATGTTTCAACTGCGCATACTGCTTAATCTTTGCAGCCATGATTTGTATAAAAATATGCGGGATAACGCGAGCGTACTAGAAAATTCACTAAGGCGTGGCAGTAGGGTGCGTTCGAGCATGCCATATTGAATGAATTAAGTATCTCTTGCACGTTAAGCTTGAAAGCTTCATTCAATCCTACTGTACTCTTTGATTTTTTATGATGCTATTTCGTTTTTTATATAATTGTGTAAAATAGAAGCTTATTTATTAGGTCAACGTAGATAATTAAATACTAATGAGTACTTACTACCACCCAGTGGGTATGATAGAATTACATAAAATTTAACATAAAGATATTCGGGATAGTTTAACATAATCATTACCTCTACTTTAATTTTTAACCAGCAAGATTTATTGTGCTTTCGAATCAACACTAAAGTTTAAAAATTATAATTTCCGTAATCGATTGTTAGAGTTTGAGACTTACTAAAGTACGAGTTAGTTGAGTGTGCACTTCACTGTTTTCGGTGGAAGCGCTGCCAGGGGGGGGACAGTTAGAACGAAGCACAACTTCAGTAAAGAAAGAGTCGCCATCTACATTACTTAACAGAGTACCTAATAGTTTCATAATTATCGACAGATGTCTCTGTAATCACAATTTTAACGCAAATGAAACTCAGTTCTCTAATTTAATTTATAGTATTTTTCTAGAGATTAATTACGATATTTTTCATCAAAATTATCACATTATTTTATTTCTTAACTGTCCAGCTTTAACCTTTATGGCAGCCATGTCACGATTTCTTGTGTGATATATTCTATTCTGGCAACATCACACTAATGGTCGCTCAACTTGTGCCCGCGCTTGTTTGTTTCGTAATTTCGTTTGTCCATTTTGTGATTTAATATTGGGTTCTGAGTGTTTTGTCTACATCAGACGTCGAGTTGAGTTTCTCCTCCGTCCTTTTAGTGGATTATTACCCGGAAACTAATATTTTTCAGTGACTATGTTGTGACTAGCAATTTCACAAAAAAATTGAAAAACTGTTGTGTTACATAAATTTATTTGTATACTGGCGAAAAGACGCTATTTTGTGCTGTTTGTGTCTATCAAAATATATACAATGCCTCACCGTTGCGCTTTTGGATGTAAGGACACTGGTAAGTATTTTTTTTGTTTGGCCCGCTCAAACCATTGAGGTAATAAAATGTAGCATGTAGTACATAATTACTTCAATGGCTCAAACAGAACTTCTGTTCACCATGTTAGAAAATCCTTGGTCAGTGGGTCGTCTTAGGGGCGGAGTTCGACTTCGTTCGGACTTCATTCTCCGATAAAACCTCGCGTAGCCACATGTGAGCCACTTCGCCGCCCGACCGTTGAGCCCCGCTGGTGCACATGGGGCTCCGCCGATTCACACGGCTTAAAACAATCATTTTCAAAATATGATATTCTAAAAATGGGCTTTTCTCATAATATCAAAAGTCCCGATTTCGTAGTATTTTTTTTTCTTTTACCTGACAAATTGCAGACACAATTGTTTTTAATTGTTATTATTCAATTGTCTGCCTTTTTCCAACTGGGTCAGTGGGTCGTCTTTGAGATTTGAATGAATATTATTTTGTTTATAGGCCTGCTAATGTAAATTATTTTAGATGTCATACATCAGTTACATTTAATTACAATATACATACTATATAGTACCGTGAACAGCCTTAACACATTCTGCAATCTCATACAAGCAACCTTAGGATGGACAAAATCGCGCTTAAAAAACAAGAAATACAATATTATTTCTTTTGGTTTCAGGCAATGTGATGCATTCATTTCCGAATCCTGGCAAATTTGCTGAACATTTCAAAGCTTGAGTTAATCTTGTTGGATACAATCTGGAAACATTAGCAGACAGTGACATTTACAAGAAGAAGAGAATATGTGATATTCACTTCACTGATGAACACCGTAATCGCTTTAAGCGTCTAAATGCATTGGCAATGCTAACTCTTTATTTACCTGGTGAGTTGAATACTAGATTACTTAATACAAAATACAATGTAAGAAGATCTGCTTAAGTCAGATTTTACTAACACTAAAAGGTAATTACCAGACAACAAATAATTTAAAAAAAAATGTGGCTCCTCTATTCTAAACATGTTTATGATTTTGTAATTTATCAATAAACTCAGTGTTTAATTTGACAATTTATTTTCGTGCTACATGTGCCTACATGATGATCTACATAGTTACATTTGTGTTGTGTTAGTATGTGTATTAATATTGACATGTATGTTTTCATTGTAATTATTTCAGATGAAATTTATGGCATCGCTGCTACGACTCTGCAGTTTGAGGCTATCAGTATTAGTCATCCATCCACTAATGCCTCTCTTTTTGCTACTTCAACTTCAGGTATTATAATTATTAGTCTATATTCAACAACAACAACAACAACATGGTGCAACATGGTGCATTCTCTTGCATATTACATTATTCATGTATTGTATATATTTTCAGGTAAAACTCACAGTCACAGCACTGCTGCTTCAAATTCTGTGCAATTAGAGCACAATTATAGCGCGTTATGCAGACCTAAACAAAAATGATTAGTCAAAGGTAATTTATCTTCAGCATCACAACTAATATTATAAATGCGAAAGTGAGTTTGTTTGTTACGCTTTCACGCAAAATGGGTGAATTGATTTGGATGAAATTTTGTACATGGGTAGACCATAACTTGGAGAAGGTCATAGAAGGTCCGCAGACGAAGTCGCGGGCAACAGCTAGTTATAATTAAAGCCTATTGCTGTGTCACTGTTGAGCATTGGCCTGTACGAATATTGAAATTCCACATGAGTAATGTTGCAAATACAGCTAGTTTTTAACTAAATAATTTATTTGTTTAGTATATAATATAATATATAATAGTTCCAAATTCGAGCAATTGAATCAAAATATAAATAAATTATGATGTTTTCAGGTGCTCGTGAAAGTATTGGGGTGCAGTTCAATTACATACAAAAGAGGCCACTCCAGACAAAAATTAAGTATCTTCAAAATTAAATAGGTCGTTTGCGCAAAAAAGGACAGACATTCAGAGCACGATTGGCTAATGCAGAAAATTTTTCCAATAAAGTTGCATTTCAACAAGTGACAAAAAATATGACAAAACCAGCAAAACTGTTTGTTCACATGCAACTTCAGTCTAAAAAGAAATCCAAAGAGAGACGGTTTTCAATTGAAGAAAAAGTGATGTCCTTGTCACTATTCAAAAAGAGTCCCAAGAGTGTGATTGTCGCAACCCAGTTCTGGGCATGCCACGGTGGCTTGACAGGCGCCACGACGTCCTCACCTTCCGTCTGACGTAGATCCTCACCGGACACGGCTGTTTCGGTAGGTTCCTGTTTCGTATAAGGCGGGAGGAAACGCCCGGGTGTTTTCACTGCGAAGATCGCCGGTTGGTGGAGCATACGGTGGAGGTCTGCCCGGCTTGGGCGGAGCACCGCCGTGTCTTCGTGAAGACGATCGGCGGCGGCAACCGCTCGCGTCCAGCCCTAGTCCAGGCCATGGTACGGAGCGAGAGCCTGCTGGGGGTGCGGGTTGTTCGAAAGAGATACCGTGGCCCCTGGCACACAGGCAACTGAGGGAACACGGGTGGATTTTAGTCAGTAATTTCGTAATATCTTTTGAATGGAATGTCCGATTTCAATAATTCAAAAAGTAATCAACAGGTACTGAAACATTCTTGAATACGAAATAATTTATTTGGATAAGAATTTATACAAAGGTATGGATAACATGTCTGATTTTGAACAGCATTTATATCAACTTTTAAAATGTAAAAAGTAGTTATAGTGACATAACTACAATAGTTGGACAAATGATCTCGCGAAGTTTTTTACAGATATTAATATGTTCTATAATATAGTAGACTAGAGATTTTTTGTTCTATCATCAATACTTTCCGCAACGCATGCGATGACAGACATTCTATGTCTAATTTTTTTACACCTTGGGTGGGTTTTAGTAGGGATTTCTAAGGATCTCTAATTTATTCTAGTAATAAATATAGCCTATGATACTCAATGATAATGTGGCTTTTTAACAGCAAAAGAAATCGGTCCAATAGTTTTTATGTTTATTTGTTACATACAAAAATACAAATCTTACCTCTATAATAGTAGTGTAGATAATCATCTAACTTATAATATGCTTGTCTACATAGTGTGCGTTAAATGCATGATTTATAAAATTGTAACAATATGTATTGTATTTTATGAGAAAGTTGCTGACGTAGCTTAGGCATTTAATAGTTTTTTGCCAACATACCTATTACTACGACATAATATGGCAAATTTAATGTTTTTTGTGTTTCGTAATGTTAATTACCTACTAATATATAGAATGAAGTTCTTCTCACTTTAACAGACAGCTGTGCTGCTGGGAATTTTGTTGCGCCACTTCATCTTCCCAACTAAAGCACTAGGAAATGGTGAAGGGCGGGCGTTTAGGGGGAATGTAATTTTGACGTACAAAACGAGCTGACTCTCAGCCTAGTTTGAATAAATGTCTTTTGATTTTGAATGACAATAAAATATAAAAAATATTTTTTCTGTTTAATTTCATAAAGTTATCTTTTTAGTAGTTTATATTTATATTTAGCTATTTTTTTAGTAGTTTATTGTAATTTGGAACAATAAATTACTAAATTAAAATAGCTCACTCTGAAAGCCGACCCCAACATAGTTGGCTACAGCCTAGGCAGATTGATTGATTGTAATATGGAACAGTTACATTTTTTTTTATAGTTTTCTGAGCAACATAAAGGTACCTAGATAATGTTTCCCAGTTGTGTTATTTTGTTTTCATGAACTTGATGTAAAATGTCCGTTCCTTACTGTGAAACTGCCAATTCTATTCAAATGTAATAAGGTAATTTCTTCAATGTAGCCCACCAAATTAAAATGTTCTTATGTTTTTAGTTGCGTGATTTAATGACGACTCGTTTACAGTATCACGATCATTAAAATATCTATCATAGCCCCTTAATTTAGTAGATGCATCGTCATAAAATTCGCGAATCGCATTTTGATCAACATAATTATTATGATGAGGTAGGAAAATTAGAAATTCGCGGGCTACGTTGAAGGATCGCCCATACCCACCTACACATATACATTCATTCAGTCAGTACCGGTAAAACGGGGTGAATCGAGACGAAACTTTAAAGTGGATTTTACCGTTGAAATTATGATCGTTTTCTGCCAACAAAGGCAAACAGTAAACATACTAGAGTCTCAAAAAGGACTCTAGTATGTTTACTGTTTTCCTTTGTTGGCAGAAAACGATCATAATTTCAACGGTAAAATCCACTTTAAAGTTTCGTCTCGATTCACCCCTGGTCCCCTGCATCCCTATTCATCCCGTTTTACGTATACGCGTAACATTCCTATCTACGTAACCTATAGAGCCTTAGTTCCCGTTAAGAGATGTAGATGGCGTTTTGAATTTAAATGCTTCGAAATGACACAAGAGGGCTCTCTTCTCCCATTAATATTATTATACTCTTTGAGCGCTGCTATGATTGGGACACGTCAATGAGTATTTCATTAATCATTTTCAATGCAACAAATGTGACGAAATCTTGTACTTTATTTCCGTAACATTGTGTATTTCTTGTCATTTTGTGTATACTGTTAATCGTAAATTGGTAAGTACCATTTTTAAAATTGTTAGTTACAAAAACTAATTTTCGAAAATTTTAATACATGAAATAATGTAATACATTTGTACTAGCGCTATCTGTGGACATGGTGTTTTTCAGATTACTCTGGTTTATCGGTACACCTTTTCAAAATGAAATACATGTATGAAAACTTTAGGTTCTTTTATAGAAAGCTTAGGAATAAAAAAGCAAATGGCTGAAGCTAGATTTATTGATTACGGATGTTACCATTCAAAAAGGTTTAACTTTCACTGTTTAATCTAGCGATTTTCGTACATAACTGTAATATCTGATTCATATTATTCAATCATAGTGCCTATTGGTCATTTACATAAACACAAGTATTTGATAACATTTTTAGCTGAAAAATAATCATGCATAATTAAGTGCTTAGATAATCTGCAGATCAATTAGCGAGGTAATTTATCAGATAATGTTTTTGTTGTAGGTACAATGAAGTTATTTACAAGTTTTATATTTCTCCTGGTGATTCTCCATTGCTCATACGCACCGCCCGTGACTCCAGATAAGTCAAATGAACAGGATAGTGAAGTCAAGGATGACTTGGTAATTATCTTTTATTATTTTTCCTTTCACATAGGTAACCTCCGATCAAGCATCTTTATTTTACACATAGACATGCTTGAGGCTTACAAAAGAGGTGCATGAGTTTAAAAATAGTACCGGTTGACCTTCTACATAAAAAAGAAGTTATGGGCCATATGTCCATATGTATCAGCTACAAATTTTGTTTTGCTTAATTTATTTGTAAACTACATTGTTCATTCTGCTATTGTTTTTTTTTTGTTGTTTGGAATGTGTCTTCCTTTTATTTTAGCACTTTAAAATGTGGAGCAGCCCTTGATTAGAACTCTGTTCTGAACAAAGCATTTTACTTTAGTAACACTTCACCACCAGGTTTCAAAGAGCTGATCTATTTATACATTATCCAAGTAACCCACTGTCAAATCTTAGGCAAACTACTGTGATTTGGTGACTGAAATAATCAATCAGATCACTCACAAATGTCTATAAATATCAAGCAAACATACATTGTTGTGACAACAATACACATGGGAAGTATGCAGCAATATTGTTATGACAAATATGGAACAATACAATGTATTGTTTGCTTCCATTCGGGTTCAGTATTTTTAATACACTGTAAACATGAAAAATCTAGTTCAACACAACTGGAAAAAAACTGTTGTTCCACTTTTACTGGCTTTTGCGAGTTGTCACAACTTTTTTAAAATAAGTAATATGGGGAAGGAATGCCTCAGCTTTGTGTATATACATACATACACTTTACTGCTCTGAAGTATGTGCATGTGCGAATTAATAACATAATAGAAAGATATATAAATATACATTAATTCAATAAAACAGGCAAAGCAAACAAAAAATAATGTCTGTAACATTTATTTTCATGTCCAATATTATGGGGCTGAGACATATTTCAAACCAAGGTCCATTCATATTATAGCCTCCGAGTTTTGTTACTCATCTGTTTATCTTCCTCATAATCATGCAAAAGTAAAAAGCGATGATACCTTGGTACCATTTCCTCAAAACTCCTTACACAGCAGTAGAAAGACTTAAAAACAACACTTGTTTTGTGTCCTTGCTTTCTTTTTTTATATTGTTTGCCTAGCCTGCCTGCTGCGAATGTTTTCTAGCTAGTCTAACCTGTTTTAACCATGATTTAGAAACTATTTTGTGTAAAATAACTAAATGCTGCACTCTGTCTTCTGGTTGAATTTTGTGATGACATCTACTACTATTTCTATACACAGCATAGGCTGAAGATTGCGAAAATGTATTGATATTATTGTATTTGTCCTCAGGAAGAGTACATGGAATACCACAGGTATCTGAAAGAAGTTGTCCAAGCGCTGGAAAGTGATCCTGACTTCAGAGAACGTTTGGAAAAAGCTGATGAAGAGGATGTTAGGGTGAGAGGGTATTTTTAGCATCCATAAATAATAGATAGACAATGCAGTCTTTACATCTGGCTGTTACCCAACACTTGCAATGCACCTGCATTCGAGAACAGTTTATCCAATTTACATAATATTTTAACTGGATAAATGCTGCAATAGAGTGCAATCATAGACACAGTACAGTTTCCGTTGCAGCAGGCTTACCACGAGCACCGATATGTCGACGGAAGAATTGACATGACTATTAACTAAATACGTACAATAGGAGTAGATAGCTATGTTCTTCTATTAATTATCCCAGTTATGGGTTCGAAACGAATCATGATTTTGTAGATAATCGTATATACTTTGTGGCCGTCGAGTAGAAAGTTTGTGGTCAGTGTGATTTTGATAGTTTGGGAAGAAATATACTTCTGAAATAGTCTACTTAAAAAAGGACCTAGACAAAGATCGTTAAAAACGAAAGACAAAATGACAGATAGAGAAACGAAATGTGACTTTGTACAGAAAAAACACTGTCTATTCTTCGTAGAAATAGAAAGTGTCATGCTAAGCCTACTGCTCATGTACATCTACGCCGCTGCATTCAGAGACATTATTCATTCATAGGTATGATCTCTGGGTGGTTTTAGATTCAGAAAATAGGTTAGATCCATTTGTGCATTTCTAGCCGTAATCAAATTCAAAAGTCATTTATTCAAACTAGGCTGAGAGTCAGCACTTTTTGAACGTCAAAATTACATAAGACAGTCCCCTAAAAACGCCCGCCCTTCACCACCAATTGTTTAATGACCTGTGATGCTAGTACATAACTCCATTGATCGCATATACTGAAGATCACTGGGCAGCGTTCACAGAATAAATCGTACTTTGAGATTAGCTATCATAAGCTCTGATAGCCAGTTATGAGCGGCTTCATGAGTCAAATCACTCATCACAGCATTCTTAAAATTTTCTTCAGCAAAGCTGTAGTGGCTTTGCTGAGGAAAATCTATACCAAGTTTTATTATAACAAAAAATACATGTTTGACGAAGTGATTAATAAAACATTACAGTAAATCAATAAGCTGATTGTTTCCTTGAAAACTCGCCTGTTCGAAACTTCAAAGCCATTATATTATTAGCCCTAATCATTTATGAGGCCAGATCAATTGCTGCTTTGTTGCCTGTCCGCAACCATTGTATAAAGACGAATCTACGTAATTTATCACTGTATTGGAAGATATAACAAAATATTGTATTCTCATTAAATAATATGTTTCAGTCTGGAAAAATTGCTGAACAATTGGACTTTGTTAACCATAATGTTAGGACAAAATTGGATGAAATTAAACGTCGTGAGCTAGATAGACTTCGTCATTTGGCGACTAAGGTAAATATAAATATTTATTCCCTAAAACCTATGGTATAGACATTTATAAGGAGGACTTATTTGTCAGCAATCCACTTACTTACTGCTTTTTCTTTTGTCAACAGCAATATGAGTTGACAAACAATTTGGAACAGCATGAAGAAGGCAAAAGTTCTACAAATGAACATTTAGATCATAATAACCCACACACATTCGAGATTGAAGATTTAAAGAAGCTCATCAAGAAGACCACTGCTGACTTAGAGGCTGCTGATAAGAAGAGGAAAGAAGAATTTAAGGTACTTGTTGCTTGTTGCTATTATTTCTTTGATTACTGTTAGGCAATGAATGGCCTCAACTGCCTTATTCTACCTAACATCTTGGTAAGGCTAATGTCACACAATGTGTCTGTCCTTGCGTGTACAATACATACATTAGACCAATACAGTCACCCTGGTGCGTAAGTCAGCCTCAGTTAGCCTTGAAACATTTTTATTATTTGTTTCAAACATTTTATGATCACATATACTTTGATGGTTATTTGTTTCCTTATTGCTGTTTTGTAGTTACAATATAAATTGATTTTCAGGAATATGAAATGCAGAAGAAATTTGAGGAACATCAGAAAGTAGAAGGCATGGAAGAAGCACAGAAGAAGGAATATATTGAGAAAACTAAGCAAGAGGAAGAGGCTATCAAACACCACAAGCCGGTAAGTACCGCTACTGTCAGGAGAATTCATTACACTCCATCGTCATAAATTATAACTGTCGCGCTATGACGTGTTATTAAGGAAAATTAAACGTAAAAATAATAAGGTAAATTCCCCTAGCGTCCGATGTTATTGAAATGAACTCAAAACACGGCCGTTGTTATTACTAGCAATGTGATAAGGCCTTTCCTTCACGTGTAATTTAGACATTGTTTTCAATCATTTCTTGATTTTACAATTGCTCCAATCCCAAAATTAAATTTAAAAATTACCTTGATAAAATGCAGCTTCACCATCCCGGTTCTAAACAACAACTGGAAGAAGTATGGGAGAAACAGGATCATATGGAACAACAACAATTTGAACCCAAAGCATTCTTCATGATGCATGGTGAGTGGTGATTTACAACATTACTTATTAATCGTCAATTATTTGTAACAGCTACGCCACCCCGCGACAAAGGATCAGTTGTTAGAGATATGGAAAAATGCCGACAAAATGGATGCAAAAGATTTCAACCCAAAGGTGTTTTTCATGATGCATGGTAAGATCCATAGCGTGCAAGTCAAGTATAACTTAGAACACGAATTAGTAAGTAGGTTTTATAGGTAGGTACCTCGTAAACAATCAAAGATCGAGTTTACTAAGGTTTTACGCACGCTAATTTGGATTTTACAAACCCGCATGTACTGTTGATTATCTAACATTTGTTTTATCTTTTCGCTGGCATGCATTTCTGCTTTTGTTTTGTAAATCAATAAATTTTGTAGCCGTAATCAATTATGATTTGCGTTGTGTTAGTTGACACGGTAGGAAATTATGCATGGTTGTATGCACACCTGCAGTTGAATATTCTCTAGAATTGATTTTGCTTTTATTTAATTTTAGTGTGTGTGTGTATGTTGTCTAACTTTATAGCACTTTTTAAATGTAGATTTTTGTGCTTGTATCGTCACAATGAATATGTTAAAATGAAAAGCTGTTTATAAATTATTTTACATCTCAATAGCAGAGCACAGAATAGACAGTATCCATGGTTAACAATATGAAAAATAGTAATAAGGTTTAATTTGTTAAGTGATTTTCTGGTTTTTCTAAAATGTAAATGTTTATCAAAGACAGTCACCATCAAAATAAATTCACTATAATCATTGTATGTACTATGAAAATTCGAAATTACGCAATGAGTGAAAACGATTAAAAATGTGTTCTTTAAAGAACACTCAATTATTAATTTATTACAAATACAACATAATTGAATTCATATAATTTTTTATTCAAATATCAGATTGGATGGTTTATTTTGTTTTCTTATTTCGATATTACCAAGTAACTTAGTATTATCTATAAAGATACTGGATCTAAGATATCTTATGAAAATCTTAACGATCTAAGATCATGATAACTTTTTTTACCGTTAATATATTTATAACTGTCCTATTGTGATGTGTTTAATCGACAGATGTTGATGGCAACGGCGTTTGGGACGCAGACGAAGTCAAGGCTTTGTTCATCAAGGAATTAGACAAGTTGTATGGACCGGGCGGTCCCAACAAGGACTTGCATGAGAGAGCTGAAGAAATGGAAAGGATGCGCGAACACGTGTTTAAGGAAAATGACAAAAACCGTGATGGTTTAATCGACTTCAACGAATTTATGACAGAGACTCAAAAAGCAGAGTTTAACCAAGATGAAGGTAAGTTTTATTCTTTTGTCGGACTGTTCTTGACAGTACAAACCTCGTCGCAGTCATACGCAAAATAAAACCACTCCTCCACACAATTGAGTTTAGTGAGTCTGCTCTTTCTTCTGTAGTTTTCCAATAAAAGTTAGTTGTTATACATATTCTGTCTAAAAGATAATAAGTACCTAATACAATCTTTTTCATATTTTACAGGGTGGAAGACGATTGAAGAAAATCAAATTTACACTCAAACTGAATATGACGAATACGAGAGGAGGAGGCTTGAAGAAATGAGATACCTTCAGCAGCGTGGCTTGGTTCGTATCTTACAAATCCGTCATCATCAGCGTCCATATCTAGACGATCTAGACTTTACCCACCGCTCGGCATAGGCCTTTCTCTTGCGCCAATCTCGACGCTACTTGTCTTATCCTGGTTCTGCCTGCAATTTCAACATTGTCATCTGTCCTGTCGTTATTATTGTTTGTCTTATAAGTTATGGTTAGGTTCATTGGCTTGGTTTTCGGTGTAGGTTATTACTGCATAGAGCACAGAAAAACATTTCTGACACTTACTCGAAAAACAACACAGAGACATAGAATTGTAAGCTTGTATTGAAACGTTACTTAGGGGTCTATAGAGGGAAAATAATATATTTGTGAATTCCACTCCTGAACAGTTAGATTGGTTATGCAATGTATCTATGAGATTAAACAAATTAACGGTCAGCGTGGTCAACAGCCTACCGTCAGTACCGTGTACAAAGACATAAGTGAAAACCCAAGATGTGTAGTTTTAATATATTAGTGTATTTTTTTATATTTAGACGAATGTTTCATAGTCAGATTGTGGAATTATTTCTCACTAGCTTTTGCTAGCGGCTTCGCCCGCGTGGAGGTCGAAAACTATCCCTCGGGAACGTAGTACCGGTATAAAAAGTATCCTATGTGTTATTCCAGGTTACAAACTACCTGTGTACCTAATTTAATTCAATTCCGTTCTGCCGTTTTTGCGTGAAAGAGTAACAAACATCCATCCATCCATCCATCCATCCATACTCACAAACTTTCACATTTATAATATTAGTAGGATTACTATTTCTTATTAAATGTGATTTTAACAAGATACTTACCCCTTAACATGCATAGTTCAAAATTTTAAGTATCGTTTGGTATCCCTCACATTGGCTGTACTTTTCAATGAATTAAAATATATTTTTCCATTTTATGATAATAATATACTTAAAAATTTAGCCTTTTCACTGTTAAAAGATAGCTCACATAGCCAATCTTCATATTATTTTCGTATCAAAAAGTGTACTGCGATAGACAAACAGACTTACAATATTTATTTATAATCTCTTCAGATATACTGCATAATATCATGGCTCCAAAATCTAACAAGACATCTATCTAACTGACAGCTGTGCTGCTGGGGAGTTTGTTGCGCCACTTCTTCTTCCCAGCTAAAGCACTAGGAAGTGGTGAAGGGCGGGCGTTTTGGGGGACTGTCTTATGTAATTTTGACGTTCAGAAAGTGCTGACTCTCAGCCTAGTTTGAATAAATGACTTTTGATTTTGATTTTGATTTTTAACATTTTAAAATTTGATAGAGCCCAAACAAGTGGTACAGTTTAGTGGTGGCCTGTTTTCTGCCATATTAGTTTTCTACTCTTTACAAACACTTCAGTCTTGTCAGTAAGGCAATTCTTTGTTTTATACACATTATCAAAAAGCACTTCTCCTTAATATTACACACCCCTTTCTATATCAGGAAAATACTCAGTAAGCATCACTACTATAGGTCTAAGAACGAGCTTCTCTCAAAGATTTTATACTTTCTTGGGTTCCCACTTATATAATAAAATAAATTGTATTATAACGATCTATCATCTAACAACAAAGGCTTGTAAGAGTGCTCTAGTTGAATGGCTCCGTAACCTAGATTATAAAGCTACCGAGGAATTACTAACTGAATGGGAATGGCCATAATATAATTTTACCATCTGTAACTGTGCTTACAGCCCTGTTCGTAAACCATAACGTTTGGTTCACCAATTTCAGACTTGACCATTGAATGATTGTCTTCTTCTACAGGTTGATGCTCATGGCCAGCCCATCCCTGGTGCACAGCATCAAATTCACCAAGCTCTGCAGCAGTTCCGTGCTTACCAACAGCAGCAAGCTTACCAACAACAAATGCAGCACCAACAACAACAGCCATACCAAGGCCAACAGCAATATGGTCAAGTCCCACAAGCTCAATTACCTCAAGGACAGGTTCCACCTTACCAGCAGCCTCCACAGCAATATCAGCAGGGACAACCGCAATATCAAGGGCAATATCCTCAAGGCCAATTCCAACAACCACCTCAAGGTCAATTCCAGCAGCCCCCGCCTCAAGGCCAATATCAACAGCCGCCTCAAGGTCAATACCAACAGCCGCCTCAAGGTCAATTCCAACAGCCGCCTCAAGGTCAATACCAACAGCCTCCGCAAAGTCAATACCAACAACCTCCTCAAGTTCAGCAACCTCAAGCCCAAGCCCAACCACAAGGGCAAGCGCCTCCACAGCTTAATGTGAATCAGGGTCAAGTTCCGCCAGTGCAGCAAGCACAGGCTACTCAAGGACAGACTCAAACAAGCCAAGGGCAGGTTCAACCTGGCCAAGGGCAGGCTCAGCCAGGCCAAGGACAGGCTCCGCAGGCACCAGCACAGGCTGCACAGACTCAAAACCAAGTACCGCCGCAAGCACAAGTCCCACCCGTTAAGGCACAAAGCGTATGATTAAATCAGTAGATTATAAAATACAATTATTGACGTGATGTATTTTGTTTATTAATGGATCTTGACTTTATTTATTATATTTTTATATTATTTCACTACTCAGTGCCAAATTCGTGTCACGCTTTTTATTTTTATGATTTTAATAAAATGCTCGTTTTTTTACTTATTTATAGCTGTTCTGCCTTAGGCTGAATGATGTAAACTAGATAATAATAAAAGTTATTAATTGTAAATTTGAAAATGATTAGCTGTTAAATAAATGATAGCAAACCGGCGAAGTTATCTTTTTCTTTTATATTATATCCTTTTTATGTACTATCTTCTGCCCGCGACTTCGTTCGCGTGGAAGTTGCAAGTAAGCCACTAAATTTACTGTCCCCGTTTCAATAACGCGGCCATGGCAATATTTCAAAAAAAATATTCTACCAAGATTTTGTATAAATTTGTAAAAGTTGATTCCCGAAACCATTTTGTCAAAGTTACGTTTAAAAAGTTACCAAGGCTTTGAACGTGGCCGCGCCATTGAAACGCGGGAACTGCGCGGCCACGGAGTTCTTTAAAACTAAGCGTTGCAGTGACCTGAAATTTTGGTACTTAAATGATAAATTGAATTTGTAAAAATATAGAAAAAATCCTAGGTATATATTTTAGGAGCTGTAAGACTAAAACCCCGTGGTCGCGCCATTGAAACGGGGAAAAACACGATATCGCTGATATCTCGATGAAAAAGCATCGCAGACTTCTGAAGTTTTTTGTAAAACCCAAATTTGAATTTGTCAAAATTAGTAAAACTACATAAAAATATCCGTTACCGACTCGCAGTCACACCAGATTATCACACCAGTGTGAGAAACAGTATTTTTACTATCCTTTGAAACACCACTGATTTTTTCACACCATGTGTGCGATAATTACTAGTGTAGTACCTACAAATTCCGATTTCTGCCGATTTCTTCATATTATGGTACAGTGTTTTCATGTCTCAGTAAAACAAAATAAAACGAATAAAAATGGAGTAATATGTTATAGTTTGTGGTAAGTAGTGCAAGCTATAGCCATGTTCAGCTGTGGATAGCCATAGTGATTCTTATGATAATACAACCTTTTCTAGTACTGACCGGTTGGAAACGCAATGCTCGAGATAATGATAAATACGGCAATTGACAGACCAACTACAATTCAACTAATTTGCACATTTCAACATCAACGATTGTTGTCACATTCGGTTACCATGGATGTTTGTATGCTTAAGGCGGGGTGGGTCGGAAAAACGTCATTTTGTATTGTGTTTTATAAGTAGATAAAACGGATTAAAAAAATTGAAAAAAATATGTTACATAGTTCACACCTTGATCTAGATATTCCGGCCATGAGATACACGATCACTTGCACTTTACTGCATCCAATTAAATCGCCAAGACAAGTCTAAATGGTGATCGGATTCTTATTTCATTTGATTTATATAAGGTTTTGAACAATAAAACATATACCATAATAAAGGTCGTAAAAAATATGATGAAATCCGGCCGTCATAATATGGACTATGAAAATACATTTATAACAAATCTAGAATCCAGTGTTTTTATCTTTACATGCGCGCGCTCTGTGTCGTTTGGTCCCAAGCGGAACGTGTTGGAGGTCGGACGTGTGCCAATTTTTCGAACCCGCCACCCCCCGCTATGATCTGTTACCGGCAGAGCAAAAAATTGTTTGTAAATAATAATACGTGTCTAGAATAAACTAAATAAAACGACACCCATGATGGAAAATTCGAAAAGTTTCGCAGCCGCCATCTTGGACTTACATTATGATCAGCGGGGTCGAAAACCATGATAGGTAACACATGACTATGTCAAAAACAGTTAGAAAGAAAAATAATAAATATAAGTCCATGTTCACACGGACGTAATAATATCGCGGCGGGATTTTTCGCACGCTGGATTTTCAACCCTCGGTAGTGCGCCGAAGGTTGCGAATCTAACACAGTGCAACTCAGCGCGTTGAAAATCTAACAGTGTGGTTTACTAGTTAGATTTTCATCTCTCGGTACGTACTGTAGTCGGTACATGTATTTTGTATGTAGGTATAGGTACATAAATAAGAAAATAAATAAAAAAGTGCAACCAAAAAACTACGACGATCACCCTATTTGGATTATTACTTCCAGTCTTTATGTAACTTAAACATATCTGGCGAATTGTGGGTGTACTAATACACCACTGCCCAACCCCTCTGAAAGAATACAGGAGTTATGTTATGAAGAAATCTCATTTCCGTAAAATAATATATCTTAGTAGTAAAACAAAATAAACTTTTACTAATCGTAATCAGTTCAAGTTGATCTACTGTATTGCTCTATTCGGTGACATAGTTAATACTGCTGCTGGCCGCCAGCCACGCCTGGCGCGCGCGTCGCTCGCGCATCGTAACTAATTACGTCTCGCTACTCGTTTCGGGGGCTGAGGTAAGCGTTAAATGCCTACCGCGCTCGGCTTACCTCGCCTTAATACTTAGAAAACGTGGACGAGTAAATTGTTATTAAAGTAACACCAATAATACTATAAACAGAAAGTTTACAATTTTTTTTCGCAAATCTGGTTTTTTCGTATCCTTCGTGACAGTGTAAAGCGCAAACAAGTTCGCTCACAATAAACGTAAGTACCATATACCCTCAGATTAACTACAATACAACTAATTTGAACAGTTCACAACATCAACGATTTTACAAATCGTGCATTCGTTCCATATTCGCTTACCATGGATTTTTGTATAAGAAAACGTGAACAAGTGTTGTTATATAAGCAACACCAATAATACTATAAACAGAAAGTTTACAAAAATGTATCACAAATATGGTTTCGTCGTAACCGTCGTAACAGTATCAAATGCTCAGGCTTACTCACAATAAACGTAAGTATCATATACCCTCAGATTATAAAACACAAGTACCTACTTACTTATATTTGTATCTTACCTATTTCTTTTTTACCCGACTACGGCGAAGCAAAAAGCAGGAATATGGTTTTGACCGATATGTATGTATGTATGTATGTATGTATGATGTATGTATGTATGATGTATAAATGTATGTATGTATGTTCATCTGTTCTCTCATAACTTCTAAAATACTTGTCATAATTGAACAAATGAGGTATCGTTGGAAGCGTCTTAACCATTAAACCGCTGGTTATTATAATAGCCTATGACGTCCTAATAAATTGAATATGGCACCACATCTAGCGGGCATAAAGTCATGACCTAAAATATTTTTTTTTTCAATCTTGCCATGTTGTGTATGATTCCTAAGGGCTTAATTAGGACATTTCAAAAATATATCTAAATATTACTGAATTATGCCCCAAAATAATTAGATAAAATATAGGTACCTACGTACCTAAGTTTAAAAACGAAAACCAGACTACTGAAAAGGACGAAAAAAGAAAGTTCGCTCCCGGTTTTCGTTTTTAACCCTTCATAACTCAACAACTTAAAATCTGAAAAATATCCAATGGTATGTATGGAAACAAAAAATAAACAAAGAAACACATATTTTTTTTTTTTTTTTTAATTTAATCAGAGGTCTATTAATTAACGATTTTAGGGAGTGTGACAGAAATGTCACATTGTATCATGACACTCCTCTAAGACGTATGGAATGCCTTGAAGCAGTTCTTTTGCTTGTTGTAGCACAAAGCAACCCCACATTTCTCACAAATCTTCTGTGATACGCCAGCACAGTTGGATATTTGCACCTGATCCTCTTCTCATCCATATCGGCCAATGCTACACCTGCACCCTAATTGCGTAACTCACGATTAATCATAATCTGTTTCGTTTTGAAACAGATTGTTAAACCATTGCTTCATATATTCGAAAAATGAGTCTGCTCAACAACGTAAATCACGCAATGAATATTGTTGAACTGTCAAAATGAAGCCGATTATGATTAATCGTGTGTTACGCAATTAGGGTGCTGGTCCTGCCGCACAGCTGCTGGGGGCACATCCTGAGCTAGGCCTTTATGTGTTTTGGCCTGTAAGTATGTCTTGCTCAATGGTTCGCGGTTTTGGATTGGTTTTGGTCCCCAGATTATACAGAATACAAGGCAATAAATATCCTGACGAAAATCAGCTGACTACAACTTCTCTTGCGTCTTCTCTTTTTTCGGCCTTATGTACTCTTTTATATAAGAGCCAGGCATTGGACATAACACGATCTAAGAAATGGTAAAACATGAATCTGCCATCTCTCGCTTCTCAGGCGTATTTAGTACCTGCCCATGATACTGTCGATCGACACCATCCATATGGCGGTTGTATTCTCCTACGATATGGGGTCGGTCGACAGTCACGTATCTTTTGTTCAGCTTGTCGTACCTTGACGGTAGATCTCCTAAGAAACTAGAGGCGCGTATGAAGATTTTTTTGTTGTCTTTCCTCCAGGCTACTGTCGATATCAATCTGTTTCTTCCACGTTTCCAACAACATATTCAACCAAGTAGCCACGACGTTATTTTTTAGATATATCCTTGTCTGTTGGAAGTTTGCAGTCAGGTATACGATTTTGTCGTATGGTTCTGAGACTAAGAACGCCTTGTTTGGCTAAATATTTCAGAAGCGGCAGGGACGTGAAATAATATTACTGTCAAAATAGATCCGAAAGTTTTGATTTCTTGTTATTTCACGCGAAAGCCTGACGACCACATTCACTGCAGCGCTCAAATCTGGCTCTTCAGAATAAGCAACCACATCTTCAGCTACTGTTTCAGGGTATAATTTGTATGCAAATCCGCTCTCACCGCTCAACTTTTTGGGTGACTTGATGACTTCAATCAATTCTTTGTGTTTCGAGGTCTAAAAACTCAGGCGACAAGGTTTCATCACCTACGTGCTAAAACGTAGCTGTTACCCTACTAGAATCACCAACCAAACAAGCCGCAGTTTTTTAAATATTATTTTAGATTTTTAAAACTTTACGCAACCTCAAGTCCTGTGAATTTTCAACAACTAAAGTTTGAATAAGTTTGCAAAACTACTAACTCCATCTGTTTTCACGATATTTACTAGAATTGCATAGAACGGTTTGTAATCGTTGTGATACATTGATATAAATAATAAAACAGAATAAAAATAAGATAAATAAGAATTTGTGAAGATTTGGATGGTTTGTTACAGCACTGTCACATGGTGATATAAAGGGTTAAACTTAGGTACAGTAGCGGTCAGAAGTGAATTACTAATCTCCAAAAAGCCATAGATGGACACTTCGGTTTAACTTACGACCTTCTTATAATAAGTCATTTCTATACTACAGACACACACAGACACACGAACTCTCATACGTTTACAAATTATTGTATTTCATCAATTCAACCTTTAAAGTAAATGGCATGGATAGCTTAGTGGTTACCGTACTTGGGTTAGCGCGTTAGTGCGTAGCGAGTCGCGGATTCGAATCCCACGCGCGATTATAGTTTTTTTTTTAAGTTTTAAAAATCGCTTTTGACTATAGTTTCTTGTTTTGTTTGTCTTGTTCACTAAACTCGTAAAACTTTATGATTACACCCACATAAACCTAAATAATAAATTTAAACGATATTAAGGTGCAGTAGCTAACTTACGACTCATTCACCGCGACTAGATAGAATGGTGTTGGTTAATATGTGTGTGCTAGTGACGTGTGTTAAATCTATTAGCGGTGTTCTAGTTCATTTTAAAATGTAAGCAAATTTAAATAATGCTGCATAAAAGCGGACTTTTATCGCGAATTATATCACGAATTATATTGCAATCACTTATGAAACATGTTATTCTTAATGCTTTAATTAAATAACAATATAAATATAAGAAAAAATAAATATTACATTATTATTCTCGTTTATTAATTAATTTATTGAATAATAAAAGAACAGATGAAGATTGTTGTTGAAAAGAAGAAATTAAAGTCTCATTGCTGGATTTGAACCCAAACCTATGAGTTTCTTAATCCAAGACGTTACGTTACGAGCTATTGGAACTCGATATGACAACGTGAATTTAAGCAATGGTATGAACCGATCAAGGTCATACGTAATTACGTACTCTGTGCTACGGTATGTTTTTTGTTACATTCGACGCCAGTGTGTGAGTTCTGAGGCGTCCGTTCTGTGTTGATACATCTCTAATACACACAGCTGGAGGTACGGCCTGGACCGCGAGTTTATAGCAATATAACCCTTAGTATGGTAATGGACTTATGACTCCTTACTGTACCTATATTTTATTTTATTATTTTGGGGCTTATTTCAGTAATATTTACCTATACTTTGCCGCTCTAATAACATACAAAGATATGGATGGTAGCATGCGCCCACGGGAAGGTACTTTATTTCTTTTTTTCATCCTTTTCAGTAGTCGGATTTTAGTTTTTAAACTTTTTTTTTCTTTTATATTACCCAGCTGATTCTAAGTCGTAATCTTTCGGACTCGCATCAATATCCGTCTAGAAACATTATATTATATTTATTTATTTAGTTAGTTAGTTAGTTAGTTGTATGATAATGTTACAGAGTCGTTATTAATTTAACTTTACAGGGTGACAATGTTGTAAAAACAGACGAGCAAAAATACATGTCAACCAGAACTAAAATGAAATAGCTATTTCGATACACAAAATACGTGAAATAGCTAGTACTTCTGCGGGCCAATGACAAAAATCTACAAGGAAAATATAAGACCTCTACAAGAAAAACGGTTGAAAGTACCACAATTCGATAGCGTAAAGTGTAGCCTTTACAATGCACGAAAACGGAAACAAAAAGTCAGCAAGATCATTTTCAAATGTATTGAAGAAGTACAAGTACTTACCCGCTACATTTGAGGAATTTCTCGTTGCCGATTATCAATATGAGCATACCAGACTATTAACATTTTGTTCTGAAGAAGCAAAGCAATTATTCAAAAGTGCGAAAGAATATTTTATAGATGCGACTTTTAGGAGTTCTCCACGTCCATTTCCAACATTGCTTTCTATCCTCGGCGATTTGGGGAGCACGTCTCAAGCAACTTCAGTGATACCGCTAATACATGTACTCATGAGCGACAAAACAGAGTCGACATATGCTGCATTGTTTGACATACTGAAAACTAAATTTCCCGAGTGGTGTCCCACTGTATTACACGCAGATTTCGAGATTACCGTAGCAAATGCCATAAGATGATTTTTTCCACATATGTCGGTAAAAAAGTGTTACTATCATTATTGTCAGAGCTTGTGGCGAAAAGCGAAATCAATTGGTTTGAAAAGTAAATTACATAAAAGAATTGTGGGAATAGTCCCACAATTCTTTTACAATGCCGTACATAGGTACGGCATTGCCGCTAACTCCATTAGAACTTGTTAAATATGGATGGGAGTAGGTACATAAAAACAGGATCGAATGAATTTAGCGGGGAAAAGATGAAACATTTCATAGCATACATGGCTCGACAATGGCTAAATGATGAACAATATATCGCCGACTGGAATATAGTTAGTCAAAGGCACAGAACCAACAACGTTTGTGAAAGTTGGCACTCCCAATTAAATAAAAATATAAATAAAAACTACGTAACCATACTAAAATCATTAACAGTATTATTCAATCAAAAGGAAATTAATATCGAAAAAAAACGGGTCGACCAAACTGATAAAGATTATTTTATAATTTTCTGCCATTTAAAACTTTTAAATGGTGAAATATCATTGGGACATTTCCTTGAAACATTGCGTTAAAAAAATCCATATAATTTAAAAAGATGATGGAGCGAGTCGTCCAACGTTCCCGAGAGAAACTGGGCAGAACATACGATCACAAGCACCACCTGCAGACCTACTTGATACAGCTTAAGAGGAATGATTTATTGTTACTATATACCATAATATGCTCCGAATTCGGCAATTCTGAATTGTTCCATAAATAACCGGAAAGGGAACATCGAGTATATAGCACGATTAGGTATGTACCTATTTTAAGCCCGCGAACACGCACAATGGATGGAGAGACAAAAAATACGGGCAAGAGTAATAATTCGAGTAGGTATCCTATTCTGATGAATCCAGATAAATGCTGTTAGGTACATGCACATCCTGCTTATCATCATTCCGTTTGGTGGTGGATGGATCTGTTATAGTTTGGACTGGAACCTCGTCAAACAGTCGCACGGAGTTAGCGCTGATAGAAAATGGTACCTACGTTAAAAATGAATATATTTTTTTAATTTCAGTTTTTAGTTAATATCATTATTTATGACGTTAATGAGACCTATTTATGAAACCTTTTCATTTTGATACCCCACCGAATAGGTTTTGAGAATTTTCATTTTTAAATAGATACCTACATATTGTGGTGCCAAAAATCGGTAAGCTTTGCTTTATGCTGGGGTCAGCCATTGCATTTTTCTCGTATATGGTTATCATAAACAATCCACTTTTCGTCACATGTCACAATTCGATCCAATATTCCTTCATTTCTGTACCGATTCAACAAGACAACACAAACTTCAACACGCATTTCTTTCTGCAGATCAGTGAAATCATGAGATGAGGCACCTATTTTTCATATATTTTTTTAACTTATTGATTTGATTGCATCAATGAGTCAATATTGTAATGTTGCACATTTTTTAAAAGAAGAACCTCATAGGTAGCACGTGAAAAAAGTTTCACACGAAAATCTCACACCACGAAGATCTTATGTCAATTGTCAGTCCTTCTGCACTTGCAGTCTATGGGTCACCTATGCGCAGCGGTGGGATTCGCCACTGTTGAAGCAGTGGATCAGAGTGTTCATGCGAAGGGCGCTCCACCGGCTCAACGGCACATGCACAAATTAAAACAATTAAATTGTACTAAAATTTATCGTTACTAACACAAGGATTTTTATCCGAAATAAATTGATTTGATTTGATTTGAAGTGTCTATTACTATACAACGGCAATTATAAACGTTAAACACTATTTTATAAATAACCCTTATTTTTGAGACCGGGTTCTCCCGGGAGCATGCCCTAATAGCTAGGATAACACTAGTTAGGAATAAATGGTGTGGAAAAATCAGTGGTGTGACAAACAAGAATAAAAATGCTGTTTCTCACACTGGTGTGATAATCTGATGTGACTACGAGTCGGTAACTCGGTAACGAAAAAATCCTAGCTTTATATTTCAGGAGTTGTAGTACGGTATTGCGTTGAAGTAAGTCGTGATTATCTATTGAAGAAAATAAGTATTAGCGAGATTTTTTTGTAAACAACTACTATTTATATGTAAAACTGCCGAAAATATCTAAAAACAAATCTTATTATATAAAGCCTTAAAATACGTTTTGAATTTTTCGATAGGATGACCTATGGCTTATTGTTAACAGAAAACTTTCCATATATTTGTGTTAGAAATGATATCTCAAAGATTCTAAATTAAATTAAAATGAAACGATAAGATATAAAAACATGACATGTTTAGAATTTCAAAAACAATAGGTGGAAAGTTTCCTGTAAACAATAAGTCATGGTCACCCTATCAAAACATTTATAACGTATTGCGATACCGTACTACAGCTCTGTTTTTTTTTGTATATTTTTAAAAGTTTTGACAAATTCAAATCTAGGTTTTACAAAAAGTTCAGACCTCTGCGATGCTTTTTCAGAGAGATCTCGGCAATATCGTGTTTTTCACCGTTTCAATGGCGCGGCCATGGGATTATAGTCTTACAGCTCCTAAAATATAAACCTAGGATATTCTATATTGTTACAAACTTTTTACGAATCCAATCTATCATTTATCTAAATTTCAGGTCTCTGCAGCGCTTAGTTTTAAAGATCTCCGTGGCCGCACGGTTTTCCGCGTTTCAATGGCGCGGCCACGTTCAAACCCTTATAACTTTTTAACCATAATTTTGACAAATTTATGGTTTTGGGAATCAACTTTTACAAAATCTTGGTAGAATTATTTTTTTGAAGTATCGCCGTGGCCGCGCCTTTGAAACTGACATAATTTACTGAAATGACAGCCACAATAAAACTTTCCTGTATACTAGGTACGTTTATGGTTTTGGGGATAGTAGAGATGTCTGTGTCAGAAGCAGCTTGTCCTGAGGTCGACACCTGCCTAATGTTCTTATGGCCATTGGCTTTCAATTTGCTAGAGAATTCTGTGGTTCTTCGCTGCAGCTTGATCATTTTTGGACGTTAAAATGGCCCGTTCACACCCTCAAGAATTCTCTTGGTATTGGTAGGACATTTTACTGATGTCCTCGCACACATGACGAATCTGATCTTCTAAAGTGGGAACTAACTACTCTACCAAGAGCCTCTGGTAGGTTCTCCAATAACCGCTCTCTTCTGGTAGAGTGTCTTTACTTACTTTAAACCAAACTCACATGTTTATGGTCAAGCCCAGTTTACTAACTTGCGACCATATTGTCGAACTATTCAACGTAGCATTCACTCACCAAATGTAGTGTTTGCCGGAAATCGCCACCAAACACACATCCATCACACCACCCATCATGTCTTTGTTGTTGCGGATGTCTTTTTTACAATTTTCGGTAAACTATAGAAGAATACGAATAAATTGCAATACTGAGCATCCCCCATGGCAAAAAGCGTGATAATTTATACCCTACGGCCTGCGCAGACATATAGGGAATATCTGTGTAAAATTTGAACAAAATCTATTTGGTAGTTTTCGCGTGATGCTGGAACATACATTCAGACAAACAGACAAAAATTATAAAAAATGTAATTTCGGCATTACAATTGTTCCCAGATCTCGCAAAAATTACAAAAAAAAGACAATGTACAGTTTTGACTTTGCTACGATTTTATTATGTGTATAGAAAAGTTACTGAAAAGTTGTGTGGAAATCTATTGTCTTGGCATGTATGTGATGCAGAGGTATCAGGAAAATGTCGTAAGGTAAGTTTGAATATGAATGTGGTTATAAGAGTAAGAATAAGGTGAATACCAAAGAAACGATTTATGGGTAGAAAGGGGGTGACCACCGAGAGAAAAGTCATGTGAGAAAAGTCTTGGTGGCGCCGACCCCAAATAAATTAGGGTAAATGAAAGAATGATAAGGTTTTAAAGAGCTTTAACACACTCCCTCCTAGGCCTCGTGAAACGAACGCACTAACGTAGGTCGGTGTTCGATTTTATTTTATTTTTAATCGAAAATACAACTTTAAAAACAAAATCGGTTTGTGACGAGGACAATTTATTAGTGTCGCACTAAGATAATTATGAGTAAGTAGGTAGTCTTCAATATGATTCTCACAACGAGTATTTTCGATTCAATGATCATTCGGACTAGGTATATCAAACATAAATAACCTACTTGACATGTTCGTGGCCACTCATGAGTCATGACTCATGCAGACCGTTATTTGTACCTACTCTAATGTAAGGTCACGTTACATTTATGACAATGGACCTAGACCTCGACAAGGTGTTGGCTAAACCAAAAAACCATAAAAATGGTTGACCTCTGATTGCGCACGAAATATATGCAGCAAGGGCTCAAGTTATATTGTTTGCTCTCGCTTGCTCTTACCCTCTGTGACTACTTAACCGAATAATTATGTAGGAAATATGCATTCATGTACCTAGATAGGGTACGTAAATATTTATAAATTAATTGACTGGCAGACCCGTAGACATTTTAAAGCATCCAGTTAGGCTTCGTCGTGCGTACCTACATTAGTACCTAAAAGTTTCGTATCAAAACGCAATTGCAAATGGTTAATTTAATGAACAAAACAAACAACAACATAAAAGGGTAGGTAGGCGACTGGGAGGTGGTTTCACATTGCGTTATAACGAAGTATAGGTATACCCACTAGTAGGTAGGCATTGGAGCCTTTGGTAGTTCTAAATATAGGTAGGGCTATCTGCGCAGGCTCTAAAGCTGCTCCCATCAAGCAGCGGAAGCGGATTGCGAGCGACCACGTTTCTATTTGTAATCTCTCTATATTGTTATGAATTTATGAGTTTCAAACGGGACGCAGACGTTGCCAGGTAGTACTTAAATCATTTTAAATCTTATTGTTATTCCGAATGGGAAGCACCCAAAGTCGTAGGCAAAGTTGTAGGTAAAAGACACGACTTTGCCGAGAAGGATATTTATCTCAATAAACTATATAATAAATAAATATAGGTACTTAACATAAATGTTTATTTCCGTGGGCGGCAGTTAGTTACTTTGTTCACAGCTAATGGGTAAACTTGTAGCAGGTAGGTACCTACCTACCACACTTTTTACATAAAAAATATCTTTGACTCTAGTTTGTCCATTTGTTATGGTCATTTACTTTTTAGCCCCCGACTCAAAAACGACGGGGTGGACGGATAACTTTGACGTGTCTTTGTTGTGTGTGTCTCTCTGAGGCATCGTAGCTCCCGAACGGATGAACCAATTTTGTCTTTGTTTTTTTTGTTTGAAGTGTCGCTAGTCGGGAGTGTTCTTAGATATGTTTCATCAAAATCGGTTCAGCCGTTTGATGATTATCAGCTCTTTTCTGGTTGATGAAGGGATTTGAGCATCTTCCACGGGTCTGATCAAGTCGAAATTTAGTATTCTATTACTTCAATGATATTAGACGAACAAAGTAACCTTGAATTGATGCTGGAGCAACACCTGGACTTTCCAGGATACCCAAGTTACTCACCAACAAACAGCAGAAGCATCGTGTTTGGGCTCATTGAAAAGGTCTCAATGAATAGGTTATGGTTAAATGGTGATCAGGACGAAGAATGAGGGTAGTTTAGTAACAAACTTCACTATGGGAAACATACGCAAAGCTGCGCAGATTTAAGCGAGCCAATAAAAAACTTCTACTACTACTTTTTAAAAGACTTCTACTTAAAACATTAAGAATAAGATTATGAATCGTTTATGTGCAGAAAATCAGGTGTTACCAGTTGTAAAAGTTGGTAGTTTTAATGTAGGTACCTACAGCCCACTTAATTTTCCATGAATACTTACTTAGCTACCTACCTACTTAGGAGGCACTTCTTTTAATAAGATATACCTACCCATGTTCTAAAATAATTAGGATTCCGTCCTAATGGAAAAACGGAACCTTAAGAAAATTTGTTGCAAATAGCAAAATAATTCAAGATGTCATCTAATATTGGCTGTGTATTTGCCCAAAACTGAAAAAAATCATAACCGTTGAAAGCTCACTTCATAAGGAATGCAATGAGCCTGCTAAATCTAGTATCAGGCGAATACAACGGCTACAACTGTATCGGGAACCATAGGAACTTCTGTAAAAGTTTTGAAGTTATATAGGAAAATATATGGACATTGACCTCCCCTCGTATCTTCGAAAGTACCGAGCCAAAATATTGAAAAAATGCAGAAATTTGTTCTTTAAGTAAGTTATTTTTTCTTGTAATCTGTAAAGATCATAGGAGAACTTATAAGAAGTCAGGCACTTCTTGGCAGCGGTACGGTGGTACCCTCGCCAAGAAGAGACAAAAACAAAGAGCAGGGGGGCTACCTACCTTTTCTCGCAGCGTTGTATTTTTATACCATCATAGCATAGCTTCGGCTTGGAAAATGAGAGAGAGCTCAAATTCTTAGGATAAAATGTAGCTACTTGTAGCAGACTTATCAAGCACACGAAGTTTCAGCAAAGTTTCGTAGCTTTTATACTTACTTTAGATTTCTCATTCGCTCATCAAAACCTCTGAGGCATTTCCCGAAGTCCCAGAAAGCTTAATTTTGGCAAGCAGGCTTGGCTTTGCACACAAATAAAAAAAAATCTTTCACACTCCATGGAATCTCCTTAAACGGTCTGTACCTATTGTTATGAAAAAAAGAAAGCATTTCTTACCACAAGCCCATAGGAGTATCTGTGCGACGCCGGCCGCGAAACGGCCACTTACAATTTTCTATGAACCATCTACGCAGCTCAATTTAAAATATTTAAATGGGAACTGTTGCTGATGGGATGACTTGCGAATGGATTTTGTACCCTGTCGATGTCCTATATCTGTAGCGGTAAATCCCCTCTTTGAGGAGTGGATTGAGAGGCACCAAGGCGTCTTCACCTTCCGCCTGACGCAGGTCCTCACCGGATACGGTTGATAAGGCGGGAGGAAACGCCCGGGTGTTTCCACTGCGTAGATCGCCCTGAGGATACGGTGGAGCATACAGTGGAGGTCTGACCGGCTTGAGCGGAGCACCGCCGTGTCCTTGTGGAGGTGATCGGCGGCGGCGATCTCTCGCGTGCGGCTCTGGTCCAGGCCATGGTTCGGAGCGAGAGTGCATGGATAGTCTTCACCTCTTTCTGCGAAGCAGTAATTCTCGCGAAGAGGGAGGTGGCGCTCGTGATCGAGAGGAAGTACATGCGCCCTCACGGCCATATTCTCCGCAGGAGACGCCCTGGGCGTCGGGAATCTCAGGCTGATTCCTAGCCACCGTAAGCGCGGGCTTGCGGACGGCGAGTAATGGGTAGATCGCTGTCCGGTAAAGACCAAGCCCGGGTCAACGGCGCGTTGTGTTCCACGCGCGCGTCAACGAGATTTCCATTGAGTAGCTAATCAGCATATAATATTCTAATTTATTACGAGTATTATATTGAAAACATGGGAAACCAGGAACTCGTAATTATGCTGATTAGCTACTCAATGGAAACAAAGTTATTTCATCTTACGAAACCGAACCACTCAATATAATATACTGGTGGTGAAACCATGTTATGAAAATTTGTTTTTAATATCATATTTTGTATTAGACATTATTGTCAAAAATTTCATTTGTGATTTTAACTCGTTTAGTTTTACGTCCATGTTTTCTTATACGAGGAACTATACTCGTAGGTATAAGAAAACATGGGAAACCAGGAACTCGTAATTATGCTGATTAGCTACTCAATGGAAAAAAGTTATTTCATCTTACGAAGCCGAACAGCTAGGAACCTTCGGGAATTACTGTCGTAATGTTGCGTTTTGTCTTGTAGTCAAGACAAAACACAAAATTATTATAGTATTCCCGAAGGTTTAGGCAGAGGTGTACAATGCACCACATTTCGCAAATGCGAATGGTTTAATGTAATTGCATTTTTTATGCATTTATATGTATCAACAAACCCATCATAAAATGTTGCCATCTAAGAGAAAAGTTGAAATATCTCATGTACCTAACTTACCTGCTGAATTATGTCTACCCATCTGTAGGAATTACCGATACAGAGTTATCAGTTTACTAGGTCGCCCCATGGTGACCCGCCACCGCTCACTACCAAGTGAGTGGCCTTACATCGGCCGAGGGTTAGTAAAAGGGATGAGGGGATGCGCGCGCCGTCCGATGCTCCGCAGCTTTTGAAATATTGATCGCCTTCATTGCTTTATTCGGAACGTTCTTCTCTCCGGTGTTAGACGTATCCTGAGTTTTGTGTGCGAAGTGAATTAACTGCAGATAAAATGGCGAAGAAACTCGCTCCAGAGGAAAACTACTGGACGCCCTTCCAGCATGACGTGATGAAGATGGTACAGCGTCATCCCATCACATACATACGGGACCTCATGATGACCCCGACCCAGTACAAGGCTGCGCTGACCACCGCCTGGGATAGGATTGCTCGCGATCTTAGCAAGCCGCGTAAGTACCTAGTTATCTGATTTGCAATTTTTTTTTAAAATTGATTTCCATAACGTTCTGTACCAGCTTGCGTATGCAAAACATATAGTACCTACCTACCTAGGTACCGGGAGATGTCACCTAGAAACAAAAAATATAATTAGGTATTGCTGCACTGCTGATCTAAAGCTGTGCGTGCGAATCAAGTTCCCCAAACAAAGAGAGCCATCGCGATGTTTACATATTTTTTGCTTTCTTTTGCAGAAAAAACATGCAAACAGGAGTGGACCAACATTAAATTCAAATACGCGAAGCTAAACAACATGATACGCTATGAAAAAGTGGCTGAGGAGATAATCCAAATGCACCCAAAAACAAGCAAGTACCTGGATGGGTCCCTTGAATTTATGGATGGATACATCTTTGAAATAGAAGATGATGATATACCAACACCGATCCATAAGCGTTTCAACAAGATGTTTGGGGTTACTAGCAAACAGGTAGTAACCAAGGAGATGGTACAAGCTTTGCTGAAGCAGAGGACTCAGGAAGAAGAACCCAATGATGAAATGGGCAAAATACACGTTCAGAATCTGATGAACATAGTCGAGGATGCTGTGGAACGTTCTCTTAGGGAGATGACTACCAGTGACGATCCCGATCACCGGACAGCTGGCTAATTTCATTCACGATTCCATCAAAATAGTAACATTGTAGCCTACAAAGGCAAAGTTACTATTTATTAATCATTTAATCTATTGTCATATCTTATTATCAATGTGCTCATATCAATACTCAATATTCGATAAAATTGACGAGGACGTCTTTTGGAAAGAAGAAGTTTGGGACTGGAACAATCTGGAGGATATTGTAGTGGAAGAAGCCATGGACTGGCAGTAGTGTGGACACGATGGATCAGACAGCGCGGATGGGGCGGAGAAGACGCGAAGGGAGCGAAGGGATGGTGAAACGACGATACAAGCAGAGCAGCGGAATGACGAACAATAAGCAGGAAGAAAAGGACTGATTATAAGGAAGCCAAATTTGGAATTTTTTAATCATAGTGTAGTTCTATATTCGAAGTACTTATACAATATGATCAATGTATACCAATGATATTGTAGATCTTTGAATTAAATGTAACCTTTTCTCTTATGAATAAGATACGTGTTTTAATTACCTTGGCGCCTGCAGGCGACTCTGAATTATTTGGGCCATTAGAGGGCACTCATTTTCACAGGACTGACAATTCGCATTACATTACACAACCAATTGCACATTACCTACCCTGCGTTTTCTTCATGCAATAAGCGCACTAGCTCAGTAACAGTCACCACATCACCCTCCTGTTCACATCACCTGCTCTGCAAATGATAAATGCTCCGCCGCCGCGACGCCGCGGCACTGCGACACTTTCTATTTCTACTCTACTGTAGAATAGAAATCGCTTGTCTACATTTCTCGGTGAAAACTATCAACAGTCTATACGGAAACGTCATTTTTGTCCACTCTTCCGACGACAAACCGCTTGTCTACGGTTCTCGTGCTAAGCATGCTGGTCTTTTATTTAGCTTAGCTTCAGAAGTATGAAAATGTGGGCATGATCGTCCGCTGCGACCCACGAGCACGCTACGCGCACGCAACTGACGCAACAAATACTGGGAAACAGCGATTCCTGTGTTTCCCAGTATTTCGGAAACCATTCCGTGCATCATCCTGCGTGGCAGTGGACACTTGACTTTATTGTAGGACCAATAGTGTTAAAAATACAAAAATCCACTGGCAATATAGGTAAGAATTATTTCAAACGGAAGTGGTGTTCCTTTTGAGCTTGTCTTCTGTTCAATAGGGTGCAACCATGGGCGTAGCCATGGAGGGAGCAAGAGTGGGCAATGCAATGCTCTCCCTAGAAACTTCTTTCCTCACCCTGGAAAAATCGCTTTTTATTCGGATTCCTTACCTCAAAAGGAAACAACGGAACCCTTTTAGGATCACTTCGTTGTCCGTCCGTCTGTCCGCTCATCTGTCTGTCTGTGAAGAACATTTTTCTCAGAAAGAAGAGGTTTGGCACCCTACTTTACATGAAATGTTTTTGATTAGCTTATTTATTACTAGGCATTAGTGTGGTTAGTTCAGCTGGACGGTAGCCCCCCTAGACAAAATTTCTAGCTACGCTAGTGGGTGCAACTACAAGGCTAGCATTGCTCGCATTTTATCGCATGTATCGACGGTGAAGTGTCAATAAGTATTAAGTAACATTTTCGCGATTTTCACTTTATTGCAAATTCGTAGGTAAATCTTATCCCCAATATTTATAAACGCTAATTAAAGTTAAGTAATGATTAGCGTCTGTGTAACCATACATTTTTGACGTTTAAACATCTCTTAATTTTAACCAACGTTAAAAATAAGGCGGTAAATGGTCAGATCAGTGAATTAAGGCCCTGAATTTTTTTTATGTCATAGATTCATAATTGTTTGAGGGAAATTAACGGCTGATAAATCGATGAAAAAAAGAACCGGAACAGGGTCGATTGCAAAACCATTTTCCGTCTCATTTCCTAATAACAGCACAAAATAATGTGGAAATTGCATGGACGATGAGAGAATCGTATTTAGGAGGGAATTTAGCAGTGGATTTTTTTGTTTCCTAGTTTTTTTTTTAAATTAAACTCTAAAATAGTAAGTAAATCCGGCTTAATCGGATCGCGTTCAGTACGTCGATTCTGTAAAATTCGAACAACAACTCGCATCTCACATCGCAATTCACTCTCACTTCGCATAAGGTTCAAAATGACCTTGATTTTGCATTCTGTAAGCATCACCTAGTCACTTGCGAAGTGAAGTGATCTCCGAAGCGACCAATATTGTACTAGTGATTGCCACACTCAACAAAATGTAAGTCGAGATATATCGATTCCAGTTTTTTGACACAATTGTTGAGTATTTGGCACAGAATTTTAGCTAATATGATGTATAAATGAACGTTTCGTATTTTAAGGAATTTAAGGCAGCTAATAAGTAAAAAAAAACAGAAAACTCTAAATTCGTGACATGATATAATCTGTGGTTACCTTACGAAAAACGATATGTCAGACAGACAATATCAGTAGTGATCTGTGGACAATATTTTGATAGTGCGTTGTGTTGTTTTGTTTGTTTGATTTGATCGTGCAGTGCCGAAAATAATTGTGAATTAATCATGAAGTAAGTGGTTGTAAAGTTTAAAAATGATATTGATTAAAATAGTATTTATTTTGTTTTCTAATCCAACATTAACATTCCAGTCCAAATGAGATGCGCTCCTCTCACCCATCGTCGGTTCAGGTTGAAACTCTGGTAGAGTTTATGGAAAGAAACCCTGGCATGGCGAAGGGTTTCTTAAGAACTCAAAATGCCGGAGAGGGAAGTCGACGCCAGTGGGAGGAACTAGCCGTGCGCCTATATAATATAGGTGGCACAATCAAAAATTACAAACAGTGGACCAAGGTTAGCATCGCTTTTTTACTACATGTTAGTTAGAACCACTTAACATTGCTCAAAGCAAACCACTTAAAATGTGCGACGAATCTTGGTTTAAAGTGTGTTCCTTGGTTTCATAAATTCGTTTTTATCTTATTGCTAATTTTACTCAAGGAGCTTTTTAATATAGTTAACAGTATTTTTTACAATTTGTATAACTAAATGTCTGATTGTAGTATTGGTCTGACAAAAAAAGCGCCATAAAAAAGAAAGTTACAGCGCGCTCTGCTGCTAGGCATAGGACTGGTGGTGGGGTGGAGGATGAAGTGGAGCTATCAGAGCTTGAAGAAAGAGTTGTTGCTTTGTGTGGTGGTGAAAGCTTTGCAGCAGGAGATGCACATTTAGGCATACAGTCATTTCCGGTATGAAATTTAGAAATGCAATAGGTACTAGCTTTTTTGCATCCATCCTGTGTGGCTGGTAGTGGCATAGAATTGTGCAATCTGTCTGTTAAAAATACATATAACATAAAGTGTATTTATTTGAATAATTTGGCAAATTTATTAATATTATTATTAACTGTTTCAGGGAAATGATACGCCATCTCCATCACATGAAGTGCAACAAATACAAGATGCTGATACTGACATTGTATGACGCCGCCCTAGGACAAATATGGTTTGTGCTAGTCGAGGTGCTGGTTCTGTGTGTAAGTACTAAATAAACAACTATCAACACTTCATGTTTCAAACGAATGACAACGAGAAGCAGCTATTTAAGATTTTTTATTTAGGCATCATAGTAATTGGTGTTCTTTTTTCAGCATCACGTCACACGTCTTCAGTTGCTGCTCCTCCACCATCTCAACGGCGAACGGAATTCTCCACCACTACTGAGGGTGGAAGAACAGCAGATGGAGATACAACGTCTAAATGCACAAATCCTGCAGCCCTTTCTGGAGAGGAGTGCGGAAAGAGAAAGGGCCATGGATGAAAGGAGTGCAGAGAGAGACAGAATTTTAGCTGAAGCTGTGGCTGCAGTGGGGAAAGGGCTGCAAGCATTGGCAGAAGCTAAGAATAGAGATAGGGTGTAGTAATATAAGTTAATATAATATATAATAAATAAAACACTTTTAAATGGATACTAGAGTGGTTTTATTGAAAGTCCTTTGGTGATTAGTTTGAATTTGGTTTGATTTTATAGATTTCCCGATGTGCTAAAAATAGAAATCTATTGAATTTACCACCATTTCACAAATTGGGAGGCCTCTAAGAAAGAAATGGCGAAAGAAAACTTAGGAAGGGTTGTTGACCTCCATCTTTTATATTTATCTATTTACAAAAACAACTACCTATCATTAGAGTTAGATCCTGCAGTGTGTGCGTCTTTAACTTGTGAATTTATCACTTTTAACGAGTACTAGCGCAGTTTTATTGAAAGTCCATTGGTGATATGTTTGGATTTGGTTTAATTTGACACTGCAGACTTAATATCGCACCTACAGTGGGTTGCCAAATTATTAGGGGCAGTCACAGAAATGGTACTTGTAAAGTAACGATAAATAAAAAACTTTTTTAAAAAAAAAAACAACCGACTTCCAAAAAAACACTAAAAAGTGAAAAATAACTTTAATTTCGGAAGGCGGTGACAAAAAATTTAAATACATATCCAAAGTCACCGACTTCCGAAATTAAAGTTATTTTTCTTTAAACTACATAATTATTTGATACTTATTAATCTTTTCAGGTGATTCAGGATATGCTCAGCGCGCCTACCTTATGACGCCAATTAGTGGTGCTGAAGATAATTCCCAGAAGCTTTCTACAACAACCATCACTTAACTGCTCGCAATTCGGTAGAGAGCACAATTGGTCTCCTAAAAGGACGATTTAGGTGTTTGTTAGTACACAGAGTGCTCAATTATCATCCAGACATAGTTGCAAAAATAGTTATTGTGCAATCGCGCAGGAATGCCCGCATTCACAATTTCAGACGAAGAGAGACTAGAAGAGCTCCAAACAATTGCTGAAGTTCAAAGGAGGCAAACTAGGGATTTGCCATCTAACGCCGATTTAGCTCTAGGGCAATTACGTAGGCAAAACATAATAAATAGGCTATGGCGTTCACGTCATAATTAATTAACCGACTTCCAAAAGGAGGAGGTTCTCAATTTGTATGTTCCCCGATTACTCGAAGATGGCTGGACCGATTTGGATAAAATTTTTTTTGTTTGAAAGGGTATACTTCCCAGGTGGTCCCATGATCATCAAGTCAGGATCTGATGATGGGATCTTGGAGAAATAGAGAGAACTCTTCAAATTTTATAGGCACACTTGAAGCAATTTGTGTAGTTTTTGGAAGAGTACTTTCTAGGAGTGGTTGCATTTCAATTTGGTGAAGATCTTATGAAGTACTTCGGAGATAGGCAACGGAACTCTTCAATAAATGATAGCAAATGGACAGGGATTGCTGAAATCTCATGTCTGTCAATTGTTTACATCAGTTAATAACATAACATCACGCCGGTACGCTGTGAAGGGGTAAGCACATGTGAATTTTAATTGTGTAATTTTATTTTTCACATTTTAGTGGTTCACATGTGCTTACCACTTCACAGCGTACCGGCGTGATGTTATGTTATTAACTGATGTAAACAATTGACAGACATGAGATTTCAGCAATCCCTGTCCATTTGCTATCATTTATTGAAGAGTTCCGTTGCCTATCTCCGAAGTACTTCATAAGATCTTCACCAAATTGAAATGCAACCACTCCTAGAAAGTACTCTTCCAAAAACTACACAAATTGCTTCAAGTGTGCCTATAAAATTTGAAGAGTTCTCTCTATTTCTCCAAGATCCCATCATCAGATCCTGACTTGATGATCATGGGACCACCTGGGAAGTATACCCTTTCAAACAAAAAAATTTTTATCCAAATCGGTCCAGCCATCTTCGAGTAATCGGGGAACATACAAATTGAGAACCTCCTCCTTTTGGAAGTCGGTTAATTAATTATGACGTGAACGCCATAGCCTATTTATTATGTTTTGCCTACGTAATTGCCCTAGAGCTAAATCGGCGTTAGATGGCAAATCCCTAGTTTGCCTCCTTTGAACTTCAGCAATTGTTTGGAGCTCTTCTAGTCTCTCTTCGTCTGAAATTGTGAATGCGGGCATTCCTGCGCGATTGCACAATAACTATTTTTGCAACTATGTCTGGATGATAATTGAGCACTCTGTGTACTAACAAACACCTAAATCGTCCTTTTAGGAGACCAATTGTGCTCTCTACCGAATTGCGAGCAGTTAAGTGATGGTTGTTGTAGAAAGCTTCTGGGAATTATCTTCAGCACCACTAATTGGCGTCATAAGGTAGGCGCGCTGAGCATATCCTGAATCACCTGAAAAAATTAATAAGTATCAAATAATTATGTAGTTTTATACCTAATTAGGCTTATATTCTGAAGTAGGGGTAGGGAGGGATTAACTAACTGAGCAAAACAACTTCTTCACCAGCATTTGTTAATGCCTCTAAGTGGGTTTTTATAACACCATAGTTAAAAATGAAGCTATCATGAGTAGCTCCACCATATGTTGGATCCACATTTAAAATATTTAGATCTGCATCTGTAATCTGAAAAAAAAAAGAATATTAAGAAGACTAATTGAATACCTAATAGTAATAGATCACAACAATGAAATCCATTTTACCAATTGCACATTTCTTGCATGGTAACCTTTGCGGCAGTAGAAATGTTCTTCATTCTCTACTGGTTTTTTCAATGCCACCAGAGTGCCATCAACACACCCAAGAGCTGCTGGAAAGCCAAACTTTTTGTAGAACCTGTAATTTAAAGTAACCACTAACATGAATAACTATCACAAAAATGTAAAAATCAAAGAAGGGTCACTTTATTATAATATAACCTACTAACCTTTCTTTTAACATTTGTCTTTCTTGCATATTTTGAGGGAACCTTATATATTTTTTTGCTATTGCTGGATTATTAAGAGCTTCCACTCTTTCATTTATGCAACAAGATGTTGAGGGTTGCGATAAATATGTTCTTATATTTTCTTTTATTATTTTCTGATAACTGCCATTAGCCAAGAATGACAAGGTGCATAATAACTGTGAAACAATAGGTAAATCAATAAAAAAAAATGTAATCTAGATCTAGTCAAAACAAAATAGGGACCAATTTGGTTATTTACATGCATAGTAATAATACCAAGTACCTATATTATAACTATGCATATAGGGTCCTTAGACTAATATGAAAACAGCTAGCAGTGAAACAACCTAAAGGCAATACTCCTTAATATGAAGTGTTTTCATGAGTTTTAAGCGACAAATTATGTTGGTGTGCTTGGTTACAAATCTATCAGCTAGAAACTGTGTTAATACTTACAAAAGTAACTTTATACTTAGTAAAATGAAGCACTTACTTTTACACGAGTTGAAAGTCCTTTGCCTCGATGTTTTGTGGGCTTTATCAGAGGCAGTAACTCATACTCTAGTTGGTCAATTAGTTCCTTTGACAATCTAAATACGCTCACATAGTCGTCATCTCGGGTTAATAAAGATAAACTTCGTATTTGGTTAGATTGTCGACGCTTTTCTAGTTTATCCAAAACATGAGCCTCTTTTAATAAAGATTTAAACAAAAACATTCTTGCCATCGTTATCGCAAGTATTCACTTTACATAAACGCCCAAAAAGTAGTCTATAATACAAGTTATATAGTTATTGTACTAATTTTTAACACTGTGACATAAATATATTATTTTAAGACTATACAAATAGGATTTCTTCTATTTTCACTCGTAAAATAGATGCTTTATAATTGACACTTTGAATCGGGTTCGAGATCGAAGTGAGCGTCGAAGTGATGGGGGAATTACCTTACAGAATGCCACTTCTTACGTCATCTCATACTTTATCTGTCAAAATCTCACGGTCAAGGTAGTTCAACTCGCTGACACGCTCGCAAGGGTGGCGCTAGTGTAAATTCGAGTTATCAACCGAGTTTTTAGAATACCAATCATGAAACTCACAGCGGATTCAGATTCGAAGTTTAGAGTGAGATCTTACAGAATCTCCGAGTCCTGCAGAGTCCGGCGAGACGTCATCGAGGGTGGACCTGTGTCACAAGAAAAAAGCTCGCTCACTGCGCCTTTACAAAAACATCGAATAAAATAATAACAAATTCAATTATGAAATTGCGACAGCAGAAAAATATCTTTTTTTTTAAACTTTGCTCCACACTAGGAATTACTCCTGTATTGTGGGTGCGTTTACAAAACATTTAAAAATTCACATACACAAACAGTCAGACCCGGAACAACTACTTGTAGGTCATATACAAATATTTGTTCCGTGCGGGAATCGAACCCGCTACACGCAGCACAGTAGTCAATCGCTTAACCACTGCGCCAACCGTGCTGTCGTCTCATCTTGTATCTATGTAATATAAAAATGAATTGTTGTTCGTTAGTCTCGCTAAAACTCGAGAACGGCTGGACCGATTTGGCTAATTTTGATTTTAAAATATAGGTATGTGGCAGTCCAGGGAAGTTTAAAACGGTGAAAAATTATGGAAAAATTGCATGGAAAATCGAAATAGCAACAATGTTATTTTCCCATACAAACTGTTCCTAAGTGTCAAACATTTTATGCATGCGTTCAGAGTACCAAATTGTCATAACTCGGTAAGAGCACACCTAACGTAGATGTGTCAACTAAAAACGCTTTATGCCTTTAAAGTACCAGGGTATCATAACTAGGTACGAGTCGGCCTAACATAGATATAGCTGACATATTTATAGAAAACGATTTATGCCTGCGAAGTACGAGGTTTTCATAACTAGACTAGAAAACGCTTTATAATTTCGAAATATCAGGTTGTCATATCTCGGCGTCGAGTCGACGATGAAGTGAGAACAAGTCCCAGGGACTTGTTCTCGACAGCCGGTAGAACTTCGTGGAGCATTTCCGAAGTTTGGCTCTCAGACTGGAGCGGGCCGGGGCTGCCTTAAAGCGACTCCAGCCCAATCCCCTTAAATTGGGTAGGAGCCTCGCGGTCGAAGCGCCTCCTGCCGGACGCTCAAAACGGGGGTCGTGCGATCCATGGCTCTCTACGGAGCGCCGGTGTGGGCGCGCTCCTTGGGGCAGCGACCAGCCAGCCGGTTGAGTGTGGTTCAGAGGGTCAGGGCCTTCCGGCTAGTCGGGGGATACCGCACGGTCTCCGGTGAGGCGGCGAGCCTCCTTGCCGGATTGCCGCCATGAGGTCTGGAGGCAAAGTCCTCGCGCATATGTGGGAGTGGCGAGAAATCGCAAGATGCAATAGGTGTCTTTTGCGACCTATCCAAGGCGTTTGATTGCGTGAATCATGAAACACTTCTCTTAAAACTTCGGCATTACGAACTGGGTGAACTTGCGCTTAACTTAGTAAAATCGTTCTTGAATGATAGACTGCAGCAAGTTCAAATAAACGGTGTGAATTCCTTGGGCTTAAAAGTCAAAATGGGTGTACCGCAGGGCTCAATATTGGGTCCGTTCCTCTTTTTAGTATATATAAATGATTTACCTTTTTTACTAAAAAACCGACCTCAAATGGTGTTATTTGCTGATGATACATCACTGATTTTTAAAGTTAAAAGACGTGCACAGGAGCTTGACGACGTAAGTAATGCTATAGTTAAGGTCCATAATTGGTTTACTGTAAATAATTTGGTATTAAATGGAAAGAAAACGAAATGCATAAGATTTGCGTTACCGAATGTTAGAAGTAGTGAATGTCATGTTGTATTGAATAAGGAGATACTAGAATTCGTCGAACAGACGGTTTTCCTGGGGATCACGCTTGACTCAAAGTTACAGTGGGGTCTTCATTTAACATCACTTGCAGGGTGGCTAAGTTCTGCCGCTTACGCTGTTTGGAAGATCTGCCAATTAACAGACGTGGATACCGCGAGACTGGTCTATTTTAGTTACTTTCATAGCATCATGTTTTACGGTATCTTGCTATGGGGACGGGCTGCGGATATTGAGTCAATCTTTATTCTGCAAAAGAGGGCCGTCAGAGCCATCTATAACCTCCGCAGACGCGAATTTCTAAGGGAACTGTTCAAAACAATGAACATCATGACGGTACCTTGTCAATATATCTATGAAAACATTATGTATGTTCAGAAAAATCTACATCTTTTTAGTAAGATAAGTGATAGGCTCAATTTTAACACTAGAAATAGGAACAAATTAGATCAACCACGTTTCAGATTGTCTAAAGTACACACTTCTTTTATGGGGTACTGTGTAAAATGTTATAATAAAATACCAGTCGATATTCTTGAACTAAATGAAAAGAAATTTAAATCATGCATTAAACGCACACTATGTAGACAAGCATATTATAAGTTAGATGATTATATCGTCGATAAAAATGCTTGGCTTAATGCTGGTCCTGCTCCACAGCCACCTGGGCATACTAGTTAAAATTTTAATATTTGAAAGAGAAGCTTCCCTTTTTTATTTTTTCTGACATTACGAACATTTTTGTTCATATTATTATAATTTTTGTGACATTACGAATGTTTTATTTTTGCTGAACCAAGTGTTAGTTACTTTATATACGTCAATATATATAAATGTTTTTTCTTTCTTTTAGGAAATCAAATTTTATAAATATTTCAAATAGATTGCAAACTACAGTTTTGTATAATTTAGAAGCATTTTGTTTAAGTTTTGTAAATGTGAGTACCATGCATCCGTTTATTGTGTTGTTATGATGTACGTTGACTTGAAAAAGCATGGCAGTTGAGAGTATGTCATGCTCACATAAATGTCTCACTGATGGTGGTGTGTGTGTTGGATCATTCGGTTCCCTACAAAATGGTTGAGCTGGATGGTGCTGATCCACGCGTGAAGTTCGTGAACGGGCGCTGTCGGTTGAGACTGGTCATCTCCTAACTTCCAGGCCCTTTTTTTTATCTTGTATTTAGAATTGTTTATAATTACATTTTTTTACATTGTTCTCACATACAGAAGCAACAAGAATAATGTTCCCAAGATTTTGTAATATTTCAACTTGATTTTAAAAGAGTGTCCGTGGAGTTTCTTGTCCGTTTTTCTCCATAGAGATCTACGTTTTGGAATGGGCAACTTTCCGACTGATCGACTTTTTGACAATTCAAAAGTGCCTGTAAATGGTTTAATTGAAATAAATGCTTTGAGTTTGAGTTTGAAATCACAGCACAGCGGACAGAGCTCCGGCGGGATCTCATGGCGTCATGGAGAGTGCGTTTCTCGCCACCCAGTGCACACCATAATTGCGGCGGCCAGTCCCCTGTTTGAGGAGTGGCTGGAGAGGCGCCACGGAGTCCTCATCTTCCGCCTGACACAGGTCCTCACCAAACACTGTTTGTAATCGAACACACAATAATGTTACTAAGTGAACACTGGAATACAATAAGCACAAATGTAGTACTTAAGTGATGGTAGGTATTTGTGCATCGTTTTTTTCCAAATAAGTATTTAATGTGACCACGATGTGCCATCAAACAATCTTGACTTAGTACTTACCGGAAAAAAAAAACTAAATACCAAGTTTCATTCGTAAACTAACAATTACCGTTTTATATTACTTAAATAAACGCACACCCAAATGTGAATTCCGCTGTTACAAACTATGTAAGTAGACGCCAAATAATTTACATCCGGTTCACATTTTCCCTTGCATTTACTACACGGCAGAATGGCCGAAATGGATCGCGCCCATCGCTCCAGTCGTAGCCGGGCGCAGTCTGATCCGATATTCAGACTGCGCCCGCAGAAATTATTCGTCGCTTACACAAAAAAATCAGCTGTTTAATAGAAATGTCCAATACCTACGCTGAGAAAATGTATGGAGCAGCTGATCTTTTTTGTAATACCGACGACTAGTTTCTGCGCTGGGGGGTCTAGAATGATATGCTTAATTCATGGCTACAGTTTGCGCACTGGATACAAACTTATCTTGTATAATTAACGATGGCGATAATCAATATGATCGCAATTTAAAAATCCCTTATAAAGTTTTGTCTCGATTCACCCCTGGTTGGTTAACCAAACCTGACCTAATAGATAGAATAGTTATTATACACTCATGATAACGCAACACATTTTTGTATAGTAACGTGTTAAACTATCATTGTTTTTTAAACTAGTTTCCTGAAAAATTACCAAAACTGCACATAATATTATGTGTAACATAACATCTGTCTTCTAAACCATTCATATTATTATGTAGGTTCTAAGGCAACAGTACAGCAGTCATTATAGTGAAGTGGCAACACTGGGCGTTGGCTGGCGTCGGTTATCCCGAAACTCTACCGGCACCACATGGTTATCGACAGGGTAATGATTAGGTATAGGTATCGAAGGATTTTACAAAAAGTAACATGTCATTTTAATCTTCTACTCGATCATTTCGATTATAAATATGATCTTAATGTTAGTCCAGCACCCTTCGATAACAAGCGTGAAAAGCTCGTGTCGTACAATATAATGTATAATCTGCGTCATCTTTCACGTACTATGTGCGCAGGTTGCAGTATTGATTTTCCGCCACCCACCTCCGCTGTGTATCAACATGAACCGATAGCTGATCATAGGCACCTAGTATTTGTGATTGTGGATAGATGTCCTCTGTTTCTTTTAGGTTTCTGATTTAGTTTAGGTAGGTAGATAGTTAAATAATAAATCACAGGTAAAGCTGGATCCTGACCTAAAGATAGCCGACATGGGAAAGTAGAATTTTTGATAGGTCGGAGTGCTATAAAATCTGAGAAAACTACACTATCGTAAGAAAGGTAGTGTAAATCTCTAAACAAGCTTTTCTTGTTCTCAGAAACAGCACAGTTTCAGGATGGTGGGGCAACTGAACTCAATGATGATGATCTCATTGTTCACGAGATGGCGAGAATAATTATTTCATATACTTAGTTTCTTACATCATTTTTAATATTTTTTTTATTTCATAATTATTGCTAGTCAATTATCTTCTTACAAAGGCTGTGCCATTCTGGTCTTTTATCCCTTATCTTACGCTCATGTCATTGTGGTTCTTTAACTCGTATCATCGCCCCCTCCCTCGCTATCTTTGCGAGGACGAATAAATGATGGTCGATGCTTTCACGGCAGTAGTCAGACTTGTTCCTGTAAAAAGCAGGTACAATATTATTAAAACACAAACAATAAACCCCTTGTCTGTTTATTGTATTACAAGCTGTCAGCGACGAGACCCTAAATCTATCTACGTACGCTGCTGTAGTCCCGGGGAATGCTACGCGGGCGTGAATAGAAATGCTTTGAGCCTGTGATGCATTTTTAATTATTATTTGTAGTGCTTACAAAACATATTAAACGATTAAATGACCTTCTTAGAATTAAAAACTAAAATAGTCGCCTATTCTAAATGAGGTCCTCATTTAGAATAGGCGACTATTTTAGTTTTCGATCTTACGTAATAAATCTACGACCCACTACATTGTTACCGAGAATGTAGTGTTAGTGGAATTCTAAGAAGGTCATTTATCTCATTTATCTATGTACCTAAATCATTCATTCGTGACTATGGACTCTTGGGTCACCTTTCGCTATTTGAGCGCCCTTCTTTTGGTTACTTTTTACCCTACCACGGTGAAATAATGTGCTACGCAATTAGGCTAGTAATACGCTCCAATAGTGAAACTACTGAATTACGAGTGGTGTTCGTTGCTTCGTGCAAATCTACTTCCGGAAATTGCCAGTTCATTTCTCTCTCAACTATTGGTATTTTTTTTTACAAGTAGCGTGAGGTTCGCTATAAATTTCGAATCGTGAGTCAGAAAAGAACTCCCAGCAAACCACAGAACAGATAGCAGCAAACCATCTCATATTAGGCATCTAGGTGATCGTAATATCCAGGTAACAAGGGTGATTCAAGAGGAAGGCTTATATGTATAATACACCGACGTCCACGCGGGCGATGCCGTGCGAAGCCGAAGCGTGGCAAAAGCTAGTAAGTAAGTAGGTACATATAAGCGACGGAACACATAAGAACTAATTTCACTTCAAAAATTACCAAGACAGAAGTTACAAGAAGAATGACGGCTTGTCTAGGGCAGAGCTGCCCACTTTGAACGAAACCTTTAAGTAAGCAGTTGGTTATTAAGTATTCAGTGGCCCTAGTGTGAGTGCGCGATTTTTCAGTAGTAGGGCTTAATTTTGGAACTTACTTTTTTTATCTCACAAAGCGACGTGCGCTTTACTTGTAGTAACCAATTGTACAAACAAGCCTGCCATAGCCACCGATACAGCCAGCACAGAGGACTATGACGCCTTCAGTGCTTCGCTGATGGCAGCAGCAAACGGGCCCACAAATCGAGAAGTCCCCTCCGGAAACGGAAGTATTCCCCACCTCCCACCGACCAGCCCACACAACCGGACCTTGCGCCTACTGAGGTGCTGGCGTCGTCACACACCACCACCGCTGCTTGTAGCGCTCGCAAGAAGAAAGGCCAATGGGTATCAAAGCCCAGTCAAGAAGCCGCAAGCGCCGCCCTGACGTTAACCAAGTGACATTGAGCTCCAACGCCGCCCGCGACCAGCAGTGGCACCGCCTACTACCATTACAAGAATATTGTCGGAGCGTTACCTGAAACCTCACAAACCAGCGAGACATCGTGCTCCGAAGACGCATGGTCAGCTTAAAACAGCTATATATAGACGAGTGGGATACCGTCTCACAACACAAGATTGTGACTCTCATTCGTTTCATGAGGAACCGCACTAGTTTTACATTAGGAGGGTTTTTTTTTGAGGGTGGGAAATTGAATAACTTCTCCCGCTCTGGGTGGAGCAGGAGCACGTGTCAGACTTTTACTGACTAAAACCCACCCGTGTTCTTTCAGTTGTCTGTGTGCCAGGGGCCAAGGTATCTCTTTCGAACAACCCGCACCCCTGGCAGGCATTGGCCCTTGTGGACCCCACGAGGGCGCATAGATTACCTCTCCCTCACATGCGCCGCCTCCCTCTTCGCGAGTTTTACTGCTTCGCAGAAGGGGGTGACGGCTTCCCATGCAGTCTCACTTCGTAACATAGCCTGGACTAGGGCCAGACGCGATAGATCGACGCCGCCGATCGCCTCCACGAGGACACAGCGGTGCTCCGCCCAAGCCGAGCAGACTTCCACCTTATGCTCCACCATGTCCTAAGAGCGATCTACGCAGTGGAGTTCTTATATTTAATGACAAGCGTTTTATTCTTTCTTTCGTTAAGCCGTAAAAAACTAGCAATTATTATTAAACACATTTCAAAATAACATTTCAAATACTTACAACAATATTTTGGGCACAATTCGTATTATTTATTTAAATTATACATTTAAACTCTACAATTTGGCAATCTAGTTTCAAAACGTTTCCGAAGAATGTTGCCTGTGATTTTGTGATAACGAATATTATTGGTAAAGGAAGTGTTTAACTCTTGTCCATAGTTTGTACAGACGCCAGCACATCAAGCTACCCTAAATCTGTCAAAATTCTTTGATAGATTTTCAACTTTATTGCAAATTAATAACGTTCATGTTCAGGAAAATTTTACGGTTTGGGATAGCTTGATGTGCTGGCGTCTGTACATACGATATTTTTCCGATTATTTCGACGTGGGAACTCGGTAATTGAACTTTTGGGGTTGGTAACATTGCACCGATGTGTCAAAATGGCCGCAACAGTTCGAAGGATAACTTAAATAAAATATCGATTATTTGATGTTATTTGAAATCAAGCAATGGCGGCACACAATAAAGGTAAAAGGGCAAAGCCCTGTGTCCCTACACCTGACTGGAGTACGAGTTTTAACGAGGTAACACACTCATGAGTTTCTATGTGTCTTTGAGATCAATAAACATTTGATTGTTTATAAACAATAGCTGGATGACCGCTGTTTTTTTTTTAATTGACGTTTTCTAAAAATTAAACCTAGCTAGATCGATTTATCGCCCCCGATAAAATCGTTGGAGCCTTTTCGAGATTCAGAATATATACATATACTAGCTGCCCCGGCGAACTTCGTACCGCCTCAGAATCAATAAATGCTATGTTAAGTTATCAGCAAAATATCTTGAGTCATTGCGCATGATCTCCTACCAAGTTATGACAACCTGGTATTTCGAAGGCATAAAGCGATTTCTAGCCGACAACACCTACATAATTATATTAGGTGAGCTCCTATTAAATTATGACAACCTGATACTTCGAAGGCATAAAGCATTTTCTAGCTGATACACCACCCTGTGTTATGTGAGCTTCTACCTAGTTTTGGCAACTTAATACTTCGAAGACATAAAACGTTTTGTAGCTGTTCACTTGTTTTTAATTTTTTTTATAACTACATGGGCCCGCTCTTGACCTCGATCATGCCTGATGGGGAGCGATTGATGAGGTCTATGATGGATTGAGCGTGCCCAGAAGATAGGCTTCACTCTTGTTTCGAAGGAAGATGGATTAAATGTGGAAAGGAACACAGACGCAGGCAGAGAGGTCCACACTTTTGCTTCGGCTTAATAAATGAGGAGGAGAAGTGCTGAGTACGACTGGTCGGGATATCAACCGAGTGCGGATGGTACCCTGCAGTGCGATGGTGGGATTAGTTCGTGGAGCTCCTGCGCACACTCTTCGAAGTACAGTCTGTAGAAGACCGACAGGCAAGCAATATTACGCTGACATGCTTGGCTGTGAAGCTTAGCTACCAAAGTCTCGTCGCCTAAGAGCCTTTTGCTCTGCGTTCCACCGAGTCACGGGCAGCAAGCTGATATTTTGCTGAGCCATCCCATAAGTGGCTGCAATACTCAATGCAAGAACGGACTTGAAGCTTTATACAGGCTAAAAAGTTGTCCTGGCGTGAAGTACCTCAGCTTCTTGGCTGCAGTCTGTGCTTCTGACTCAATGGTTGAGCCGAAGTTGAGATCAGACGCCAACTATACAATTTATGCCTGTGTTATGTCTGCTCCTACCAAGTTATGATAACCTGGTACTTCAAAGGAATAAAGCGTTCTTCTAGCTTTCACATATTCCATGTCAGTATCGTTTTGTGGCACGTTCCCCGGGAATGGGATAAAAAGTATCCTATGTCTGTTTCCTGGTTCTAAGGTACCTCCTTACCAATTTTCAGCCAAATCGGCTCAGCCGTTCTTTAGTTATAAATAGTGTAACGAACACGACTTTCTTTTATATATATAGATATGAAGAATTGCTCGTTTTTAAGTATTAGATATAGAATATTTTTTATAAGTTTTTGAGAACCACTGTACTTTTCCTCCCGGCGCTTTTTTATAGTACCTATTTTTTTTTTTGGGGAAAGTAGCCCTTTGAGTAAATTGGAAATCAACAAATTGTGTAAAACCATAGGATCCAAGAAAAAAAATTCAAAGTTTGAAAAAAAATGTCTGAATTGGTGGAATATTGGGTGAGGTAGATCACGTGGTGAGTCTAAATGTGTTTCCAAGCAATAATAAGGTCTATGACATATTCCAGGTCAAGGTCAACAACCCAAAACTCGAAGGTCAAGTAATTAAAAAAATATATATATATATGGAGTTGTTTAAAGACGCCGGAGCCCCGCGACGCGGGGCTCCTACTTCTGCGTGGTTAAAAAAAAGAAATAACCACGAAGAGGATAACGGGGTCTTTGTTCGCTCGCTTCGCTCGCTCACCTGACCCTGCCATCCTCTTCTAACCTAACCTGTCCGAATCGGGGTGCCCTAAGTCCAGAGGTCGCTTCGTTCGCTCTTCCATTCCAGTTGTCCTAGTGACATTGTTGTCTTACCACGTCTAGGTGTGTAACTTTTGGATAATATTAGTTACACGGAACTAAAAAAAAAAAAAACTCAAAAACTCCACATTATCAAAGTGTGAAATTTTGCTAAAGTGTTTTACATACAAACATGTATACGCTATAAAATCGTGAAGCTACAAACGAGCGGGAGGAAAAGTACAGTGTAGCCGCAGCCTGTATTCTGGATTTGTGCCCAGTTGATGTCACCAGGCTCGCCCCCAGTTACATGGCACTAAACATAACTGGTGAAATAGGAGTGTACTGTAGGTACACCTATGCATTCCCTCAAGGGAATACAGCCGTGATGTTCACCATCACTTCAGCCGAAAGACATCCACTGCTGGACATAGGCCTCCCCAAAAGGGGGGTTTACCATAATCGCCACTCTTGGCAGGCAGGTTGGCGATCACAACATTGTGGTAAAATGCATAGAGAATGCTGCTGCCATTCTCTGGTTAGTCCCTTAGTCGCCTTCTACAACACCCACGGAAAGGAATGGTATAGTGCTATTCCTTTACATTCAGCAACACACGGGATGCTGTGATGTTATGTTTAATAATATAAAAGTTGGAAACCTTTTGCTCCCTGTATTTACAATTTTTAAACCAACAAAATAAAACTGAGTAGGTTCTCATTTCGACGGTATATATGTAATTCTGTATATATCTATTTGCTGCTCATAGTGCCCCTAAGGGTATACTCCCACTCTTACAACTCTGGCCCTTAGCCCACTGACCATGTTTTTATTTTATGTATGGTCAGCCCTCAGTCCGTTATTTATGAACTGATTATTTGTTTGTCTGGTACGTTATAGGTACCTCAAGGTATGTCAATTAAGTCGGGATCTGATGATGGGATCCTGACGAAATTGAGAGAAACCCTCGAAAATTGTTGTCATGAATAGTGTTTCTGTTTACTTTTCATAACTTAATCAGATATTTGGCTTTAAGAATCATCACATCATGATGCTGTATTGATGATGGAAACCATACTTTTCCTAAACAATTAAAGTTAGATATCACCTCAAAGACCTTGGCCTTATCACACTGGAACAGCATAGACAAAGGGGTAGGCTCATTGAAACATATAAAATACTTTCAGAACACTACCAAGATCTTTACCCTCTGAATGCCAAGAAACATTTGTGTAGGCATTCCCAAATTCATCTAAGCTAAAGCCTTTGAAGCACTTCTTGTCTAACAGAGTAGTAACAGCATGGAATAGACTCCCTGAAAATGTTGTGATGGCTCCCACACTGATCTGCTTCAAGAATAGATTAGACAGATAAAATATCTCCAAGCTTTTTGATACATTCACATCAGCTAATTAGCTGCTAGTATGTCTAGCCAAATAATAATAATAATATGAAAACTGGTTTTAGTGACAGAAACCACTTAATATATTTTGAAGGAAAGATGTTTTTCCACATATTAATAATGTTGGAGGTAACCTCGATTGGTCAATATCCTTGGAACATCATGGATGGATGGTTACATCATCAGCTCAGTCGCAAGAAGAATGATGGAGGATTAGAAATTAGGAGATAATAATACTGTGATTTAAGTATTAAAAGATGACAGGAGCCATAAAAAAGTAAACCAAAAATCTTTTTAACAAAAAATTAAAAAGAAACTAAAAAGCAAAAAATTTATATGAACTAATTTTGAGTCGGCACCAAACAACACTTTGTCTGAGGCTTTTTAGCTTGGTGACACACTTGTAGGGTAGGTGTCTCATTGCATCCTGCTGAATCTATCTTTTACATTTGGGACACTATGTCTCTGCAATCTTGTATTTTGAAGGCCTTGATCTCCACTAAATTTGAGAGCAAGCTCATTTTTGTGGTTTGCGATTCTTTCTTGGTATTTGGTGCTACATTTTGCTATCTCCTGTTTGATGCAAGTAAGTCAAGATATGTATTTATGTTCTTATTACTGATGTATTCAGGGATGTTAATTATGGTCCTCAGTGTTTTGGTTTGAAATCTTGCCAGTATCTCAATGTTACTATCGCTAGCAGTACCCCAAAGCTGTATGCCATAGGCACAAATTGGTTTCAAGATGGTCGGTCAGCTTGCTGTGTGTGCTCATTTGTAAGTGTCATCCTGTTAACCAGTACATACTGCGTAGTTTTAAATGTAGTTGCTTCCGCTTTGACCATATGTATTTTTTCCATGTCAGTCTTCGATCCAAATGCATGCCCAAGTATTTTTCATTGTCATCTTGCGGGATTTCTTCATTGTTTAGTATAACCGCTGGACACGTGTCACTTCGGAGAGTAAAGGTCACATGTGTTGATTTACTTTGATTTGCGTGTATTCGCCAGATTTAGTAATCTAGTTCCCAACATCGTCTTAAATAAAGAGGTGCTTGAGACTGTAGACTCGGCAGTTTTTCTGGGCATAACAATAGATGCCAAACTTCAGTGGGGATTACACATATCAAGCCTAGCAGGGAGGCTCAGTTCAGCTGCTTACGCCGTCAGAAAAATAAGACAATACACTGACGTCGATACAGCTCGGTTAGTCTACTTTAGTTATTTTCACAGCGTTATGTCCTACGCTATTCTGCTGTGGGGCAAAGCTGTTGATATTCAAAATATATTTGTGCTTCAAAAACGTGCTGTTCGAGCAATTTACCAGCTAGATGCCAGAGTTTCGTTGAGGGACTTTTTTAAAGATATTGGTATTCTCACGGTGCCCTCAGAATTAATCTTTGCCAATATCTTATAAATTAGACAAAATATACACTTGTACACTAAAAACAGTGACATTCACACCGGAAACACTAGAAATAAGGACAAACTACGTGCTCCTTTTCGCTGGCTTCATAAGGTTCATAATTAATTTGTTGGGCTTGGTATGACCTTTTATAACAAGCTTCCCTCTTCTTTGCTAGATTTGCCTTTTGATGCGTTTAAAGCTCAACCTGTGTTTAAAGGCTTACTATTCCATCAACGACTATTTAAATGACAAGAATCGCTGTGATTAACTCAAGACAATGTTTATGTTCTTTCTCCAGAATTAGCGTACCTAGAGACAGGTTATATTCATAACAATATTTTTTATGATGAGTTGCAGGCATTATGGTTAGCTAGCGACCTCGACAATTGATCATTCTATTCTTGCCTGAGCAACCGGCAGCAAGTTCGTCATGCTCCCGTAGATGTCACTGCTTGCGGTAGCGTTGGGATCGGGTTACCTCTTTCCCTCAAATATGGCGAGGGGGGTAATGGCTGATCTTTGCGTTATGCTCGAGAGCGGGTGCTGCTTGTGGTGACTGGTCGCCTTGCTGACCATGATTTTGATATTGTTTGCTAATAATTACCTACCTGTTTATTTATTTTACGTCGATGGTCCTAGGTTATCATTTGTAAACATAATCCAACATTGCATATGTAAGCTGTCACGCCATTTATACCAGGAGGCTTTTATTTTGGTAGTATGCTTTGGTTACTTTTTTTTTGTGCTTGAAGTTAAGTTTTCATTTTATTTGCTGGTATATTGGCATGGCTAGCTGATATATGATAATTTTTTAAGTTCTGTTTCTCGTAATTTTGATTACTTTGCCTACCTTTGTATAGAATCAAGTCTATCTAACTAAACAGACAGCTGTGCTGCTGGGGAGTTTGTTGCGTCACTTCTTCTTCCCAGCTAAAGCACTAGGAAGCGGTGAAGGGCGGGCGTTTTGGGGGACTGTTTTATGTAATTTTGACATTCGAAAAGTGCGGATTCTCAGCCTAATTTGAATAAATAACTTTGATTTTTTTGATTTTCATTTTCATTTTTAGAGCCATTCTTCAATTTTATCAATGTGGTGTTGTAGATGTTCTTATGCGGTATCTGGATTTGTGTGTAGATAGTAAGGCTGCATCGTCTGCATATGTTGCAACCGTAGTCTTGTCTGATGTTGGTGTGTCGGCAGTATATATGGTGTAGAGAACCGGTCCCAATATACTTCCCTGTGGTACTCCTGATTTGCTCAAAACATTTCTTGCTGAGGTATGATTTTATTATGTGGTAAAGCGAGTGTAGTAGCATTTTTTTGACTTTGTATAATAGGCCCTCGTTCTAAACTTTGTCAAATGCCTGGCTAATATCCAAAAATACTGCCGAGCAATATTTCTTTTCTTCCAGCGATCTGCGCGATGCGAGCGAACTTGTTCGATCGTTCCGTGGTTCTCCCGGAAGCCAAATTGGTGATTTGGGGTGATGTCACTTAGGTGTGCATTCATTCTTTTCAGTAACATTTTCTCGAGGAGTTTCCCTATTATAGGCAAATGACTTATAGGTCGGTACTGTAAGAGGTTGATCTTTTAAAGAAGAACCTCACACACATACTGGCAGCCATTGATTGGGCTATGTCTATGTTCGAGCATTTAGGATATTCTAAAAAAGAACGTCAAATAATTTTAGTTAGGTGGTGTTCCGTGAGCTTTCATTCTATTGACAGGCGCGTCTTTGTAAGCATCTGATTATCTTCCAAACTCTTGAAATAAATGTGGAGTCCCAAAGTTTAAGCGCCCCTTAATGTTTTAATTTATATCTTTACACACCCGGTACCTAGACGCTCGTCCGAGCCTCCACAGTACGACGCTACTTCATTAGGTGGTTTACTGGGTTAGGTAACATTTTTACTTGGGCTATCTTCCATTGTCTTGAAAAGTGGCTGAGTCTTAGGCAGGTATTAAATATGTTGACAATTGCTACTATACCCTTTTTTTGGCAGATTTTTTTAAAGAACGCTGTCGATTTGGTCGTGTCCTGGTGCTTTGCCAACCTTGAAGTGCTTTATTTCCCCAGCTACACCAGTAGGACTTGAATATTTTAATGGGAGACACATTTGCTGTGGACTTTACAGATAACTTTTTATTTCGGCGTCATGCTCTGGTATCGTTGTGGTTGAAACACATTGCTAAGGTGTTCAGCAAAGCGTGTAGCCTTCTCTTTGTCTGACCTGGCCCAATTCCTGTTACTTTGTCTGATAGGGGATAATTGGGACGTTTTAATTTTTGTGTTGTCTTCCATAGTGAGTAATTTGTGTCTAAACTTGAAGTCAAATTAGAAAGGAACGTTTGAAGGTTATTATTGGTAACACTTTTAATGGGGTCTTGTAGTTCATTCGAAGATCTGTTGAACGCTGTTTTGTCTTTAGGATATCGAGATTCGTGCCATATCTTTCGTAGAATACGGCGTTTTGATATTTTGTCTTAATTTTTTTTTTTTTTTCTTTGTTCGTTTTCGGGTATTTATTAAGCGTTGTTGAGATAGTTGCTGCTTCATGTATGATTTTATTCAGCTTCTCAATAGCCTCTTCTGTCTTCCACCGTTTTTAATAGATTTATGAGCTTAATACCCATCGTGATCATGTCCTTATACATCTCCCAGTTAGTATTTTTGTAATAGTCTTTCTGCGGGTTGCACTAATACCACTGATGAGCTCACATTTAATATGACAGGCGTATGGTCAGAATATAGATCCGTGCACATTTCAGTAGTCATGTAGTTTCGACCTATGTTTTTAGTTATGAACAAGACTAGCAAGTCAGAAATTTTACTACTATCCGTTGGCCAGTATGTTAGTTCACGTGTACTCATGCATTCGAGTCTCAGATCCTGTACTGTACCATGGAGTAGCCTTCCACGATGTCTGATTAAACGTGAGCCCCCAGTATGTGTGTTTTGCATTCCAATCCCTACCACATATAAATCTGGAGCCAAGTGAAGAGAAATACGTGTTCTAGACATTTTTTGCTATCGTGTGTCTGGGTAGACAATACAGAATAAGTTGTCTCAACTATATACGATGTGTGGTCTGTTGTGTACATTGTGTAATTTTGTATAGCAAAGTGAGATCTGGCAGTGAACCTTGTTTGAGAAACTAAAGCTATGTCATTTTTTTCAATTTGAAGAAATGTTTGAAACTCCTGACTACAAAAAACAAACTGACCAATTATACATTTTTTGCTGTTTAGTTCTTTTTTGTCTTTTAATTTTTTTTGTTATTTATAGTAGATACTATAACACTAATAAACACAATTCTCTGCTTTACAGATGGAGATTCACAACAAACAAAAGGGTGGAAATAATCATTTGCAAGACATCACAATGAACAACATATCTGGAATTCCTGCTCACTGTAAAGCTGGGGGCTCATCAAAAACTGCTACTTACTCTAAACCCGGTTGTTCATCTCAAACTCCTGATTACTCTGAACCTAGTTGTTCATCACAAATTCTTGCTTACTCTGAACCTAGTTGTTCATCACAAACTCCTGATTACTGTAAAGCTGGGGGCTCATCAAAAAATGCTGCTTACTCTAAACCTAGTTGTTCATCACAAACTTCTGATTACTCTGAACCTAGTTGTTCCTCACAAACTCTGGCTTACTCTAAACCTAGTTGTTCATCACAAACTCCTGGTTACTCTGAACCTAGTTGTTCCTCACAAAGTCTGGCTTACTCTGAACCTAGTTGTTCATCACAAACTCCTGCTTACTGTAAAGCTGGGGGCTCATCAAAAGCTGCTGCTTACTCTAAACCTAGTTGTTCATCACAAACTCCTGATTACAGTGAACCTAGTTGTTCATCACAAACCACGCCAGCAGTGGCAACTTCACATTCTTATATTGCTGGAGAAGTGGCACTTACACCAACTCACAGTACTTTTACTCCACAAACCATAAATCCGCATAGCGCAATGACTGCTGTGACTCCAATGGCGAGTGGAACGGATCAAGCAAAGAACAGCATAACAGTTCAGTAAGTTACCAAATGTTTAAATGGTGCTACTATCAATTTTAAACCCCACCCTAGCAATCATATAAGTATCATATGGCATCTAAGCTATGTCAATCTGATGCAAAGACAGCTACTGCAAAAAGACTTCCTACTGCAAAAGGAAGTGCTGGTGGGCCTGGAGCTTGCTGGTGTTAGTGGCAAGGATGAAAACCTGCAGCTCTGTAGCTGGGTACTATATTGCTTGGCTACTTTGTGGCATAGTCATCACATTATTTTAGTTTTTTTTGCATCATAGTTGAGTATCTGGTGTTTATAACTCCAGTCACACGGAATCTGTGAACTCAAAATCAAAAGTCATTTATTCAAATTAGGTTGACAATTAGCAATTTTCGAATGTCAAAGTTACATAAGACAGTCCCCCAAAACGCCTGCCCTTCACTTCACTTCACTTCAACTGAATTTTATGGATATTATGCATTGATTTATGTCAATGATATTATGCCAATTATAAAAATGAAACAGGACAGGTTTGATGATATACTTTTGTTACAGAAACTGCGTTTCAACTGTAAATTTGGGTTGTGAATTAAAATTGTTGGATGTTTACTGTAAAACCAGATTTTCCGAATACAATCCAGCAAGATTCCATGGTGTAGTCATGAAAATTGTTGATCCTAGAGCTACAGCACTGGTGTTTAGGTAAAAAAATTGTCATACTTATTCGTTACACAATAGTGAGTATGGGAGTCACAAAAGTAAAAAAGTGGACTTAATGATTTTGGAATCCACTTATTGACTTTTATACGAGTTTTGATCTCTTGTACAAAAGAAGTTCTAAATTAAATAATGAAAAGACATCGAAAGCTACAAAAATAAAAAACCCCCGAATCATAGTACAAATCTACATTTTATCTACAGTGAACCGTAACATACTGCTTACAATTTAATGCATTATTTTTCGGTAGATTATAATCTATCGAAGTGAAACCGTCAAATTGTCAACTGGTATCAAGACGGATAGTACCTTGCGCTATTACTAAATAGTCGAGTAACTGCCACTAACTTGGAAGTAGGTAGCGCACGCCGGCCGCTGCTGCGGCACCGCTTGCTTCGTTCGCTCGGCTCGAGCGCAGTTGGTCGCAATTTTAACCTAACGTAACCTATTCCGTCGGTAAGCAGTATGGTGCACATCACAATTTATTGACACTTAATAATCTCGCGAGGTAGATTATGAACTAAAGGTGTTCACAATCATATGGCGACATATAATATACAAATACAAAAAATTTAAGTGTCTGTTTGTAATGTCAAAATAACAGATTGTTATTATATGCATATAAAAGTACATACGGTACAAATAGCATTTTTGTTTAAATTGTCCGTCTGCTTGTATCGGCTAATCTCCGGAACATCTGGTCCGATTGTCAAAAACACTACAATCTGTCATCCATTCACAATAAATTTACTTTACCTAATAGTTCTTCCTTCTAAAAAGATATTTATTTTTACAGATCTGGAAAAATACTCTGCACTGGGCTAAGAAGTGAACATGATTCCTACATGGCTGCTAGAAAATTTGCTCGAGTTATTCAAAAACTTGGATACCCTGTATGTACTTATTACAAATCATAATCATGAACTTCGTATTGGAACTGACTGATCTTGGTTTGATAGTAATTTTGTTTGTTTTAATTTCAGGCAAAGTTTTTGGGCTTCAAAATTCAAAATTTGATAGCTACGGCTGATTTAAGGTTTCCGATAAGATTAGAGGCACTACAGCAAGCACATGGCCAATTTGCTTCCTATGAACCAGAATTATTTCCTGGTCTAGTGTACAGAATGGTACGACCTAGAGTTGTATTGTTAATATTTGTCAACGGAAAGATTGTATTTACAGGTAAAGTACATTTGAATATTATAGATGTTAATGTTCTAGTAAAGAGTGACTTGTGTACTATGCTTCTGCCACACCTGAGGCATGGCGCGTAAGATAAGATACTTCACAGATGTGGCCAATAATGAATTCGTTAATTGTGGTGCGTCATTGTTGTATCGTAAATAGTTATAGCTAACCTTAAGCGGTAAATAGGGTGGCTACCTATTTTTAATGCCACAGTTAAAGCGCAGTTCTGTTCTGACCCGACCTTAGCATTAAGGGGAATCCAGTCGCGGGCTCGAATTCACTGGTGGGCCTGGCTAAAAAGCACACTGTCGCATCAGGCATCGTGACCGACAGAGGTAGTTAGTATAAGAGATGAGCATTTAGAAGCTAGTCTACACGCACAACATTATTGAGTGAGATGCAGGATCATTTATTTATTTCAACAGGCTCGTAAAAAATTAAGAAAAGTCCTTCGGAGGATCGGGTTTTATGAAAAAACCACTGCATGAATCAATAATCAATAAAGTTTATTGTACTTTTCGATATTTGAGCTTTTAGTCGTTACCGACTTGGTTTTTCAGATTTTACACTTATTTTATTACTTAAACACGCCCAAAGTTAGGTTAAATTAGCAAAAAAAACGAATCTTTGTTGGCTCCTAACTTTTTAATGGCTTTTTATTTTAGCATTCTGTTTCCGTACAGACAATATTAATAATGAGACAAAAGCATACCATGTTTAATTTTTGTTGTACATTGTCGAACAATGGATTAATACACTCCCGATGTTTGTATGAGAAAAATGTGGACTAGATTCACCTTAACGCAGGTATAGCAGAAGCATGGGACATGTCGCGTCGTCGTATCACAATTTTATTGTCAAGCCACTTCACTGCAACTGAGCAGAGCTAGTTTATTAACTCTAGAATACTAATCTATTATATTTATAACCGCAAGGAGTACCTTATAATATCAGCTATCAGCCAGTGACGGTCCCGTCAAAATCAGTCCAGCCGTTTAGGAGATTAGCCGGAACAAACAGGCTGATAGCGGTGTAAGCTAGCTTAGATAGCCGAGAACGGAATAGCTTTAACTTTATAGCTACTTCTGGCTTACCCTCCGGTAGTTGAAATGAACGTACAAAGCGACGTTTTGCCCGCAAATGCTTTCCTTCGGCCTCTCAGCAGGCTTAGTACGAGCACCGATTTCTCGACGGAAGAATAGACATGACTAATTAACTAAGTGACGTACAATAGGAGAAGATAGCAATGTTTTTCTATTAATTATTTATCACGGTTATGCGTTCTAAACGAATTATGGTTTGGTGGATAATCGTATATACTTTGTGGCCGGTCGAGTAGAAAGTTTGTTGTCAGTGTGATTTTGACAGTTTGGGAGGAAATATTCTTCTGAAATAGTCTACATTTGACAAATCGGTGCTCGTGTTATGCCTGCAGGTGATGATTAGTACTCAAGGGTTAAATAACTAGCTTCTGCTTGCAGCTTTACCAGTGTGGATGTTGGAAATGATCCCAGGGGAACTTGTAACAGGATAGAATACCTTCTATTCCGTTAGAACGTTCCAGTAGGACTAAAAAAAAACAAAAAACAGCTTGTACCTAATGCTATTGGGCTATTCGTGTTACCCAGTAACTTGGGTGTGGAGCTCAGACAAGCTGTCGCTCCATGTAAAATACTGGTATGCAGTTGCATCCGGTTAGACTGGAAGCCGACCCCAACATGGTTTGGAAAAGGCTAGGCAGATGATGATGATGAATCAGCCTGTAATGTTCCCACTGCTGGGACATAAGTCTCCTCTCAGTGCGGGTTGATAGATGTCAGTTGGCTTCGAATTTTTGGTCCTAAGCCATGCTGGTTCCCTCAAGATGTTTTCTTTCACCGTTATATTTTAATAATGAAGAGGATAAGTTTTTATCCAGTGCGCAAACTGTAACCATGAATTCAGCATATCATTCTAGACACTCCAAAGCTGAAATTTTTCGTCGGTTATACAACAAAAAATATGTTGTTTAATAGAAAAGTGCAATACCTACGCGGTCAAAATGTATGGAACAGCTGATTTTTTTTTTTGTATAACCGACGAAAAATTTGTACGCTAGGGGGTCTAGAATGATATGCTGAATTCATGGTTACAGTTTGCGTAATGGATAAAAGCTCACCCTGTAGACGTGGGGATTAGTGAAACGGTGTTTCAAAGTTTTAAACTGGCCTAACTGTTGTATTTTCCCTTTATTGCAGGTGGCAAGTCAAGAAGTGAAATCAGCGATGCGCTGGACATAATATATCCAATTTTAAGGAGTTACCGAATAAGTTAATTTGTTTATAATGCGCAATTATTTTAATCCCCCAGGAAAAAGAGTCTCTCTGTGGCATTGTAGCTCCCAAACGGTTGAACCGATTATGTTGTTATTGTTTTTGTCTGAAAGTTGACTTAATCGAGAATGTTCTTAGCTATGATTCAAGAAAGTCTGTTCAGCCGTTTGAAGGATAATCAGCTCTTTTTTAGTTGCTGAAGGGATGTGAGCATCTTCCACAGGTCTGATCTAGTCAAAATTTGGTATTCCATCATCTGGAATTTGCAGAATACCCAACTTAGCCGTCTCCCGACGCGACTATGCTGCTTTATTTTATGGTGATTTACCTACATATTATGATGTTATGATTTTCTTAATCCTCTTAATGATAGCTTAATTTTCACGCTGGATAAACGTTGTACCTATTGATTCCTTCTTACTACAATGATGTATTTTTGTCATAATATTTATTCCTAGAATGTAAGAGCAGTATTTGTAAGAGTAGCTTGCAATAGATGATATTCACTTGATAATATTGACGTGTAGTATTCATATTGGATTCCTTACATAAAATGATCAAGTAGCAAATGCTCAGATGCATCAGTTTTCTTAATGGTTGGTTATTTGTCATTCTTTAGATTATGTTGCCTATACACTGTGCCGATTGGGCTGTTGGCTAAGTAATAACAGCCGTACGGGTCGATCGATCAGGGCAAGCTACGCTTGCCGAGGTTGGTCCGTGGATGAGTGACCATCTTTACATACCAAGGCCCCTCCGTGCTTCGGAAAGCACGTTAACTCGTTAAGCCGTTGGTCCCGGCTGTCATTTGTGGAACTTTGACAGTCGTTACGGGTCGTCAGAAGCCCGAAAGTCTGACAACCTGTCTTACAAAGGGGTATCGTGTTACCCAGTAACTGGGTTGTGGAGGGCAGATAGGCAGTCGCTCCATGTAAAATACTGGTAATCAGCTGCATCCGGTTAGACTGGAAGCCGACCCCAACATAGTTGGGAAACGGATAGGCAGATGATGGACACTGTGCCGATTGATTCCTTGTTACTACAATATGTACGGTATTATGTCAGAATAATTATTCCTTGTATTAAATAACAAAAAGCTAGCACTAGACTTGCATGAATTCGAGATAGTAGGTATATTTATTCATATATTAATTAAATTTCATTGGTATGTATTTTTTTTTGTATACATCTACATAACACTATAGTGTCATAATAATTATTCCTTGAATATTAGACATGTTTTGCACAAGTTCTGGGCAGTAACCTAACGAAAAGTTTGCACTAGACTTGCATGAAATGAAGATAGTAAGTATGATATAATTATTACATTTCATTAGTATCTAATATTTTTGTATACATTTACTTAATATAATATAAGCCTTTATCAACCTGGAATTGTTTACTTTTCATATGGTGATAGAATGATTAAAATAGTGAACATTCATGCATTCATTAAATTTCATTCATTCATATAAACAAAATCCCTATTGCTATCCTTAAGCACTAAAGATAAAAGCTGGTATAGAATCACTATACATACTTTCAGCTTAAAATAAAATACTCTAAGAATTGATACCAAATTGCCGGTTTTATATGTGTCTTAAATTCGAATCATAACAAACGTGTCACTGCACTACGTAGGTCAAGAACTTTCCACGTTACTTGCCAATATCAAGATAAATCTCTTCCGAGTAATGTGTTTATTTCAATTTGAAAAGTTCGGTTTCTGATATCAATGTATTAAAAAATCTCGTAACTTTCGAACATGTAGAGATAGGATTAAAAAACTCTTCCAAAATCGTTTGATATCATCCAAAAAAGCCCTGCCTTTTCCGTACACGTTGTATAATTTTTTTGGATACATTTATATAATATTATATAGTAAAAGCATATATCCACCTGGATAGTACGTATACTCATTCATTATATATTCATTAAATTTAATTAGTATGTGATCTTTTAGGATAATATTATATAATAAAAGCATATATCCACCTGGATAGTACGTATACTAATTCATTATATATTCATTAAATTTCATTCATATAATCTTTTTATATATACAACGTGTCCCAGAAATCATCGTTTTCGGCTTGACGTTGATTTCTAGGCCATGTTGCATATTCATATTATATAATAAAAACCTATATCCACCTGGACAGTAGGTATATTCACCCATTATGTATTCATAAAATTTCATTGGTATGTCATCTTTTTGGATACATTTACTTAATATTATATAATATAAGCAAACCTGGAATAATCTACCTTTCAAATGGTGATAGATTAGCCTCCACAGCACATGAGTAGACAAACGGAACAGAGGCAAAGCTTCCTAAGAACGTGCAAAATTGCTACCTATTTTGATAGGGTTTTCACAATAGATGAATACAAATTAAATAAAACATTTGTTAAATAGTTTTATTATTCAGTATGATAGAATACTTTACAAATTACTCTAATCATTTTCTTTTTATAAGCACGTAAAGCCGTTGGTCCCGATTGTCAATCGTAGATCTTTGACACGTAGGTCGTTACAGGACGCCAGAAAGTCTGACCATCAGTCTATCCAAGAGTATCGTGTTGCCCAATAACTGGGTTGTGGAGGTCTGAAAGGCAGTCGCTCCATGTAAAACACGGGTATTCAGCCGCATCCGGTTAAACTGGAAGCCGACCCCAGGCTAGTTGGGAAAAGGCTAGAGAGATGATGATACCTATTTTTTAAATACCTATTTATTTAATTTAAAGACGGTCACCGACTAGTAGCGAGAAATAAGAACGATGTAGGTATTAAGTTTTCATTAAAAATGCTTTTTAAAAGCGTATTCAAACTTTCATGATCATGCTACTGTAGCTGTTGAGGAGTTCCCTCGTGAGGAGACTATCCTGTCTGCAGCAGCAGTTTATGGTTAAGAGCATGTTTAACAAACAAAATTAACTTTAAATACAAAGTTTCGAGTTCATGCTACTAACCGTTAAAGAGTTCCCTCGTAAGGATACCATGCTGGCTGCAGCAGCAGTTTATGATAAATATCCTGTTAAACGATCAAAATTAATAACATACAAATTTTCGTGACCGAGCTACTACCCATTGAAGAGTTCCCTAGGGAGGAGACAATCCTGGCTGTAGCATTAGGTTATATCTATCATATTATGGCATTGTCACTGATGTTACGGTATACAAAATTTCAGCGCATTAAGACATCGGGAAGTGGTTCAAATCTTACTTGCAATATTTGAACTTGACACACATACCTACTACATACCAACCCACCCACATACCTACAAATGTTTAGTAAAAGCTTGTAATAACAATAAAAAGGTAAAAACACACCTGTAGTACCCTATTCTTAATAAAATTAAAAACATACTTGAAAAAGTAATAATCAAATATTTACTTAGATACCTATTGTACTCCTTGGGATAGTTAAAGTATGATTTATTTTTATTTTTTTCTAGTATTATTCATAAACACAGTACAATATACATACAGCCATTATTAATAAGAAAATACCACGTTTTTACATTAAAATATTCAAACTTGCAACTACCAAAACAAACAACGTGCGTCGCACTAACCCTGAGATTCTCCACTGACTGTGCCAGCGTAAACCAGTTTTTCCCAGTCTTGCCGCTTACACGACAAGCGGCCAGTGGTCACGCACACATGCCCCGCGTGTTGTAGTAGTGCAACCGATTCGCGGGGTTGTATGAAGCTTTATCTCTGTTCCGTTTGTCTACTCATGTGTCCACTGCCCACATTTACACAAACTCAAAATTGTCTCTCTTTGTAATATTAGTATTTATACCTACTTACTAGTTTCCCAGAAAAATAAAATCTTTTTCAATTGACGTTGTGTATTTCTTTTAAATTATACCATGCTGAAAACTTGAAATTAACAGGGGTTATCCGAAATTGCTTGTTTCAGAATCAAGATTAAATGATTAAATTAGTGTACTTAGGGCCTGAAAAATATATGTCATAGATAGATTCTTATTTGAGGGAAATTAAAACACGATAAATTGCAATTTGCTCGATGAAAAAAGAATCCCAGACAGGGTCGATTTCGAAACCATTTTCCGTCTCATTTCCTAATAACAGCACAAAATAATGTGGAAATTGTATGTACGATAAGGCAATCGTATTTAGGAGGGAATTTAAAAGTTGATTTTTTTGGTTTAATAGATTTTTTTTGAATAAGCCAAAAAAATTGTAAATCGGGCTAAATCGGCTCGAGTCCTGCGCCTGCGGGACGTCATCGAGGGTGGACCTGTATCAAAATTTTCAAAAACTCGCTCACCCTGCGCCTGTACAAAAAAATCTAATAAAATAACAAATTAAATTATGAAATCGCGATGACTCACAAAAATATCTTGTAAGTAATTATACTATACTTTTAATTCATAAAATTGCTTTCGAAAATGTGATTATTTCTAGGCAATACGATGACGTTTAATTGTCATCTTAAAATAGTGTTGACGCATTACAAATTATTATCGATGAAAGAATAGTCAAGTGAGAGTCGTATATAATGTTTTATCGCCGTTTATGAAGAAGTTTGTATAAAACACATTTTTCTAAGATTTATTAAAATCAGATTCATTCATAACAACTATGATATTTACTCTCCACCGATCTGTCTTCGCTTCTATCATCCTACATTAATATGACATGGTAAACAATTTGTCCGCAGTGTGTAGCAACCAACAATTGTAGTCTTTGGTAGCAACACAAGATTTTTTTCTCGGATCGGTGATTTTAAGATATTGGCTCTGAGTGAACAACTCACTTTTTAATACCAAAAGTCACTGTCACTATACGATAAAATATCATAACGTGCTTGAAAAATAGCGCCGTGTGAAGGCAGTGGTTTTGCGCTAACAGTACCTATAACTTGGTGCTCACGTATCCAATCAAGTTCGTCAAAGACGTATCGTATCGTATCTATGTGTCGGTATGTATAATGTATAATGTATATGAATAATGGGTCGGTAATCCGACAAGACCGGGGACGGATAAAAAATATATACAAAATTAATTTTGATGTACTAAAATAATAGATTCGATAGATTATAGCTGGAGCAGTAGGTACGTCACTAGACAATAAAGTACGGCAATTGTTCCTTCATATGTGCTCACAATATTTGAACCGACAAACACAACACGTCGTTGTACTGTTCAGTCATAAATAGTAATTAATATTCATAATAAATTGGAATGGATGGAGGGATATTCCTACAATTTATTACCGAACAGTGCACTATTTAACTGAATTATAATACCGATGACGTCAACCTACTCATTAAACAATGTCTCTTAGTGCTTGATCATGATCGTATCTCTCAGCATTACCGTTAGACGAAGTATAATTATTACTACCGCCGTAATCTAGAGATCTTAAGGAACAAATTAACATGCGTTTCATAAATAGACACCACAATTGTATTTGGGCCTAATCGCCGAACTAAAAACACTTTCCTTTACAAAACACTGGGAAAATGTTTGGGATGCATGTTATGGGTAATGATTTCTAGTAAATTTCGTTCAATGATTGGATTAGTTATCATCTCATTTAAATAAGAAATCTGAATAAAAAAATCCGTGAACGATTTGTCTGGTTTTGTTATAAATTCCTGACCTCCTGTTCAGTTTTAAATTCAAAATCGGTAGGCCCAAAGCTTTTAATGAAAGAACCCTTAAGTTTCGAGTATGAAAGATCAGGGCGGCGAATCAATCTGTAGTATTTTAATGCAGCCCCAGACAATAGCTCGTGGAAGCGCTATATCAAATATTTTTTAATAGTCTTATAAATAATTCGACTCAGAATTTTTCTTTTGTCATAGGATTTTTTTCTGTTTCTCAATTTTTACTGACATTAGGTTATGTATATAAAGACAACTAGGTACCTACCTAGGGGAAGGTTGCGATCATTGGACTAGTTCTTTCATTGGACCACCAAGGTATTTCCAAAACTGTGCAAGCTAGCAACACCCAAACTAGTCGAAATGAGTCCGTGGCAGCTCAATTGCACCCTCATCTTACTTCAGTGACACTGCGTCACGTGGGGAGGAGTTACGCGTGTGGTTGTGTTTGAGGCGGTCAAAATCGAATAATTTCACTCGGGACAATTTGACGGAACTATCATTGTATTCAAATTTGCCTGCGTTCACTGTTATGAAATATTGGACAGTTTATTTGAGATTCTACGAGTTTTATTAAATTTTGTGTAATCATGACCATTTATATTTTAGTTTAGTTTTTCTGAACCAGTACCTTGTTGCCATCAATGGACCTCAAGAGAGTTCCACCATTGGACCAGTCCAATCATAGCAACTTTTTATTGTAGTTTTTCGGATATAATTATGGGCATAGATTCCGATTATTTCACTAATTTTGGAAAAAACCATAGAAAAATCATTAGGTATAATATCAAAATTCCAGAATGTTCCGATAAAAAGAATTACGGAAAAGGAGTCGGAAACCACAAAGCAGCATAGAATTAACTTCGTCGTCGTACAAAACACCCTAGATGAGAACGAACGAATATATTGGATCTGTATAATTATTTATGTTAAGACCGAAATTGTACCAACACTTATGGCAAATAAATTGATTTTGATTTTTGGTATATATCATTGCACTACATAGACATCACTTGCAATAATATTTGAAATCTTTGAGATATCACATAATTAGCTCTATTGTGCCTTTTTAAATGTGATTTTTATAACTTGTTGATCTTGTTCTAAGTGTCGTAAGTGACTGAATTACTTTAAAGTATTATTAGCAGTCGCTGCAAATTTAAAACTTAACATCGGACAACTACTTAAAACTTGACAATTTTTTTTTCCCGGTGATATATTTGCATGGGACAATTTCCGACATCTACGCGGGCGAAGCCGCGGACAAAAAGTATTCTTTAATAAGTATAACTTTAATTATAACCAATGCGTCATAAGAACAAGTTAGTAAAATCTTTCATCAAATTTACAATAAATAAACCAATACATCCATTTCTTAATTTTGTACTTAGCACCCTTCAATAACAAGCGTGAAAAATATCGTGCCGTGCAAGACAATGCAAACGCTGCGCGACTTTCACTTTCAATGTGCGCAGGTCACTGTATTGATTTTCCTCCTCTGAGCCAGGTTTCTCCATACATGACAGCAGCAAGCTACCAGGAGTTCATAACACGGCAAGAGTAATATGTCTGTTTCCATTGATGTATGACTAGTTTTTTCCCGCGGCATCGTTTTCATTTTATTTTTGAGTTGAATGTGGAAAAATGTTATCAAACGACTAGCTGTGCCCGCGCCTCCACTCGCGTGACTTACCATTCATTTGGTATTGTAAGTCACATAACATAACATCACGCCTTGTTTCTCCAAAGGATTAGGCAGAGGTGTTCCTATAGTACACTCACATTTCGCCAATTATGTTTAAGTCCCATATAATAGGGGGTGAGCCTATTGCCATCAACCCGTCACAAATCCAGACCCCGGCTGCTACTGAGACATTTCAGGTAGAACAACGCAATAACACTGTCCGAGCCGGGAATTGAACCCAGGACCTGCTCATGCTATTATAGTATCTCTATGAATTGAATCTCATTGTATCACTTTATCTGAGGTGTTGTAATTCTGCAGTAAAATGTTGTGAATGCTTTGATATCCATTTGTTTTTGTACTGTTCAATAGGTTTTTTAGTACAACGGCTAAACCATGAATCTATCAAACCGTAAAAACGGTTTTGTGGGCATAGTTTTATTTTAAGCTATCATCTGCCTAGCCTTTTCCTAAAGTTGGGGTCGGCTACCAGTCTAACCGAATGCAGCTGAATACCAGTATTTTACATGGAGCGACTGCCTATCTGACCAACCCAGTTACTGGGTAACACGAGACCCCTTGGAAAGACTGGTTGTTAGACTTTCGGGCTTCTGACGACCCGTAACGTCTGTCAAAGATCTACAAATGACAGCCGGCAGAAGACTACTGTAAAGTCCACATACATAAAAAACAAACAGTAAATGCTTAAAATAATCCTTCTCGAACTTTCGAAGTACATAATATCATGAAGGTAGGTATGTACAGGCACATTTCATTTTATTCAAATGTGTACAGTAACGCCATCTTTTCATCAATAGCGGAAGCAGAAGCTGGTATAGTTACATGTGTGGCTCCACAGTGTATTAAGCGGCATAACAGGGAACTAATTTGGCTACCAAATAGCTCTTTAGTCTGCCGCCTGTCGCTAGTTGAACAGTATCCAAATCTGACAGAATGTAGCAAAAATACAGTTTTCTGTAAATGTGAACCATGTACTCTGTGATGTGAACCTTGCAGTACAAGAGGGCAACTATTATTAATAAAATACTCCAACCGCAGTTTTAGTTTGGGCTAGTTTCGGGCAAAAAAATGGTTTCGCCCGCAGTTTCGGCTTCGGCTAAAAAGTGGCTGACAATTCGGCTCGACCAAAACTGGCGTTATCTGTTGACATAGTATACCTTTTAAAGACTGACTGCCACGTAAGTCTGTGAAACTAGTGGGGACCCTCTCCAGGTTGGTCATGGGTGCTAATGGGTTGTGCGTCTTATGTGGTTATTGAAACGTAGGATTTGTCAGAAGCAGTTTGGAGACAAGATTAAGTACCCGGTTCGCTATACAATTCAGTTGACAAAATCGGCACGTCGAAGTTCGTCCCACATTCCGCGCGGGAATCGCCTCATTTTCACCAACGCAACGCTTTAAACATAAGTACATAATTGACAATCAGAAGTTTTACACCTTCACAGGTCTGTTTACCCCTTCGGCAATACAACTAAAGAGTTTAAAAATAATAATATAGATTTAGTACTACTACTTTAGAATTAATCCCATAGATTAATTCTAAAGTAATTCACGTCGAGTGGCAAAGTTAACTACAGGATGACTAACGCGGCCACGTCACCCAAGTCCAGCTGGGCATGCCACGATTGCGGCGGTAAGTCCGGGCGGTAAGCCCCCCCTCTTTGAGAAGTGTCTAGAGAGGCAGCACGGCATCCTCACCGTCCACCTGACGCAGTTCGTCACCGGACGCGGTTGTTTCGGCAGATTCCTGTTCCGGATAAGGCGGGAGGAAACGCCCGGGTGTTTCCACTGCGTAGATCGCCCTGAGGACACGGTGGAGCATACGGTGGAGGTCTGCCCGGCTTGGGCGGAGCACCGCATCCGTCGCCAATCGCATCCTTGTAGATGCGATCGGCGACGGCGATCTCTCGAGTCCGGCCCTGGTCCAGGCCATGGTACGGAGCAAGAGTGCATGAGTAACCGTCACTTCCTTCTGCGAAACAGTAATGCTCGCGAACAGGGAGGCGGCGCACGTGAGGGAGAGGCATTATATGCGCTCTCACGGCGCTAGCCTCCGCAGGAGACGCCCTGGGCGTCAGGAACCCCGGGCTGATTCCCGGCCACCGTAGGCGCGGACTTGCGGACGGCGAGTAATGGGTAGCTCGCTGTCCGGTAAGGACCAAGACCGGGTCGACGGTGCGTTGTGTTCTACGCGCGCCTCAAAGAGATGTCAGCACCAACTGGTGGGGTCCGCTAGGACCGATGCCACGCCAGGGGTGCGGGTTGTTCGAAAAAGATACCGTGGCTCCGGGCACACAGGTAACTGAGGGAACACGGGTGGGTTTTAGTCAGTAAAAGTGGCACACAGGCAACTGAGGGAACACGGGTGGGTTTTAGTCAGTAAAAGTCTGACACGCCCTACCCGAATACCCACCAAAAAAAAAACCCAAGTCCAGCCGATGGCAACCCCGCCACAGCAAGATGTGATCATTAGCAAGAGCTGCGTCAGCAATAAGGTACTCGCGTTGCTGATAAAAGACGATTGTTAATAATAGCAATATTTTGCTTTACTTGTGAAGTTTTTGAGTTAGCCTCTATTGTATGTGTATAGGGGACGGACGGGCAAGAAGGATATTCTAACTTTGGATAAAAAGAAAAACAACTATAACATAATTTATATTTATCAATTACTTATTATTGTAATCTTTGGTCATTTAGATTTGTTATTTGAGATCAAACATAAGAAAAAAATAAGCCTTCTCCAACCCAGATCATTAAAAAAAAAAAACAGTCATTATCCATTTTGCCCAACCAGGGCGGGCAAAATGGTTACATAGGTCGGGCAAAACGAACACAGTACATTTTAATCAAAACAATAATCACAAAAGTATGAACCTCGGCCCATGTATGATGAACAAGCTTCATGAGTCCACTCGCGACAGGTGTCGCATTGTATCCAATCTTCGATTGGAGGATGACAGTATTTTTCCTTACATACGATGCAGAAAAATTCTCGGTCTTTATTTTCTTTATCAACCGGAGCTTTTTTGGAACTTGTCTTCTTTCTTTTAGTATTGGATGGACCAGGAGAGTCCAATGAAAGTTTCTTTTTAGCTGCAGCAGCGTCCTGTTTTTGTTTTTGTGCTATCTTTATGGGCGTACTGGTTAATATTTCTGCTTTTTGTTGTCTTCTTCGCGGCATGTTTCTTTTTTGTACTTCTATAGGGATGGGCCGGATTTCTTTTAAAATATCTATGTCTGCAGAGGTTTCCAGTACGTTATTTCCTTTTCTGGTCTCGTCATTATTTCTTTCATCTTCGTTCACGGAATTATTTGGTTCATTTTCTTGTCCAGAGGCGTCTGGTTCATTTTCATTTGCGGTGGTCGTTGATTCGCTTTCTTTTGTAGAAGCATCCTGTTCATTTTCATTTGCAGTGCTCATTGGTTCAGATGTTGTATTAGCAGAATTGATTTCATAAACTTCGGACGGGGCAAAGTGTTCATCTCCTATGATATGCCTATTAAAAGGATAGATTCCGCTTGCACGGAACCCACTGATTGCATTGCCTGGTGTAGCTCCTTTTAAATACGCTCCCGTGAAAAGTTTTACAATATCGTACTGATTGATTATTCTGCCCGGGTGCTCTTTTTGGAAAGAATTGACTTCAATTTCAAAATATTTTTTTATTGGCCCGTAAACTGCGATGTCCAATGGTTGAAGTTTATGTGATGTATGGGGGGGAATAGACAGGAATATGATGTTGTTCTTCGCAGCCAAATCAAGCGCTTCATAGCTTTTGTGCGATTCATGGTTGTCTAATATTAACAATGCCTTATTGTTTTCGGTAGGACGCACTTTTTGTATGAAAAGTTGCAGCCAGTCTACAAACTTTTGGGCGTTAATCCAACCACTCTCAGTGGTGGTTGCTTCGGCACCAGGAGGAGCGCCGTCCAAAAGCCTTGGGTTGAGCCTCTTTCTTTTAAAAATAAAGAACGGCGGGAGAAACTGTCCTGTGACGCTGCAGCAGCAAATGACGGTAGTCAAAACTCCTCTTTCATTGCTGGATACTACTCCAACTTGTTTTTTTCCGTAGGTTGACAGGACTTTAGGTGGCTTAGTCGATGTAGTACGCAGCCCAGTCTCGTCCATATTGAAAGTCATGTCAGGCCCAATATTGTGTTTTTCAACAACTTCCTCTAACAATGAATAAAATCTGCTTACAGCCTCTCGATTAAACCCTTTGACTCGAGTTACAGACGTTGGTTCAGGTGATCGCAATGTCATGTTAGGATGGCGAAGTCTAAAATTCTTAAACCACCCTTTTCCAGCTATATTGCCAGAGAAAACCTTCGCTTTCCCTTTTTTTCTAGCGAACTCTCCAGCTATCTGCAAAAATTCTGTTCGTGTAAGGCCATAAAACAGAGAATCCATCTTTTGTACATAATTGACGAGCTCTTCTTCTTCTTCTTCCATTGAAAAAACCGTCTCAAAGCGGCCTAATTTTTTTTGTGAAGAACCGCTCTTCATATGTCTGTGTAGAGTAGCATAGGGAATACCATACATTTTACTTGCTTTTAATTTGGATGTTTTTTTTGCCTCTTCCATAGCTTTTTTTAATGTTTCTTCAGACCAGTTGGCCCGATCAGTCTTCCTCTTATACGTATACACCATCTGCAACTAAATATATCAATAAATTAACAGTAATACAAACAAAATTCGAAACACTATCACATTTAAAAAGATCTGTGACCACGGCGGGCAAAACGGATACTATCCGCTTTGCCCGGTTTCATTTTGCCCGCAGGGAATACATTTACCTATTATAGGTATAACTAGAAAAGATGACGCAACCAACAAAAGGAAAGTACGGTATTGACACGTCTAATATCAACAGACTTTAGTGAAAATATCGTAATTTAGTCATCCAAGAATGTAATAAAACAAACACGATGTACTTACAGCTGTTTTTTCTAATTTTTTCTTCAAAATTATAATTGATCGCACAGAATAGTCAGTTACGCTTCCAAGTGGTCGGCGGCACACTGTCGGATAGCACGTCTGTGGGACGCGTCGAGCAGTACTAGCGCTGTCTCTTTCTATCGATCAAGCAACGATTTGATGGCTTTATCCTTCTTGCCCGTCCGTCCCCTAGTATTGTAAAATTTCCTGTCTACGTTGGTTACAGTAAGTAGAGCGGTATAACGAATTTATGCGGGGTAAAAACAACCGGCTTACAAAATTAGACTAGATATACATATGTACTTAGGTGAAAAATAATATCAATTTAAAATCGGTGGGAAAAAACTAAAACACAAAACCAAAGAAACCGACTTCCGAAATTAACATGAAAAAATAACGTTTTTCGGAAGTCTGTTTCTTTGGTTTTGATTTTAGTTTTTTTGTAACAATGTTCTGACAAGAAAATAAATGATTGAAAATCAATGATGAGTTTGGACTTAGTGGTTTTTGGAATTCGGTGGCTAAGCCGCTCAAGATCGGTCGATATAGGTGCTACGCTTTCCGTGGGTCCATGGATGGGTATCTTTATATACCAAGACCCCTCCGTGCCTCGGAAAGCACGTTAAGCCTTTGGTCCTGGCTGTCATTTGTGGATCTTTGACAGTTCCGTGTGGTGCCGGACGTAATAGAATAGCACTCCCATCCCATTCCATTTCTTCCCGTGGGTGTCGTAGAAGGCCACTAAGGGACTTACTAGAGAATGGGCAGCAGCGTTCTCTATGCATTTAACCACCATACTGCGATCGCCAACCCGTCTGCCAAGCGTGGCGATTATGGCAAATCCCCCCTTTTGAAGAAACGCTTATGTCCAGCAGTGGACGTTTTTGGGCTGATATGATGACAGTCGTTACGGGCAATCAGAAGCCAGAAAATCTGACAAACCGTTTTACCAAGGGGAATCGTATTACACAGTAACTGGGTTGTGGAGGTGAGATAGGCTGTCGTTTCATGTAGAATACTGGTATTCCGCTGCGTTCGGTTAGACTAGAAGCTGACTCCAACGTAGTTGGAAAAAAGCTAGGCAGATAATGATGGTTGTTTTTTCTAGTAAGTGTCATAACAAGATATTTAAACAACAGTTTGTTGTTCAAGTCATTTCGTGCCACAACAAAAAGTGATTATAATGTGTCAAAAAATATCTATAGATCAACTTTTAATTGAATTCAATAACTTGAAAGTTCAGAGAAAAATAATGTTACCATAATAAAACTAATAGTGTTGGGGTAGTGAACGATTTTGCGTAAAGAACGAATGATAAAAATGGTTTAATTTAATATTAAACCGTGTCTGTCATTCGTTATAAAACTTTAAAAAATAATTTGCACGGTGTGGAATATAAGAATGATTAATTAATTATTTATTAATAAAAGTAACATCCTTTATTAAATGTCTTCTAATAGAAAGAAACTAAATAAATTACCTTACTACTGAAAAACAAAATATAGGTACCTACAACAAATTCTACAATTGTTAATAACATATCGTGATTTTAAGAAAAGTTATTAAACTAAAAATGAAAAAAAAAAATGCATGTCATGTAAGAACATTATTTCAAATTCATTCAATTTCGTTCATTCTTACACCACCTCACTATTTTTTTTTTATAAAATTTGGTAACCCATAAGCTGTCGAGTTACGGAATACAATTAAAAGTCGAACTATACAAACAAAGCACTAAACGCAAACACACACATTCATTTGTGGCTAATGTTTGTGAAATAACAATCATGGTGTTTTTGATCTACTTAGGTACATCTTCTTCTTTCTCCTGGCTATTTACCTAATTTATTTGGGGTCATCCCTCCTAGTACTTCTGCGCCACACCGTACGGTTGTGTTGTGGATTGTCTCTGTTGTTGTGATGCTCGCAATCATGTCATTTATTGCTATTCGTAGCCAAGTTATTGGTGGTCGTCCACGGCCTCTTTTTTTCCTTCTTCTATATTCAAGACTCTTTTAGTCATATCGTCACCATCTCGCCTAGTCACATGTCCGTACCAGCGCGGCAGCGCAAGCGGTTTTCTCTAAGTTTTTCGTTTATCTTAGTGACTTTAAAAGTACCACGTATGCACCTACCACGGTGTTTCTGATCTATAGTGGTGAAAGTATTATTACAATAGCCTCAGAACCTAATAATAATAGATAACTGGAATTTGATCAATAGCAGGCCAGAGGAATGAGTAACATGATTGTTGAACCACTTAGCCTAGTCGCGCTAGGTGTTGAAAAACATCGTACCTGCCTACCTACTAGCTATGCGTGGGAGGTAGGTAGATCGATCTACATACAAAGGAAACCTACTTAAACTCTGCTACGTTACTAATTGAAACTTCCGTGATATCTAGTCATGGTAGCTAGGAGCCACTAGGAGGTACTTGACTAGCTAGAACGATAGTTATGCAGAATCTAACTGTTTATATCCAGTAGGGACCGAATAAAAATGTCGACCTACTGATTTGACTCCGGAATCCTCTCATTCTAGCTAAGTAGGTACTTACTAGCCACCAATAGTTTAAGCGTTTGTTGCATCAAAAGGTACGATTAGTTGCCGTCAAAATTAATTTTACAGTAAAATTAACCATTACCATAGAATTGAACTGTCTACTATTGCACTATCATGTAAAATGTAATAAAAGTTAAAGTTAAAAGCGTGACCTGCACCCTAATTGCGTAATTCACGATTAATCATAATCGGTTTCATTTCGACAGTTCTCAATATTCATTGCGTTATTTTCGTTGTTGAGCAGACACATTTTACGAACATATGAAGCAATGGTTTCACAATCTGTTTCAAAACGAAGCGGATTATGATTAATCGTTAGTTACGCAATTAGGGTGCAGTTGTCCTATTTCCCCAAAATGTACCTACGTAGGTAATTTTTTTGACAAGGGCAATGCTTCAAGTTGTTATCATCACGCTTTTAAAATTATCCAAGTTCAAACGAATTTTTACCGACTGCAGAAGGTAAAGTGTTTATTTTCGGCGGGGTATACGCATGGTATATTTAAATTACAAATTATTCTGCAAAATATTTTAACTGAACAAAGTTTAATTAAAATAGCAATTTGCCCCACAATAGGGTATTTTACTCTATATGAGAAAAAGTCGAAAAATATATTATTGAGATAGCTTAGGCAAAATGCAGTCGGAATATGTTAGTTTTAGTTCATGGAACATGATAATAAATTTTAAAATACAATTTAAAGATTTCAGTCTTTTTTATCTGTTTTTGAACACCATGAAATAGACTGCATGTCAACTGAGCAACTTTGTACTTTTATTATTTTCGTAACCAAAGTAATTTTTATTCAAATAATATTTGGCATTCAGGAACAGCAAACCAACGAAAAGTCTTACCAACAGAGCAATATGGCGTCCACTGCGTCCAGCGTTTTCGTCAAATCACTTATTTCTAAAATTGCTGGTTAACCTGTAATTGGCGGCTGTGTAAGTCCAAGGCTATTAACGTAGTCGGTAGGTACATAGGTATGATATGTTATATTATACACAAGCTTTTGGTGTACCATAATAGAAAATATACACGGTGCAACTTACTCTTAAAATCTTATACCTATAGATACATTGATACACAACGCACAGCCCAGATCACTCTGATACACTACTTCCTCATAGAACGAAGGAGAACTACAGAAAAAACTAAAGAATTACTTTTGAAAATTTATCCCCTTAAGGAATTAAAAACGTGATTAAACTTTCTATTGAAGTTTTTCACGCACCGTCTCGCCAGAAGACTTGACGAGTTCCAGCCGCCAGAATGACCCGGTTTTCGAAAAGGCTTCAGTACCGTAGACCACATCCATATTGTTCGGCAAATTGTACAGAAGACTGAAGAGTACAACCAACCGCTGTGTGTGGCATTTGTGGACTTCGAGAAAGCCTTCGACTCCATCGAAATATGGGCCGATATATCGAGTTCTGGCCTCTCTGCAACGGTGTCGAATTGACTGGCGCTATATCGATGTGTTGACATGTTTGTATGACGCTGCTACGATGACAGTCCAGATCCAGCATAAGAAAAAAGCCCCATCCAAGTGCTCAAAGGGGTCAGGGGATATTATATCCCCGAAAGTTCACCAATGCGTTGGCGTACGTCTTTAAGACGTTGGACTGGACTGGACAGGGTATCAATATTAACGGCGAATAGATCTCACACCTTCGCTTTGCCGATGATGACGTCGTTATAATGGCAGAGACACTAGAAAAGTTAGACCAGATGCTGCACAGCCTAAACGGAGCCTCTCGGCGCGCTATGGACGGGGCTATGCTCAGAGTTTCTTTAAAGGAAGAATAAAATCAAGAATGAAATTATCCGGAAAAGAACCGGAGCCACCGACATAGCTTGTAGAGTCAGTAAGTAAATATTGTGCGGGTTGTTCGAAAGAGATACCGCGGCCGCTGGCACACAGACAACTGAGGGAACACGGGTGGGTTTTAGTCAGTTAAAGTCTGACACGCCCTCCTGCTCCATCTAGAGCGGGAGAAGTCATTTGATGATTTCCCAACCAGGAAAAAAAATAGTGATATGAATATGGAAGGATTTCTATAAAATCATCACCTGAAGAGGTTCAGCTTAGGAAGTTGTTGGTTTTTCAAGTTTGGACCGGTTAAGTACTGAGATTTCTGTCTATTAGTGAAAGTAAGCTGCATTATATTTTTTTGATAACTCATCCGCAAAGGCTTCTGATAAGATGCCGATGAGAACACGGAGTCCTGTACGGTTTATAGAATTAACCTTGAACATCATCTTTCAGTCAACGTGAAATGTCTCAATACAAAATGAATCAAAAGTGAAAAATGAATTCATTAGTAAGCCGATCCAACGATGTGGGCAATTTGTTGGCATTTTGTGTTGTTTTTCGTTCTGTAAACCGTTTAATAGTAAGGAGGATCTTGTTTTTACCTTTGTATGGTTGTACCTACCCAGAAATATCTTTAAAAAACCATAGGCTGTCATGGGGCCTGCCGACAGAAGTGAAAACTTAAACTTTGGAAAAAAATTACGCGCCACATTAGCATGCTAGTGAAGCGAACTAAGCGAACTAAGTTTTTCCTTTACCAAAAGTCGCTAAACTTTCACTTAAAATAAATTAATAGTTTATAAAAACACTAGAAAAACGCGCTTTTATAAATGCACGTAAAAATAAAAAATAAAATTTTGGATCGTTCAAGTTGCCTCTATTTCTGAGTTGAAGTGTAAACTATGTGCTTTTAATTATAGTATTTGATTGTAAAAGCGTGGGGTGCTGGAACAGGAAAGACTTTTTGTATAACTTGCTGAGAAATCAAGTTAAGCGATGTTACGGGAAGCAGGTTACACAGATTGGCGCTCTAACTGGAGTTGCAGCACGAGTAGTAGGTGGCTCTACATTAAACAGTCTGTTCAAAGTATCAGTTTGTCGAACTCAGACAAAACATGCGCCAGCAGCGAGGAGAGACGACATTTACCGACATTTTTAACGCCTCTTCTTTCAGGAAATTAAGTACACAAGGGTAATGCGTCAACAGTGGCAAAATGTAGAGTTCTTGTTCGTGGACGAGATATCTTTGGTTCCCTTTGGTAACCCTTTGGCGGGCATAAACGTTATGCTCTTGTGCGACCTCATGCAACTTCCGCCAGGAAGTTAGTATTAGTATTTGTTAACAAGAAAGTCTTTCCTGTTCCTGCGCCCCACGCTTTTACAATCAAATATTACAATTAAAAGCAAATAGTTTACACTTCAGCCCAGAAATAGAGACAACTTGAACGATCCATAATATTTTTTTTGTTTTACATGCAGTCTTTGATAACGAAATATTTTTAACATTTATACATTTATTTTAAATAAACGAATGAGCCCGCATCTTCTCCGTCTCAGCCAGTGCGTCTGTATTGCATGGTGTTTTATCTGTCAGCTTAGAACAATCTAGCTCTTCAATCTGGAGACTACTAAGTGATTTTACTCTACATAGGGCCACATACGCCTGTTCAGCCGCAAAAGTACGGGGCCCTAAGTACACCACTGCGTGGTCTACCGTACAGCCTTGCATCTTGTGCACGATAGAAGCCCAACTTAAAAGCACCTATGTCAATATTTACACTATGCAATATATAATAGGTTTGTTATAACATTGAAACCTGATCGTGTTTAAAGTTCATTACGTGGCCTTTCTCACTAGTGCAAACACGACTATGATACGATATTCCATCATGGAATGCCAGTGCCTATCTTTCGGCTTCATCATCAGACCTTGAAACCTAATCGTAGTCAAAGTTCATTACAAGACTTTTCTAAAAAATCCAAAACAGCTATGATACGCTTTTCCATCATGAAGTTCCAGTTCATATCTTCCGGCTCCATCATCAGATCAGTATGACAGTACCATATTATTGTATTGTCATCAGAACTACAAACAGCTGCCAATTTTCAATACGCTACGACCCTTGGAAGATGGTTAAATTAGTTAACTTAGATTCCATTACATAGTTAGTTACATACAGGTCGACCTAATAAAAGCGTGTTTAAAACGAATTATTTAAGTAGGTAACTAGCAGTTTTTTTTTTCAACCGTTATATTTAGGCAGTTCGTCACTTGTTTACGTAACACATTTACGTGGGCCGTGGGCTTAATCTCGATTTAAAAATACATGCACTTAGGAAACCGGGATCCCCCCAGACCATAAATGTCCACAGCACCTGTGACTGCAGCAAAAAGGTCGCTTGTATCGATAAGGATGGTAGTCCATAATGAATATAATGATGCAAGCGACCTTTGACTTAGTAAATAATTTCTATCAACAATAGGGTGCGGACGCTTAGCACAGTGTTGATGCATGTAGGTAGGTACTAATTAAAACTAGAAAATTTGGATTATGGACACTTTTGTAACGAATCAGGGTGTGAGAAAACACAAGCTCCAAAGTTACAAAATAGTTAATCAATAAATAATACTATGATAATATCCATAGTCATATTCCTTTGTATTAGGATTGTCTATTTTCAAGTGAAACAGTCTTGACCCACCTTATTATGATTTAGATAGTTTAAAAACTCGTTGACAGAATCTCATTTTTGCGTTCCATGAAATAACCAGTTTGACAACAGTATATAATACTCGGGGCTGAGATTTGCATTCTACGAGTACCGTCCATTATGTTTGTTACACGAAATCTTTTCTACTAGCACGATGACATCATCGAGCTTGGACGGACATAGATTATGTAAACGTAATATACCTACCTACAGTTTATTTAGAAGCAGGTTTAAAATTGTGCAGACCTGTCAAATACCGATCAACATGAATGGGCTACTTATAGGCATTGGAGTAGCTATTCAGTATCCATGCCTACTAACTGCACTGGGCCGCAAGTCTGCTATTACAATAGTGTCAGAATGGTCTATCATTGATTTCATAATTGTTGATTTTGACAAGTTTGGCAATCTACTAATATAATGGTGTCATTATGACTTTCCAATGGTCAGCCACTGACACTCCATTGAAAGAAATGGCATTTATTGGTAATCTTATACATAATGACAAATGAATGACTAACTTAGGAGGTAATCTGGTAAAATTTAACACTAATAAACTAGTAAATAATAAGTAAAAATGTATATAAATTAAATCGGGCATGAATAAATTTTCAAATTTAATAGTGTTACGAGACCATTGACCGACCAATGATCGACCATTATGAATTTAGCAGATTACGAACTTTTAGCAAAATGACAATGGGCTCGTGTTGGAATGACGAATTTATAAAAATAGCAGACTTGGGCCCCTGGTCTACAAAATGTAACATTTAAATGCTATATTTTATGCTAACTTGGGGTCAGTGAATTAAGTTAGCTCTTGTTTTAAAAATATTGCTATTTTGCCTAACTATTTTAGAGTAAAATTTCAAATAAAAAATCACTTATTCGGGTATAGTGCATCTAATGGGTTTTTCTATCCGGAATTTCTCAGTAGCAGGTCGGAATCTGGATTTGTTCCCCGATGATGGCAATAGGCTCGCCCCCTATTATATGGGACTTAAACATATCTGGAAAATGTGGGTGTACTAGGCATAGGTGCCTCTCTACCTAACCCTTCCGGAAATACATGCGTGAAGTTATGGTATTATGTTAATAAAAAATGATTTAAGTATTTAATACTTTACATTTTACATGAAATTTAGAAAATTGTCTGCACTATTTACATCAACATAATCAAAATTGTGGTCGTTACTCCAAATATTTGCCATAAATGATAAAACTTCGCATATTAGCAAGTAAACAAGACACAAACAGCATCAAACGAAAGCGTAATTACATAATAAACTTAAAAAAAACAACCGCCTTCCAAGAAAACACTACAAAGTAAAAAATATATTTAATTTCGGAAGTCCGTGACTTTGGAATTGTATTTTTTTTTTTCATTTTTTGTCACAGCCTTCCGAAATTAAAGTTATTTTTCACTTTGTAGTGTTTTTTTGAATGGCGGTTGTTTTTTTTAGTAAGTTTTTTATTTTTAACTTTTAAGTTATAGTACCTACCCCACACAATTCGAAAATTCATCATCCTCGGAGTCAAAACAATGCACATTTATGCGATAGCAGCAATCGTGGTGTGTCTGCTGTCATTTTTTGAAGAGTTCCGTTGCCTATCTCCGAAACGCATCATCAGATCTTTTATGGGACCATTTCGAAATAAACCCCTTCCGAACAAAAAAAGAATTTTGCAAATCTGTCTATATATGACGGAGTTAAGCTCGAACATACATACTATATGTGGAGGCTTGTTATTAGCAATTTTTTCTATTACTTTCTTTACATCATTTGTTTATTAGTCTGTAAGCCTTCTTAAAAATAAAATATATAAAATAATAAAAATATAAATATAAATATGTCGATTGATAACCTCCTTTTTTTTGAAGTCGGTTAAAATTTATCTGGATGACTGAGCTTTGCTCGGTTGTTTTTTTGGTTTGATGGTTTCTAAAAATTAAACCTAGGTAGCTAAATCGATTTATCGCCCCCGAAGCCCCTGCATACTAAATTTCATGAAAATCGTTGGAGCTGTTTTCGAGATTCAGATGATATTATACAAGAATTGCTCGTTTAAAGGTATAAGATTTTGAAATCTCATTATAAAATATATACCTGTATCCGCTATATATTATCTTAAATATGGCAGAAATGGATAATAAGAGCTAACAATCATAATTATAATGTTTAGATTCAGGGGATCAAATACTACGGATACCTATAGCGCAATTTGAAGTAAAAGGCAATTTTGATGTAAACCAGACCAGTGCTATTAAGAAAGAAAGTCTGTCCGTGTGTTAACCGTTTTATGCCTAAACAGCTGAATGGATTTGGTTGTAATTTGGTTCACGGCTAAACCACAGCCTGGATTAGGACTATAGGTAGGTTACTTTTATCCTAGTTGTTCGATCCAGTGGGATAATTTCCAACTTTCGCGAGAAGCGGCGGGCAAAATCAAATAGTTCGTGATTCAACTTTATTCAAAGAAAACAGTTCAAAATAACAAAATTACTTATAAGTACCTATTAAAGGTAATAAAGAAAACATGTAGGCAGCATAATTATCTTTCCTCAAGCAAAAGAGGTTAAAAACAACAACAGATAAGATTCCGCGAAACCCGACGCCGACGCTGATGCGGTCATTCTTAATCTTTGACCCTTTAGCATCTCGTAAGCGCGGCGGTGTTCGAGTGTCGAGTCGAGGCTCATTCGCCACATACGAGTCGTGGTGATCAGTCATTTAGTATAGTTATTTATTTGTCATGAATATTTTAATCGTTTTAGCCGGTTTTCTGGCTATTGCGGGCGCCGTTGGCCCTTCAACCAGCAAAGTCGTCTGCTACTACAACAGCAAGAGCTATGTCAGGGAATGTAAGTATATCTACTTTTGCTGAGCGATTTTTAATGTACATTATTGGCGAATTTTCATTTTGTTCGTTTGACGGTTTCGCAACTCTTCAAAGATTTTTTATAGAAATTATGTTACGTATAATTTAGTTTAAGAGAGATATATAAAGGTATGATTTTATTTCTGACTACGCTAATTTAATTATTTTTTTGGCACCAACTTATCTAAGTATACATATTAACAGAATTACACTTTGTGGACGCTCTATAGAATTCACTATACCTACCTACTTTTTTATAATTTAATTATCAGTCTTAATTTAAGTTGCGTCAAACTAGTTTATTTTAATTATTTTCTACGTATCCATCATATTCGTGCCTGTTTTTGATGATGGTAATAATTTTAACAATGACTTTAACACTATGTTACATCCACTGTATACTAAATTCGTCGACCGATTCTAGTCCCGAACTTGAAAGGAAATACCTACAAGCTAACTAGGGTTTATTTCTATATAGTGAAAGGTTATCTACAAACAGAAAATAACAAGTAAAAGCGTAACAGCACAGAAGTGACTGTAGTTAGAGTTATATAAGCTCGATAAGAATAATAACATTGTTAACTGAGCTACATTTCACTCTCATATCACACAATTTACATAACATGTATAAATCCCAATTACTTGAATCTTTTATCGTGATTCTGCTGCTTCTGAAACGATGGCGGATGCAATTAAGTTATTTAAAGGCTGATTCACAGCTTGCAAGAACACTGTAATTTTATCTGTAATTTTATTGGTGTGTGGGTGGTAGAAGGAACAATAAGATTATGAAATCTAGCTGCGCCCGCGATCTCAGTAGGGATTCAAAATATTAGGAATATAGGAAAAAAATATTTAGATAGTTTTTCTTGCATGACGATCTTACGTAATAAAATTATTAGGAACTATGGTTACATAGATAGTTATATAATGTGTTTATACATTGTAGATAAAAAGCTATCAGTTTTTTTGTTAGAAAATTCAAATTTATTTTGTTCAAAGGAAAAGTCTTGTGCATATATATTCATTTGGTTCTTTAAAGCAATTTTGAGAGTCGCATAAAAACGTTGTCACCACGAATGAGGTCATAATTGAGATGACCAATTCGATGCAATGAACAAGTCTCAAAGACCCTGACCTTCCTCCAACAGGTTTTGAGGAAGATAAATAGTTTAAAATTATACAGACAAATGTTAAACTGTCTTGTCTCAAAACAAGAGGTATTTCTGTGCGATACTATTTAAAAAAAAAATCCCAGTAACTGGGTTGTGGTCAGATAGGCAGTCGCTCCATGTAAAACACTAAAATTCAGCTGCGTCTGGTTCGACTGGAAGCCAACCCTAACAATCGGGAGCAGATGATGATGTAGATCTTCATATAGTAGAGGGCAGCTAGGATATTTCAAGTTAGGCAGCGAAACTCACTAAGATGGATATTTAGATACCTATTTAAATAACAATCTTATTTTATGTATTTCTGGGAAAAATACCTAACGACGTGATTGTGTAAACAAGCCGTTTTGTTATCAACCTATAACCTCAACGATAAGGATTAATAACTTAATAAGTAGGTATACTTATAGGTACTTATTTCTACTTATTCTAATGTGTTTAAATAGTTAACTAGCTGCGCTCCACCGTTTCTATCTCGATTCCGTAGGATATCAGGATAAAAATCCTTTATCCTAATACAGGTCATGTTCTATCCATGTGCATAATTTCATACAAATCAGCCGATAAAGCGTGGAACCGTAACAAACATACATGCAAAAAATCAAGTCTTTTCTCTTTATAATATTAAAGTATACATATATACCTACTTAAATATACCCAAACAGGATAAAAATTTAACCAGTGCTAAAACTGTAACCATCTGTTAATAAACAAAAAATTGGCTGTTCCATACATTTTGACCGCGTAGGTATTGCACTTCTCTATGAAAGAGCCAATTTTTTTAAAATAACCTATGAAAAATGTCTACGCTAGAGGGTCTACAATCATATGCTGAATTTCTCGTTACAGTTTGCGAACTGGTAAATTTTTTATCCTGCACTTCAATTTTAGCCGGTTGAAAAATAATAATTAGTGGTTGTAGTTACTAGATAAAGCTGCTGTAAGCTAGCTTGAGATTAAATTTAATTAAAAAGGAAACTAAAGCAGATACAAGATCTTTCTTTTTAAACGGCTTCAAAAAGGAGAGGTTTTCAATTCGTTTGTATGGTATTTTATTGTTTGTTGCTCGATATCTCCGTCAGTCGTGGATGGACTTTTTAATGGATAGAGTATGCTTCTATATAAATATTATTAACTTTGCGTTAGCCTCTGTATTACGTTTTTAATACACTTTTATATATCTTGATGACATTCTCCTGCTTCCTGTCATTGTTGTTTACATAGCAAGAAGTGGTGTGGGGTAGGTGCAATAACGTAAAAGTGAAAAATAATAACCTTTTCTCGAAAAAAATACTACAAAGTGAAAAATAACTTTAATTTCGAAAGTTGGTGAGAAAAATCTAAAATACGTAAACAAGTACACCGACTTCCGAAATTACCGAAATTAAAATTATTGGTTGCTTTTTTTTGGAAAAGTTTTTTTAGCTTACAAAATCAAAGTGGCTACTGAAAACTCCATTAATGCGTAGCATCTTTCTTTACATAATACAGCTAGTCCCAATGTATGATTGTAACATATATTTTGTGAAACTTTAATCGATAACATTTTCAGTTTTCAAAATCGAGTAGGTACGATTTATCTTTCTAGCAGTTCCCATTATAATTATAGTAATTCCTGTTAAAAAGGGATGGATTTTAAGTAGGTTGGTGGTACAGTCAGCAACAAAAGTCGATTCATTATTTAGTTCATAACAATATATTTAATCAAATAATAATGTTGACTTATGCTAGTTAGCAGACAGGTAGGTGGTGCACCCAGCACCCTTACTAAGTTGTATTATAACTTGTATTAAGGGCAGTGGTATATACAGCCCATACATATTTTAATTTCACAAAACAATTGCAGGCAAAACAAGTGTTTAAAAAAATAATAATGTTAGCATACCCTTATTTGCGGAATTCGAAATAAAAAATGATTATTTATTTATTTGACATTTGGATAATTCGTATGTATGTGTGTGTATGTTAGGGTGAGTGTGTGAGTGTGGGGATGTGTCTGTGAGTGTGTGTAATGGTCAAGTCTTTAGGGTGGGTTTATAATCAGAGAAAAGCAGGTATATATCTCCTAATTCAGCATTGTGGTCTTAGGAGTACCACCCTAGACGGAAACACAATAACTATGATATAATTGTCTAGCAGAGGGCAAGGTAGACCCTTTTGACAATCTGTGCTTCTGCCACATGACGAAGTCTTAAAGACGAATATTAGTTAATGAGCTAAATATTGTATTAAAATCGGAACAGAAGTAAAATTAAAAGAATATTAACTAATTAGTACATAAAAAAACTGGACTGGACAGGGTATCAACGTGAACGGCGAGTACATCTCACACCTTTGCTTTGCCGACGACATCGTCATAATGGCAGAGACGCTGGAACAGTTAGAACAGATGCTGCATAGCCTAAATGGAGCCTGTCGGTGAGTTGGCCTCGGCATGAATTTGGACAAGACGAAAGTCATGTACAATTCGCACGTCTTGCTGAATCCAATCCGCATCGAAGGGTCTCGCTTCTCGAAGTTGTGAAGGAATATGTCTACCTAGGGCAAGTCATCCACCTTGGTAGACACAACTTTGAGAAAGAAGCCGACAGGAGGATCCAGTTGGGTTGGGCAGCGTTTGGAAAACTTCGTCAAGTCTTCTCGTCGCCAATACCGCATGTTTGAAGACTAAGGTCTTCAACCAGTGCGTCCTGCCCGTGATGACGTATCGTGCCGAGACGTGGACACTGACAGTTGCGATGGTCCACAAATTTAAAGTCACTCAGCGCGCTATGGAGCGGGCTATGCTTGGGGTTTCTTTGAAGGATAAAATCAGAAACGAAGTTATCCGGAAAACAACTGGAGTTACCGACATAGCTTGTAGAGTAAGTAGGTTGAAGTTGCAGTGGGCTGGCCATGTTTGTCGAAGGACCGATGACCGATGATCGATGGAGCAGACGAGTCCTGGAGTGGAGACCGCGTATCGGCAAGCGTAGTGTGGAACGCTCTCCAGGTGGTGGACCGACGACCTTAAAAAGGGGGCTGGGACAGATTGGATGCGGAAGGCGGAGGACAGGATGTTGTGGCGCAGCACAGGGCTCTCCCCTATGTCTAGCAGTGGACTGCGATAGGCTGAGTTGACATAAAAGAAATGCTGAAACACAATTTATCGCACAGTTTTGTGATAATTTAGATGTAGCAGTTTGCAGTGTTACTCGTCTTTAGTCGCTGGCCATACCTATATTGTATCTTAAACAATGCAACGTATTCATTTAGAATTATAAGTTCAATTCCTTGCCTTCATCTGTATTCAAGACATACATACGATCCTCCAGTGATGACGAAGCTATTAATATGGATGCTCTTGTTCAGGTGTATAAATAGAACAAACAAGCATTATGTACTAATATGCCTACTTACTGGTTAAGGCCGGATGGCCTGGCTCTGATTCATGGATATGAATATGAGCTTTAATTAAGTCTTTGTTATTTTTTATTACTGACAGTTGCAACTCGAAAATTGTAACGAAATTGATATAGCGCCATTTAAGATTATAAGGAACTAGTTAGGTACACACGGCTACACAACAAACCATACATTTCCAGTGTAAGTTGATCTCGCATTGTATAGGATTTCCCTACAGTGCGAGATCAGCGTGAACTGGAAAATATAGCTTGATGTGTAGGCGTGTGTACCTAGTACCTACATAAATAAATATTTCAATAATGTTTAGCAATGGTTACCGAGAAACACGTAAACAAGGTTTTGCCTGGCAGAAATGGCTCGTTTTACATCGCTTTTAGGTATAAAATTTAGGACAATGTTAATTGAAAAAACCCGTAAACAATACAATACAGATTGATACAAAATATTATTCTGAAAAACATATGACCCCTTAATAAAATTGGTTACATTTCCAACCAAACTTAGTTATGTATAAAATAAGGATCGCAGACAATAGTCCTCGGCGAAAAAGGGTTAGAGCATTAGACGTGTTAAAAATCAGGGTTTAGAGTTGGTTTTGTACAAAAAGAGGAAAAGGAAAATGCAAATAAATGCTACGCAGTCGCAATAAATATTGGGTTAAAAGTGATAGTTTATACTTTTCTGCGGGTTTTTTGGCAATAAAAACACCCGCATAGGGACCTACGTCATTTTTACTTTGAACAAATGTATAGAAAATGCAAATGTGTATATTGATGACATTACAATATATTTGTTTTTGTGTTAATTTTCGTTGTTCATTGTTCGGGTGATCGGGTGCAATGTTGTACGTTCTCTTCATTCGTACAAGTAGATGTGGGTTGTTTCGAACAATGCATTAGAAATACAGAGGGTTTGCTTATAATAAGATTTTCCTGGTACCTATATTTGTCTCGAGATATTCACGGAAATATCAGTGATTTTGGTAAACATGTTCACATTAATACCTAAGAACATTGATCTAAGTTTGCCTTATCAATTTGATATTTTCATTGGTCCGAGGTCCATTTTTTTAAATGCTGAAAGGCACATAAAATGGTTGAGATTAAAAATACAAATCTAGTAAAAAAAAATCTAAATATAATGGACCCACCGAGACCACTTATACAATATATAGGTACTTAATTTAGTAAGGAATCTTGTCGATACATTTGATATTATTGTTTTCCTGTTGAAGTTGCTTTAGCAGGCAATTTGATGTAACACCTTACATTCGCTATAAATTATATTTCGTACTAAATTCTTAGAATATTAGTTAGCTATTATAACGAGAAAATGTATTACGTAGTTTGGTTGTGCAAAATGGTTTACATATTATGAAAATAACATCCAGATCATATTGCAATTGGTCATACGTTAGTAAGTACCTGTGTGGGTTTCTTCTAATATAAAAAAAAATAAATCTTAAATCTTACTCAGGTAGGTACCTTTTGCTGGTAAACAATTTGTGGTCTAATTAGCCAATGTGTGATGAAATATTATAGAACAAAGGTTGTACCTAGACAATTAAGTGAATTCTTACCGATATACAGGGTATGTTTTTATCCAGTGCGCAAACTGTAACCATGAATTCAGCATATCATTCTAGACCCGATATTTTTTTTTGCATTACCGACGAAAAATTTCTGCGCTGGGGGGTCTAAAATGATATGCTGAATTCATGGTTACAGTTTGCGCACTGGATAAAAACGAATCCTGTATACAACTTTTTGCAGCTGATTGTACCTCTTGTATCCACCTCTTGTATCCAATAGATGGTACCTCCACGTAAAAAAAATATCATCTTTACACTTCTTTCATCTTTACGCTTACTGTAGTGAAAAAGTAAAAATAATAACTCCTAACAAAGTTGTATTTTTTTAAAATTAAGTACCTAATTGTCGAAGAGCACGAATTTGTTTTGTTGAAGTTGAAGTTGAAAAAGTAGGATACCTTCTTGTTCAGTAACAGGTGCATTTTTCATTTTAATTTCAATTAACTTGCAAATTGCATACAAAGCCTAAAGCGAGGATCACTAGATAACATTTTTGCTTTCTACGTAATATTAAAATTAAGCTTTGTATTGTGACCTTAGAATAACTTGAATGTTTGTAGGTATCTATAGTCAACCACAGAATTGTTTTACCACCCTCGGTTTGAATGTCATTTCCATTAGACAGTTATAAATAGTTTAAACGTTTGTGAAGTTTTTATACCTTCTGGGGATTGTAGTCAAAAGTGATAAGGCAATTACGTGGTCGACTATATCTACACAACAGAAGAAGGCCGAGCAAACAAGGCCTTTTCTAAGAAAATAGTTTTTTTTTGTGTTTATGTTACCTTGATTTAGTTAGGTATAAACCAAAACAGTCATTTATATTCGATTTAACCTTCGATTTACTGATTTTGATTGTAATTATATACTGAGGAATAACGAATGATTTAGTAGCTGCCAAGCAACTAACAAATGTTTTTGACCCCAAGATGAATTAGACCTTGACAAGAATATCTGTGTATATCTTACTTAGATACAAGACATAGTTTGTTTTCGAAATGATAACTTTTGAGTAAAGGCTGCGTTCAGTGAAACTTTTGAAAAACGTGCGTAGGTAGTTAAGTATTGAGTGACTGAGGAAGATAACAGCCAATAAAGACAATCACTTACACGCAACACACTGTGCGACCCGAGTATCAATCGTGTCAACAAGAGGGCACACGATAACGCCCTCGACAAACATTGTTATTCTAGAAATACTCGGAATCGATAGACAAACATCTGATTTAACTTGTGAGATAATAGACACAAAACTGACCAATGTATACCTACTTAATAATGCACGCTAGTTTCCTTATTTTTTTGTGTTGTTTCAGCCTGTCTCATGACCTTGTGACGTGCGCTGCAAATAAAAAGAGTTATAGTAGGCACTGATCAATTTATCATTTGTGCCTTGCTTTGTTACCTTGTTGGCTATGACTACAGAGACGGTCTGAATCTTTTTGTGACATATTTAAGTAGGCAGGTAGCAAATCACTGAATCGCAAACAGGTCGCGTCGTAGGAATGGACCTCTTTTCTTTTTTCGTCATTTTGAGTTCGAAGGAGGTTTAAGCAGCAGATGCCACAATCATACTTCATTCCATTCACTTTTAGCTTTTGATTTGAATAAGTATTTACCCCCAGGATGTATAAATCAGATTCCAGTTATAGCTCGGTTTTAAATTAAAAGGTAATAAAACATTTAAATTCGCACTCAGACTAAAACCTATCTGGCTGATAAAAGCATTTAAAAGGAAAATATGATATTTTTCAGAGATATTTCTGCATCTTTCAACAATATTTTAATGGGATTTATCACTCCTGACGATTACTTTTAAATGGAAAAAAAATAGAATCCAGACAGGATTGACTCAATAAATGTAACATCTGAATTACAAGCATTCTTATTTCACTGTTCCAATGAGCAGGAGAGAACAAAAGAAATCGACTTCGACATGAAATTCCATATTTCTCTTTTAATTCCCAGAATTACCGACGCTAACGTTTTTTACTCACGTAATTTGCGTTCATTTTGTTGTTTGTATTACCCCATGAAGCTTTTGTTTATATCCCGGAAACCGTCATCAATAATTATTAACCTTACTATGAAAACTCCGGCACGATTTAATGGTCGTAACTTGCCTCTGCTTTATCTAATTTATGAAGACTTTCGGGTAAACAAAAGGCGAAATATCATTGTTTGTTGAGGTCGCCGAGTCGATGTCCTCACGTTTACTTAAACATGAATTAGTGATTACCGGAATTGGTGTGACACGAGCCCAGTTGCTAACAGACACAATATTGACTTGTTCTCTATATGCGTATCTATTGACCTCTATCATGTCCATAACTGGGAATTACCCGGATTAGCGACACAAACAATTTATCAATTGCTTGTCCGACTGGTGACCTTTGCCTTATAGAACTGAGTTTAAAGATTAGCCCTCTTATAAATAAGAGGGCTAATCTTTAAGTAAAGAGACGTTTAAACGTCAAAAATGTATCGTTAAACAGAAGCTAATGATTGCCTAACTTAAAGCAACGTTTATAAATAAGGGGGTTAGTCAAGAAGACTCTTTTCTAACCAGTTTTTTTTGTGCCACATCTATGGCGGAGTGCATACTGAATGCAAAACTATGTATTTGTATATCTACAAAACTGTTTCATACTAATCAATTATGATAAAGTGCTGAAACGTCCTGTTTTGTCAGAAGTCAAATGCTGTAAATTAATGTTGCATAAATAAGTAGAAATTCTAAGAAACTAGCTTTGTTGATCTTCAGCCTTGCTATATTTACTTGGCAACCCTGTAAGATGTAGGTAGGCATTACTCATCCCACGCTAACGAGATGTTAGGTAATTGAGCGCAATCGGTACGTACAGTCAGCCTCAAAAATATATAGTATACATCGACTTTGTTCTCATTTTCTTACTAAGATACCATATTTCTTAAGCTTTTCCTTGTACTTTGTTGATAACCCTCATGATTGGTGTGTTGTTGACGTCATTTCGCTATATACGAGTATGTGCCAGACGCTAAGTGGTTAATGTTACGGAAACAATGGAATTGAGTGTTCTTAGTTATACTAGAGATATGGCCATCTAAGACTTGAGGCCCACCTGCGGTTTAGCGTGCCTTTATTTACATTAGTCGTATGTAGAACAAAGCTCTGAAAGGTGATGTAATTGAGTAGATATCGAATATTGTAACCTTCATAGCTTATACATTATTTTATTTCCGTTTTACCTCAATTTGGCGCGTTTTATTTACACGAACGCTTAATATTATTTATGTTCCAACCAAAAACACCTGATTAACAATAACTCATTGTGACTTCCTGGTCAAATAATTATAATTTATGTACTGAGAAAATAATTGTAAATCGTATCATTTGTACACGCAATGTTAACGAAATATTAAACAAAGAACATTTTTTCAAGCCAACTGGTTAAATGTTTAAAAGGATTATTCAATTTATCGTTGACAGTAAAAAGTAAACTCAAATACCAATTCAGGAGTGACCCTGAGTCAATTGAGTGCTCTCGTAATAGTAGATAATAGCCGATACGTCGCGTTGATAATAGATTAATAGCTCCTTGTTTACAGTATAAAGTCCATAGTGTTGTAACAGTCACACATAGAGCTTCGTAGAAGAGTTGCGAAACTGCCGTCTGAATGATTGTCACATCGACAGATATACTACCCGGGTCTTCAGACTCAGATACCTCTCAACACCCGCTAATGAGACACAATTGATTTTCTGTTGTATCGGGCCGTGCCACGGCCCGGCCGGGACTTTAGAGGTCATTCCGAGTCGTTAGAAAAGTCAATTTCAAGACTACCCCCAAGGCAGGATACACAATTATAGTAACAAATGCAAATTATCTTTTAGTGCGGACAGATATTTTGTTGACCTTTGTACAATGTTGCGAAAGGTTTTATTTATTAAATTGAGAATAAAGTCATTGCACACAGGATACACTCAATTATCTTGTTTTGAGAAGGAGGAATGAAAAAAAAATTGGGGTATATATTAGATTCTCTTCGTGAGATACATTGTCAACATGTTAATTCAGTCGAGGGATGCATTTATCCAGCTCAAGCGCGTATGCTGCCTTTGGACCTGGACCCGGCTCTGTCCTTCTGCACCCACCTGGTGTATGGATACGCTGGCGTCCAACCCGATACCTACAAGATGGTGCCGCTGAACGAAAACCTGGATGTAGACCGCTCCCACGCCAACTACCGCGCCATCACTAACTTCAAGACCAAGTACCCTGGCCTGAAGGTCCTGCTGTCCGTCGGAGGAGACGTCGACACTGAAGATGCAAATAAGTACAATCTCCTGGTAAGTACAGCTGTTCCGTAAAAAACTGATAAACATATGCCAGAAAGCAGACCGCGCGCAAGCTAACCAATGTCCATTGTGGTCTAATATCTAATAACATTATAATTGCTTGAACGAACTATGGTCTCACTTTATGGACACATAACTCATACACTAAATCTGATTATAATTACGAGCACAACCAGATAATATTTAATTTTTTTTTGGATCCATCCGTAGCCATCTTAAAATCGGCCAGCGAATAAAAATGTTGGGCAATTCGCTAAACCACTATTCAGTCAAGGAAAAGATTAACAAACTGATTAGTTTCATGGTTGTGTAAAATGTATTGTTGAACAATAATATATTTGCTGTCAAAGTACACACATGATTGAGTTTTGTTGGAGACAGCGTCAGATTATGCAAATTAACATTACAAATTAGATGAGTCTGTACTCTGAAATTGTCGTAGGTATAATAGCGGAATAGGAATGAATTTGAATTAATATTCAAGCAGAAATCAATTTTATAATAGAAATAATATTATGTCCATACGTGGTTACCGAACAAATGATTCATTGATACCTATACATCTGAACCTTTTCCTCATCCGTAGGTAAGGTCAACATCAATGCCGTTTCAATGATTGTTAACTATTGTAAGAAAACCGTTATTATAGGTCACCGCTGGGGCACTGGCAACCGCTTTTGTTTAATAAATTAGCAAGATAAAGAATATTAATTTCTTCTTCATAGTTGGAGTCCCCGCAAGCCCGTACGGCGTTCGTCAATTCTGGAATTTTGTTGGCTGACCAGCACGGTTTCGACGGCATTGACCTCGCCTGGCAGTTCGCCAAGTACAAGCCCAAGAAGATCCGCTCCACCTGGGGTAAGAACCTTAAACGTTCAATGTTTAGTACACACAGACATTGACATCGCTTGTGACAAATCGGCGGTTAAAATCTGTGTGCGAATGTGAGATTTTGAAATCGCAAGTGAGTCGCTGGCGACTACAGTACTATCACAGTTATTTTACCTCTGCAAGCAGCATACCAACAGCAACCTTATGTTAACGAGTATAAAGATCACTGTGATTTAGACAAACTTGACAGTGGCAGTCACCTGACAGCAACCTTTTAAATCGAGAGTAGAGACCACTGTGGTTTCGACAGTGGTGCAATATCAGAAGCACGTACTTAAAATAACAAAGCCGCTGCGTGTGTACTCATTACATTATATAAATGTGTTCTTTATTGGCTTGAACCGTGAATTAGTAAAGTTTTGTGCCTGCACCACTTTATTATACATTAAGTGCATCTGTATCAATAATGCTTAAAATTATTTACGTATTTGACTATCAGTAGGTAATGCTTATTTACAATGGAAAATTATGCAACTATTTACTACATTAAATAACTAATTACTTATACCAACATATATATGCGTGTGTTGGTTCATTCGGTTCCCTAAAAAATGGTTGAGCTGGATGGTGCTGATCCACGGGTCAAGTTCGTGAACGGGCGCTGTCGGTTGAGACTGGTCATTTCCTAACTTCCAGGGCTTATTTTTATCTTGTATTTAGAATTGTTTATAATTATTTTTTTTACATTGTTCTCACATACAGAAGCAACAAGAATAATGTTTCCAACATTTTTTAATATTCAACTTGATTTTAAGAGAGTGTCCGTGGAGTTTCTTGCCCGTTCTTCTACATAGAGATCTACGTTTTGGGATGGGTAACTAGCTTCAACTTTCCAATTGATCGACTTTTGGACAAATCAAAAGTGCCTGTAAATGGTTCAATTGAAATAACTGCTTTGAGCTTGAGTTTGATATATGGCGTAATTGCATAACACACTAAAAACGTGGCTTTCATTTGGACGGTTCGACAAGCATTGCGTTATTTACGTTGGACAAGTTCTTCGACAATATGAAGCAATATCAAATGTGCAATATCCTTCAAAATGAAATTCTGTTTCTGATTGATAGATAGATACTATAAAAACAAAAGGACACTTAGGCGTCGAAGTAGTTTCCCACATCGCTGGCATCCGGAAACGTTCCCAGAAGTCAGGCAGCATTGCCACGTTCAATGGAAATGTTTTGATGTAATAAGACTAGATAATTAAAAATCTTCTCTGTGCAAACAACGTTTTTACTTCCATATCCTAGTTATCTAGTCTAAGCGTACTGGGCCCATAACCTTTTGATGTAATAAAACTAGATAATGACTTGTGTCATTCTTGTAAAAACTTAATTAAAAATCTTCTCTGTGCAAACAACGTTTTTACTTCCATATCCTAGTTATCTAGTTTTATTACATCAAAAAAATGCAATTCTTTTTTTAATGTATTTTGTAGCATTTGAATTTGTGATGGAAAGAATGGAATAGGGATTACTTTATTATAAGACGTCCAGCCAATGTATTCTGTAAAAAATCACCGTAAAAACTTAGGTGAAGTGAGCTTAAAGTGACCTGTCACTTGTGTCGATCCCTGGGATCAGGTGGAATGACCGCTCACATCATGCTCACTTCACCTAAATTTTCACGGTGATAATTGTACAGAATAGCACTACGTTTTTTGCAAATTCTATCTGTCAGCGTTGTGTGTTCGTTAGTAGCTGCTCTGGTTTAAACTTGACTAACTCAGTTCTTAGTGAGAGTTAACAATGTATTATTTGTTCAGGATCCATCTGGCACGGCATCAAGAAGACCTTTGGCACCACCCCCGTCGATGAGAAGGAGGCTGAGCACCGTGAGGGTTTCACCGCTTTGGTCCGTGAGATGAAGCAGGCTTTGAATGTCAAGCCTAATATGCAACTGGCTATCACTGTCCTCCCCAACGTCAACTCCACGGGTAAGTCCGTTAGGGCCGAAGCCTGCCAGGGGTGCGGGTTGTTCGGAAGACATAACGCGGCCCCTGGCACACAGGCAACTGAGGGAACACGTTTGGGTTTTAGTCAGTAAAAGTCTGACACGCCTTCCTGCTCCACCCAGAGCGGGAGAAGTTATTTGATAATTTCCCAACCTCAAAAAAAAAAATGAACAGTAAATTTATAACCTCCGTATAAAGGGGTGGTACATGTTTGACGGCTATGTCATACTGTGTGTCTGTGTGTCCGTCTGTGGATATACACGGAGTAAAGTTTCTTCAGAATCAGCTTCGGTTTAACTATGCATTTTCATCGAGGTTCGACGTAACACTCCGAGTTTATTAATAACGGGACTTATGTTCAGCTGGGAAAAAGACCTAATAGAGAAGCAATATATAGATATTTTTTTTTTTTGTGGAATTTGATCAATACTCCATTCCCTTCACGATAGAATGCATCAATTCTTTGGTAATCATGAAATGCCTAGCATAAGTCTTCCTTATAGGTACGTTAAGTATTAGAAGGAGACGCGTTATAAGGTAGATTAAAATAGGTATGGGTAGGTACCTACAGCAATGTATGCTTATAAGGATATCAATACGACCTCGTCTTGCAGTAGTGGTCATGCGGCCTTTTTACCGTGATCATTCTATTATGTGCACCCACGGCATTATTCGTTGGTGAATCACAAGACCCCCGGGCCTTTTGTAAAGACACGTTTTTCTTGCCATTAAAAACTACGGTTTATTCACCGTATGTCGTTAGTATTGTATTGATCACTGTGGAAGTTTATTTGCGACACGGCGGCACTACGGCACGGCGCCGTTGCCGTATAGCAGAGAACCGTGTCTACAAGGTCCCACGATTTTTCTTCAGCGCAGTTAACACGCCGTATCGTAAAAGAACCGTGCAGTGTACAATGGGCCTAATAGTAACCAATATACAGACGCCAGCTATTCCAAACTGTCAAATTTTCCCAATTGAACATGAACCTTATGTTTATGTATTAAGATGAAAATCTATCAAAGAAATTTGACAGATTCGGGTAGCTTGATGTGCTGGCGTCTGTACGGACAATGATACTACGGGTTTCTAATCTTACTACTTATTGTACCAGTTTACTACGACGTCCCTGCTATCATCAACCTGGTTGACTTCGTGAACCTTGGCGCCTATGACTTCGAGACCCCGGAGCGTAACCCCAAGGAGGCTGACTACACCACCCCCTTGTACACCCCCCAGAACCGTAACACCCTGCTCAACGCTGACGCTATCGTTGGTTACTGGTCAGTACTTTTATGAATCTTTTTTTTTGACCTCGTTTAATAAACCAGATTTTATCAAACATTGTTGTTTAAATTTAAAGCATCGTAGGTCCATTGATTTACAATGCTTTGAGTGGCGGTGCATGTCAACATTATAGGCTGCTTCTGTGTTATGTATATTATATGTGTGGGCCGCTACTTAGAAGTTTGCAAATTTGGTCAATCTTATTATTTGTGTACAGGCTCCAAGGCGGTGCCCCTGCACAGAAGCTCATCCTGGCTATCCCGACGGCTGCCCGCACATGGAAGCTGGACGCTGACAGCGAGATCGCTGGAGTTCCTCCCCTACATGCTGATGGCCCCGGCGAAGCTGGTATGTCGTAGTGATTTACACTTTACTCATCATGCTTGGGCCCCAATTCTGTATGGTTATAATGATTCCCCATGGAATCTTACTAAGTTCAAACTACGTCAGTATCGTGTCTTTTAGAAACCTATATCTCAAATCGAAATCGAAATGTCATATTCTGTATGTTCCAAGATAATTTGTTGATATTATTAATACGAAATGAGCAGAATGACGTGTGTGATCTAAGGAAATGACGTGGTTTCGAAGTAAGGAATCGTTCAGTGGTCATAGTAAATTAGGGCCCTGAGCAGTGGTGGCCCAGTGCTATCGGACCAGACTTACGAGTCCTAGGTCGTAAGTTCGAAGTCAGACAGGCAATTTAATTTCACTGCTATCAAAACGATGAAGGAAAATCATCGTGAGGAAATCGGCATGTCCTAGAAGTAAACATTCATCCACCAACCCGCACTGGGCCCGCGTGATGGATTATGGCCCACTTCCTCTCACAGAGAGGAGGCCTGTGTCCCAGCAGTGGGAACATTATAGGCTTATGCATCATGCGTACACGATGAGTACAACGGAACATTGAGTTTCAGAAAAAGACTGACACACAGGTGTGACAGACACAGGCGATGATGGATAAAGCAGGACTGTACCTACTGTATCCCCGCCAACTCGAGCAAGAAAGCGGCACGGCTGTACCATCCTTTTCTCGAAGCAGTTCAGGCCATGTTCGACCCCCTATAACTTCGTTATGGATACAACTTGAAGCCTGAATTTTCAGTAACCAAGCAGGCATTGTGTAAACGCTATATTTCAAATTTAATTCAATTTGATCCAGTAGTGTAAGAATTATAACTAGTCAAAGTTTCTTAATTTTGTCACTCACTGACCGATCATCATAACTCTAAAGCACTTCTAGAAGACATAGAAGCTTCAAATTTAGAATATAATTAGGGTTTAATGTGTAAATCAACGAAAAACTTAAATATTTTGCATTTTTGGTCCAGTTTTCTAGATACACAAACTGCATAAATAACTTAACATTAGCAGTGAATGAATCAGTGTACCTGTATATGTAAAATATATAATATAATGGAATAATAGCTCTCGATAGGTACTAGAAGGTACCGGAAAGGAAAAAGTAGGACTATCTACAAAAAGAAATGAGATGCCATGAAAAACATAACGTGTAAAAAAAACTAGGTCTCGCAACTCAGTTCTTCTACCGTAAAAAGTTGTGAGATCCATGTCAGTTACCCTGTTGTACATACTGTTGGTATGTCAAGTATTTGTAATAAGTTTTTCAAACCTTAGCAGACGTTCACTTAAAAAAATAGCATAAGAAATAGTTTTGCTTTGGATTTCTGTTTATTTTCGCAATCTATGTTAACGATTCCGTTTTATTCACAAGCAAATACCTATTGTGTTTTTTATTAACATCAACTGAAGCCTTTCACTTTGTTCGTAATAGGATTTTTGCGCATTGTGCAACGATACAAATTATTATTACCTATACTATATTTTGCTAGCAGCTTCGGTGTATAATATATGTATGCCCATATAAACCTTCCTCTTGAATCACTGTCTATTGATGAAGACCGCATTAAAATCCGTTGCGTAGTTTAAAAGATCTAAGCGTTGTGACACGAAAAGCGACTTTGGTTTATACTATGTAAAGATAAATAAAAACGTATACTTTGGTGAAATATCCTTCTACTTTGTGCAATACCTAAGTAAAGTTATAAACAACTAGCTTCTGCCCGCGACTTCTTTCGCGTCAAATTTCTTGCTCCCCGACCTACCCCGTCGCTCATCTCGCCTGCCCGTGCGAGTACTTCGTATTCGTGACTTTTTCTCTTTGCTCGGCTCCTAAGGGTTTTAGCGTGATGTTATATAGCCTATAGCCTTGTTCGATAAATGGGCTATCTAACGCTGAAAGAATTTTTCAAATCGGACCAGTAGTTTCTGAGATTAGCGCGTTCAAGCAAACAAACAAGCAAACTCTTCAGCCTTAATATTATATGTAGTATAGCTAGCAAGAATGAATATATATAATGCACTACCATGGAAAAATATAGCAATACCGAGGTACTGTGTAGTTTTTAAAGTGTCACGACAAAAAATAATAATAATATAAATCATTATTTTCAACCTGCCTTCCTGCATTGTGGTCATTCATTTTAGAAAAATGATTCTGTCATCTAGACAATTCTGCTGTCGCTAACTGTTGAGACCTTTATTATATAGTGGTTGGAGAAAATTGTAAATAAAATCTCAGTGTCCACTATACAATCTATTAATTGATAACCTTGAATAATAAGCACAATGGCGCTTCTTACATAATCTATACCAAGCACAAGTTATTGCTACGGCGGCGCGGTGAAGACGACTGCTGGCCTCTAAACCGTATGCGCGGGGAACAATGCATTAAGCATTGTTAGCATTATTGTTAACTGTACTTCCTACACAAATATTCAGAAAGAAATTATGAATATTTGTTGTATTCATAATGTGTAGATTAGCTCACCAATCTCACCATGTCTTATTAGCCCCATCTCGATTTCAAGTCTTTTGAGTTATTTTAAGCCAACAAATTTTGAGTGAAATAAGCTCTTCCACTACTGTAGCACGAGGAACTACAGACGCAGCCGTTTCTTTATTAAAAAAAAAATCAAAATAATGGTGTTTACAAGACTGATCCACGTCATTATCATATATGCTTTTCCATTTGTCTGAAATAATTGTCAAAAATGCTTCTTCGAATGCTAATTCTTGTGTTCTTGTTTCTAGGTCCTTACACCAAAACAGAGGGTATCTTGAGCTACCCTGAGGTTTGCGCCAAGCTGATCAACCCCAACCACCAGAAGGGAATGCGTCCCCACCTTAGGAAGGTTACCGACCCCAGCAAGCGTTTCGGTATGTGAACAATCATCAAAGCAAATGTATTTGTACATAAACATATTGCTTGTCCGTATTAGCAAACGGTCACAATACAAATGTCTTAAGCTTTGGCTTCTGAAGAAAGCGGACAGCGGTCAAACCTATATGGGTAGTCCAAATACAGTGTTTTTGACCTCAAGGGGAAAGCTCCGGGGTAAGCCACGAAAATAACGTTTTCTTACGATTTTCTGCAATTTACAGGTCAGTGTCATGTTGTATGTTCATTGAAATATGATTCGATATGAAGCTTCCACCTTAACGTCAAAAAATGGTAAAAATGACCGATATTCATGACGGCCGTTGTAATGATTGCAGGAACCGCTTTCCTAAGGAACCCTATTATAGATTTGCCTGACGTGTGGGGGTATTAGGTGTACCCACTTTTCTCACACATCTGCTCAAATTGTCTGTAAAGCAAGAGAACTTACCGCGACATAACCTGCCACGTGTCGATGTGAAAGGATTATGTCGATATTTCTAAGATTGAAATTCTACACAATCCGTGCAAAATGAAATGCATCAAACATGATATTATCTTACTATCAGCTGTGTCTGTAACGAAAGTTGGTTAGCACATTAATTTCTTAAATCATAACCATGTTATTATAAAAAAGACCATAGCAGTTTTAGATACCTAACGTATCTAACACAAACTGAAAAGCAAGTAACGATTTCATATGTGACAATTTAGTTAAGATATTACGGACTTACCTATAAATAACATTTTTAAATAACTTTCGTTGCTGATAGTGCTAAGTGAAGACAGCGTTATTATTTGCATACTAAATAACTATCGGCATTCGGACTTTTTGGTGATGTTATATATTTAACAACTATGACCAAAAAGTATAATAAATTGGTTAGTATCCATAGACTATGGTGATGATTCTGTTGTGCACCAACTAAACTTAATTTAGGCTATTGGTATCTGTTTCTTCCTTATGGAACAAGAAAGAGACGGAAATAAATTAAAACTGTCAAATTTAGTAGAACTAAGATTTCCTTCGACGCAACTACGACGAAATAAATTCATCATGTTTTAAATCACGCCAAATTCAAGACATTTCACAGTTCTAAACTGTCACTTGTCTTTTTTTTTCGCTGTCTGTCAGTTAGAGATAGCAATACTCTCATTTTAGTTTAGGTGGTAACAAAAGAATCGGCACCAATTTATCTATCTCAGTATAGCAAACAAGTATTAAAACCACTGCCGATGGTTACTTTGCTGTATAATTTGCTTTGGGTCCTTTAGAGCATTCCTTATCGGAGCTATATCGTGTATTGTAGTGGTGTTATTCTAATACAATAATTTGCTAACGATATCACACCTAGAGGAAGTAGTACCTACAGACCCGCCGCCGTACACGAGGCGACGCAAAATATGACATTTACATCTCAAAGGAATTCGTGTATCGGTCGCTTGCGTTGCGTTGTGTACGATGGGCTTAGGTATTAGCTGGCCAATTTGAATTTTCAGAGAAGGGCTTAACAAAGGAGCAAGACTTATCCCCGCTTTTTGGTTGGTACTTATTCATAGTAGGCTTATAGCTTCATAACACACAATACTAAATGCTAAATTGCCATGACTGTAAAATGTTAATAACATGCCTCTTGCAATATTTCTTTCGTATGCATCTATTTTAATACTTTTATCATAACTGTTTGCTATAATTTATTATGATTTTAGACTTCATAATAAAATAGATGCTGCCGGTATAAGCTCATATGGATAATATTGAATCTTATACATAGTACGTCAATGACCCACGGGTTCGTGGGTATTCGCACAGATCCCTAGGTCAGTCCCAAAAGAGTTTGTTGATGAAAAAATAAAGGAGTTCAATAGCTAGGTCTGTAGCCGCCCTTAGTTGACGACATACGAACACACAAAATTATACAACTTATATTTATATCTATGTACACGCATCTATACCGTTTATTACGATTATAGTTATGGTAAACGTTTAACTATATTAATTGAATATATCTTGCAGGAACATACGCATTCCGTCTACCCGACGAAAATGGTGACCCAGGTCTCTGGGTGTCATACGAGGACCCCGACACAGCTGGCCAGAGGGCGTCTTACGTCAAGTAAGTAATTTTTTTGTGAATTTCCGAGTACCTGAAGACCGGATGATACCGTGTGTCAGCTGCATGACATCAATCTAAACAATGGCGTTTTTATCTTCCGTCAAATAATGAGGTATCCATCTAGTACAAAGCTTTTTGACGGCTTAATGTTCATTTAAGACTTTTTGTACTTGACTTATTCTCATGCCTCAATCAACTCAGATTATCTCAGTCCCCTGCTGGACATAGGCCTCTCCCAAGCCGTGGTCTCCCCTCCAGGACACGTTTGCTTCACCGTCCATCGGTCCTTCGACAAACATGGCCAGCCCACTGCCACTTCAGCTTGCTTACTCTGCAAGCTAAGTCGGTGACTCCGGTTCTTTTTCGAATAATTTCATTCCTGATTTTATCCTTTAAAGAAACTCCGAGCATAGTCCGCTACATAGCGCGCCCACAATGCCTAAAGCTGCCCAAATTTGTTGATATGTCACCCTTCTATCAGCTTCTACATATTATTAGCCGCATAGCACTCATGTTTTCTTCAATAGTCGCCGTAGAAGGACGTCCTTCTCGCGAATCATCAATGACTGTGCTCCGACCACGTTTAAACTCATTAAAACAGTTGTAAACAGTGGCATAGGATGGGGCTTCGTCGTGAAATGGTATTCGAAGTCTATCGTAACATTATTGTTGAGTAAGACCGCCACGAAAGTCGTAGTAAATAATTGAGCGAAAATTTTCTCTTTATTAGTCAAATCGTTTCGAGGCAAGACGGACTTTTTAAATTACCGCCAATTTGTAAAAATATATGCATTCATTACACATAAACAGATTCCCGGAGTTTCATATTCGAAATCTATATATTAATACATTAAGCAAATTTTTGTATCCCTTTTTACGAGGAGTATGCAACAGTTAAAGTTTACATGGCGATGGAGTGCAGAAAGCTAATATTTTTAACTATGGTCGAATTACGACTAATTGGCGACTACTAGTTTAAATCAATCTTGCAACGGCTGCTTTTCTTACTGGCCTATTCTAAAACTTTCAGTGTGACCCCCGTATAGCAAGCCGCAGGCTGCCAATTGAGAGTATGTACCAGCACAAATTCAAAAGCGATTTTCTCGTTGAATAACGATTGCAACTTTGAACTTATTGCATGATAATATGGGTTCCACGGTATTTTTGTCGTCACAACATAAAATTACAATAAACGCAGTAGGAGAAAATGACCTATGAAAATTGAATAAGGAATATGAAAAACAAAGGACGATCAGTTGGTGGTTGATGTTATTTTTACACTAATTTTGAAGTTTAGAGTCAACTTACATTTGGTGTGACATTATTGGAATAATTTCAAAATATAATGAGATAAGTAGAAATTTGATTTAAATGTGTTCATTTTTCCAGGTCCAAGAACCTCGGAGGAGTGTCCATTATCGACCTCTCCATGGATGACTTCCGCGGCCTCTGCACGGGAGACAAATACCCCATCCTCAGAGCTGCTAAATACCGTCTTTAAATACAACATAATTCCTTCAGTAACTTCCACTTAAAATATATTATCTGAACTAGCGGCGCAAATATGATATCTTTCTCATACCATGAATCTATTGCCGCCCCAATCGCCCCATAAGCCTTGTTGTAATCAGTTTTGCATGCACCTTAAATAATCTTCGCTAATCACTGGTCATAATTGCTATAATAATTATGTAAATTCCAGTTAATAAGATAAGTTTTATATTAAAAGAACAATGTTATTTTCTGTGCTACGAAAGTGTTTTATTTATTTTTCACACTACTTGCTGCATAGCCAATCTAAAACAAGTCATTGAAGCCCCCGGTAGTAATAGCCGGCTAGCCGGGTAGTAATATTGACCTGAATTTCATTACGCTGTGATTTGAATTTGTGACCTGAACTGGGAAAATTTAGTGATAAAAATATTATTATCTCAGCTAAAATTGCAGTTTGACCGAGAATTCTCACTTCATTTGTTTGAGTTGCCTATATGAACAAAACTAAATAAATTACGCAATTTAATAGAGTTCTTTAAGTTAATACCATTATCAACTACCTAGCCCCTTCCCAAATATGTTGGGGTTGGCTTCCAGTCTAACCAGATGCAGCTGAATATTAGTATTTTACATGGAGCGACTGCCTATCTGACCTCCACAATCCAGTTATTGCGTAATACGATACCCCTTGGTGTGATAGGTTGTCAGCTTATGACTTCTGAGGATCCGTAAACGACTGTAGGTAAAATATCCACAAATGACAGCCGAGACCAACGGCTAGACGTGCTTTCCGAGGCACGGAGGGGCATTTTAAGGAGAATCCGAGAGTCGCTGATTGTTCATGTGTGAGCTGCCGTACAACCAATGAAAGAGAAACAATGTCTTTGGAAATATACGTGTAGGTTTTACCCTGTGCTGTGTCTCACTGCTGGGCAAAGGCGCTTTAAAACCTCCCAGTCTTGATCGGTCTTTAGCCATGTTTGCCCTGCAAATATTAAGGTCGTCACACCACCTATACGGTGGTTTACCTCTATGGCGATGTCCTCCATCAGGCGTCCAGTGAGTGACGATCTTGGCCCATATTTCCGGGTGCATTCGTGAGATGTGTCCGTCCCAAATTCAGCCTGACTGTCTTGCTCAAGCATCCATTAGGTACTTTAGTTATGGAGTGCAGCGTGATTCTTCTAACGCGATCTATTCGCTTGATACCTATTATGTTGCGCTCCTTGCCTGTAGGCAAAACTTGAGTTTGGAATACTGTTGGTGAGTAAGTGACCAATTTTGTGCACCGTAGGTTAGGAGTAGAAAAAAAAAACTCAAATTTGTCGCTTCCTATGGAGAAGAGCCGGCAAGAAACTCCACGGTTTCTCTTCTAAAAATAATTGGCTTTTACAATGTTTTCAAATTACACTGATAATAGCTATGGGAGCACATAGCAAGCCTGTCAAAAAGTACCAGGTACTTATTAAGAGAAATGAGAATGAAGAATAGAAAATGGTCGACAAATCTACAGTCTGCAAGGCCTACAGCGTTCTCACATTCACAATATTAAATAGAATCTACATAAATGAAATTTATGAATTTACTTAAACGGTGACATGTTCTTCTTGTCATCTTGGCCGAAGTAGAGAAACTAAAGAAAAAATTGAGATGATTGGACACAAATTATTTTTTTTACGATTCTATTGTGCACGGTGTTATCAAAATTTCACGCGTCGCTAACCTTATCAGTCTTGTTATTGTAAGCATATCCAATAATGATGCTCTGTGAAATAACGTCTGTGGCATAAATAATGTATTCAGAAATCCTTTTCATTTATATCTTATTTATTTTCGATCTAACATCTTCTTCAGTTATTTTCATGGGACGTAAGTTAAAAATGGAGCTATTAAAATTTGTTTCCTTGGTTTTGGTTATTTTAAATTAGTGTAAAATTAAAATTAATAATATGTCATTATCTAGATATTATATGTCAGCAAGAAAACATTTTTTTTTTTGCTGTAGGTACTTGTTAGATGATGATATATTTTTTAAAATTTTTTATTTTTATATTAATAGAGTTCTTTAAGGCTTGTTTATTGGCTTGCCTGTTTTTAGGTGTAGGCACCTATTAATAGTACTTAAGGACTAGTTATATTTAAGTCCCATGTAATAGGGAGCAAGCATATGGCCATCAACCGGACACAAATCCGACTCCAGGGCCTGGATTCACTATGACCACTCCAACCATTCGTAACCACATCAATCACACGCGCATCCTGCTAATATCGTATTAATAATATCGACAAATTGTCTTGGAACATACATAATATGACATTTCGACTCCTTACCGTTACATTGGTTTAAAAAAAAAACAACCGACTTCCGAAAAAACACTACAAAGTGAAAAATAACTTTAATTTCGGAAGGCGGTGACTTTGGATATGTATGAAGTCGGTTGTTTTTTTCGGAAAAAGTTTTTATTTTTCACTTTTTAGTTATCGTACCTACCCCACTAATTCGAAATTTCATCATCCTTGGGGTCAAAACAATGCATATTTATGCGATAGCAGCAAAAAAAAACATACAGTCGAATTGAGAACCTCCTCCTTTTTTTGAAGTCGGTTAAAAAACGATATTGACGTAGTTTTAATGTAGTAAGATTCCGCGGGGTATCATTAAAACGATACAGAATTGGGGCCCTGGCGATTAGGCTACTGAGAAATTCGTGATGAAAAACCCATTTGTTACAGAACAATTAAGCGCTGATGACCTACTTATCTGCAAACTTCAGCCGAACGGTTACGCATGTAGTGGAGAAAGCAGCGTTTCAAAGTACGGTATAATCAATGTACCTATACATAGTTTTGTTGTATCGTTTATTACAGGTACTTATTTAACATCCAGCACCTTTATTTAAGCCTTAAATTACAGGACTTTCTGTTTTTATATAAGGTAAATGTCACATGCCTTCAAGTTTTTGGTTTTACGACATGGCGGTTCCCTCACGATGTTATCCTTGACCGTTTTTAGAGCAGTGGTGATGAAATTATTGACACAAAGTAAAGCGCCTACTCTCATGATACTCCTGTACAAGTCCCTATAAACATTTTGTCTCTCTTGCAAATTTGTGATCATGGTTACTGCTGTTATGACACAGTCAGAAGACAATGCGACTGACACCAGAGCAGATGGCGGGACGGGCTCGACAAACCATCCGAATAGTGGTGTCCAGTTCAGTTCTTCCAGTACCCGTTGCCCAGCTGTGGGGAGAAACAGGCTTACCAGTAACAATACTGTTAATTCTGGTTATTTCTTTATAATTTTTGTCAAGGTGTACCTGTTACCTTAGTTAGCTAGCCGATCTCTTGGAAGATCATAAACGGCATGCTCCGAAGTTTAGAATTTGTCGCCTTGACTGGACACGCAAACATTTTTGGTTTGCCTATACTTACACACTTTGTAAAATTCTAACAGGAATGGTAAGTAGCTGTTCGCAAGCACCTTGCGTTTGAGAGACCCTTGGGGTGACGGGGCGTTATTTCATTATCATATTGTAAACACATATGATATTAGAGTCATAGCATCTAAGTCGTAATATTTTGATACTATTACGTGCTGTCTTATTGGATATTTTTTTTTTCTAACTGTTCATTTACATTATTTTTACTATTGGTCTCTTGTATCATTAACTATGTTTCTTTTTTGTATTATTTTCGTGTTCTTTTTCTTTTTTAAATTGTCAAACTTAATGTAAATGATGTGTTCTCCTTTAGTTGAAAGCGCATACTGTATTTGTCTCTGCTCTATGTCAACTTGCATGTAATTGTGTACCCTCTGTTGAAGAACCAAAAAATAAAGAAGTACATAAATAACACATTGAGCACATTGCTCGCAGAACAGATGGCTGATGCGGCCGCAATGTTTAGGAGTGGCGACCGCCTACCGGAACACTTAGAGTTGGAAGGCCTCTCACAAGGTGGACTAATGACCTTGTGTAGGCAGTGATCTGCTGGAAGCGGGAAGCACAAAACCAGTCGCAGTGGCGGAGCTTGGGGGAGGCCTGTATATGTCCAGCAGTGGATGTCTTTCGGCTGAAACGATGATGATGTTGGTTGTATATATGGATATATAATATACAATATCTGCCGATATATTCTGTAAACATCTCATTGTGAAACCTTAGCTGAAGTGAGCTGTGCCTCCACCAGGGCTTGGCACTATTCACAGCTCCCTTCAAGCTCATTTCATCTAAGGTTCCACCTTGTGTGAAAAAAGTGGCACCTTGGATGCGTTGTTTTCCCAGAGACAAAGTTGAAACCCTCCAACTCGCTGCTTGGCGTCAGACACATTTTCTTTATAGTTAATTAAAACGGTACAACACCATCATCTGCCTAATCTTTTTCCAAATATGTTGGGGTCGGCTTCCAGTCTAACCGGATGCAGTTAAATAGGAGTATTTTAAATGGAGTGACTGCCTATCTGACTTCCACATTCCAGCTACGGTACCCATTGATAAGATTGGTTGTTAGACGTTCGGGCTTCTGACGATCCGTAACGACTGTCAAAGATCCACGAATGACAGTTGGGACCAACGGCTTAGCGTGGTTTCCGAGGCACTGGTATTGAAAGATTGTAAATGGACCAACCGCGGCAAGCGTAGCTTAACATGATCGATCGACCCGTGCCGCTGTGATTACTTAGCTGCAAGCCCGTCTAAAACGGTACGACACCAATAATATGAATTGACATAGAAACAATTTGATCGTATAATTATCGTGGTAGAACTCTACCGAACGATGTGCTTACTTAACTGTAAGTACATAAACTGCCGCTTATTTTAATTCATTGTTACAGATTTTATTTCGACATAGTATTGAAAACGTGCAGTACATTCGAGTACGGCTATTGTGATTTCAGTCAAAACCAGTTTAGTACACTTCATGAGTGTAATGCAATATGCTTTAGTAAGTTTAAATCACAATACATAATAAAAAAAATACTGTTTGTAGATAAGTTAACCATTAACTAAAATGGTTTTATCTTTGGAGTCAAGTAGGTGCACACAACCCAGTTGTATGTAACACGATAGCCCTTAGAAAGACTGGTTTTCTGACAACTACGACTGTCCAAGATTTTCTAATGACATCAGTACCTGCTGAGGCATGGAAGGTTATGTAATGGGTTGTCACCCATCCACGAACCGACCTTGGCAAGTATAGCTTGCATAAAAGTAAACAACCACGAGACCCTCCCGCTGTGTAGGATCATGTTTTTACATTAAATGTGATATTTTTTATAGAGTCTTTGCACCAGGACTTCAGATTAATTAAAAACTTAACGACTGACTTAATATGTCGTTTGCAACCGGACTTTGGAGATTGCCACAAGTACTACCCAATGTGAGTTAAGATTTAATATCATATTAATGAATTTTGTCCTGGATGTTAAAAGAAGTATAATAATGTGTACATGGTTTTTTTTTTCTGGGTGGGAACTCATCAAATGACTTCTCCCTCTCTGGGTGGAGCAGGAGGGCGTGTCAGACTTTTACTGACTAAAACCCACCCGTGTTCCTTCAGTTGCCTGTGTATCAGGGGCCGCGGTATCTCTTTTAACCATGTACACATTCCTGCCAATGGGGGGCCCTTGGCAGGAATGTGTACATGGTTAAGAGTATTCTATCTTCTATCTCATCATCTTCGTCATCTGCATAGCCTTTCAACTATGTTGGGGTCGGCTTCCAATCTAACCGGATGCAGCTGAATACTAGTACTTCGAATGGAGTGACTGCCTATCTGACCTCCACAACCCAGTAACTGGGTAACACGATACGCCTTAGAAAGACTGGTTGTCACAGACTTTCGGGCTTCTCACGACCCTTAACGACTGTCAAAGATCCAGGAATGACAGTTATATCCTATATTCTATCTATTTAGAAAATGTTGTACATTACTTATACTCACTTATTTCGTTTTCGACAGGTATTACTTCGACATTTCATCCCACAAGTGCAAGGGATTCTCGTACAGTGGCTGCGGAGGCAATGCCAACAGATTCGAAAACAAATTGACATGCAAAGACACTTGCACTGACTGGATCTCTTCCCCCAAGAGGGTCGAGCTACCCAGGGACGATCTAACCAAACCTACCTTTAACTTAACCTAACGGTCATGGGGAGTGGGACGGCAAAAATATATCGAAACCATGCTCGATTGATTCATTGATTCCCAACCTTATTGCCTATTTACAATTCGTGTATCAACTGAAATTATACATTGTTTATTACCAGCCGCATTTATGAGTTTGTAGCTATTAGTATTGCGCGACGTCCATATATTTTTTTTTTGGAACGCTCGCGCTCGTAGTTGCGGTAGAAGTTGACTGATAGAAATCGTCACGTAAGGAAAACATTATGGCTCTCCATGCGTATGCGGAGTTATATTAGAGGAGGCTTTCACCTGAAACGCTTAACAGTACTAAATTAATTTTAAGTACAAAACTAACATCACTAACAAATACACCATTCACTACACAAAACTAAGTTAAGTTAAATTACATGTAAGGTATAAAATAAAACTACTTTGCACCGTAGTATTTTAATCCTCTTACAACGGCAGCCCACTTCATGTATCCAATGACAACTAATCATTTATTTAATTTTTAAAAATATTTCACTGAGACGCATGACGTAGTTTGAAAACAGGGTGTTTCAAACTACATCATGCGTTTTAGTGAATGAAATATATATTTTTAAAGTAGATATAGAAAATGTAATTGAGATGGAATCTTATAAATATCTTCCACCGTTTGATACGTAAACATTATTAACAGGGTGTTTCATAATTCTAAAGCATTATTTATTTTTCTTTGCAACTATTATCTTAATAAATCAATGGTAACATTTTTTTAAATCGCGCCTTGAGGTATTTTATTTCTGACACGTTGAGTGGACCACCTTTCTAAGACGACTAAAATGTCACGGTGTCTAAATAAAAAATGTTTCGTTCTATTATGTGCCCTCATATGTGTATTTAAGAGTGCGGTATTTCGTAAGGAGTTTCGTTTGTGATGGGGTTCCTCCGACCCCACACGTTTTTTTGTGTAGGTCATTTGGCACGTCAATCTAAGAGGTAGTATTTCCCAAAGAAACACGGATATATCCGGGGTCCCACCTATATTCTTATTGATCACATACTTCAGGTAAGGAGAAGAGTGGTTTTTACTTTATTTTATTATTATTCGGGTCGTGATGGTTAAAGGCCTCGCCTCTCGTGCATGTGACATTTTCAATTCAAACGTACTTACTGAGTTTATCATGGATATTTATGACATCGATAAAAGAAAACGTTCGTGAGGAAACCTGGACTTATAAAATCATAGCGACATTAAACCACGTAAAGGTGGATTATGGGGTGTTAAAATTTGTAGGGCAAAGTACGAAATCTACGCGGATGAAGTCGCGGGCGCAGTGCTAGTGTAGTATATGCAGGAACTTAGACGTTCATTAATTCACAAAAACTAAAAACTTCGAAGGCAATGCGATATTGCTACTGGAGGTTGCAGCCGATCTGCTCAGGACAAGCTGCTTTGCACACAGACAGCTGCACTACGTCGCTTGCTCCCGCGTCACCAGTCCTGACTCTGTGTAGTTTTACTGCTACCAAAACAGAGACCAAAAATACCAAAAAGACTAAAACTACAATCGTAGTGTACAGGGAAGTTTTATAAAATGTTATGTTATGTTAGGACTTTTAATATAGTGCCTTACGACTTCGACGCGAATGAATTCGCGGGCAGAACTTGTAGTTGATATTAGTCTAAAATTTCTTACCTGTGTGCAAGCGAGAAGATCAATGCTGGAGCCTTCTCTGAATGAGAAGTACTTTGTACTGGAGTATCAAATATCATTAAAATAATAATACCTTTTACTGCCCGTATTTTTATTATTAACTTTTTATTTTTATGATATTCGATTTCAAACTCGCAGCTATGCCACCTTATCACCATCACCAGCAATTGATGGAGTCATGGGGTTCTAAGATTCCCTAACCCATTAGCTGCATTACAAAAAAATGAGATATACTGGGATCCGCTACTTTTTATTCAGTTTCTAGTTATTGTTTGGTCGTACTGTCGGCTAATATTGCATATTTTATGCAGACCTAACATATGCATATCAGCCGACAGTGACAGATCATATGATATTTAACTTAAGCACGGTATCAAGATGAGAGGTGGAGCGACCTGTCTTTTCTAGAAGAAACACTACTTCTAAGTTCTGATTTAGAAGTAGTATTTAGGAGCGTCTGCGCTTTGAAAATCATAAATACTTACAGCAATAAAAATGTTGCAATGCAAATGCAAACACCCAAGAAGCCTACTGTTTATTACTGAGCAATGCACTATTTGGCTAATTTATAATATAATACAGAGGTTATCATCGTATTTCTCAGTATTCCCGTTAGATGAAGTACTACTATTACTACCACTGCAATTTAGAGTTACAATATACGTCACAATTATGTTTGGTGGGCCTAATTGAAGTAAAAACCGTCCAATAATAAAAGCCATGAAAGTTGTCGTTTCACGATTTTCAGTTTTATGTGAACCTTCAAATTGCAATGCCAATGTTACGTAATAACTTCTTGAAATCCAATATTACTTTTATGTAGCATTATGCCCATTGTTATACGCAATAAAATATATGGAAACAGTCTGTAATATTTAATCGCCCTTTTTAAATTTTGTGTTTTTAAAAATTATTTCAACAAAATAATGTTCTTTGACTATGGAATTCACGGACTTTTCACGTTATTTGCATTCATTTTGATGAAATTGCTATGCTATGTGGATGCGCAAAGTATTAAAGATACACCAAAACCTATTTCACACACTACTCCAGAGGGTACGTTAATATTTACAACTTTATTTAAGTGCTTTTTGAATTCTACTGCAGGACAAAAATGGATCATTTCATTTTATTAACTTACTTTTTAACATCACTGTATTCCATCCTATGTATATCGTGGAGAGTTATTTTGAATATCAGCAGTTGATACACACATGAATCCAGTTTATTAAATTTTTGGGCGTAACAACAACTATTATAGCTGATCGTGATACATAATCAAGGTGTGTGACAAAGCACTTGTGGCAAGGCACTCGAGGGGCTTGTGGCTAAGTAACAATAGCTGTACGGGTCGATCGATCAGGTAAGCTACGCTTGCCGCGGTTAGTCCGTAGATGGGTGACCATACATACCAAGACCCCTCCGTGCCTCGGAAAGCACGTTAAGCCGGCTGTCATTTGTGGATCTTTGACAGTCGTTACGGATACCCGAAAGTCTGACAACCAGTCTTACCAAGGGGTATTAACCAGTATTACCCAGTTACTGGGTGTGTAACCAGTACTGTGGAGGTCAGACAGGCAGTCGCTCCTTGTAAAATACTGGTATTCAGCTGCATCCGGTTAGACTGGAAGCCGACCCCAACATAGTTGGGAAAAGGCTAGGCAGATGATGATGTGACAATTTACTGGTTTTTGCATATTGTAACAAAATTTATTTTGAGGTTGACGCCAAGATTCTGTAGTGACACTGTCGCATCGCAACTTTCTAAATGTCACCTCTATTCGTGTAAACGAGCTAAACAATGTCTACCATTTTCGCTTTGACACAAAAGTATGTATCTAAATAATTATAGAGGTATCAGCGATAACAAATGTGCGAAAAGTAATTTCTGCTTTCAGTTGACCTGAAACTTTTGGACATGTCTGTTCATTGTAAGTTTCAAGCAAATCGCTTCGTATGTTCCGAACAAAGGATATCCCGCAGGTGCGTATTAAAGCTGCTAAATAAAACACTATCCTGCTATCCTCCTGTATAATATAACAAGCAACTCGCCCCTGCTTGGCACGGAGTACTTACAAGCTTTCGGATAAAAACTATCCTATCTTTCAAGCTAGAATCAAACATACACAGTCACAAAATTTCATTGAAATCGTTTTGGCGGTTTCGGGGATAAGCGTGCACGAAAACAGTGACAGGCAATTTTTATAAATATTTATTAAAGTTTGTATGTTTGGATGTTTATCACTCAGTCACGCAAAAAATGCTGCGCAAAATTTGATTTTTGGCAAATAGATAGGTAATACTACTACTACTATACATGATAGTTTTTTTATCCCAGTAGTACGTACTCGTTGGATAAGTTCAGACCTCCACGCGGGCGAAACTGCGGGCAAAAGCTAGTTCAAAATAAAACTGTAATCATTTTGTTCACTAGGTCGCAAAATTCAAATTGCTATTGTTTACTAGCTCCTCATACTTAACCTGAAAATATTTGAATTTTAAAGACTATTCACAATAATTAATTGTTATTACCTCGTAGTTTATACTATATATTTTCTAGGCAGCTAAGAGAATCAATGGTTTCGACAAATTTTGGCCCTGTCAGCGCTCTGCATGCGGTCTGGGTTATAGTGTCTTTGTAATATCTACCGGTTTCCCCCCTTTATGCAAGTTACTGCTTTTCAATTGGTCTACTAAGTCCATACATATAGTGTAACTTAATCGCAGAGAAAAATAAACTTTATCTTCGTGCATTATAGAAGCCAGATGACGTCCACTGCTGGATAAAGGCCTGCCACTTATGTTGTATTCAGAACAAGACGGACTGTTGTCGGTTGGCAGTTTTGACGTTATTTCAACTGTTTCTTTTTATTCTGGGCCACTCGCATTCTTTATCGACTCCTCGAACTTCACCGAGTCGTCTATCCATCAGCTTTCAATTTCACAATTCCTGTGTGGGGTACGCAGGAAATTGTGAAATTGAAAACAAGAATGCGAATTTCCCCAACAATTATGGGCCTTGCACACTCTATGGCCTATCCATTACCACTTCTAATTATGTTTACAACATATGTGTCGGTAATAACTAGAGTTTAAAGACTAAACATATTTTATTCAGGTATTTAATACATACGTATTTTTTAATGCATGTAGGCATATTTTTCAGATATTACTTCGACGTTCACCTAAAACGATGCGTCCGTTTTGAATATGGAAGTTGTAACCACAGCTACAACATGTTTAACGGAAGACATGAATGCCTGGATGCATGTCGAGGTAGAACATTTTTTTAAATACAAAATGTTTGAAGACTTCGTTCCAATAAAACACTTTTAAATTTTACAAACACTAAGAGTTACAACCATAACGCTCCAATAGAGCGAAAGTAATTATTTCAATAAGTAGGCCTAGTTTGCATACTGTCCATATTTATACTGTGTTTATAGGCTGCGGTGACCACTTACCGATGGGCAGCTTGCTTGTTAGCCAATATACTTTCTTGCAATTTGGCATAAAAAAGCACAAGTAAAAACAGCAAAACCAACGATGGCGAAGTTCAAAAACATAGAAGTCTCAGAATCAGTATATTTACACACCTAGCTACTCCTAATCTGTTTAAATTTCATTACAGAGGACGCGTACGAAACAGTTCCAGAAAATTTTCCAGCGACAGTTTACTGCCGGTATCAACCTGACTTTGGAGATTGTAACTCGTATTACCCTTCGTAAGTTATTGTCTATCAACATACTATCAATCATGTAACTTTTGACCACAATTCCTTTCAAAACTGGTATGTGATGGCAAGTGACATTCAACATTAGGATTTTGAAGGGGTTTCTCAAAATTGCAATTTCGAGGACTTACATGAAATTATTTTTCCCTTTATAAGATTGTTTAGGTATACACATAAATCGTTTATGAAATATAATTTATGACATGCTTGCTAGTGCATACTGGCCATCCTCATAAATATTCTCTCTCTCGTGTCGTAATTAGAGACGAAGAACAATAAGCTTATAATGTTTTGAGAAAAAGACGTCTTCTCTGTGATTGGGAGTGGGTCGAAGTCTATCACGCGAGCCCAGTTGATGATACAAGCTGTCACTTGTCTTCAAATTTTTAATTATAGGCCGTGCCGATGTTTTCACGATCGTCTGTATACTGTGTGTACACAAAGTAAAGTGTCAGTCCGTTGTTCCGTGTGGTGCCGGACGTAAAGAATAGCACCATCCCATTTCTTCCCGTGGGTGTCGTAGAAAGCGACTAAGGGGCTTACTAGAGAATGGGCAGCAGCGTTCTCTATGCATTTGACCACTATACTGCGATCGCCAACCCGCCTGCCAAGCGTGGTAATTATCAAACACCCCCATCTTTTTGGGGGAGTCCTTTGTCCGGCAGTGGACGTCTTCGGCTAAAATGATGATGAAGATGATGAAAGTACCTATCTGTGCCTGCAGTGGTGGCCCAGTGGCAACGGTCGCAACTTCAACAGACCCTCCCTCGGCCCCAACACTAGGCTACGGTTGGGGTTGAGGGAGGGTCTGTTTAAAAATCCGGGAGCCCGTACAAACCTATTAAAGTTTGCACCCGTGTGTCGGGCTGTCAACATAATTAATAGCATCTCTCAGCGGTTTGACATTTTTTCTTGCTCATTGGCGGAATTCCAGAGAGTGACAGCTAGTGTGTTGTCCGCTATATAACTTGGGCCGGCACACGGAGCCGTTGCTTGGGACTGGTCAGTCATGGACCAGTGTAGGTGTGTCATCAGATTTTGAGTGGCGCCTCTGGGTGTCGTATTGTATGACTACTTTTATTACCTTGGATTCTGCATGTAAAAATAATTGTATGTGTAAATGAATAAATAAATCAATAAAAAAATAAAAAAATAAATACTCAATAAATAAATAAATAAATAAATAAATAAATAAATAAATAAATAAATAAACTTACGAGGGCAGCACGCGACAGGCGCTTTACATTGTGTAAATTATTTCATCACCACTGCTCTCAAAACGGTGAAGGAAACCGGCATGTCATAGAACCAAAAATGATTCGACGATTTCGATTCGATTTCCTCTCACAGAGAGAAGGCCTGTGTCTCAGCAGTGGGGAAACGTTATCCGCTCATTATGCCAAAGTGCTTGTCAAGGTTGAAACCTACGACCTAAAACTCGTGGGTCGCGGTCGACCACTGCTGGAAGAGTACTAAATTGATATAGTTATTGTGTTGCAGGTGGTACTACGACATTACGGATATGAGGTGCAAAGGTTTTTCATACAGCGGTTGTGGGGGTAACCGTAATAGATTCTCCACTGCTTTGGAGTGTGGAGATGTCTGCGGAGCTGCTTTTGCAATTCGTTAAATTCTAACTAGGATATTAAATTTATGTTCTGCTATTGTATACCGGTATACCTGCCTATCATTTTTTTTACACTGGAATTAATTATTTTTTTAGGTTACCTACGCTTATGCCGCATTCACACCAAATTATAATCAGCCGCCCACTATGGCGATTGTGAGATTTAAGTCCAAAATGTATAAAAAAGCGATCAAGTGCGAGTCGGACTCGCTCTTGAAGGGTTCCGTAACAGCAAGTAACATAATATAAAAGTTCTTGTAGTTCGTTGTAACTTTGATCGATGTTTTAATAATTTTACTTAGGCACCTATTACAGATTTATTATTAAAAAATAATGATTCACGGTTTATGCATAACGTTTATGTTTATGAAATTAAATGTTTTTTTTTTTAATATTTGAGTTGATTGAATGGAAGGTAAATTGCGGTTTACGACTTATGACGTATTAAAAAAAACGACTTACTAGATCTCGTTCAAACTAATTTTCGGTGGAAGTTTACTAGGTAATGTACATCATATATTTTAAGTTACAGGGGGACACACACATTTTACCACTTTGTGTGTCTCTCGCGCAAACTATTCAGTTTAGAAAAAAATGATAATAGAAACCTAAATATCATTTTTTAAAACATAGATACCACCCCACCCACACGTATGGGTTTGATGAAAAACATTTTTTGAGTTTCAGTTCTAAGTATGGGGAACCCCCAAAATGTATTGTTTTTTTTTTCTATTTTTGTGTGAAAATCTTAATGCGGTTAAAAGTGGCTATGAGATACGGACGGACAGACAGACATGACGAATCCATAAGGGTTCCGCTTTTTGCCATTTGGCTACGGAACCCTAAAAACAACGACTTTCATTAAAAAACTTTTTAAAACTTTCTGCTTTAAAAAAGTATTATCCTTTACCGTTTTTAGAGCAGTGGTGATGAGATAATTTACACAAAGTAGGCAAAGCGCTTGTCAGGGTTCGAACCTACAACCTACAACTTGTAAGTCGAAGCTCTTACCACTGGGACACTAAACTTTTAGAAATCCGTCCGAAGTTTAAATAAAGAATAGTCCACCTCATAATTAACGATCTCGACTAATGAGTTTTAGGTAGTAGGTTCGGACCCAGACAAGCGCTTTACCTACTTTCTCAGTAAAATTACGGTTCTTCTACAGCATATAGCTTGTAGGTATAAAGAACCCCAAATTGTGGTATTATTGGATTTAGTTTAGATGTAAGTTTAGCTACTTATTTAAAGCTTCCTCTCTCCTACAATTTTTTGCTGTGCCCGACAGGGTCCATAATTATCACTATTTTTTAATTTAGCACCTAAGTACACATTGTGGACTGCAAATAAAATTTGAGTATTGAGTATTGAGCTCGCGGTGTGTGTGCGTTAGTATGTGTGTGTTTTTTTAACTGCAAACTGTGACTATGAATTTAGCACGTGAGTCTAGACTTCCCTAGCGTAGAAATTTTAACAAAAAAATGTTAACTGTTTCACGTAAAGTGATCACGCGGTCAAAATGTATGGAAAGGGAAATTTTTTATAACCTTCGAAAACTTCAACGTGTCGGGGCTTCAAAACCATGTACTGTATACCAGGGTAACGTGCAATGGAAATGAACAAGCAAACTTAATACTAATTGAAGCATATTCAGTTTATTGCATGATCCAAACTAGAGGAAGCCACGAGATCAATTACTAGCACAGGAAAGCTTATACGGGCGCTTGAACTAATTGTGAATGCTAGCGTGGAGTACCCACTACCTACCAACGGTGCTTCAAGCCACTTATCTAGAGCTTTTACCATTTTGTAAACCTAGGAATCAGAATTATATATAACCTCGGCTTTATTTTTCTTGAACAGTAAAAGTGGATTAAGTGGTACTTTAGGTGTGTAGGGTAGCTCGCAATTTAAGTAGGGTTTGTTGAGATCAATATACGCAGTTCCTGGTTTTCAATACGTGAACCATTTGAATTTAAGCGGGGTTTTAGCTTTTTTTTAAATTATGTGGTAGATTTGGTTAATCTGAATACTGAAAGCATAACACGTATAGCCTCCCGTAGAAGTAATAGGCCACCAGCTCGCCCAGAAAATCAATTTCACTATTTGCCTGAGAGGTTTCACTGGTAAACTATTAAATACCTACCCATTGAATATCCTATTTATAAAGGTGATTGTAATTCTATCCCAGTGATATTGATGTCATGCCTGGGTCCTATCCACATGAGATGCTGTAGGTCTTAATCCACCAATAACGTTCTCATTGCTGGCACACAGGTCTCCTCTCGTTGAGATGGCCAGGCCGTAGGTAATCCACCACGCTGGCCCAGTGCGGGTTGGTAGATGTCACAATATGTCTTCGAATTTTTAGTTCTGAGATATCGTGAGAGAATACTCTCTCTCTCTAGTGAGGATACCCTCATGATGTGATTCTTCATAGTTTTGCGAGCAGTGGTGAAGTAATTTTTACAGGAAGTAAAGCGCCTGCCTGGATTCGAACCTACGAACTACAACTTGGTAAGTCGCGGCCGTTACGACTGAACTACCACTGCTCTAATGCTGTATTGTCAATTGTTCCTTTGCCGATGGCAGTTTTTTGCAATAATTGGTAGGTACGGAGAAAATTGAATATGACGGTCCTTCATAATATTATCTGGGGTGTGAAGAGTAAAGGATGATTAATTGACGATCTGTTCTCCCATATCTATTATCACTGTAATTTGAAAACATTGGAAAAGCCAATTATTTTGAAAAGAGTAACCGTGGAGTTTCTTGCCGGCTCTTCTCCATAGGAAGCGACAAATTGGAACCGTGCACCTAGCTTCTGACGTTTCATAAGTGCCCTGAAAAAATAAAATATTTTGATTTTGATTTTGATCAAACACGAAAACGAGAGTACAAATATTTTATAAGAACCAGTTCATGACACAGCGTGGGGACGCTTGCGTCCATTTTGAGCGACTCATCACCGACATATCGACTAGGCTGGGACGCGCTCGACCTCATCATAATCTACTAATACTAGTCCATAATTACTCCACTGCAAGACAAAGGCGTCTTCTCATACTGTAGCGCAAAGTAATTCAGTAACAAGCGCCTTTACATTGTATCGTCCGCGCGTCATGCAAACAGCCTCGTAGCAGCCGCGTATCGGCCACGTAGCAGCCGGGTTGCAGTTGCGTAGCAGACACGTAGCAACTTCGTAGCAGCCGCATGGCCTAGGCACCCTATAGACTAACTATATTTTACTCCAAACTAGTGTTTTCATTCTGCAATGTTTTACTAAAAAGGCTGGCCAATAGTTACCGTTAAAAACCGCAGCATTACTGAATGTTAATTCATTAATTCTAAAATTAACACATAATTAATTCCGTACCTGTACAATAATTAACAATAGTGAAACTTGCAAAGGTCGAGATTGTAAATTCGATAATTAAAGCAATTTATACTCACCTTTCAGGGGATTTGGTACTTAAGAAACCGGTAACCCAATAGTTGTCCTTTGTTTTCATTCATAAACACTAGAGTTCATTTGCAATGAACATAAAATGTAAGTGTCTATTTCGCGATAAGGTTAACATTCGCTTGGCGCTTTGAATAAATTAAACCAGCAGTGTTTTTTCTATTTACCCGCATTACAGCTAGGAGTTGCATTTGAAGACTGAAACCATGCAAATGAGTTTCTGGATTTGAGTCCAGAGTTATCCCGAGCGGGATTCCCGTTCAGCATCATCTGCAGCCTATAGCCGTACCAAAATTTTTCGAGGTTTTGACAAGTACCACGGTAACCAAGTGAGGGGATGAACTGAAATTTAACAATGAAGAAGAAAAACCTTGGATACGGAGTATTTTAATTCCCATAAATCTACACATTTTTCCCCAGTCTGTGACACGGGTTCAGCCAGTTTACCTCAAAATGTTTCAACCAAACATAATAAATTATATTTCGCCGCCACAATTTGAACAAACAATAGGTACATTATACAGGCTGTTGTGAGGATTCTACTAATGGTTCCGTTTGTTAATATAATTTTATGTATAATTGCATCCACAAATGTCGGAAATAACATGGTGCTGTAAGATTTACATACGAAATGCGGTTTAGGTAATAAAGGATTAAAATCGTCTTCATCAAAGTTTTACTAGTTGCATTGAGACATGACAGTTTTTGCGAGAGTGCTGTTAATAATCTAGTACTTAGGTTTTATTGGGACGCTAATAATTTAACACACTATATGAAATATTAGATTTAAGAGCTTGTTCCCGACTGAATAAGTGATTCTACACGATGTAAGGACATTTTTGGTTTGCAAACTTTTACCGTAATTCAGCACATGATTCTAGATTTTGTGATCTGTAGTTTGGAAATAATTTGGCAGAAAAAGCCCACTGCTACTCATCACATATAATTATATAATAAATTGTGCAAAATGTAGTAAAACATTTACACACTAAACTAAACAGGATTTACAAGAAAACCGGTAACGCCCCGCCGGGAAAATAGCGTTCCGTCAAGTCCCGCCAGGCCGTCCTACGGCCCGGCTCGACTTTCCGCGGTTTTTATCTTATTTAATCTATGAGTAAGGTTTTATATCGTCTGCGATCATTTTACTCTATGGCCAGGTAAATATTCTCGTCAACTTACTAATTTTAAACCAAAAATGTTGTCTGGCAACATAAAAAAAGGTTGAGTGTGACGTTTCGAACTCGTTGGTCATCGGTACTTTTTCGTGTCATGTTCCCTCGTTTTTAGTGTTTTTTCTTATTTTAATAAATTAACTTTGCTAAGCATCTGCTCGAGTGTGTGTGCCTGTGCACTTGTGTTCTACGCATAGTAAAAACCTTCGTTCCACCAATAAACGTCTTCTACGATGTCATTCTACCGCTCTGGTTTCATTTAATCTTCTTTATTTCTCCAGGCGGTGTTTCTTTGGAATGCGCTCCCTTTGAATATCAGGATGACAATCAATCGGCTATCGTTTAAAGTGAAGGCACGTGAGCATATTCGCAAGCAGTTGGCAGAATTATCCCGGCGCTGAATTGCTGGATTCGTTTTCTCCTCTACCTATCTTTATTGTATTTGTCTCTGCATCATCCTAAGGTTGAATGGTAGAAAATGCCTCAGGCGTTAAGTAGGCCTTTGTACAGTATTTTTTACATTTACATTACGTGTTAATAAATAAAAATAAATAAATAAATGTTATCCCAAATTTTTATTAAGACTAACGTTTCTGACAGACTTTGTCCTGCCCAAACCTCGCCATCTACAGGTCCAATTGTGTATCTAAACAGGATCATCTCAGGGGCATAAACAGGGTTAATTTTTAGTCATCGTCCAAATTTTTCAGGGTCATAGTACCCGTGTAATTGAACAACTTTCTCCAAGGAATATGGGTAGAAATATGAAAAAAAAACCGGACCTCGCATACAAAATCAATAGTCAGCGGATCGATTCTTTTTTGGAAGTTTTTTTTCATATTTCGACCCATATTCCTTGGAGAAAGTTGTTCAATTTCACGGGTAGTATGACCCTGAAAAATTTGGACGATGACTTAAAAATTACCCTGTATACGTACAGGAGAATTACATATCAAAATATTTAAATTTTACACGTGATTTTACCTTTGTTTACGTGTAATATATAAATATTCAGACTGTAAGATAACCGCAACATAGATTTGAAATGCCCAGGTAAGCTAATCTTGTTTATCTGAATAATAGACTAGCAGGCCACAACAAGGTACCTATAATCTTAATACTCTCCAAGCAAAGGCATATTTCCCGCCAAATCGTTTAAGAGCAGAAATTTAGCGCGACCTTTCATATCCTAAAGCCTAAAACAACCGCACGATTTGTAGAAATGACCGTTTACTAAGCTGACATTTAACCATGACGTACAACGTTATCAGCTTTAACCTTTTAACCCACAGACTTTAAATATTGCACAAAAGTTATAACGAAAACATGTATATTATAACGAAAGTGAGCACTAGTATAATTTATCCCCGAAAGGGATTAAATAGGGGATAAAAGTTTGTATGGAAGTTCGGAAATTTTGACGATGGGACACTCCACTCACCAAACTCCTTGCGATAAGTAAATTCTTTCTGCTTAGCTTTTACTTGCTTGCCGCTAATGTCCTGGCCGAGTCGTTAAGGGATTTAATTGTCAAGGACGAGAATGCAGCGGGCATGGCTGGCTAAAATACCAACCACGCCTGAGCCTCCTAGAGGGGTTAGGCAGACGTGGATTCTTTACGCAACCTATTATTCACCTCATCAGTAGACTTAATCCAATAACATACCCTTCAGATTAGCAATGTACATTTGTAGTACCTAGACATATAGTGCCGAAACATGGAGACTCACTGTTTACAAAGTATTATGGCGCACTTCTGGCGCCGTGATAAGCCTATTACTAAAACGAGTCCGTAACCAAGAGATCCGACGTAGGACTAAGGTTCATTACGTAGGACTGGATAACGCTTCTGAATTGGAGGTAGGCAGGGCACTTGGCTAGACGTGGTGTTGTCAGGTAGTGCAGAATACTTTTGGAATGGTTGGAAGCGTTGGTAGGTCAATCTACAGAAGATCGTGGCGAAGATTTGGATGAGACTCGCACGGACCAGTGACCCACGGCACACGAGGTGGACGCCTATATTTAGCAGTAGGTGGAATAAGGCTGCCAATGATGATAATGATTTGTAGTAGATACTAAATAGACCGTCACCTCCAATGACATGATGATTCTATTTAGTACTACAAACCATCAGCTTAATTAAACTTCTTTTCATTTATTCGAGCCTTACGGTAATTACATGTCAAAGATGCCTCAATGCGGTACCTCGCTTTCGCAGGTAAGCTCGCTACCTCGATGCCACCTCCGTGTATAACAAATGTATGCGAATAGACACGCACGCACGTGCCGCAAGATACCTCGATGCGATACATCGTAGGCTTCTTGAGGATTTACCTCTCTACGCTACGCGATGCCAACGTGAAAACAAAATATTTTGTTTTACATCGCAGTCAGCGGCAAGCATCGATGTGATCTGGCTCGTGCTTGGTCAAATCAGTTTAACTTGTGCTTCTGGAGTAGGTAGAGTATAGCACAGACAGCGCCGTCAATTCACACTATAGCGCTCGTGATCTTGTAATAAAATTATTTATTATTATGCCGATAAGGATGTAATGTCACAGTCACTCCATCGACCGCATCAAGAAGAAACTATGTAGAGAAGTTGGAAAGGAATTTGGCGATGATTCTGCAGGGTCACAGCACCCTATTTTGAAGATTCACGTTTCACGGATTCGTGAGATACCGAACAGTAGGCATGCCACAACAAATTCGAGGTGTGACTTGTCTTGAAACTCGGGCTCACGGAACAACGCTCCAAGGGTGCGGGTTGTTCGAAAGAGATACCGTGGCCCCTGACACACAGACAACTTAAGGAACACGGGTGGGTTTTAGTCAGTAAAAGTCTGAGACGGTCGGAGAATTTTTTTGATGATATATATACGACCCTCAAAAAAAAAAAACGGCACAACGCTAACAGGTGTACCTTATCCGTAGTATAAGTATTGTGGTATCATTATCCTAAGCATAACGAGATAATAAGCATATCAACTGAAAATATTTCTTTAAATATATTTTGTGGCTCACGTCAAAATGTCTGGAGACTGGTTTTAAAAAACGAGTTCACAATATAACACTTGGAGATGTGACTTTAGTCATAGCTGTTGCCTCATCATGATAATTTTACACCCACAGCTAACTTTTTTCGTACCTAACAGTAGGTAACTGCCCTACTTAAATATACATCATTATTCGTTCAAAGTAATTTGGCCAAAGAATCGCTTATTTAATTTTGATCTATAAATCATCATCATCATCATCATCAAATCAGCCGAAAGACGTCCAATGCTGGACATAGGCCTCCCCAAAATGGGGGGATTTGCCATAATCGCCACGCTTGGTAGGCGGGTTGGCGATCGCAGTATTGTGGTCAAATGCATGGAGAACGCTGCTGCCCATTCTCTAGTAAGTCCGTTAGTCGCATCCTACGACACCTACGGGAAGAGATGGGATGGTGCTATTCTTTACGTCCGGCACACGGAGAAAAGAAAGAAGGTCCGGCACCACACGGAACGTACGTACATTGACTGCACTAGTTGAATAAAAGGAAACTAACTTCAACTTTCCAACTGATCGACTTTTTGACAATTCAAAAGTGCCTGTAAATGGTTTAATTGAAAATAAATGCTTTGAGTTTGAGTTTGAATGTAATTGCACGACTCGAGTACACAACAGCTAGGGTAGAACTACCGTCGCTTATACATACATATTATTTAGCATAACGGTGCATAAACTTCAGCAAACTTGAACTGTGAGCTTCAGTTGTGCGACCTCGACAGATGATCATATTATTGCCTGAGTAACCAGCAGGATGTTCGTCATGCTCACTTAGATGTCACAGTTTAAGGTAATGTCGGGGGTGGGTTGCCTCCTTCCTTTAAGGTTGGTAAGGTGGGTAATGGCTGATTTTTACGTTATACCCGTGAACGGATGATGCTTGTGATGACAGGTGGTCTTACTGACCATGGTTTTGTTTTTAATAACTTGGTACAAGGTCTCCCGTCTCGAGATGAAGAAGTGACAAAGTGCCCATTTCGTATTTACTCAAGCTTAACGGTTATATAAGGCATTAGAATGACGTCAGAATAGTAGACGACAAATCGAGGAAAAGAGCGTTGTCGTGCTTTTTATGTTGAATAGACGAAAGGAGACAAAGGAGTTTCTTTAATTTGACATGATCATCACATTTTGGTGGATGAAATTAAGTTCTCAAGAAAAGAAATTATATTGAATAGGATCAAGTTATTCTAACTGAACAGACAGCTGTGGTGGTGGAGAGTTGGTTGTGCCACTTCTTATTTCCAGCTAAAGCACTCGGAAGCGTTTAAGGTCGTTCGTTTTGGGGACTGTTATGTAATGTAGACGTTCAAAAGGTGCTGATTCTCAGCCTAGTTTGAATAAATGACATTCGATTTTGAAGGGTAGCGGACTGCATAATCGCGGTAATCAGTAAAAATTTCATAAACTGTGAAAACGAAGTGTAAAAAGATCTGAATTGTGAAAGGACTGTAAAACTGTATTTTTAATCCGAGCACGAGTATTTCGTACGCAAGCGAGGCACGCGAAAAAAGAGCAGAACGGCATTCAATTCACTCCAGTTATTTACGTATCGACAATAGATAGCATACAAAAATAGCACAAGAGAATAAAAGCTAGGTACCAGTGGCCAAAGTACCATATAACACGATTCCTACCGGCTTCCTTTCGGGGATTCGCATCGGCAACTCTATCGCTATCAAAAAATGGCACGTCAATTGTGGCTACTATTGTCAAAAAATATAGTTACACTACGGGTATTTAATCCACCATAACATTGAAACAACAAAATGGTTATTTTTAGCTTTATATTACAACAAAAAAAAAATGTTCTAAATTAACTCAGCGCCAAAACTTCATACTCGGGAACTAAAAATTTATACAACAGTGATCCCGTAATGATGTCACTTTAGGTCACGTGGCACTGCTTGATATTGACGAGAGCAAGCCGCTGTACAACGGGTTATGACAGAGACAGATATAGAAAAAATGCGTGAGCGAGAATGAGATGGAGGAATATTGCACATTTTATTTACTTTTCAGCTATAAAATTATGTTGTATTTAATTTCTTACATTCCTATTATAATTTTAGAATGACAGTAAGTCATACATATAAGTACGTAAGTATATAAGTAAGTTATAGAATTATAATAATAAGTCAGTAAGTTAAAGCCGACTTCATCCGGCTTCCCTCTTAGAAAGATTGACACCTCGCCGCTGCTAGGTACTAACAATAAGTTTGTGTATAAAAATCAAGTAGAGAAACAGTCAGGCACTGGCTGTTACGCAAATTGCTTGCAGAGTAAATAATACAATGGTAACTGGCTTCCGAAAACATTCTATCAACGTGGATTCAATTTCGGACGTGTCGGATGTTTTTCCATTTCAACAGATTTTTCTAGATTGCAAAAGAGCAACAAGTTTTGTTACGGTTTCAGCAAATTGTTATGTACTAAGTAAGTCGCATTGTTGGGAGTAAAGGATTGATAGCAAATAAAAAATATACTAAACCATAGGCATTGTTGGTTTAGTGCTCGCAAGCGCGTAGATTCCTGGATTTGGTCCCCGGGGCAGGCACAGCCTGTGTGTTCTATTTTTTTCTTTCGTGTCAATAACATTGCTTCTACATTGTTTGAGCCCAGTAGTCGGCCACGTTGAGTTGCAATTCTAAATAGCAGCCAGCATGACTCTCCAATCACCAACAGTGGTTTATGGGCCCAATAATTGTAACCCCAAGCAAAACTTTTCTGAAAAGTTACAAGGGCCCACAATGGATAGGTTTATCAACCTAGATATCAGACATAGACCTGATATTCATTCCTATAATTGTACGCTTTATATCTGTTTTATAATTGTATTTGTGTGTTTCATTTGACATCGTTTTTAGTTACTTGTAGTACTAACACGCTATGGGCCTAATATGCCTGTCAGTAAAAGATTTAGTTTTTTTATAAACGAAAAAAAAACACACGTAGCTATAATAATCTTTTTTGAGCATATATACAAGGTAAATAACTCTACAGCTCACCAACATAACTCAGTTTTTTTGCTAATAGCAGCGTGAGTCAAAAAGAGGTCAGATTAAATTCCCGCAGCATGAGTCCGAGGTTTTAAGTGCCTTTAATGAAATGACGTCCGCTCGACCATATACCGTTACTTCTCTACAGGCTACGGTCAACAGCTAGTCCATACGTCCACACTAATATTATGTCTGTCTGTGTGTTACCCTTTGACGCTCGTAATTGTGCATAAGGAACTGAGGCACTCTAAAACAAAGTCTTTTTACGATCAGGTAAAAAAAATCTTCAATTTCTTCACATTTTTAAAATCGATGCAGCATCCTATATTTTTTCGTCACACTTTTCGTCAGATTTTTTTGATGTTTTTTCGATGACCATATTTGTGCTGCCACTTGCGTATGTATGCCTTTCAGAAATGACCACACATATTTGCTGTTAATAGATGAATCATGAAATCAGATATCATTGCCGAGTTGTAATCCTTCTAATATTTAAACTAACTTTTGCCAGCGGCTACTAACGCGTGGAGGTCGGAGTATTACGGTATTATACATAATAAACCTTCTTCTTGAATCACTCTGTCTATTGATTAAAACTGCATTAAAATCCGTTGCGTAGTCTAAAAGAGCTTGTACAAACACGAAAAGTGACTTCGTTTTTACTATGTAAAGAAGATGTGAAAGTTTGGAAATATTTGTTACTTAATCACACAAAAAACGGCGGACGGATTTGGATGAAATTTTGTACACAGATAATTTACTGAATATTTGTTATTCCTGTATTACGTTGTCGTGGGATAATTTCCGACCTCCACGCGGGCGGAGCCGCTGGCTCAAGCTATTAACATATTTATGCTCGTGACTGTACCCGTCATGTGTGGAAGACTCTTTAGCTCGATGTCTGACTTCATTTCCGCCTGGGTACTGTGCTGGTACCTACACTGTATCATGTTACAGGCAGAAGATGCAAATATAATAAACCATGTTATTTTATGACGTCATAGAAACAACTACGGATTTACGACAAGATGATAAATGCAGTGTAGTCTCGCATCCTTACTTCTCATAATGACAACATATCGCGGCAATATGTCCCAAGAAACATGATTATTGTCTGACAATCTGTAAGTTTATTAGAACGGCATTTGCAATCATACTCAGCATGTACCTACTTAAACTAAAAGATTTTTTGGTACAATGTTCTTCATGGTTTTATGTTTCGACGAGAACTTAACGTAGATTTAGTCAGGAAGGTCTCTTCATCACTTTTCGCAATTGTGTAAAATATTAACTGAGTAATAACCTTCCGACCGAATTTCGTCACGGCACAGCGCAGCAGCCGGTCTCAACACAGACTAGCTAAGTACACAGTAGATTATTATAGTGTGTTTGCGCAATCAGAATGGCTCTTCCTATTCCCTAAGTCTCATAGTCAGATGGGGCGGTTATCCATCAAGTCCGAGGAGCGGTCAGACGCAGAACCGGATCAACGAGCATTCTGCGGCACGGTGTCTATTTCAAACTCCGAGCTGCTACTGAAAAATTCATATCTAAAGGAAAAAATTGCACTTTACTCGATCTGCGAGTTGAACCCAAGACTGCACGTTCAGCAGTCGCGCCTGCGACCACGAGACCAAAGAAAGAGTGAATGTGGAAAAAATATAGACAGGCAGCAATAATATTACCTATTATAATAGGTACGGGTAGTAGTGTACGGTTGGGAAAGTCGATTATTGGATCCACCCCAGCTCCTCAATGTATGGAGCATTCGTGGAGCTTGGTGTGCCACCATGTAGAAGTAATTCAATTTGATAAATAACATTAGTAAGAACCTTAGCAATTAAATACGAGATTATACAAAAATTCATACTATGAGAATAAAGAAGAAGACGAAGAGAAAGAAATAACCATACAGTGATTGACGTGTAAAAGTGTTTTGTACAAACCTACCTAAAAAACAATCATTTATCAGTCAAAGCCATATTGTAGTTGAGATATTCTTTTCGCTATAACTTTTTGATGATCATTTGGACGAAGGTAGGTAGTTATCAATCGAGATCCCATTTCTAGAATTGTGTTATGGTAGCTTTCACATCTGCCAGGGGTGCGGGTTGTTCGAAAGAGATACCGTGGCCTCTGGCACACAGGCAACTGAGGGGTGGGTTTTAGTCAGTAAAAGTCTAACACGCCCTCCTGCTCCACCCAGAGCGGAAGAAGTTATTTGATGATTTCCCAATCTCAAAAAAAAAAACAGCTTTCGCATTCTCGTTAGCCTTCTTCAGCGACTAATCTCATCGAAGTGGGCTGCTTGTCCTTATTATATGTGGACTACTGGGTTGGCGCTTTCTTTTCTGCGGTTGAATTCGCGTGTCCCGTGTACAGTCGCGTTGCCTATGCAAGGATAGTGCTCGTTGGACGATCATCACCGATTGCCTAAAACCAATCTCGATACAAATGCTGTATTCACGGCAGGAATAGCGCCACCAGTAGTGCGCAGAGCGCTGGCAAGCCCCAGTGAAAAGTCCCAAAATGATCACTGAGTCATGACATCTGAATCTCAAAACAGACGCCGGTCCCAGATAGACCGAAGCAATAGAAACCTGTTCAGGTGGACAGCCATAGACGACTCCGCATTGAACTATAAATGTGGTGCTATTTCAGAAACGAAAGTCCTGCTTGTCCTGTGAGTAGCATGATCCGGGAACTAATGCCGCGCAATCTATAAAATGGGGCCTCGCGAGTCTCTTAGAAACAAATTCAACGAAGTTGACATACTAACTCTGCCTTCTCTTTATATCCTAGAAAATATCTTGTATGTTCGCAAAAATTTAGGTCTTTTCAAAAAAAGATGCGACTTCCATAATCTAAATACACGTAGTAAAGATGAAATTGTGATTCCAAAATTTAAATTAACTAAAACTAGCAAGTCATTTCTAATAAACAGTATCCGCTTCTATAACAAGTTGCCAAAATCGGTTACAGAACTTAGCGATGGAAAGTTTAAAACTCACATCAAACGTGTCCTTATCAAAAAAGCATATTATAAGATAAAAGACTACGTTGAAGACAAGGAAGTTTGGCATTAATTCCTTCTGCACATGTGGCTTCCCTGGTAACTCATTAGCACCATAACTTTGTGAGCGTCTATTAACTGCTTCCAAATTACAATGTTAATTTTAATATTTTTATTTTTTACACTTTCTGACATATTCTCGTCATTATTTGACATTATACAACCCTTGTAATATCGAGTATTTATTAGTGATTCTCATGGAAATCATATCACTTGGTTTAAATAGGTTGATTTTACTTATGTAGATTCTTTTACATATTGTGAATGAGAGAACGTTGTAGGCCTACAGTTTCTATTCTTTATTTTCATTCCTCTAAGTACCTGGTACTTATTGACAGGCCTGCACTGTCCTCCCATACCTAATATCACTGTAATTTGAAAACATTATAAAATCCAATTATTTTTAAAAGAGTAACCGTGGAGTTTCTTGCCGGCTCTTCTCCATAGGAAACGACAAATTGGAACCGTGCACCTAGCTTCTGACGTTTCATAAGTGCCCTTGCAGGTTTATGTGAAATAAAATATTTTGATTTTGATTTTGATTTTGAATGAACGTTAGTGATACATACACACATACATTTGGAAATTTGGTACACATATGAGTTTCAGTAACCCAAACACGGACAAACATTCATTCCCACTACTCCCCTTCATTTTATGACTAATGTGATAGTTTTAACCTAAGTGAAATTTCATTATACTTTGAGCTGTTATCAAAAGCGACAAATCAATTTTATTATGAGGTCGACTTTTTATTTTTATTTTATTTTATTTTATTTATCGTGAAGTAAATTCTCCCATGGAAGGAAAATGATTTCTCCCATCTTAATTACTTAATTTTCCCGAACTGAGAATGTAATTATAAATGAAAAGACTTTTTAAATTTACTCACAACGCTTCTAATTCATCCAAAAGTTGCCGGAAATGTTTTTCGTAAGTTACCGTTAATTTTGATATAAAAGATTAATCAATTTTCCGGTACTTTCTGAAAATAATTAGAGGCAGTTATTTTAGAAATTGAGAAAACGTTTGAATTATTAATTTGTTTATTTTCAAAGTAAAAGTTTACCAAGTTGCCTTTATGAAATTTAATGATTATTGTAAACTTATTCATTGTAAACATTAAAAATAGGTACCTAATACCTTGACACATTTTGAGGATAATAAATGTGTTGGTACTCTATTCATCTGCCTAGCCTTTTCCCAACTACGTTGGGGTCGGCTTCCAGTCTAACTGGATGCAGCTGAATAACAGTACTTTACATGGAGCGACTGCCAATCTCACTTCCACAACCCAGCTACTGGGTATTACGATACCTATTGGTAAGACTGGTAGTCAGAGTTTCGGCCTTCTGTCGACCCGTAACGACTGTCAGATCCACGAATGACAGCTGGGACTAACGGTTTAACGTGCTTTCCGTGACACGGTGGGGGTCTAGGTATGTAAAGATGGTCACCCATCCACGGACCAACCGCGGCAAGCGTAGCTTAACCTGTTCGATGGACCCGTGTGGCTGTTATTACTTAGCCACAAGCCACTCGTTGGTCGTGTTGGTGTACTCTAGTATATAAATAAAATATAATTAGACGAGTAGCTTATATCCAGATTCCTGAGTGCTCTATTCGTCATTTGCCTAGCTTTTAATCAATTATTTAATTTGGGGCCAGCTTCTAGTAAAATCGAAGGCAACTAAATATCTGTATTTTACAAGGAGCGACTGCCCATCGAACCTCCTCAACCCTTTTACTGGGTAACACGATATCCCTTGGTAAGACTGGTTGTCAGACGTTCAGGGCTTCTGATTCAGAAGCCGTTGGTCCCGGCTGTCATTCGTATATACGGATTATCGTGCTTTCCTAGGCACGCAGGGTTTTTGATATGTAATAATTGATAGTCACCCATCCAAGAACCGATCGCGGCAAGTGTAGCTTATACTTCGGTCGAACTATTATTGTTTACCAACCAGACCCTGAGTCTTCCTGAGTACCTACATTTTTTGGACACTATTCTTCTACCAGTTATAGTTATAACTACAGTACCTAATCTTGAAGCTCTATATCATTATTTTCTGCATTTTTAGTTTGGTTTAAATTTTATATGCTGTGACCTACGTGCGCCTTACATTATTTTGCGAGTTTGCAGTCGCCTGACATTGCAGTGATAAAATAGTTAAAGTAGCAGAAGGAGGACGGGTTTGACTGATCGAAGGATTGCCGCTAAAGCTAAGAAGGAATATGTACTTTTTACTAAGATAATATTAATTCTATTCGTAGGTACCATTGAAATGTTAATCGTCTGTTGATCAGGGAGTGGGGAGCCATCGACAGTGGTACCTACGTACCATAGGGAATATTAAATGATACAACGTTGTGTATATTCCCCTTTATTTATAAACGTTGCCTAAAATTAAGTTTTTTTTTTAAATTTAATCAACTTTTATAAATAGCCCCCCTGTTTATTTCTAGGGAACGTGTCTACATCCACGCGCTTATTCTGCCACTGTGTTTTCGAAAAGAAAAACCTAATTGAAATAATTTGATCTTCCTCACAGGAGCTAAGGTGAAGATTTTCCCACCCGTGCGTAAAATACGCGCTTTGACGTGCAGTTATAGACACCATCCCGTCTTACCTATATATCCGGAGTTGTTTTTCTACTAGCCTGCACAACACAAGGTCCACTTTTACAGGAAACCTTTATAGTACCTACTACGCAAGTTGTGTCTAACAAAATAACAAAGAAAATGACAAAGATGAAGTTTGGAATAAAGATGCAGTCGGATTTTGTTTTTGGAATGGTTTTCAATAACGCAGCTTGTGGTAGGAGGTAGAAATCGTCACGTAACAAAAAAAAGCGTTACGTAACGAAATAACTGTGCCCTCCATGCGACTTTTTATTAATATGTAATAGAAGGCGAAAGAGAGAGAGTAAGATAGTTTTCATGGTTTTCGAGGCTGCTGGAGCCGATGTGTAAGATTGTAATGTTTAGATGTTTGTTACTCAATCACGCAAAAACGGCTGAACGGATTTGAATGTATTTGCCATACTTATAGTTGATAACCTGGATTAACACATAGGATTTCGTACCGGTAAAAGGTTCCTGTGACATAATTTCCGACATCTACATGCGCGAAGCCGCTGGCAAAATTTAGTTTACTGCACTTAAAATATATTTCGATAAATTTGGCAAGAAGTTAGATGGCATCCTGGGTAACGTCAATGGCTACTTATTGCCTCTAAAATAATTCTGAAGGGTAATATACCTCGGGGATGAAAGTTTGTATGGTTTTTTTTTGGGTGGGAAATCATCAAATGACTGTCTCCTGCTCTGGGTGGAGCAGGAGGGTGTGTCATACTTTTACTGACTAAAACCCACCCGTGTTCCCTCAGTTGCCTGTGTGCCAGAGGCCGCGGTATCTCTTCCGAACAACCGCCCCGCGGCAGCCATCGGTCCTTGCGGGCCCCATCAGTTGTTGCTGACATTTCTTTGAGGCGCGTGTAGAACACAACGCGCCATCGACCCGGGCTTGGTCCTTACCAGACAGCGAACTACCCATTACTCGCCGTCCGCAAGCCCGCCCAAGTAGCACAAAAGTGCTTTATGACAGCATTTTTACAATTGAATTATAACAACATTATATTAGCAATTATGGGTGTAACAGTCACCCCAAGAGCTGAATATTGCCTGATTAACAAGGTACGTGTTAACTGTAATACAGCAAGAAAGACGAATGTGTGTATTTCATACGCTTTTAAACAGTTAAAAGTGCACACTGAGCGAAATTGTGGTATGCAATAACTTAATGTTATTTATTTTTCTGCAATATGAACTGTGAATTTATTAAACATGAAGTGTTGTGTTGTGTACAAGATCTCAGGTGCCATTGTGAAAAAGTAAATAAAATTTAAGGTAAGTAAAACTTCGATTTCTTCCTATTATGTTTGAAATCTTATAGGGAAGGTAACTTTACTGTAAAATACCATACATATTTAGTTCAAAATTTTCACGGGCTCTGAGAATACCACTAAATACTAAAATAAAACTAACAGAAACGGACTGTAAATAAAATAAATGTTTTTGTTTTGTCACAAAAAAATGTTAGAAAACTGTTTTCGTGTGAATAATTTGAAATTCAAATCATTCATCACGATCTCATCTAAAGTAAACCAAAATGAAAAGATCAAATTTTACAATAATATACAGTCACGCAGTCAAAATGGCGGATGGCAAATGAACAGTTTTAATCTTAATTTAATGCTATGGTCTTTACGGGTGTTCACATGTGGCCTGGAATCCAGCAAAGAGCAAAATAGTTTAGCACTTGTGAAATACAAAGCAGCCATGAATCGATGTGAAGAGTAGTAGTGATTCACGGCAAGTGCTCGGGCCAGTGCTGGCGGCAAGTGCTAGGGCCAGTGCTGGTGGCAAGTGGTTGGACCAGTGCTGGCGGCAAGTGTTCGGGCAAGTGCTCGGACCAGTGCTGGCGTCAAGTGCTCGGGCAAGTGCTCGGGCCAGTGCTGGCGGCAAGTGCTCGGGCAAGTGCTCGGGCAAGTGCTCGGGCCAGTGCTAGCAGCAAGTGCTCGGGCCAGTGCTGGCGGCAAGTGCTCGGGCCAGTGCTGGCGGCAAGTGCTCGGGCCAGTGCTGGCGGCAAGTGCTCGGGCCAGTGCTGGCGGCAAGTGCTCGGGCCAGTGCTGGCAGCAAGTGCTCGGGCAAGTGCTCGGGCAAGTGCTCGGGCCAGTGCTAGCAGCAAGTGCTTGGGCCAGTGCTTGCGGCAAGTGCTCGGGCCAGTGCTGGCGTCAAGTGCTCTGGCCAGTGCTGGCGGCAAGTGCTCGGGCCAGTGCTGGCAGCTAGTGCTGGCGGCAAGTGATTGGGCCAGTGCTGGCGGCAAGTGCTCGGGCCAGTGCTGGTGGCAAGTGCTCGGGCCAGTGCTGGCGGCAAGTGCTCGGGCAAGTGCTCGGGCCAGTGCTAGCAGCAAGTGCTCGGGCCAGTGCTGGCGGCAAGTGCTCAGGCCAGTGCTGGCGTCAAGTGCTAGGGCAAGTGCTCGGGCAAGTGCTCGGGCAAGTGCTCGGGCCAGTGCTAGCAGCAAGTGCTCGGGCCAGTGCTGGCAGCAAGTGATCGGGCCAGTGCTGGCGGCAAGTGCTCGGGCCATATTTTTATTTGTTTTCGAGGTGAATATTGATTCCATTGTTACTCTCGTCTTCAGGTTAGTCTTTTGGCCACTTGAAAGAGTGGATTTTACCGTCTCTCAACATTCTTTGATCATGTATAATTCGTTCTGAAACGGATATGCGCTAAAGGTATCAAGAGTGCCATACTTTTTAATTGCAGCAGTAACATTTAGTACTTGTGTCACAACACAACGAAAACTCAAAACTTTGCTGTCACGTGAACTTTATTTTTAACCGTTTCAAAAATGTGCTGTTGATAATTTGTGGCGACACTACATTCAAACGCACAACGTCTTTATACGTATAACGTACCCCGCGCCTTTCGCACCCTACACTCAGTGCGGCAGCACATGAGTAACGGTTACTCATTCGGCGGCAGTATCACAAGTAACAACGGTGTCGTGCGCGCGATCCCTCAGTGCGGGAGTGGTGAATCGTAATATTTTCAGACAAATAAACGTCCTAAGTATTTAGATTATGCTATTATCTTATTATTACTAGGTTGTAAACTAATTCAATTATAACTATATTGTTTGAAAATTGTATGTCATGAGTACTCATGAGTTATTTTGTTTGTTTAAAATGGATAAACGCAAGAAAGATCTGATGAGAATTTTTAAGGATTCCGATGACTAAACCGAGGACCCATTCCAGGATCGTGATGGCGAGTTTGGATCTGACAAAGATTTTGACGCTCACCAGGAACTGATAGTTCTCTTATTTGTTACCCTCAGGAACTGTCAAAAACGTCTGCTAAAGAATATTCAAAATCTGTTAGGATCTCGACTCAGCTAGGTCTAATATGCTAATGAGTATGCAAACGATGACGTGATAAAACGTTTCTGTCACTTTTTACCATCTAATATCATAAAACACAGCGTATACATATAAAAACCAAATATATTTGTATGGCAATTTATTGTGTCATTCTAGAACAATTTTTTTGCAATATTGTAAAGCGCGGTAAGTTGCATTTATATGCGGAATTAACTCTTTTACATCTTCACGCCTTAACGGTTGAACGGATTTGCATGAAAGGCATAGACTACCTGGGTTCGGACATAGGACATTTTTTTATTCCGGTAGTACGTTCCCGTGACATAAGTTCTAAACTCCACGCGGGCGAAGGTGCGGGCAAAAGTTAGTATATTATAACACTAACATTCTGACGCGGGACAGTATAAGTATTTATTTTGCTCATCACAACAACTTTGTAGACATTGTTACACTTATGGCACTTGATATGGTTAGTTTACTGTGGGAGACAGCACCGTAACTGCGTAACGCACGATCAATCATAATCTGAATAATTTTGAAACAGATTGTTAATCCACTGCTTCATATGTTCGAAAAATCTGTCTGCTCAACAACGTAAGTAAAGCAATGAATATTGTTGAACTGTCAATATGATACAGATTATGATTGATCGTGAGTTACGCAATTAGGGTGCAGCACCCTGATTGCCTAAGGTAGGCTTTAAAGGCCTGTGTTACAGGTCACCAGGTATCCACCCTCTAGCAGTTAGATACATTTCATGAGACTAATAAAAATGTTAAAAAAGTGATTTAACAATTTTGAATTGTTAAATCACTTGTATTAATATTTGCTTTAAGAATAATTTGCTTTAATAATTGCTTTTAGAGTCTGTACGTAGCTCAACAAGTGTTTAAAAATAAAAAAAAATTAATGAGAAGAACAAAACAAAATAGTACCTATGGTTTGTTTTAGTGTTAGTCATTTGTAGTGAGCGTGAGTAAGTAGATGTGTTTCGTGTGTATATGTCTGAGAGTGCGTGTGAGGGAGTACCTACGTGTGTGGGTGATGATTTATTAGATAGCATTTGGTATACCATACATTAAAGTCACGGTGGCAAGTAGTTCTTCGGTGTCATCATAGTTGAGTCCCAGGACCCACGTGGTAAGCTTCTTTTTGCATTGTCCCTTATTGAGGTTTAAACATGGGTTGAATTTTATTGATTTTGTTTTACAAAACTTGTTCCAGATAGCAAAAGAAGCGGTTAGAAAAAACAGTCGAAAGGGGAGAATGAGTGCGCCTTACCGGATTATATCGTCTCTTACCATGTGTCATTGAGGGGTGAAAGTACAGTGACAGTACTTATAGTTCTTTTACTCAAAAATGCTTGTAAAAAACATTATTTTGACAACCTTCTTTGAGCAAAATCAAGGTTTCCGCGCTACTTGAATAGGCGCTAGCAAAGTTGTATGGAGTTTTATTCCTGGTGAGTTTTACCCACCAGCAATTTCATTCGAATATCCATTCTATTATTGAGTTTTGTTTCAAAAATAGTCAGGTGAAAAATATTTTATTCAGAATTTGGCAATATCAGGCAATACAATAATTATTGCCTGATTAAAAAAAGAACAAAAGCGCGGGGAAGAAACAGAAGCACGGCGCGGGGAAAATTCTTGCAATTTAAAGGCCGTATATGAAATTTTTCCCATTTCGCTGATTTTCGAGATTTTATAGACTCGATTTTACAGTTAACTCATTAGATAGGTAATAATTGAAACGATCTTTCATGTTGTGCATTAAAACTAATGGAAATGCAATATTTTAGTTGTAACAGAATGTCTTTAAACTCAAGTAAATAAGCAAAATCGATGAAATTTCGTAAACGACCTCTTAAACGTGTTTCTAGGTTATTTTAACGCCCTTTCAAAGAAAATATAAATACTGGAATCCTTACTCCATCTTCTTGTTTGAGGAGTGGCTTGAGAGGCGGCATGGCGTCCTCACCTTCCGCATGACACAGGTCCTCACCGGACACGGCTGTTCCTGTTTCGCATAAGGCGGGAGGAAACGCCTGGGTGTTTCCATTGCGAAGATCGCCCTGAGGACACGATGGAGCATACGGTGGAAGTCTGCCCGACTTGGGCGGAGCACCGCCGTGTGTTCATGGAGGCGATCGGTGGCGGCGATCTCTCACGTCCGGCCCTGGCTGGCTGGACTTGCGGACGGCGAGTAATGGGTAGCTCGCTGTCCAGTAAGGACCAAGCCCGGGTCGACGGCGCGTTGTGTTCCACGCGCGCCTCAAAGAGATGTGTGCAACAACTGATGGGGCCCGCAACGGTCGATGCCTGCCAGGGGTGCGGGTCGTTCGAAAGAGATACCGCGGCCCCTGGCACACAGGCAAAAGAGGGAACACGGGTGGGTTTTAGTCAGTAAAAGTCTCACATGCCCTCCTGCTCCACCCAGAGCGGGAGAAGTCATTTGATGAATTCTCACCCAAAAAACAATGAAAAAATCCTCTATGAAATGCACGATTTCGGTGAAGATCAATTTGAGCATTCAATAAAAATTCTTGACAGCACAAAATGTGGAAAACTTTATAAATGAAGCCGGAAGCTGAGTTCTTGGCGGTGAAAGTAAGTGTCTATAAACTGAGTGCATTCTTTACCATTTTTTAGGACCTACGGTCTCGTAGGTCCTAACAAATACCTACAAATGATGTTTTTTGTTGCAGTTGGTTCCTATTTTCGGTATTTAGGATCAGTGCATGTTAATGTACATAACCCAATTGCAAAAATGACAATAAATTGTACAGAAAACTACAACAATGTCATGATGACTACTCTTCGTGACACTAAAACCAAGATAGAAACTGGAAATACACAAAACAAGTAATGGGAACTTTCTTATTCATTATGTACCTCGGTTTGCAGTTTTTTTGTATTTAACATATAAACCTTCCTCTTGAATGAAATTCCACTCTGTCTATTAATGAAAATCGCATCAAAATCCGTTGCGTAGTTTAAAAGATCTAAGCGTACAAACACGAAAAGCGACTTTGTTTTATACTATGTGGTGAGCAAAATCTGAGTACCTTGCAGATGTATCATCCGGAAGGCACAAAATCACACAAATCTCCAAAACTATTGCGACATACTTAAACTTGCCCAATCCAGATCAATTTACAGGTCATTGTTTCCGGCGATCATCAGCCACTCTACTTGCTGATTGATACAGGGGCCGACACAACAATCAAACGGCATGGCGGATATGGAAATCTGACAGAGTAGCCGAAAGTTACATAAAATAATCAGTCGAATATAAAAGTAAGATCACAAATCAAATAAGCAATAGACGTCTCACCAAGAAGCTTCCACATCTGCACAAGAGTCTCTTGAATCCTCAACCGCTGCAGAGATAGCAATTCGTGATGAACAAATGATCCAACAAACAAACACAGAACTACGATTATCACGAACTATATGAAACTATCTTTTGCCCGCGGTTTCGCTCGCGTTAATTTAGAATTTAACAAACAATCTGGTTTGACTCCGCTTGTAATAATAGAATTAAATCATGAATTGAATGACACGCGGCACCATCTATTATCATGAGAACGGAGGTTTGGTCGAGCTCTACTTTAATATCGTAAAAAATCATATGCATTTTGAAGTTAACGTTCCAAATCCATATCACAATAAACACCTGCAGATCTTAATTAAAATCAATTCATTATTGAATTTCATAAGGAGCTTACAGTGGGTTAGATTGGCATGACATAATTTGACATGAGCGAGCCGGAGGTGTAAAATGCCTTTTAAATTTTATTTACTAACCCGATCATAACAGTTCGAAGTAACTTAGAATAACAGTTAAAAAAAAAACAAGACAAAATGCAAAATGAAAGAACGTACAACAAGAAATAAGTGTCTTGACGACGAACGATCCCCTTTCACAAAAAGAAAAGGACTAGATAAAAGTCAAGAAAATTAGCAATATCAAAAAGCCATTCGTTTTATTGTTTCACCCCTTGTCCTGAGCCGGGACAGGGTAATACAATAAAACTTGGGTTAGCGAGGAATCGGTCGTAGACTTCGATACCATTTTGCCAACATTGCTTTAGAATAAAAATGTTGATAAAATAGTATAGTAAAAAAATTGTCGTAAAAGAGTTCACGTAAGTATGATGATTTATTTTGAATCAAACAGAGGAGGTGCATACACCTAAGTAGATTTGCGGAGTAAACAGATGATTACCATGTCTACTGCCTAGTGTTTATTTTATTTTTTAGATACTACTAGCTATTCGCCCTTTCTTTGCACGAGTTACCAAAATATCGAGATTTCTCTGCTACATATACGTAATATACATAATCAGCCTAAAATGTTCCCACTGCTGGGACACAGGCGTCCTATCAGTGAGTGGAAGTGGGTCGTAATCCCCCACGCTGGCCCAGTGCGTGTTGGTTGATTTCACATGTCTCAAAATTTTTGGTTCAACGAAATGCCGGTCCTCATGAGGTATAGAGAGGTGAGTACAGCGCCTGACTGAGTTCGAAGCTACGATCTACACGACGTGAGTCGTGGCTGTTACCACTGGGCCACCACAGCTCAGAGCTCTCTGCTATATGTAAGATAAATATTGATGTTCTATACACAAACAGTTTACGAAACAAGCGCTCCACATGATGGTGACAAGTGCATCAAAATGTGTTATGTAGTTTAAAACATCCATCATAGATCATCTATCAGTTGTCATAGGATACAGATAGACTCTAAAAGTGACTTTGTTTCTTACTTCATTTGTCTTATGTGAAAGATGCGATACGACGGTACCAGTGTTAAGAATCTCGTTAATTTGAATAATATTTATATTCAGTGTAAATGATATGAGTGTTTTTTTTTTTGCGTGGCAAAACATCAAATAACTTCTCCCGCTCTGGGTGGAGCGGGAGGGCCTGTCAGACTTTTACTGACTAAAACCCACCCGTGTTCCCTCAGTTGGCTGTGTGCCAGGGGCTGCGGTATCTCTTTCGAACAACCCGCACCCCTGGCAGGCATCGGCCCTTGCGGTCCCATCAGTTGCTGCTGACATTTCTTTGAGGCGCGCGTGGAACACAACGCGCCATCGACCCGGGCTTGGTCCTAACCGGACAGCGGCTACCCATTACTCGCCGTCCGCAAGCCCGTGCCTATGGTGGCCGGGAATCAGCCTGGGATTCCCGACGCCCAGGGCGTCTCCTGCGAAGGCCACGGCTGTGAGGGCGCATGTACTGCATCTCCCTCACGTGCGCCGCCTCCCTCTTATGATATGATATGAGTGTTGAGTGTGATTTTGTAAATCTCATTTTGAACCGCCCTCATGTGAGCGAGTTTTTATTCGCCAGACATCATCATCTGTCTAGCATTTTCCCAAGTATGCTTAGATCGGCTTCCAGCTCAACGGTATTCACATATTTTGTACCAACATAAGCGTCAAATAACAAGTTTGTGCTGTATGGCACGGGTACTTGAACAAAGTGTGAACACACTTTGCCATCACCTCTTGAAAGTCTTTTATACAAGATGTTTAAGGGGAATTTAGTCGCGGGCTTGAAGTCACTGGTGAACCTGGCTAAAAAGCACGCTGTCTCACCAGGCATCGTGTCCGACAGAGGTAGTACCCGTGATGAGCAGTTAGACGCTAGTCAACACGCACAGCGTTGTTGCGTAAAACAAGCGCGTAAAAAATTAAGAAAAGTCCTTCGGAAGATCGGGTTTTATGACAAAACCATTGCATAAATCAAACACCAAGAAAGTTTATTGAACTTCTCGATATTTGAGCTTTGTCGGTACCGACTTGGTTTTGGAGGTTTCACACTAATTTTATTACTTAAACACGCCCAAAGTTAGGTTAAATTAGCAAGAAAAACGAATCTTTGTTGGTTTATAACTTTTTAGTGGCTTTTTATTTTATTATTCTGTTTCCTTGCAGACAACATTAATAATGAGACAAAACTATACTATGTTTCAATTTTCATGTATATTCTCGAACAGTGGAGTAATACATTCTCGAAGTTTGTATGGAAAAATTGTCAACAAGGTCCACCTTAAATATTGGAATCTTTGATTAGCGTCAAGCCGTCCTTCTCTGCTTGTGACACATTTGTCTTACAATCAGAAACACTTCAGGTTGCATGTCCTCGTAAAGGAGAACTTAGCAAGCAAACATTTCCTGTTCCAGCATGTAAAATAGTTTTCTCAATGGCTGCAAAAACACTTCAAGTGTAACCGCAAGCCAAGGCTACCTCTAATTAGAACAGCTGAGTCCAATTATGTTAATTAAAAATGGACGGAAAGAGTTATCTCTAAAGCTTATTAGGGATCAAAATGCTTGGCAAATATTATGAATTATTTATTTTTGTTAAAGTCTTATACCCTTACCTTTCTCTAGAACCTAGCTATTAAATATTATTTGAGATCTGATAAAACTAGGTAGAAATTATTGAATATTCGTTTTTCTGTCTGTAAAAATCTTGAAGTTCAGTAAGAAGTAAGCTCGAAGGTGAGTATGCTGGGTACCATATTCCTCGGACCTTGCTCCAACAGATTACCAGTTTTTCCGGAATTAAGTCAGTTCTCGCAAGGGACAAAATTCAATGATGACGCAGTCAAACCGCCTTTCAATTTTTTATTGATTCTCGCTCTCAACATTTTTTCAGTAGAGGTATTAACGAAATACCTATAAAATTACAAAAGTACTTACTTTGCTCGATTAACTATACAATTTTATAATATTTTTTCGTCTTGTGTTTTCCATATAAAAGGCCAATTTCACATGTGAGGCCCTAACATAGCCATATAGTCTAGGATCATTTGGCGCCTGACTGACTTTGACTGAGGGCCGTGGTTGGTAAACATTTCTGAAATTGTCACACATTTTACAGGCAAAATGGCGGCGTTATATCCGACTTTAGTCACGCGCCGTGTAGATTCTTGTACAGCAATCACCGATATCCCCTCGTCTGTGAAGAAGCGTGTAATAAGAATAAGAATAAGAAGAATAAGAATAATTTATTGTTTTAAAAGTCACATTCAAATGCGTTGCTTCCTGGAACTCACACTAGGATTCCCTGTGTCGTGAGATCCAGGCTCCTTCGTTCCGTTTACATTTATTGCTATACATGTAATAAATACTACGTTACAATAAATTTAAGCTAAAAAAGCTAAGCTAAGATTAGGTTAGTACCGGTAAAATATAGTGTCAACTGTCCAATCAAAATTTGCATATTCATCTATTTTGAACTATTAGTTCTAATATATAACATTAAAATAATTTATTTTGAAATTATAAAAAAAACTATAAAATATTTGAGATCCACGAAACTATAGCCCGTCCATTTGATATGTCACTCGGTGCAGCTTACAAAGCTTTAGTATACCCTGCCTTTTTTTCCTCTTTAGGAAAAGGTGACTCTCATATTCAAAATTCATTTATTTTCGTTTACGACCGTCACCCTAATTGCGTAACACACTGTTAATCAGAATCTGAATTATTGAAGGTTATTGCTAAATCCATTCTTTCATGTGTTCGAAAAAATTGTCTGCTTAGCAACGTAAACAACGCCATGAATGTTGTGGAACTGTCAGAATGAAAAGGATTTCGACTATTGTGTATATTACGTAATTACCGCTCGTGTTTGGGTCGCAACAGTTCAAATATGAACCAAATTTGAACTTAATTGGTTCATAAGATCATCATCCGCCGAGCCTTTTCCTAACTACGTTGGGGTCAGCTTCCAGCCTAAGTGGATGCAGCTGAATACTAGTATTTTACATGGAGCGACTGCTTATCTGACCTCCAAAATCCAGTAATTGGTTCATTAGATCCGAAGTAAAATTGGCTGAGACAGACAGACACAATAATTTTATAAGGGTTCCGTTTTTCAGTCGGACGTACCGAACCCTAAAAAGCGGCGGAATAACTTGCTAACCTACTGCCTCGTGCCTCATGTTTAAACCTTAATTAGCCATAGATAGCCTTAGCTTCCTCTGGCTTCTTCTGTGCTGATCATCTGTCATTCTCAATGTGCAGTGAAGTCTTTTATATCTTCGTCAGTTTTCAAATTCTATCCCTTATCAAGTTAGGACACATTATACCTTTTCAGCCCAGAGTAAAAAAATTGAAGACATCTACACAACACGCACAGGACCCACGTGGTGGATTACGGCAAAATTCCTCTCACAGAGAGGAGGCCTGTGTCCCAGCTATGGAAACGTTGTAAGTTATGCTTATGCGTATACTATACCTTTAATGGCTACGGTACTGAGCAGAGGTCTTCTACTGCGTAGTAAAGTTTTATTAACATAACAGAACTTCACGGCCTGTTTCCCTGAAAGGTATAGCAGGAGTAAAACTTTATTCAATTACATGTTAAACCATACATATATTTTGACCAATGTCGAGTTGATATCAACCTAAAACCATAATAATGGCCATGCCTTTTTGTGCAATATAAATCCTTGTTTTAATTTATAGACTGAGTCCCCTCTTTTATTCGGTCTGACATTATTATATAATATATAATACACATATATCTGTAGTCACAAATCGGTGGGATTCTTTGATGTTGCAAAGGTGGATGCAGCTCCATACTGCATTTCAAGTTTTTAATAGTAGTCTGTATCTGTACTAACACTAGAGGATAAGCAAATTGTTACTAAACTTAAGGACTTTGTCTAAAATAAAAATATTATTTTCTATTCCATGCTACATACATGATGGTATATAATGCTGAGTTGAGGTAGCAGATTCTATTATGAAATGAGCTGTCAAAAATAGCTCTTAAGAGGAATGGGTAGCCTGCGAAATTAAAAATTCCTTAAGTTTTTTGCAATTTACAGGGCTCGAATTCACTATGACCACTTAACGATTCCTTACTTCCAAACCTCGTCAATTCCTTAGATCATACACGACATCTGCTAGTAAATTTTGTCAAATTGTTATGGAACATACAGAATATGACATTTCGATTCCTTACCGTTACATTGGTTTCTACAAAACACGATATTGACGTAGTTTGAACGTAATAAGATTCCGCGGGGAATCATTATAACCCTACAGAATTGCGGCCCTGGTCAGTGTCCGGTTACATGTTGATTAAAATATGATCGCGACCATAACAAATATGGCTTTTGGAGATAAACATCATTTTGTAACAACGTTTAATTTAGTCATGGTTTAAACCTAGTAATTATCGCAGTACTAAATTTCTCGTAGATCGCGTTTTGTAATAAGACGGTAAGGTTTTAATTGAATATTTTAATGATTATAATTTTGTACTCTTATTTGTTATGATCCCGAATCGTATTTTAATAAAGAACACCTCCTGACACTGTTCTGCAAATTGCAAAAACCGTAAGAAAATTTTCAAGTTAAAGAGATGAAAATATTTTGGCTGTGACTGTACCGTACCTACTTGAGAAAGTTTGTAAAAAAAAGATAATAATTTTTGAACAAACGTATATTTCATGATTAGCATCTTTTACATGAGGTCCTTATAGGAATGAGGCCTATGCGTAACACGAGAGGATTTCTTTCACCTTATCGGATGATGGTTGTTTACATTGTTTAACTATAGTTCCACAGGTGTCCATACATTTGTGACTAATATCGAAATTATTTTGATTACCTCCACAGCCGCTGTATGAAAAACCTCTGCACGTCATTTCCGAAATGTCAAAATACCACCTGCAAAACGCCAAAAGAAAATCATTGGTTGAACCAAAGGGGCGGCTACTCGGTCAATCTTACTTGCACAAGCAAGCCTGTAAGACGGCTAAGGGTATTAGCACTTTACGGTATCGTGTGGACGCCGCACAGTGCACCCTATCTTGTGAGCTTAGCTTGCAAGTCGCTGTGTGTGTAGTCCGGGCCTAATAGGTAGGTAGGTCAGGAGTTAAAAAACCGGCCAAGTGCGTATCGGACCACGTACACTGAAAAGTACCGTAGTTAGGATGAGTATAACGCATGCATAGTATTGATTTTATCGACCCTAGTAATAAGTTTGTATTTCATCATATTTCTAGTACGAAAACTATGAAAATCATAGTTATGGGAAATATAAAAGTCACTTAGAAAGATCACCGTCTTTTTATTAACGGAATCCACCGGTACTCCCGTAATTTTTTTCATCCCCCTTTTACATGTTGTATGTGAAGTGTCACCCTATTTTTGTTTTTCGTGTTTTCACAATGCTATTGCCTAGTGGTGCACCGCAGATGCACATGCAAGGTGAATTTTTGGTTAAAAAAATGGGACCGCACATGCAAACTCAATAGTTAGCTGATCGATTTTGTATGGGAAGTCCAATTTGTTTTTCCATATTTCGGCCCATGTTCTTTGGGGAAATTTGTTCAATGTCACGGGTACTATCACCCTGAAAATTTTTAACGGTGACTAAAAATTTACCACCGGGCACCGAGAAAAATGGCTGTTTGTCATCCGGACGGTTGGACATACGGATATGACGAATTTATAACGGTTCCGTTTTTGCCATTTGGCTACCAGGAACCATAAAAAGTTATAAGGGAGAAAATTATATGACCAAGTCGGCTAAAATGATGGGTTTATAGACTGTAGGTACAACTTCTTCTATGAGACCTATCTCAATTTTATCATGCTGGACGATTAGTACTTACCTAGGATGATAAGAGTTACAGTTGCCAAATTCAGGCTGTAGCCGACAAAAACTGTTCTCTGTCATATTTGTAAACGTTGGGATGGTATTCATTCCTGCAACAATAAGTTACAATAAAATATTGTTTTGCGTGTAGGTATACCAACCCTTTTGTTGTCTATAAAATAGTCAAGTGATGATGCTATATTATCATCCTGTAATTGTTATTTACTTAGCAAGTAAGGTATACAACTTTGTGTGAGGTGTGACCACTTTTAAAAACTAAAAAATAAGCAGTTTATTAAAAAATAACAACTACTTCCAAAAACAACACTACAAAGTATAAAATAACATTAATTTCGAATGTCGGTGGCAAAACGCAAGATACCGACCTCCGAAAACAAAGTTATTTTTCACTTTGTGGCGTTTTTTTTTTGGAAGTCGGTTGTTTTTTCTCTACCCATGTGAATGTCCATACTATCCTACTGCCTACTATATATACTTAATATTATAAATGTGAAAGTTTGTATGTCTGGATGTTTGTTTCTCAATCATACAAAACGGCCGAACCGATTTCTATACTGTTCCCACTGCTGGGACAAAGGAATCCTCTCTTCGAAAGGGAGTGGGATATTCTATCTACCACACGGGCCCAGTGCGGGTTGGAAGATGTCACAATATGTCTTCTTTCTGGTTCTAAGACATGACGGTTTCTTCACGATGTTTTTCTTCACCGTTTTGAGATCAGTGGTGACGTAATTATTTAAACAAAGTAAAACGGTTGCCTGGGTTCCCGCGACCTACAACTCGTTAGTTGGGGCCGGTACCTTTGGGCTACCACTCTGCTCTAAATCTAATCAATGCGTTAAGCTTATCCTAAAATGCACATAACTAAATCTAATACCAATACTTTCCAAATAAACATTACCTACTGAGAAAGTAAATCTGTTTTTAAATTCTAAACTTGAAAGAAAAGGGCCTTTTTATTATCACTTATTGTCCGTCTGTCACAGAGGTTCATCAATGCAACGTAGGGAATATGAACTTTGGAATTATGGAGTCCTCTCCTCCTTATTTCTTAGGTTACTAACGCAAAAAAAAAACATTTTGATAGAGTAACATATTAGCGGTTGCGAATCTGACATAATTGCTAAAAAAACAAAAATAGTGTTCTCTTACGAAGGCATATTAACGTACATAGTACTAATGAAATACAAATAAAGGGCTTTAAATTTATTAGCCTCGTCTTGGTCCGCCATTTTTTTTAAATGGCGTCGCACAATAATACGTAAGTATATATAAAGATGTCATTATGAGGAACAAAAAATGTCTATAAGATATCTTAAAACGTCACGTTACCGAGATAAATGGAGTTAAAGATAGCTTTAATGAGTCCAAATATTTTAATTTAATTATATTAAAAACATTAACTAACGCTGAACACCGGTTCGTCAGGTGATGTATGATATGTTACAACTATATATATTAGGTAGGTTCAGTTACGTAATCACACTGAAATATTATTATTAAGTATTTAAGGACTTAGAAAGGGAGAATCTATGCTGCCTTTTTAGAGGAACTATTCAGGTCATCTGATATGGGTGAAGAGGGTTAATAAATAATATATGTGTGTGTAAAGTATTGTGATCTAATATTGCTACTAATTGTTAATAAATAATAGAATAGTATGCACCTGTTTATATAAAACTATACTATATTGAACCTGTGGCTTGAAGAACGGAAAAGTTCTTCTTATCAACCCTATGCGTAGTTATGGTATTCAAACTTGTAATAAATTTGATCACCAAGACACTATACGACTATACGGCAAAGGATATGCATTCTAACCAAGCACTTCGAATCAGTTCAGCTTTCTACGTAAAGAGGTAAGAAAAAATACTTTTCGTTAAGATTATCACATTACATAAAATTTTAACAGCAAAAGCGTTTTGTAGCTTAAATTGCCCGCTTTTGATAAGAATGAAACGAAAATATTTGCACTCATCATGGCCATTTTTAACTTTAATTATCTACTAAATGTGACAGTTTAGGATATTATATCCCATGACATTTTTGTTTGTCTACATGCCCCGTATCAATATATATGGTATTATCGAGCAACGCCATAAAAAAAAAACAAAATGGCTAAACGGGACGAGGCCACCTTCAATATAAAAAAAATCGATCCCCTTTGTTAACTGGCTCACATGGTGCAGGTCAGATTTTTCCTTGACATTAAGTATGTAATTTAACTGTACCTATACTTACTCCTCGTGTTCATTATGACTCAAAGTTGAACAATTGCGGGAAGAATGTTTCTAGCAACACGCTAATGTTTCGTATTCATGATAGAGAAAAGTCGTGCAGGTATCGGCAACATTTTTATGTGTCGGGCAACAATAAAGTATGGCAACCGATTCTCAACTCTAATAATTACGCGGGTTTTGGATTGGTTCTACCTTTACATTCCGATTTGCATGCATGTAAAGATGTGAACGCATTGTAGTAGTGAAAGCAATTTCCATGCTGAAAAGGTTCACAAGTATTTTTTTCCACGTTGTAGTAATACCTGAAAAAAATGTGACTATAAGTTTCCACCCCATCAGTATAAAGGGTAATACGTTTTACAACTGTTATTTAAACATGAGGGAGGATATAATGATCAGTAAAAAAAAATCGGGCAGTCATTTTATTTTTTGGCGGTAGATAAAATAATAGTGTGACTGTAAAACATGAAACGTAATAAAATAAATTCTTCTGGTCATTTGTTGCTACAATGTCAGTTTGAAAAAATACTCAAGAATTGGCCAGGATAAATGTTGAAATGGGCAGTTAAGTAGTTAAACAGTTAGGCAGCTTATAGTTTAGGTTGGAACTGTGACCAAGTACTCGCGAGCCGAATCGGGCGCAGTAACTAAGCCAGGACACCCCGACTGAATTTGTAAGGTTAGTACTGTGACCAACAACGAGCTAGCCGAATTTGTCACAGTAACTAAGCCAACGCACCCAATCGAATTTGTAAGGTTAAGTTAGAACTGTGACCAACAACGCGCGAGCCGTATTGGTAACAGTAACTAAACCAGTGGCACCACGACTGAATTTGTAAGGTTTGGTTAGAATTATGACCAACAACGCGCGAGCCGTATAGTAACTAAGTTTAAATAGATTCATTCCTACCGTGTTGACGTGTTCTAATTTTTTATATCAAAAACCGTACTTTTGCACAAAACAAGTAATTTTTGAGTGTGTGCACTTTCGAGAATGAGTGGTGCCGCCCAGCCACGGCTTTGAGCGCACGCGACGATACTTAGTCGAAAGGATCCGAGCGGATACGACAACAGGCAAACGGAGCGATCGATCGCATACTTTCGGCGACGATCGCGTGTCGCGGAAGACGCCCGCGGTCAAGCTGCTGTGCACGGCTTGATACGTGTACACGATTTAATATCGTTTAAAGATGGTAAAATCCGTTCCGATCCGATGCGCTACGAGCCGTTTGGTGGAAATCAACCTTTAATATCTAGTGATATAGCTATTGCAAGTTTATTGTTTTGTTTGACATGGTGTACGTGATTCAGAGCTGCATGGATGGCTTGGGTGGTATTCTTTTGCTGACAGAAGCCGAATTGTTGAGGATTTAATACCTCAGCGTGGAGGGCTACTCTTTTAATGAAGAGTTTTTTTACCAGTATTTTGAATGGAGCGACAGCCTATTTGACTTCCGCAACCTAGCTACTGGATACGTCTGGTTGTCAGACTTTCGGGCTTATGACTGCCCGTAGTGACTGCCAAAGATTAACGAATGACACCTGGGACCATCTGTTTAACGTGCTTTCCGAGGCACGGAGGGGTGTTCTCGACATGTAATAGATGGTCGCCCATCTACGGACCAACTTTCGCTTAGCCTCGAAGATCAACCCGGTTTTTCTCTCATCTATGTATGATGGCAAAAATATATCTATAGGTGAAGTAAGCTGTCATTTTACCTGATGGTTGGGATTAACACTGTTGACAGGTTTATTCACTTAATTCCACGAGATTCTTACAGAATAGATCAGCTGATCCTAAAACCTAACCTGCTAGGCCGGTTTAACATTAGGCAGCACTGACTCACTCATCGTCCCGGCAAAAGTATCGGATGTCATAGTATGTATTTCAATGTGAACCAATAATCGGTTCCGATAAAACAGCCAGCGTCGACACAATTATCGGACGTCCTATGTAACTGAGCCAGTTATTTTATGTTCTATGTAATACTATTGTGTACCCCATCAACCAGGCACAGATCCAGGTTCCGGACTTCCACTGAGAAATTCCGGATGAAAAAAACAAATAACACTTTGCCCGAAGCTGGGAATCGAACCCAGGGCGTCAGGCTCAGCAGTAGCGCTTGTGACCACTAGAAAAACGAGGCAATTAACTTATTTCAGAATTTGTCATTGACAACCAATGTTTAAATAAGTGCTTACACATAATACAGTGCACATAATAAAAATACTTTTTTTTTTCAAGACGCGTTTGTTTGTGTCAATAAACTCTCAGCCTACCGCAGTCTACTGCTGGACATAGGCCTCTCCCATGCTGCGCTACGACACCCTGTCCTCCGCCTTCCTCATCCAGCCTGTCCCAGCCACTTTGTTTAGGTCGTCGGTCCATCTAGCTGGGGGGCGTCACACGCTATGCTTGACGCTACGCGGTCTCCACTCCAGGACTCGTTTGCCCCACCAGCCATCGGTCCTTCGGCAGACATAGCCAGTTCACTGCCACTTCAGTTTGCTTACTCTGCAACCTATGTCGGTTACTCCGGTTTTTTCCGGATAATTTCATTTCTGATGTTATCATTTAAAGAAACTCCGAGCATAGCCCACTCCATAGAGCGGTGAGCGAATTTGTGGACTAGCCCAACCGTCAGTGTCAAAGTTTCGGCACCGTATGTCATTACGGGCAGGATGCACCGGTTTGTTATTGTATCTCGTGTATATTATAAACTTAAATGCGAAGGTAAAATATCATAACACTCACCTGAATTGAGCACGTTGAGTCCTTCCACATCTGAACCGATTTGCTTGAAATTTGCAATAAGTATTTGATCCAAAGGTAGTTATATCATCTGAAACCAACGGTCATGGATAACGGGGATTGGAAAGTGGCTACAGGTTAAAAATTGTGTTTAACTCAACCTGCCCATCAACAGTGTGATGGCTTGATCTTCGTAATTTAACATAGCAAGTAGTATAACGTAGTGTATGAGTGTGAGAGCATGGTTGGCCCGTGGGTTCGATTCAAAGCAGGCACTTTACTCTGTGTAAATTATTTCATCACCACTGCTTTCAAAACGGTGAAGGAAAACATCGTGAGGAAACCGGCATGTCCTAGGACTAACAATTTGAAGTCATGTGACATCTATCAAACCGCACTGGACCCTCGTGGTGGATTATGGCCCACTCCCTCTTACAGAGAGGAGGCCTGTGTCCCAGCAGTGGGAACATTATAGGCTGATTATGAGATGTACAAATACTTTAGTATATTGTGGTATCTTTCGACTTCCACGCGACATATAGGTACCTACTAGGGCTTGCAAATATTCGGAAATTTTCATATTCGAATATTCGATTTTTTTTAGGGTAATATTCGAATTATTCGAATACTTCAAAAGAATAAGCTGTTTTAATAATCATGCATTTATTTAGCAATATCTTATATACAGTAGGAGTCTGAGTAATACCAAGGAATAAATTAATATTTTACTGCTTTATAAAAGTACTACAGGAACTTAAAGGCCTTTAGATACAAAAGCGATCAATACACAGACAACCAAACACAATACAAGTCTTATTAATCGAGATCTCAGATCTAAGCTAAGAATAAGTATTCTTTTTATATTTCTAATAAAATAACAAGTAATACAATAGAAGAAGAATTTGGGCGAGGCCTTTGCTCAGCAGTGGGACAGTATAGGCTTAATAAAAAAAACTCTATAAAATCTTCAATGTAACATAGCACTGTTCTTACTTATTCGAATGTGGTTTTCGGTCACAGCACCGAATTATAAAAGTTAAGGGATATATATATCTAATCAAACAGTTCACCAGAGAGTGGTGCAAAAAGTATAATTGGAAGGAGCCGTCTTTATCATCAGCATTATTTCAGCCGAAAGAAGTCCACTGCTGGACATAGGCCTCCCCCATTGTTCTTAAAGATAATTTCGTTTCTTTTTGTAAATATATATCCAACACACAAATTAATATTTCTATGTGCTACACATAGTGGATGGTACGAAGATACTTGTCGACCACACCACACATCACGCTTGCGCCGTCAGTCTCGCACGGATTGCAGTCCGGTGTTATGGAAATTGGTCGAATATTCGAATATCGCGATTTTTGCATTCGAATATTCGAAAAAACAAATATTCGAATGCAAGCCCTACTACCTAGTGTAACAATAACCACGGGAAGGTAAATGTTTACATTTTTGCGACACAATAAGACGGTTATCAAAACAACTTACCCATAGGTTTTTCTGGTTTATTTGCTACAGCAGTTGTAATACTCAGAGCAAATATAGTGAAAATAGGATTAAAATAATTGCTGCACAACATTTTAGTTCGTACTATTACTTCTCTACTATAATTGGAATCAAGCTGAAGAACGTTTTATGGCTATTTTCAATTGCCATAACGCTAAAATTATACACTACCGGATTCCTAAATCAAGCTACCTTGTATTTTTTATGTTTAGGTATAGGCCTAAAATATTGAAATGATGATAAGTTAGAGAAAAAGTTTTTATGCAGTTTTGAAGCTGACTTACTTACTGGCCATCACCATCATCAAATTCGCGAATTTGAAAATCAGAGTTTGGTCGCTCCTAAATAAGAAACAAGCGTTCATAAGAGCTATGTCGTAATTTTTTTGTCGTTATAAGAGAACAGAAATTGGTTTTTCAAAAACACTTTTGATGCTCTTTTCAAGCTAATTTTACCCCTGAGAAACGCAAAAAGACGACTTATTGCAATTAAACTGTTTTTTTTTGCATTCCGATTTCAAATTTGGGATAAATACACCCGGGAATGAGAGCGAGTAACTAGCTTCAAAGACACATTTTTTTCTCTGTTCTACCATTATTTAAATGCAGAATAAATATGCAGGCTGGCTCGATTCTGGTATCCAGGCGTGTTATGTAGGATATTTGATTTAAAGTACCAGATTGTTGTTGAACATCGCTTGACTATTTAAAAGCTACTAAACAAAGTTTTAGCAGCAAGTATAATAATAATGTTTTTATGACCAAATTCCGGGCACGGTGGCCAATCTAGATTAGCTAAGTACCTACGCACGAGATGTTATAGTGGGTAAGTGTTCCTTGTACACAAACACAATCACTTTCAACTTTTCTTGTCAGCGTTCGACGATGAAATAAATACTTTTTCATGAAGCCTAATCCGCACGGGGGGGATTTTGTGTTAGCACGTGATTTTGGCGGATGAAAATATGAAGTACAAAGTGCTGTCAGTCGTGCTGTGCGCATGTGTAGGTGAGCGCTGCGGGAATTACAAACGCAAAAGGAAGTACATATTGTACGTCAATCGCAGGCTTAAGTGGCACCTATCCATGTAACATCTGTTATTGACAACACCTATTAATACAGTCTATCACTTTACCTCATAAGCAACGTCTGTACTACCATAACTACAAACGAAATTTTTTGCAAAGGATAAACAGACGTTATTCGGCTCTAATAGAATCAATCATATAAAAATCGACCAAGGTGATCATAATTTAGAAGGGGCAAAATATATTTCACAAAAATCAGTTTTGGGGCTTTGTAAACTCCTAGGCAACTTCTTAGTGGTTCATAAATTAAACCGATCCCACTAAACAGTTGCTCACTTGGTTCTATACCTGGCGGTCGTGACATGGGAGCCAAAACTTGAAACTTCCAAGTTATATCTCCACTTTTCTTTATATTACTGGCGGCATCTACAACGCCACATGCGAACTACAAATCCTGACGTTGCGCAATCAGAGTTTACCGCGCTACTGGTATATAAGTCACCGTGAAATTGTAAATACCGTTAGATTATAATCTATCTCGCGAGATTGTAAACTGTCGAAAGATTGTAAACCATAATATATATGTATCGAAGAGAAACCATCAAATTATGAACTGGTATCAAGGACGGATAGTACCTTCCGCTGGTACTAAATAGTCAAGTAACTGCCACTAACTTGGAAGTAGCACTCGCCGGCCACTGCGGTGCCGCGACCGCTCGCTTCCCTCGCTCGACTCGCGCGCGGTCGTTCGCAATTCTAACCTAACCTAACCTATTCGGTCGGTAAGCAGTATGGTGGAGTTCACAATTTATCGACAGTTTATAATCTCGCGAGTTATATAAACTAACGGTGTTCACAATCATACGGTGACATATACACAACGTCCCAACATCAACCGTCGGACATTTGCCCGCTAGACACAACACCCGTCTGTTCGGAAGATCCTCCCTTTTCCATAGAGTATGAGTGAGCCTTACACCCTGTTCCTCATACCTCTATAATACGTCTGTTACAACTCCGTTAACAACATACGGAGCAGATGCAGAGGTACAATTTCTAGAAGACGTTCATCTCTTATGGAGGTGGAGCTGGGGTTCCATTACAACCCTGGTACAAAATAAATGTTTCTAGTGACAATCACAACACCGAACTTTTGAAGTAGAGCAACCAAACCGCCAGTCAGTCTAACTTTTCACTGAGATAGACGGATGGAGATACATTTGTATACCGCGATAAACACGTCACTCAACGTTGTAACAAAGAGCACTAGCAAAGGAAACATTTGCACTCACACATTGCATTCATATTACATTAATATGCAACATACAAAGCTATTAAAATAATACGCAATGCGCAGTAGATCCGGGATAGTTACTAAAAATTCGTTTGCGAAATGAAATAACTAACTACTTAGAACTCCTAGGTAGACGGGTGACTGGAGACCCAAGTGGATATTGCTAAATAATAAATAGTTGGATCCCGATCCCTGAGGACCCCGTCCAGGAGGACCCCGAATACAATAAATACGACTACATTTTTTTTTCTAGTGTTTTCAACTTGTACGGTCGACATAAAAAATGCTTAAATGTATGTGTTTGAAATACTGAAGACGAAAGTAGTTTATTTGAAATTTTGTGCAATGTCGAATCAGTTATAATAGAGTTTGAAAGAAATGTTCGAAAACTTGTTACAATGTTATGAAGTCATACCTAACAAATAGTTATATTTTACAATTTATGACAACAACAGCTATTTCAAATTCGAAGCTCAGCCGGGAAAGAAGGGTTGCAAAATTTTTATCTGAGCACCAACCAGTTACAATGAACTATATAGCTAGACATATTTGTGATTGTATCTCTTTTACGTATACTAAATAATTACCAATGTTACTTTGCAACTGATAAGAAAGTCCAGTGTCACTCAATTAGTCGGAAGCAGATCCTTCAAAAGGGCGCGAGCGCCAAATAACTGAAGAAGTGGGTGGGCATTTAAAATCTGTGATTGTTCTAGGAGACTCTATATTGTATTCTCTAATCATAATATTTACCTTATCCAAGCAGACATTTAATTTTTTTGGGTTCCTTAAAATGATGTATTATATTTTAGTAACTAATAAAATGTTATTTAACGTATCATCTGGTGACGCTACTTTTAAGTTAAACTGACTTTTAATTGAATTTATCAAGATAAAAATAAATCAGGGTCCTTCGGGACGCAGGCCTCGGGGATCGGGGTAATCAGGGAATAACCCATCTTGCCAAGCTATGATTGCGATCACAGCATGGAGACCGGTACCTACAAAGACAAACGAAACGTGGCACGGTTTTCTGTGACAGAAGTTGTGCACTCAATCCATAACATAGACTGGCGTCTGTAGACGGCCATCCACACTATGTGATTACGATAATAGGTCGCGTAATTTAATCTCATATCGTCTATATGCACAAAAGCTGCAGTCCTCTATGCAGAAAAGCAACATGTTTTTCTATCACAATATTATATTGAATTGTGTACAATATTCTCTGCACCCTCAAAATCAAAATACAATTAAAATCAAAAGTCATTTATTCAAACGGTATCAGCATTTTCTGAACGTCAAAATTAAATAAAACAGTCCCCCAAAACGCCCGCCCTTCACTAGCTGGTAAGAAGAAGCGGCGCTACAAACTCCCCAGCAACACAGCTGTCTGTTAAGTTAGAAGAACTTGATTCTATACAAGGTACGTAATTAACGTTACGAAACATAAAAACGTTATATTTACCATGTTAGCTAGCACACGCCAATATACCAAATAAAACATTACAAAATTTACTCAAGTAGAAATAAATAATATAAACAAAAACATAAACAGAACTTAAAACCTAAATTAAAGCCTCCAGGCATAAAAAGCGTGCCCGCTTACGTATGCAATGCTGCATTATGTTCATATAGCTGTAATTAGACGTAACAAATATTGAACTAGGACCTTTGGAGTAAAATAAATAAACAGTTAATACTATTAACATTAACAAAACCATGGATACTATTAACATTAACAAAACCATGATGGCACGGTTGGCGCAGTGGTTAAGCGCTTGACTGCTGCGCTGCGTGCTGTGGGTTCGATTCCAACACGGAACAAATATTTGTATGACCTACAAATAGTTGTTCCGGGTTTGGCTATTTGTATGTGAGTTTAAATGATTGTACACGCACCCACAATACAGGAGAAATTCCTAGTGTGCAACGTTTTAAAAAAAAAAATATTCAGCAAGACGACCAGTCATCACATGCAGCACCCGTTCACGAGCATAACGCAAAGATCAGCCATTACTCCCCTCGCTATATTTGAGGGAAGGAGGCAACCCGACTCCCGACGCTACCGCAAGCAGTGACATTTAAGGGAGCATGACGAACTTGCTGCCGGTATTGACGAGGTCGTTAGGTAACTACATCTTACAATTAAACTCAATATAAAACAAAACATTGTAATGCTTAGATTATGTCAGCAGTAAATGAAAATAAAAATGAACTGACATAAACCGTCAATTGAAAAAATATGTTAATATAAAAATAACCTGCCAGTAGGCAAGAAAATTCTGGTGAAAGAACATGCACATTGTCTTGAGTTAATCACAGCGACCAACTATTATTATCGTTTAAGTTGTCGTTGATAGAATAGTAGGTATGCCTTTGCACAATGGTTGGATTTTACTTTAGCATTAAACGCAATAAAATTCAAATCTAGCAAAGAAGAGGAAAGCTTTTCTATAAATAAACCTAACTCTAGCTCTTTGCCGGACAGACCCTGCATATTTCTCTGTACCACATTTAAAACATGCGGCACACCCGTTGTTGCACCTAATAGTTTAAACTACTAGGCGTATCAAAAGTGGCGTTAGTACTACTACTAACAGTAATTGATGGTACACTACAGATACCAGTGTCACGTTGTAAATTGTATGCTAAAAGATGAACAATTTGTCTCCTACAATCCTTGTAATGCAATGCAAATGAAATGCAAAATGCAATTTTAATTATTCAAATTAATGCACTAATTAGAAAATATCAAGTCATTAAAAGGCCAAAAAGTTAACAAATTAAACACTAAACTTAGGCAAAAAAATCTTAATTTAATACGGGAATTGAAGACGTGTATAATAATTATCTTCAATTATGTAATACTTTGTTTGATACTGACACTCAGTACTTAGAGATTGAGTTGTTTGTAAGGAAATATGCTCTAAAGGCTATATTTAACAGTGGGAGGTCACCCAAGTCCAGCTGGGCACGCCACGATTGCGGCGGTAATTCCCCTTTTTGAGGAGTGGCTTGAGAGGCGGCATGGCGTCCTCACCTTCCGCCGCCTGACACAGGTCCTCACTGGACACGGTTGTTTCGGGAGGTTCCTGTTTCGGATAAGGCGAGAGGAAACGCCCTAAGGACACGGTGGAGCATACGGTGGAGGTCTGCCCGGCTTGGACGGAGCACCGCCGTGTCCTCGTGGAGGCAATCGGCGGCGGCGATCTCTCGCGTCCGGCCCTGGTCCAGGCCATGGTACGGAGCGAGAGTGCATGGTTAGCCGTCACCTCCTTCAGCGAAGCAGTGATGCTCGCAAAGAGGGAGGCGGCGCACGTGAGGGAGAGGCAGTACATGCGCCCTCACGGCCGTAGCCTTCGCAGGAGACGCCCTGGTTGTCGGGAATCCCAGGCTGATTCCCGGCCACCGTAGGCGCGGGCTTGCGGAAGGCGAGTAATGGGTAGCTCGCTGTCCGGTAAGGATCAAGCCCGGGTCGACGGCACGTTGTGTTCCACGCGCGCCTCAAAGAGATGACAGCACCAACTGGTGGGGTCCGCAAGGGCCGATGCCTGCCAGGGGTGCGGGTTGTTCGAAAGAGATACCGCGGCCCCTGGTACACAGGCAACTGAGGGAACACGGGTGGGTTTTAGTCAGTAAAAGTCTGACACGCCCTCCCGCTCCCGCTCGAAGTTATTTGATGATTTCCCACCCAAAAATAGGCTATATTTAGTCAATATAAGGCTACTCAACAAGCCCTGAGTAAGCGCATGCAGGAGGCCAGTGAGTTGGCAGACCTGGTCAAGTACAATGCAGAGTCGCTAACAAAGAACCTCTCTTTTAGCTGTGCCTGCTCAACTTCCTACACCCACACCCTCAGAAGCTAAACAACAACATACACATATACAACATAATATGTATTTTCTGACAAATTTGGTCAAGGTTTTGGTAGAATATTTAATCAGTGTTCTAAACAATATGTAATTAATAATTGTTCACCCCGGTGCCAGTGTTAGCTAATTAATAAGTAATATTAAACTGTCAAAAATAAACCCCAGTTCAACTGTTATATTATTATACGGGGATAGTTTTAACTCTTAGAAAAACATTTGATGTTACATCTCACTGAGAGGAGAATGAACAACTTTAACTATAGGACCAAATCTCAAAAATGATTAAAAAAGAATCTGCTGTCCCGTACATTTTAATCGTGTAGTTAAATTATTACACTTCGTAGTTCTCTAATGTCAAAAGTAACGGAAACAGTACAATATGTAAAGAGAAACTTCTGAGAACAGCAGATACTTATTTTATACTTCACCGTGAGTATGTACACTCCGTGTTCCCCGTTTAACCTAACACCCTGTAGATACTGACATAACCAAAGTAGGAACATCTTCATTTGGGTTTATCTTTTGTTTCTTTTACACTGTTTTTATTATTACTGTAATTACTTTGTGAAAGGTGAAGATTTTTTTTGTTTGAACGCATTAATCTGGTTGGATTTGAATATGATAGCCACATTTATGAGAAAGGCTGTGGGCTATTTAATATCACGCTAGGACCATTAGTGGCCGAGCACAAAGAAAAAAGTCAGAAGACGCTAAGCGAAAACGAACTCGAGATATAAAATTTCACGCGAACGAAGTCGCGGGCCTAAGCTAGTATTTTCTAAAAGGCGATTTACGCGTTTAGATATTTCAATTCACAGATTAATAAACATAGTATTTTCTAAAACGCAACATGTCTTTGTTTGTCCGATTTTATCCAATTTACGCGTTTAGATATTTCAATTCACAGATTAATAAACAAAGAAGAAGGCAAAGACATGTTACAGTCAGTAACCGGAGCCATGGGCTCAGCTATTGAAATTAAAATATACATTAAAATCTCTGCTCGAAGTTTCCGACATTTTATTCGACTCTCATTTATTGTTACATGTAGGTAAACGTATATCTCCCGGTACTGTTCCCTCATTAAATCTAATGCGTTCTCTTTTCTGCCATAACCATATTCTCCATTTTTTTTGCCCGTAAGTATTTCGTTTAGGGGTTCCCAGTAACGTCTATTTTATTTAAATCCAATATCCTCACGTATCTGAATAATTTTGCTGTATATTTGTGACAATGTCTGCTATATTTCCAAGGAATATGAACTAGCAGAAGAAGGTAAAGGAATGAAAGTTGGATTTTTATTTCTCACTAGCTTTTGCCAGCGGCATCGCCCGCGTTTACCAATTAACACGAAACCTTAACAAATTTTACACTTAAACCTTCCTCATGAATCACTCTGTCTATTGGTTAAAACCGCATGTAAATACGTTCAGTCGTTTTCGAGTTTTAGCGAACAGTTTATTTTATAATAAGTAGTGACACTAGAGCTTTAGAAATAAGACAATGTACTTAACAAGCCATTGGTTCCGGCTGTCATACATGGATCTTTAACAGTCGTTACTGGGCGGTCGCTCCATGTAAATTACTGGTATTTTGGCTGCATCCGGTCTGCTTGGAAGCGACCCGTGTGCTGGCGGACGTAAAAGAATAGCACTACCCCATTTCTTCCCGTGGGTGTCGTAAAAGGCGACTAAGGGAGTTACTAGAGAATGGGCAGCAGCGTTCTCTGTGCATTTTTAAAACCATACTGCGAACGTGAACCCGCGTACCAAGCGTGGCGATTATGACCACCGTGGCCTCTGGGGAGTGGCCTATGTCCAGTAGTGGACGTATTTCGGCTGAAATGATGACGAAATGAGATTAAGGTTACAGTCAGATACTTTAGTTTAGCGATAACACGTACCATGGCGTGCATATATCCTGTACTTATAACATTATTTATTGATAACACGTATCTTATCGCTAAATAATGTAAGTACAGGATATATATTATTTTGAATGATTTTCCGTCCCAAATTTTCCGAGGGTGGGTCTACTATTAAAATATTTTAAATCAACAAGGACAGGGTAGCTGCACCATTAATTTGTACGCTAATAAACTGGCCTAGGCTGAAAGCCGCTTAGACCCTGCCACTGGGCTATTCACTTTTGCCCTCACAGCAGCTTTATTAGTTTAAATTAGTTTGATCGTATCAGATGCGATTACAGCAAGGCGCAAAATATAAAATCTTGTATATACACCGCAACCGGTTGCGGTGTATATACAAGATTTATTTTCTGAATTAAATAAAAAAACATACAACGGGCGTTTTATAAAAATGGAATAACAGTAATCCGGCTAATCCGATGTACATGCTTGTGAACATGCAAACATTTGATGGATTTAAATACACAGTTTTATCTGCCAACTAACACTCTTCGTGTTTGATGATGGCAAATAAAACTACTAACTGATTTATTATCAGATTCAGTAGGTACTGTTAGACAACTAAGCTTTAGCTCAAAAGTACATGAGTGTTTGTTTCCTACAATATAAGCGGAGATCGGATATTCGTATGCATACCTACTTACCTTTGTTGGCTAATATGGAATGCGCTTTTGCATCGAAAAAATCATACTGTTAGGTTTTGAAATATTAAATCGAATTGTCGATAGTTGGAATATTTTATTTATTATACTGGCAAAACTATGAATGAATGACATTTCGGACATGACGGTTGAGAACGCGGGGTGCACTCGGCCTATTTGCATGGGGCCAGAATCGAATACGGACGTGTTATTAGTACGTACTAGTGTTACTTTTTAATGTGCATGCTTCGTTCCAGATTCTACAGGAAATGCATGTATTTGGAACCGCATTTTTCTCTCATTATCGTAATTAGCACCTGGGTAAAGTTGCTTTCTTTTTTTCTTGATCAATTGACTCCAAATATTACAATAACACGACAAAACATTCTTCTGCTCAAATCGATGACCACAATTCGCACGTTTGAATAATTCTATCTTTAATTCATTCAAATAAACATTCTCCAACTCTTAGTAAATCCAATCGCCACCAAGTCTCCACATGTTCAGACTAGAACAAAGAAAATGAATTGTATAACTTGGGTTCATAATCTATATACCACTATCAAAAATAAGTTTCCGAAACACTTTCTTCATGAACTAAAAAAATAGGTTTAGTGGTCGCAAGCGCTACTACTGACCATAAGGATCTTTGTTCGATTTCCATGTCGGGCAAAGATCCTTATTAGGTCTTCTGGAATTATTAGGTCTTCTGGAATTTGTCAGTAGCAGCCGGAGCTTAGATTTGTGCCTGGCAGGCTATGGCAGCTAGGTTTAAGGCACGCTATTGCCTGGCTAAATGTGGGTGCACACTATATAATAGGTACACCTCTGCCCAACTCCTCGCGGAATATAGGTGTAATGTTATGATATGTTATTACTTCACAAACTGCTCGTAGGCACATACCTGAGTTTTAACTTCTAACTTATAAGCAGGTGAAGTTGTAAGGATTGGAAAAGATGCGCCGTGAAGTAGAGTTCGAGCTCAGGACTTGGATCCAAGTTTCGCTTTCAACATTTGTCTTCGATTGAGTACACCTGAAGGTCCTGAAGGCGAAAGTATACGGAAATTTCAAGAAGTATAAAGGCACGTGATGAAATCGACTATATTTTAAACTAGGGATTTAAAAAGCCTCCATCCATCTTCGAATTCGATTTCCGGCATCTATACTAAATAATATATTATTATATCTACATACTAATAATAAAGCTGAAGAGATTGTTTGTTCGTAAGAACACGCTTATCTCTAGAACTACGAGTCGGATATGATTTTTTTTTTTTGCATTTGGGTGCCTAATTAGTGCGGAACGTTATTGGCATCTAAATAAAAACAGTTAGAAAAAAACACTAAGCGAAAACAAAGTATCAGCGTACGCGGGAAATGTGGCTGTTATTTTACATTTACATTAAGGAATATGCATAAAATTTAAATTTGTCTCAAATATTTTTTCCAGATTCTTTATTTTCTTTACATTGTACTTAAAGGTATTTTTTTTATTTAGTTATTATTTAAACTTAGAAAATATTAAATAAAAAGTGAAAAAAAGGGAGGGAAACTCAAACTTACAAAACGCATCACCATTGGTCGAAACTAAATGTGACGTCAATGGTCACGTCACGTCATTGGATTTATCGGCGTCGATAAATACTACTACTATAATATTCATACTGTGTTAGTAGTGTTTTTGAAAAAAAAATTTTAAAACTGTATTCCTGTGTGATTACTTGTGACTATATATTTGTATTCAATGTAGGACTATGAAAAAAACTGGTTTTACCTTGGTCACTCTGTAATTTGTCTTCAATATATGAAGTGCAGGGCTCTGTTTGATCATCATCACATACTTCAATACGGGAAGTACTGGGTCCTGCTTGATTAATATTTTTATGGGAAGTACTAAGATTTCTTTGTGGAGGTTCACCAATTTCTAAAATATTACTACTTTTAATAGCATACTCTGAAGGAGCTTCACTTACCAGTGCTTGTATTCGCCTTCTAACTAGGTACGGCCATTCTTTCAACCGGTTGTGGCACAAAATTCGTTCTTGACACAAAAATATATGAGGAACAACTCCTTTTTTTAACCGTAGATTATATTTTTCTGCCTTCTGTTTCATTATATTTTATTCTATATAATTAACTGTATCTTCCTTAACCTGAAATAAATCATCAATCACCAAAATTTCGTAAAACCGCAATAGGAATAAGCAAACTCTTTAGAGAATTAAACCGAATCTTCTAAGCTGTACATAAATACAGCATATTTACGTTAAAATGATCTTCACAACAAAATACAACTGATAATGGAGATACATTATCCCTTCTCATAATCTTACACCATTTTTTTCGTGCTTTCACATCGCGTGGAATACGAAAAAACATTTTATCGGGCGTACTAATAATAGTGTTTTTGCACTTCGGTACCATACAATACTTGTAAGAAGGATTTTTAATTTTTTCCATGATTTGTATAGCAATTAAAACTGAAAATAATTATGAAGTAACTGAAACGCGAAATAGTAAACAAACACGGGACACAACCAATGACGTCATCCAAAGCGCGCGCTAAATGGTGGCGTTTGAACGGCTCAAATTTATTCAATGTTTAAAATTTGACTTTGAAAAATAATTTGACTCTTTTCAAGCCTGTTTGTATTTTTTTCTATGTTATAAAGATGTAAATGATTAATTTAAGAAATTAAAAATAATCATGCATATTCCCTATTATTGTGATGTCTTACGACTTTCACGCGATCGAAGTCGTGGGCAGAAGCTAATCCTACTATATAGGGTTATTGGAAAAACACCAACAAACTCCTAAGAGATCATTGTATTCATCATTATGAACTACTTTTACTATGGGACCAAACCTGAAATCGCAAAAAAAAATCAGCTGTTCCTTACGTCTAGGTTCCTATAACTCATCGAAATCTCAAAATGTAGGGAACAGCTGCCCTGTATAATTATTATAAATGAGAAAGTTTATATTTAGATATTTGGATGTTTGTTAATCAATCACGCAAAAATGGCTGAACGGATTTGGATGAAATTGGGCAAAACGATAATTTGTAACCTGGTTTAACACATGTAATACTTTTTATCGTAGTAGTACCTACGTGTCCGTGGGATAATATTCGACTTCCACGCGGGCGAAGCCGCTGGCGAAAGCGAGTATAATATAATTCTAATCGCACCGTTTTTATTTTGAGCCTAGGCCAGGCCATCTTTACTTAATTTAAATAACAATACGCTCTTAAAAGGTGATCAGAAAATCGATCAAATTTAACTTGATGGTTGCTACCCTGTTTCAGCCAGTTTGTAAGTGTGCTCTAAGTTAACGTGTTCACGTCCTATGAAATTTAATGCCTTGTCAATTGTCGTGTCTACCTATCCCTGACAAATAAAAGGGGTAGAAAATAGACTAGACAATTAAAATTTAATAAGAGAAATACAAGATAAATTATAAAAAAGGTACCTTTGCACTCTATTTATTGGTAATAATCGCAGTCCAATTCATTGGCTTTCACTCCTGAAACACTTCTTGGAGTTGTAGTAACAGTCACAAAAGCTTGCTTAGGAATAGTTTCAGTAACTGTTGAAACACTTCTTGGAGTTGTAGTAGCAGTCACACAAGCTTGCTTAGGAATAGTTTCAGTAACTGTTCCATTCATGCCCGGGACGAAATACCGCGCACGAGCCAGCAGTATAAACGCGGCCTTCAGCTCGGTCTTACTCTTTTTTTCTTAGTTTTTCTCCTTTTTATTCTCTGACCCGCTCTCGCTGCTTTTCTTCTCTCTTTCTTCGTTTCTCATGTCATCCGCCATCGATTTTCTCATCTGCCAGTCTAGTCGGCCAAGACGTATAAAACCTCCTTCATATAAACCCAGAGTGCGTTTAAGAATCTTATAATTATAATTTAGAATTTTGTTATTTAGTTGACAACGTAGTTAGATAGATAAACCAAATTTAGGCTATCCAAAACGATATAAAATGATTTTTGGTAATTACAATCTTAATGCAACCTTCCTTCAATAGACTGCATAGACAATTAAAAGAATAAGTAGACATCAGTTTGACGTGTTTGACTTAAATGTCATAACAAGAATATTAATATGTAAAAATATAGAAATTCTAATGTAAAATCAAGTAATTCTATATAGACGAATCGTTTAAGACCGATTCGCAGAGTGTTAGCACAGAGAACAAAGAGAGAAATATATTAATGTAAGAAAGTTGTAAAAGGATAATAAAACAATGATGATGTGGGTGAATGATAAAGAAGTGTAAGTATAGTATCAGTAATAAACAGATACTATATTTCCCCATCGACCCCGAGAAAATTTTTGGCCTAGAACAAAAATTTTGTAAGGTTAAATAAAACAACTTTCACATAGCTTACATACTTCTTTCAATCACACCGACATCTTACGAAGTTAGGTCAGGTTGGATTCACATTCAATGATCACAACTCGACTTGATAAATAAATAACAGTAGGCTTATTTTCGGAGTTGTTAGCCGCTCTCGTCGAAAACCATTAATCAGAAAAGATTTTTAACAAAGGCTTATTTATAATGGAGTTGTTAGCCGCTCCAATCAACATCAGTGTTGATAGTAAATAACAAGGGCTTATTTTTATGGAGTTGTTAGCCGCTCCAATCAACATTAGTGTTGATAGTAAATAACAAGGGCTTATTTTTATGGAGTTGTTAGCCGCTCCAATCAACATCAGTGTTGATAGTTAATAACAAGGGCTTATTTTTATGGAGTTGTTAGCCGCTCCAATCAACATAAGTGTTGATAGTAAATAACAAGGGCTTATTTTTATGGAGTTGTTAGCCGCTCCAATCAACATCAGTGTTGATAGTAAATAACAAGGGCTTATTTTTATGGAGTTGTTAGCCGCTCCAGTCAACATCAGTGTTGATAGTTAATAACAAAGGCTTATTTTTATGGAGTTGTTAGCCGCTCCAATCAACGTTAGAGTTGATAACAAATTAGAAAATAAAAACTAAATAGAGTTATAATGGGCCGAAAAGAACTCTACAGTTTAGAAGAAAGAAAGAAAAAAAATGAATAATGAGTATTGACTAAAAACAATGTAAAGATAGCAAAAAGATTAAAAATTTTGCAAAAGGAAGGTAAATGAGAGGGTTTGTGTCAGTGGGTAGTGGTATGGGTAGTGTTAGAGTCAAAGAGTGTTCAAAAGGGTAAATTCGTTGTAAGAGGGAAGACAAGTAAGTAATAATAAGAGTAAGATCACTCCTTAAAGAAATTAAAAAGTTATTAAGCCAAATAAGTTGGTCAAAAAGAAGCAGTACTATTAATAGTACATTTTAGAATTTTGAAAAATAGTTTAGTGTGTAGTAGTATCTAGTTTTGATTTTACATTGGGCGCCAAACTGTCGTGTCTGCTTATCCCTGACAAATAAAAGGGGTAGAAAATAGACTAGACAATTAAAATTTAATAAGAGAAATACAAGATAAATTATAAAAAAGGTACCTTTGCACTCTATTTATTGGTAATAATCGCAGTCCAATTCATTGGCTTTCACTCCTGAAACACTTCTTGGAGTTGTAGTAACAGTCACAAAAGCTTGCTTAGGAATAGTTTCAGTAACTGTTGAAACACTTCTTGGAGTTGTAGTAGCAGTCACACAAGCTTGCTTAGGAATAGTTTCAGTAACTGTTCCATTCATGCCCGGGACGAAATACCGCGCACGAGCCAGCAGTATAAACGCGGCCTTCAGCTCGGTCTTACTCTTTTTTTCTTAGTTTTTCTCCTTTTTATTCTCTGACCCGCTCTCGCTGCTTTTCTTCTCTCTTTCTTCGTTTCTCATGTCATCCGCCATCGATTTTCTCATCTGCCAGTCTAGTCGGCCAAGACGTATAAAACCTCCTTCATATAAACCCAGAGTGCGTTTAAGAATCTTATAATTATAATTTAGAATTTTGTTATTTAGTTGACAACGTAGTTAGATAGATAAACCAAATTTAGGCTATCCAAAACGATATAAAATGATTTTTGGTAATTACAATCTTAATGCAACCTTCCTTCAATAGACTGCATAGACAATTAAAAGAATAAGTAGACATCAGTTTGACGTGTTTGACTTAAATGTCATAACAAGAATATTAATATGTAAAAATATAGAAATTCTAATGTAAAATCAAGTAATTCTATATAGACGAATCGTTTAAGACCGATTCGCAGAGTGTTAGCACAGAGAACAAAGAGAGAAATATATTAATGTAAGAAAGTTGTAAAAGGATAATAAAACAATGATGATGTGGGTGAATGATAAAGAAGTGTAAGTATAGTATCAGTAATAAACAGATACTATACAATCCATGTCCATACCATCAAAGATCCAATATTTACATGATAAGTAGTATGGGAGATCGGCCCAGGCGGGGATGGTGGGATGAGTTGGATTCCTTTGATAAAGATTGGTTTTTGACAGCTTTGGACAGAGAGAAGTTGAAAGAGAGCAGGGAGGCTTTTGCTCAGCAGTGAGACGTTAATTGCTCATTTTTTTTTAACAACCTATAATAAAAGCCCGACTGCTGCATGAATCTCATGCAGTCGGTACCTCCAACTGCATGAGATTGCTTATAGTATCCAGTCTAATAGTCATCCTTTTAAAACCAGTTTCTTGTTCCCATCTTTTTTAATTGAAGTTCACTTTTTAATCAATTTTTTTTTTATTTCACAGTTTTTAGTTAATATAATTATTTTTGACGTTAATGAGAACTATTTATGAAACCCTTTATTTTGATACCCCACTCAATAAGTTTTGAGAAAAAAAATTTTTTTTTGAAGACACAATATGACACCAAAACTCGGCCATTTTTTCAATTTTAATATACCCAGTGTCACTCTCACAATTAAGACTAATCTATCGGCACCTCTCAAGCTGAAATCCATCAAGACACTTAGGCTACAGAGCCTGTCAAAGAAATATACATAGATACATTACGTAAAAAAAGGAAATTATTTGGATATGAAAATTGTCATTTATAGTTTTTCAGTTTTCGAATTGATAAATAATTGTTGTCAATCCAAATTGACCTTTGTTTTAAGTTTTTTAACGCCAAAACAGCCGAAAATTTATTTCCATACAAATATTCTACATGCTAGTTACTCTGCCTGTCTGGCACCTTGTCACGCTTAAACCACTGAACCGATCATTTTGACATATAGACAGGTAGCCCTGGGACCTGAAGAGTTCTCATACAGTAAATAGACTTCCTGTTACCCTGGAAATTTTAATTAAAAAAAAATTGAAACCAGCTACAGTTCGTTAAGAATTAAGAAGGATTTAATAGAAAGTACGTAACGATATAAGTTTATCAATTTCTTAAAAGCTTGGAAGGTAAACGTCCGTCTTACACTCAAAGATACATTCAAATTCAATTTTCCAAAAAGGGGTAAACAATATGCAGATGTTGTGTAATAATTCTATAGGTATCATAGTTTTGGTATCACCATATTTTATTACAAGAAAACACGAAGAAAAAAATTAAGAATGAATTCAATAAAACTAACTTAAAAATAAACTATAGAAATAAATCTTATAGTTTGTCCTGCAAATATTTTGATACTCTATAATACGCTTGATTTACCAAAAAAAAGTGTTCTTTTTTACAAAGTCTCAAGCTTTTAATAAAATATGAAGTACTAGCTTTTGCCAGCGGCTTCGCCCGCATGGAATGAATTAATGAATGAAATACACCGATCCCAGCGTGTCTTGACCAGACTCGATTAATCGAATGAACCCCAAGATTTGCACTAGCCCCTGGAGCCTCATGCTTCATGGTGTTACAGAGGCCATTGCATATCAAGAACTAGACCGGGGGGCGCGGTAATGGTCAGGTAGATTTAGGATAGGCGAGCCTACCGGATATCTAATAAAAAGCTTGTCAAAACGATGAAATCAAATATACGTAGACGAAGTCACGGGAATCATCTGGTTTGGCTATAATTTCATTCATGGAAAAATAAATTAGTGGCTTTCCAAAACATACGAGGATAACAACAAAAGTTAAGAAGTTTAAAAGTGTGAGCCAAGGGACATGTTGTTTCTTGGACTTGGTCGGTTTTCATAAAAAACTTTTTAAACGGTTCTATCTACGAATCTAAGAAGTATTAATTCATCCTCTTATATTTTTACTGTTTTAACTACGGAACTAATTTTCTTATTTGTAGCTACTTGTTGCTTAAATAACTGACAAGTTGTTAGCAATCAAAAGTTTCAGACACTAAAATTAAAATTAAAAAAAACCCCTGACTCAAACAAATACCTCTAAAAAGTAAATAAAATCAATTTAAAAATAAAAAACCTGTATACAACTGGAGTAGTTCAATAAAGTGGTACACAACTCCTTCAAGATTGTTTTGAAGAGGATTTTGGATTGAGATGAAGTGTTGCATAAAAGCTGTAATACGAACAAGTCTATCATCACTTGTCAGCATATTTCTGAAAAAGAAAAAATAGTGTGTAAAAACAAAATCTGTTTAAAAAATATAGGGACATCAATAAAATAGATACTACGAATAAAACACAAAGCTCCTACAACCAGGCTCAATAAAATAGGTGTTTTATTTAGATGGCGGTGTATACGTTTTATGATAAACTTCCAAGCCACATTCAAGAACTTAGCCGTATTAGTTCCAAATCCTTTATAAAGCGGAAACTATGTCAGAAAGTCTTTTAAACGGTTAATGACTACATTGAGGACAACAAGGCTTTGGATTGAGCTGCTCCAATAAATTTACACAGTGAATCTTGTTTTTTTTTTCCTTCGGTTAGTTTTAATGATGGTGTGACAGTTTGAGTACTTTACGCGGCATAAGCTTAAGCTTTAAGCTGTACAAAAATTGTGAAATGCGTGCACTGACTGGACAGACCCATCTTAAGGGTGTGGTTCATCATCTATTCTATGTTGGGGTCGGCTCCTAGTTTAATCGGATACAGCTGAATACTAGTATTTTACATGGATAATACCTACGATACCCCTTGGTAAGCCTGGTTGTCAGACTTTCGAGCTTCTGAAGACCCGTCAGACTGTCAAAGATCCTCGAATGACAGCCGAAACCAACGGCTTAACGTGCTTTCCGAAGCACGGAGGGATTTTAGTATGTAAAGATGGTCACCCATCCACGGGTCAACAAGCAAACGTAGCTTAACCTGATCGATCGTCCCGTGCGGCTTATCCTTTCTTTGTTATTGTTCGTCGAATCTTTGAGCTTATTAAGTTTGAGGTGAGCTGCATTATTACTGACAAATACTCGTACTAGTACATACACTGACTAGACAGGTCCACTCAATCTTTGTAGTGCTCTCGGGCCTCGACTAAGAGGGCTTCTAAGCGTATGCTTGGAGGAGGGCCGGTCCCCACTTCACTGGAAGATGGGGAAACTAGTCCTCATCAAGAAGCCGGGGCGCCCCGCGGACTCGCCGTCCGCTTACCGGCCCATTGTGCTGCTCGACGAGGTGGGCAAGCTCTTTGAAATAATCATTGCAGACCACCTCGTCGGGCGGCTGGTGCGGGTGGGGCCGGATCTGGCGGAGAGCCAGTTTGGTTTCCGCAGGGAGCGCTCCACGGTGGACGCCATCATGCGCGTGCGAGCCCTCACGACGGGGGATGCTGTGGCCCGAGGTGGGGTCGTCTTGGCGGTGTCTCTAGACATCACCAATGCCTTCAACACCCTGTCCTGGAGTTGCATCAGGGAGGCACTCCGGTATCACCGGATGCCGACCTACCTCTGTCGTGTGGTCGAGGCCTATTTGACGGACAGGCCCGTCATCTACCCGGTCACCTAGGAGAATGGAACCGGCGAGAGATGTCGTGCGGTGTCCCACAGGGATCGGTCCTGGGGCCGCATCTGTGGGACATCGGGTTCGATTGGGTGCTGCGTGCCGACCTCCCTAGCGGTGTCAGCGTAGTTTACTACGCTGATGACACGCTGGTCCTGGCGCAGGGGAGGTCGTACTAGGCGGCGGCCGACTTAGCGGCACACGGGGTTACGATGGATAGGATCCGGCAACTGGGACTCGAGGTGGCCTTGCACAAGTCCGAGGCCATGTGGTTTCGTGGTCCTCGGAATGCGCCACTGACGGGTTCCCGGATAACGGTGGGAGGGGTTCACATCGGTGTCGATTCGACGATGAAGTACCTAGGGCTCGTCCTCGACAGCCGGTGGAACTTCGCGGAACACTTCCTACGTTTGGCTCCCAGACTGGAGCGGGCCGGGGCTGCCTTAAAGTGGCTCCTGCCCAATCTAGGGGGCCAAACGCCTCCTGCCGCGCCGACCAGATCGCTGGCTGAACGCGTCCCATAGGGTCATAGCCATCTGAATAGTCCGGGGATACCGCACGATATCCGGTGAAGCGGCGAGTCTCCTTGCCGATTTGCCACCATGGACTCTGGAGGCAAAGATTCTTGCACACACTTGGGAGTGGCGCGAGGAGATCAAACGCCGAAATTGAGGTACAGTGGACAGAGCTCGGGCGGGATCTCATGGCGACATGGAGAGTGTGATTGTCGCAACCCAGTGCTGGGCATGGCACAATTGCGAGGCGCCACGGCGTCCTCCCCTTCCGCCTGACGCAGCTCCTCACCGGACACGGCTGTTTTGGGAGGTTCCTGTGTCGTATAAGGCGAAAGGAAACGCCCGGGTGTTTCCACTGCGAAGATTGCCGTGAGGCCACGGTGGAGCATACGGTAGAGGTCTGCCCGGCTTGAGCGGAGCACCGCCGTGTCCTCGTGGACACAATCGGCGGTGGCGATCGTTCGCGTCCGGCCCTGGTCCAGGCCATGGTACGGAGCGAGAGTGCATGGGTAGCCGTCGCCTCCTACTGCGAAACAGTAATGCTCGCGTAGAGGGAGGCGGCGCACGTGAGGGAGAGGCAGTATATGCGCCCTCACGGCCCTAGCCCCCACAGGAGATGCCCTGGGCGTCGGGAATTCCAGGCTGATTTCCGGCAACCGTAGGCTGATCCGCGGCTTGCGGATGGCGAGTAATGGGTAGCTCGCTGTCCGTTAAGGGCCAAACCCGGGTCGAAGGCGCGTTGTGTTCTACGTGCGCTTCAAAGAGATATTAGCACCAACTGATGGAGCCCGCAAGGGCCGATGCCTGCCAGGAGTGCGGGTTCTTCGAAAGAAATACCGTAGCCCCCGGCACAGAGGCAACTGAGGGAGCACGGGTGGTTTTAGTCAGTAATTTCATAATAACTTTTGAATGGAATGTCCGATTTCAATAATTCAAAAAGTAATCAACAGGTATTGAAAAATTCTTGAATACAAAATAATTTATTTGGTTAAGAATTAATACAAAGGTATGGATAACATGGTCCGATTATGATCGGCATTTCTATCAACTTTTAAAATGTAAAAAAGTAGTTATAGTGACGTAAATACAATAGTTGGACATATAGTCTCTCAATTTTTTTTGTAGATATTGATATGTTCTATAATATTGTAGAACTTTTTTGTTCTATCATCAATACTTTCCGCAGCGCATGCGAAGAAAGACATTTTATTACTAATTTTTTAACACCTTGGGTTGGTTTAGTAGATATTTCTAAGGATCTCTAATTTTTTCTAGTAATGAATATAGCCTATGTTACTCAGTGATAATGTAGCTTTCTAACGGCAAAAGAATTTTTGAAATCGGTCCAGTCGTTTTTATGTTTATTCGTTACATACAAAAATACAAATCTTTCCTCTTTATAATATTAGTGTAGAAGTATTCCATCATCTTTTATGACAACCATTTCTTACAAAAATTGGTAAAAGTCAATACAGCTTTCAATTAATAATAATGCAATTCGCGGCAGCTGTCAATTAATAATGCTTTGTGTACGACCTGAGTGATGGCCGTCAAGTACATGCCGCCCATTCTGTCATTCACACAGTGGGAGGAAAATATTCACCAGGAAACCACATGTAAAAAAAGCTTTACATTTTAAATGTGCTTTCCTCCCTTTACAAAGAATGAAGTAAAAACAAAGGTAAGTCGTAAACGATCCTGCTAAGCCCGAAGCCATAAAACAAAATTCAACCTGAATCCACTTAACATCGTACCACAGAGGTTGAAAGAACTTTCCCGATCGAAAACAATAGTAGGTACCTAATTCTTTATAACGAGCAAATTCCTGGAGTCTGGTCGAGTGTAACATCGGTCAGAGGATTTGACAGGTCAGTACACAGGAGCTATGCTCGCAGGCCTTAAGGCTCAACCCTTGTCATTCACGCTTATCCCCTGAATGGCATAGTTGCGTTTATAGGCGTAGTGAGATTAGCAGAGGCTATGTAGATGGCCGATCTATTGAAGATTGTGATTTGTTTCAGATGGGAATTTTTAGCATAAAGCCTGATTTCCCGGTGTGATTTAATAGCCTTTGGCGAGCCATAAGTTGAAGCAACAATTAAAGTTGCACCATCAGTACAGAAATGAAATTATTTATCATTTATTCTATGCCACTTGCAAGAAACTTGCACCATTTCATTTATGTACAACGTCCCAAAAATATCTCAATTAGAAATAGAAATAAAACAAATATGCCCAGCCTAGAGTAAGACGATTTATTACAAACAAGTACCACGAAGGTCATACTTCGCCGAAGAAATTTATAAAAGTGACGTCACGGCACAACGCCATCTGTTATTTCATAGCGGTACTAAGCAAATGACAAATGCTGACTTTCATCTGACTCGTTTTGTAGGAATTACTTGAACATTCCATAGGGCTATATGAACTAAGAGGGTTATATTTCTGATTTTAATGATTATAATTATGCAAATTGAATTTCGCGGGCTATTATTTAACGTTTCCCAATTCAATGAGACTCCAGTTTAGATTTTGGTAACTCGATAGGCGACCAAACCTTGCAAAAAGATTAGCTGTATTAGATGAACAATTAGTTAGCCATTTATATAGAATCACTGGTTTATTAAATAATTAGAAGTCTAAGGATACAGGAATAAAACAGGAGTGACTTCGAAAATACACGGGAAGTACTGAATCTGCTGTTTGAACTCATAAAAGTTAAAAAATGTGAAGTGTCTATTATGTGTATGTTATCGATTAAACTATTGAAGAAAATAGAAGTAAATTGGTATATTTGTGCTGTAATCTGATACCTTGAATATTGAAAACTCTGATAAAAGCTGATTTCAAAACAAAGATCTTCAGTCCCGTATGAATATTCAAAGAAACCTTACTTGTAAACGAATCAACAGCCTCTCTTGTTTCTTTGTTCTTCAAATAGCCGAAAGAACGTATTTCTTACTAACTTCTGCCTTCGGCTTCACCCTTGTGGATGTCAATAAAAACTATATGTGTGCAAAATTTAATCCAAATCCGTTTAACCGTTTTTGCGCCAATCATACACATAGGTAGGTACATCCAGACAAACGGACAAAAAATCTTCGTTGTTATTTTTAACCGACTTCCAAAAGGAGGAGGTTCTCAATTCGTCGGAACCTTTTTTTTTTAACCGACTTCCAAAAGGAGGAGGTTCTCAATTCGTCGGAACCTTTTTTTTTTTTTTTAATTTTTTTAAATTTTTTTTTTATGTATGTTCCCCGATTACTCGAAGATGGCTGGACCGATTTGGATAATTTTTTTTTTGTTCGAAAGGGTATACTTCCCAGGTGGTCCCATGATCATCAAGTCAGGATCTGATGATGGGATCCTGGAGAAATAGAGAGAACTCTTCAAATTTTATAGGCACACTTGAAGCAATTTGTGTAGTTTTTAGCTTTCTCGGAGTGGTTCCATTTCAATTTGGTGAAGATCTGATGAAGAACTTCGGAGATAGGCAACGGAACTCCTCAATAAATGATAGCAAATGGACAGGGATTGCTGAAATCTCATGTCTGTCAATTGTTTACACCAGTTAATAACATAACATCACGCCGGTACGCTGTGAAGGGGTAAGCACATGTGAACCACTAAAAAGCGAAAAATAAAAAACTTTTTTCAAAAAAATAAACAACCGACTTCCAAAAAAACACTAAAAAGTGAAAAATAACTTTAATTTCGGAAGGCGGTGACAAAAAATTAAAATACATATCCAAAGTCACCGACTTCCGAAATTAAAGTTATTTTTCACTTTTTATATTATAATGTATAGACAAGATGGCATTGCTAATCTTTATTTCATATTACAGTGTCTGCATTAGTAACTTTCAGGTAAAGAGAATTTTATAGCATAATTATTATTTGAAAACTTTAAAGTAAACGAATATATACCAGCATGCCTACTCAAGTACTTATTATGTTTAAAAAAACCGGCCGGTTCCGTACCACCGTACTATATTTAACACTACATAAAAAAAAACTCATTTTTAGTAAAGCCCCCTTTAATTTTTAATTTATTTTTATTTTTATAGCGGCAAAAGAAATACACATTCTGTGAAAATGTTAACTGTCTGCCTGTTATGACGTTTTGGCGCCGGATAAATTTAGAACATTTGAATGTTATGGTGAAAAATACCCTCTGACAGACAGATGGACACACAGACTGACAGAGTTTAAGGGACTACTCACACTTATTCAGCTCTGTTTAGCTTTGTATGAGATGCGTACGCATCCGTTCAGCCGCGGAAAGCTGAACGGACTCTATACAAAATCGTTGTTTTCTAAGGACAAAAGCTGAACAGAGCTGAATAAGTGTGAGCAGTCCCTAAGGCGGAACAGGCGGACAACGGAGGCTTAGTAGTAGGATTTTTTTTGAGGGTGGGAAATCATCAAATAACTTGTCCCGCTCTGGGCAGAGCGGGAGGGCGTGTCAGACTTTTACTAACTAAAACCCACCCGCGTTCCTTCAGTTGCCTGTATGCCAGGGACCGCGGTATCTCAGGGTCCCGTTTGTTACCCTTCGGGTACGGAACTCTAAAAACGTGTAGTTAGTGCTGCATCAAAGCAAAATTAAAATAAAACTTTTAGAGATGGCATGTCTGTATCCATCTTATTACTGACGCAAAGTAATAAAGAAAACTAGAGTGTACAAGAAGAAAACAGTCATGCTCATGTAAACGTTAATAAAATGACGATGAACTACCTTTTTTGGTTGACTGTACAGTCAGCCTCGAAAAGATGTATACACCAACAAGAATTTACAATCTTTGTTTCAAAAGATTAAATCAATTTGTAGGCAAAAAAATATTACACATTGAGTACTTAATTAATTGTAGCTACACTTTGAAACAATACTATTAATTCAACACAGAAACATTTTTTAATGTTTACTTTACCATTACAGCCTACTTCTACGTGTTATATAATGTGCCTGGTCAATTTAGCTGAAGCCTACAGCGGCAGAAGCCTAATGAAGTGCCAATCAACGTAGGTTATCTTCACACTCCATCGCTTTCTCCATTTCCGTCGAGTCGGGAAGCAGTGCCAAATAATCCGCTAATCTGCACTGTGTTGAGGATATTGGATAGTTTGTCTCTGGCGATGACGTTACCTTGGTGACATTCTGGTGACTTTTGATGTATGTACTAAATATATATTTCAAGTTCATGCTGCACTTTAACCCCTTTATTTATAAACGCTGCTTAAAGTTAAGAGATGTTTAAACGTTAAAATTGTATGGTTAATCAGACTCTAATCGTTACTAATAAGGGGGTTAACCATTTTTTTTTTTGGGTGGGCAATCATCAAATAATTTCTCCCGCTCTGAGTTGGCGCTCTTCAACCCTCAGTTCCCTGTGTTGTATGTCAGGGGCGACGGTATCTCTTTTGAACAACCCGCAACCCTGGCAGGCATCGGCCCTTGCGGGCCCCATCAGTTGATGCTGACATCTCATTGAGGCGCGCGTGGAACAAAACGCGCCGTCGACCCGGGCAGGGGGTTAACCTTCAAGTAGAATGAGGTAAATATTTGGTACGCATCGAATCGGCTTATTAGTCGGTTTGCACGAAATTACTCACCCGAATCGGGTGAATCAACACTTTTGAATAGGTAGTTCATTATTTTCTATGAGCGACTCGCACGAGGTTCGTGCGTGAATCGACAACTCCAGAAATTAATATTGGGTAATTGGCACATTTTACGTTTTATGCACTATATTGCGTGTGCTTTGCCAGAACTTTATTGCATAAAATTCAAGATGTACCAGTTGCCTAATACGCATTTCTAGATTTGTCGATTCGCCCATAAAAGTTTAAGTCCGTGCGTGTCGCGTATAATAAATAATATCTTATTTACAAGTGTCGATTTACCCGATTCTGCCAAGTAAATTCGTGCGAATAGACTAATAAGGCATCAGCGGCGAAGTGTAAATTTTTAACTTAATGACCTATCAAAAAATAATACTTACTATCATTCTAAAAATAATATAAAGAATTAAATAGAATAAAATTAAACAGCTGAAAACCAAATGGAATGCGCAATTGAGATGCGAGATTGAGATGGAGGAATCCATCTCAATCTCGCTGACGAATTTTTTCTATAGCCGTCTCTATCGTAAACCGTTGTACAGCGGCCTGCTCTCGTCCATATCAAGCGGTGCCACGTGCCCTCAAGTGACATCATTACGATCACTGTTGTATGAATTTTTAGTTCCCGATTATGACGTTTTGGCGCTGGGTTAATTTAGAATATTTGAATGTTATGGTGAAATAAATACCCGTAGTGTAACTAAATTTTTTGGCAACAGTAGACACTATTGACGTGCCATTTTTCAAATGCGGTAGAGATGGGAATCACTCAAGGGAAGCCGGTAGGAATCGTGTTTTATGATGCTTTCACCACTGTAACGCATTATGTCGTGTCAGTGTTTTGAAGATCATTATGAATGTAACTACTGAGTAGTACCGTCTACCTCTAAAGTGCTTAACACTATAATGTTGAATGAGAAGGACTATTTGTCTTTAAAACAATTAGTTAATTTCAACCATAGTGAAGTTTGAATTTATTGAGAATTGTTGTTTAAACTGATATAGCAGTTACGAGGTCGAGCATAACTGCTGAATCACATTTTCTTTAGCAGTCCTGGCAGCTTTTTATTTTTTTTATTGTAATGTATTTTGTGTTTCACGGATTGTGTCTAAATAAACGGTATTCTTTCTTTCTTTTTTCTTTCTCTAATCAGAAGGACAAATTCATGTTCTTCCAAGGATATTCCCACTGAACTCACACAGACACCACAAACTATTTTGGTGGTGAATTTCATTTGATTCTTATTATTTGGTCCACAGAATCTAAAAGCTAGAGTAACCGCGAATTCAAAACAAACAAAACACAAATACATCCATGAATGCAATATTTTACCTACAACCAATAACAATGAAAGCAATACCTACACATTGTAACACTACAAGCACTGAAACACATTTTATTTTTAACATTTGAAGACTTTATTTTAAAAACCACCTGTGTCAAAAATTCCATGTATGAGTTAGTTACGCCACGCAAATTGCTTACGGATAAAAGCATTTTTTTCGTGACTAAACTTGTTTTTGAAGAAATATAAAATATAATCAGAAAGCTTACAAACTCCTCTACAAGATGGCGTAACTAACTAATAACATAGAATTTTTGAGAAAGGTGGTTTTTGAAATAAAGTCTTCATTTTCATTCCACGCTTTTAGAATATCCCAAACCGCTATTTTAACTGCCAACTATTGCAACCGACTTTTTTTTATTTATCGATAAAATCAATGAGGAATCGAAAAGATCGTTTAAAAAAAACATTGTGTATAAATTGTGAATTGCCTATCTAGTGCAAAATATGAATTTTCCAAAATTACTCCCTGGCATAAGTTCTCTTAGTGAGGCCGCACACAAGCGGCGCCACACGTTACACGCTACACGCACTCTACATTTACGTCGCCAAAACGACTGTGCTGTAGCTTAGCAAATGGTTTGGTTTAACTGGGAACCGACCCCAACATAGTTGTGAAAAGGCTAGGCAGATGATAAGTTTAACTTAGAGTAAATGTATTGTGTAGGTACACGCACATCGGACGCTCCGTTGTGGTGCAACTTGCAGAACTTCGACATCATCACCCGACGATATGATTTCTTAATGTGGCATAAAGACATGTTACTAAAAAACCGACCTCAAATGGTGTTATTTGCTGATGATACATCACTGATTTTTAAAGTTAAAAGACGTGCACAGGAGCTTGACGACGTAAATAATGCTATAGTTAAGGTCCATAATTGGTTTACTGTAAAATAATTTGGTATTAAATGGAAAGAAAACGAAATGCATAAGATTTGCGTTACCGAATGTTAGAAGTAGTGAATGTCATGTTGTATTGAATAAGGAGATACTAGAATTCGTCGAACAGACGGTTTTCCTGGGGATCACGCTTGACTCAAAGCTACAGTGGGGTCGTCATTTAACATCACTTGCAGGGCGGCTAAGTTCTGCCGCTTACGCTGTTTGGAAGATCCGCCAATTAACAGACGTGGATACCGCGAGACTGGTCTATTTTAGTTACTTTCATAGCATCATGTCTTACGGTATCTTGCTATGGGGACGGGCTGCGGATATTGAGTCAATTTTTATTCTGCAAAAGAGGGCCGTCAGAGCCATCTATAACCTCCGCAGACGCGAATCTCTAAGGGAACTGTTCAAAACAATTAACATCATGACGGTACCTTGTCAATATCTATGAAAACATTATGTATGTTCGGAAAAATCTACATCTTTTTAGTAAGATAAGTGATAGGCACAATTTTAACATTAGAAATAGGAACAAATTAGATCAACCACGTTTCAGATTGTCTAAAGTACAGTACAGTACTTCTTTTATGGGGTACTGTGTAAAATGTTTTAATAAAATACCAGTCGATATTCTTGAACTAAATGAAAAGAAATTTAAATCATGCATTAAACGCACATTATGTAGACAAGCATATTATAAGTTAAATGATTATATCGTCGATAAAAATGCTTGGCTTAATGCTGGTCCTGCTCCACAGCCACCTGGGCATACTAGTTAAAATTTTAATATTTGAAAGAGAAGCTTCCCTTTTTTATTTTTTCTGACATTACGAACATTTTTGTTCATATTATTATAATTTTTGTGACATTACGAATGTTTTATTTTTGCTGAACCAAGTGTTAGTTACTTCATATACGTCAATATATATTAAATGTTTTTTCTTTCTTTTAGGAAATCAAATTTTATTAATATTTCAAATAGATTGCAAACTATAGTTTTGTATAATTTAGAAGCATTTTGTTTAAATTTTGTAAATGTGAGTACCATGCATCCGTTTATTGTGTTGTTATGATGTACGTTGACTTGAAAAAGCATGGCAGTTGAGAGTATGTTATGCTCACATAAATGTCTCACTGATGGTGGTGCGTGTGTTGGATCATTCGGTTCCCTACAAAATGGTTGAGCTGGATGGTGCTGATCCACGCGTCAAGTTCGTGAACGGGCGCTGTCGGTTGAGACTGGTCATCTCCTAACTTCCGGGGCTTATTTTTATCTTGTATTTAGAATTGTTTATAATTTTTTTTTTTACATTGTTCTCACATACAGAAGCAACAAGAATTATGTTCCCAAGATTTTGTAATATTTCAACTTGATTTTAAAAGAGTGTCCGTGGAGTTTCTTGCCCGTTCTTCTCCATAGAGATCTACGTTTTGGAATGGGTAAATAGCTTCAACTTTCCAACTGATCGACTTTTTGACAATTCAAAAGTGCCTGTAAATGGTTTAATTGAAATAAATGCTTTGAGTTTGAGTTTGAGTTACAAAACTCAAACGCAAAGCATTTATTTCAAATAAATCAATTACAGGCACTTTTGTACTGTCAAGGAGTCAGTCAGTGAGAAAGATGAAGCTAGTTCCCATGTCAAGCCCATTACAAAGTTTAGTAAGTCCATGGAGAAGAACAAACTAAATAATAATAGTGATGGGCCGCAAATCGGATTTGCCAGCCTTCAACCATATTCACACGGACGTACAAATATCGCAGTGGGATTTTATCGCTCACTGAATTTCTTTTCTCGGTGGTTGAGGATCTAACAGAGTAGGTATATCCCAGTGTAGTCTGTGTGGCGTCGGACTAAAACAATAGCACCACCCCCATTCTTCCCGTGGGTGTCGTAAGAGGCGACTAAGGGAACTGCTAGAGAATGGGCAGCAGCGTTTTCTAAACATTTTTAAAACCACACTGCGATCGCCAACCCGCCTGCCAAGCGTGGCGATTATGGCAAACTCCCCAAAAATGACAAGCACAAATAATAAATGGCCCCTAGTACCCGGTGGCCCGCCTACCCTTGGCTACGGTAGCGGCCAAAGCCACGGTGAGGGGCAAACGAATGCAAAGATATCCTAGTGCGTCGAAAAACACGCCATTGGACTTTCAGCTCTCGGCGCTAAGCACTGCGTATAAGATCCAGTGGGCGAAACAATCCTGCTGCGAAATCTTTTACTGCGTTTGCGTGGTGGATTTCCCACTATTTTTAATACAGAGGAGGCTTGTGTCCCAGCAGTGGGAACATTATACGCTGATTATGTTAGATAGCTGAAAACAAGGCTAGACAAATAATGATGATGACTCAAAATACCAATGTTTCAGGCCAATAAGATGTACAACTTTCCACAGATCGTGAAATTACAAAATATTTAGGACGAGAAAAGATTTTACCATGTCCTTACATAGGTTTAAGAAACATTCCTACATAAAGTGAGTGAGATACGGCACTAGTTATTTACGTGTAATACTTAAGCACCTAAGTTAAATTAATGTAAACTGAAAGTAATTAAGACTAAACTAATATAATTGAAGTATTAACTGGGAAGTTGGCAGAATTACATATCCAGCACTTACGGTGAATAAGAAATTAGTTATGAAATGGGGTTTCATTTCTAACCGCCTAGGTTTTTAGCGCGTGATTTAGATTTTAGAAATCAGTTACCAGCAAAAGTTATAGATATCAGACCCTTCTTTTCTCTAGCAAGGTTCAAAACAGAGTCTCGATTTTTTAAATTTAAGTATTACGGTAATTATAAAAATGTTTCAATACATATTTGACTTTATTCTCGGTTCAGAAGAACGGCTAACGGCATACGACGATTTTATTTAATCTGTCGAGCCAAAATTTAATTGATCATCATCATTTTAGCCGAAAGACGTCCACTGCTGGACATAGGCGTCCTCCAAGCTCCGCCACTTGGGCTGTGTGGTATCGGACTAATGCCAAGATGAATAGCCACCCATTTCTTCCCTTGGGTGTCGTACAAGGCAACTGAGGGAGCTACTAGAGAATGGTCAGCAGCGTTCTTTACCTATTATACATTAAAAAAAATATTACGATCGCCAACCCACGTGCCATTAGTGGTGATTATGGCAAACCCCACCAAATGACAAGCACCAGAAATAAAATTTCATTATAAGCTAGTAAATATACCACGTGCATAATTGGACGTGAACAAACTTAGACCCCGACGGGCGACCACTAAATATGTATAAATTTATAAAAGATCCATTCAGCCAAGGTCGCATTAAAAGCTTTTTCTCGTAGCCCTAGTAATATATTACTGTGATGGCGCTTTCAACTGACACTATTCTAAACATGAACGTGCATACATAACATAACTTCCACTAATAAAATTGTCAGATGCCCTGAAAATCTGTGCAATCGTTTTATACCTTGTATGTGTCTATAATTGGTATTTTCATTCAGCGCTCGAATGCGGGCGCAAGAATGATATTTTATTCGCGCAATTTTGTGAAATGTCATAGAATTTTAAAATTCTTGTTGCATTTTGCAAGCCTCGTATGCAGAATTATTTTGTATTTTCACACTATGCTCCATAGAGATATGCTCCATAGGCGCACCGAGGGATTTTGCGAAATAATTGTGTTTTAATTGTCTCTAGATATGCAATTAAGTAAGTAATATGTAACATTTAGGAATTCACTCTATAAATCGTACACTTAGAAAAAAAACCCAAAATCCAAAGTAATCCCTAATAATCAAAATGAAGCCTTCGTAGGCGTAAAACACTTCACGGAAGATAATCAGTTTTTTTTTTAATAATAACAAAACAACATATTTTCTATAACATAGTACGTATACATTTAACATATTCAAAATGTGTATTTATTTTAAATAGTAATAGCCCAGTGGTCGAAATTTTACCATAATTCATTTAAATAGAAATACATTGTACAAAATTATAATCTTTCTGCACTTTTTCTTCATATAAACTTTAACTGTGGCAAATTTCGAACTCCTCCATTCGAGTAGCTTTCTTAAATAGGGGTACAAAATTTTTGCTTCACGTATTATTCTAAAGATAAGACGAAGGAAATACGTAAATTAGCGCGCGAACCGCCCATTCTAGCCAAAACCACCACGCTTCCATTAGCGCTAGAAGTTCAGTGCGCTTTTAAGTCATCGGTTATGGAATTACTTTTGATATCGAAGAAGCAATAGACGTATTGCACATTTGCATTGACTTATTACAGGTACCGTAAAACCTATGCCCAAAACAAACATTTACCTATGCGACCTACTAATATACCATGTTTCCATGTTTCAATCACGTAAAGATACCTAATATTGTTGAACTTTTTCATTTTCCTTAATGGGGCACGGTGTAGACATGGCTTCATTAAATACGAGCTTTTTCTCGCCAATTTGCCAGTGATTTCGGCGCTTTACAAAGAGGATCAAAGATCCGTCGACGAACATCCGACTCAGGCGAATGTACTCGTAATATAATGAAGTTATGTTCTTAAACTAGTTAATCCCGATTCATGAATAGTGGTCATTAAGGGGTTTATTTATAAACGATGGTTAAGAGATGTTTCAATGTCAAAAATGTAAGGTTAAACAATCGCCAATCATTACTTAACTTTAAGCAACGTTTATATGGGCTTATAATGTGCATCAATTGTGCTCCTGGATAGTTTTTGCTATTGGCGTTGTTACCTACTTCGGAGGAAATGGAGGAGTGCCCAACAAAGGAATTTGTGAGACCCGGGTGCGCTAGATGCCAACTTCCGATTGTTTTCACGGTACCGCATTACTTTTGAATTCCAACTTTTTCGTCATACATGTTTTTTTGTTTGAAAAAAAAAAATTACAATAAACGTTTTCTCTGGCTAGGTATTAGATATATGATGTTCTGCCGCGTGTATTTATCACCGCGGTTCATCCTAGTACATCCTATTTATCTCAAAAAGCACATTTGTGACTAGGTTTTCTTTACAAACACCAATAGTATGGAAAAATCATTTGAATCCAAAAGCAACCTGAATATATATCATATTCAATACTCAGGTGCTTCGACAGATAAATATTCATGCTTAAAACTTCTCCAAGTATAAAATGTTTGTTTGATTTTTGTTCGTAAGCAAGAAGGGTCGAGGGAATAAGAGCGAAAGCGTGTACACTTCAGTCGATTTCACTTCAGCTGAAATTAAAGCTCGGTTGGGATCAGCGGTTTTTGAGATTGCGGTCGCGCTTTGTTGCGGGCGTATAATATGAAATAGGTACGAAAAAAGGACCCGCAAATGTTCAGTGTCATTCTGTGCGACGAATGGCGTGCCGTCTTCACAATACGACCTCATAAGAGTAGTACGTGATTTGTTCCAACTGTGGAAGTTGTGGAACCGATCGCCGAGGCTCGACCGAGCGCCGACTCACAATTGATTGAATTTTAGTATTCTTCGCCGATTGACCATCGTTTATTCGGTATTTTGATAGATTTTTTTGGATTATGTCTAGGATTCAATTTCAGAGATCTTAATAGATATTCTTTAAATGCTTTGTGTATTCTGTACTTAAATGCCATCAACTTTTTGTATTTGTAAAAACTCGTACCTAAGTGAGTTTTTGCGCTGTCTTGATTTTTAAACTCAAAAAATATAATGGTATCTACTATCTCGAATTTTTGCAGCACGCCTCTTTGAGTTGAAAAAGATAATAAACGATGCTGACAAGTACTTTGCATGTGTTATTGAAAGATATTTATTTTTGAAAAAATAAAATTGATCGATAGCAAAATGTAACCGGAGCCGAAGATAAATAACTCTAAAATTATACAGATATCTAAAAACTTCAAAATTATTGCGTTGCATCATTTATTCACGTGAAATCTAGCGCGTGGTACTACACTAATAATTCCCATAGTTTTTCACCTGAATATTTTCTAAATAAATCTACTCTCTTCAGAATAGTTGAACATCTTGAACAAGTAAATAAGTAGACTAGAGGAAGTTCCTATTTGGATACCTTTATGTATTTCGTTTTGCTCTTCCGCCATTCAATATACAATTTGCAAGCATTTGTCATCTCCGGGAATTCGTTCCGATAGATAGCAAGGTACTGTGATGCAGGAAATTATATTCCTGTGAACCATTTCAAAATGGATCACAGGAATTTTGCCTGCTATATAAAATTACATGATTTTGAACTTATTTTTACGTTATATGTTATGTTAAAATGATTGTTGTGTTATTGTGTTTTTCCCATCTAAAATCAATTTTCCGTTCTTTTTTCTGTTATTAAAAAATGGTATTTCTTTCTTTCATTTCTATTATCACTTAATTATGTGTTGTATTCTAGATTTTTGTGGTCTTTAGACAAAATAACATCAAATCAAACCGAACAGACATATGAATCATCTGAACTCAGTTATTTTCACACCTGTGATAAGACTAGCCTTTTCAGTACTATGTTGGTGACAGAAATACTGGTATGCAGTTGCCTCCGGTCTGACTATTAGTACTTAGTACTAGTATTTAACATGGAGCGACAACATCGTAAGGAAACCGGTACGTCCTGGAACCAAAAATTAGAAGACATGTGCCATAGATCTTCCAATCCGCACTGTTCCCGCACGGGAGATTACAGCCCAGTCTCTCTCGGAGGAGGCCTGTGTCCCAGCGTCTCAGCAGTGGGAACATTATAGGCTTATTATGATTATGAACATGGACTGCCTATCGGGCATCTACAACCCACTTATTGGGTAACACGATACAGGATAAGTTTTTATCCAGTGCGCAAACTGTCAACATGAATTCAGAATATCATTCTAGACCCCCCACAGCGCAGAAATTTTTCGTAGGTAATACAAAAAAAAATCAGCTGTTCCATACATTTTGACCGCGTACTTATTGCACTTTTCTATGAAACAGCTGATTTTTTTTGTAAAATCGACGTTAAATTTCTGCGCTAGGATAATATGCTGAATTCATGGTAACAGTCTGCGCACTGAATAAAAACTTATCCTGTATAATTGGTAAGTTTTGAAGAATAGGGTCGTCAGACTTTCGTGCTACTGGCGGCCTTTCTGACGACTGCCAAATATTCACAAAAGATAGCCGGGACTAAAAACTTAACGTGCTTTCCGAGGTACGAAAGGGTCTCTGTATAAAACATTGTTACCCATCCACAAGCCAACCTCTGCAACGGTAGCTTAACTACTTAACCAAGACGAATCTAAATTAATAAAAATATATATTGCATCAACTCAAATAATTTAATCTGGTTACAATGACAAATAGTTTGCTTGTGTTAGGATGCTCCGCCCTTCCTCAGGTTTTATAATTACTATTAAGTTATTGAGCCTGTTCAAGAAAACATGAACAAATAAACACAAAAGAATGAAATGGAAACAGCTTTTTTTATTTTATTTTTTTATGATGGTAAAACTTCTACTACTTCATAAGTCTACTATAAGAGCAGGTATATAAATAGGTTTGAAAATTATACTTAAATGCATAAGTTTGCAACTATTCTTTTCTGTCTACCAGGCAAATATAAAATACAATTCAAAGTCAAAATCAAAACATTTTATTTCACATAAACCTGCAAGGGCACTTATGAAACGTCAGAAGCTAGGTGCACGGTTCCAATTTGTCGCTTCCTATGAAGAAGAGCCGGCAAGAAACTCCACGGTTACTCTTTTAAAAATAATTGGCTTTTACAATGTTTTAAAATTACAGTGATAATAGTTATGGGAGGACAGTGCAGGCCTGACAATAAGTACCAGGTACTTAGAGAAATGAAAATAAAGAATAGAAAATCGTCTATAAATCTACAGTCTGTGAGGTCTACAACGTGCTCTTATTTACAATATGTAAAAGAATCTACGTAAGTAAAATCAACCTAATTAAACCAAGTGACGTGAATTCCAAGACTTGGTGATTAAAATTGTCAACGAAGCAGCCGTGTGGCTTGCTAGCTAATCCAGCTGGATTAGCCCGAAGTGTCGACGAAGACAGCAGTAATTAACAACGATCGTATAAAAAACCGCATTTATACGTCTCCAATTCTATAGAAGAGATCATGTCATTCGTTACTTCAATATATAGCAATAGGAAAGGTGCGGCGTAAAGGGTTAAGTCCATTTCAAGCTTTTTTTATTTCTTTTTCGAAGGGGAAACTTTTGCCTAGTGTCTGTGAAAATATAAACCTGATTGAGAAAATGCATGGTTCGTCTGTCACACATTTTATCATGTCTTCCTTCGAGAGGTGTAACTGGCAACGTATAGCAAAGCTCAACAAACGGTCGCATATTACTCATTCGAAATTCAATAGTCGCGTATTTCTACAAAGCATCACACCTTTAATCCCCGAAGGGTTAGGCAAGGATGTATATGTCTATACATATACATGTATATTTCGAAACATAACTGAAGTTTGGTTGTACAACTATTTGTACCACGAAACTGTGGAGTTTCGTTGTACAAATAGGCCACCTGCAATAGAGGGCCTATTTTATCATGTCATCAACTGGGTACAAATCCAGACGACTGCATACGCTTTATTGTGTGTAAATTATTTCATCAACACTACTCCCAAAATGGTGAAGGAAAACTTCGCGTGGAAACCGTCATGTCCTAGAACCTAAAGTTCTAAGTTATGTGACATCTCCCAACCAGCTCTGGGCCGGCGTGGTGGATTACGGCCCACTCCTTCTCACCGTGAAAAGGCCAAAACATTATAGGCTGGTTACGATGATGATCGAGGATACCTACACGATGAATTACATTGTTTTTTTAAAGACATGAAAATAGGTGACTTCCATCAACCCTAGGTCCAACCTAAATAAAAGCAGTTACTGATAATTTAACTGAGACTAGGTTTAGTGACGAAACAGTATTATCTAGTTCTTCTAATAATACTGTAATTAATTCTTTAAACTTTTAGACACGACAACAGAGAAGCATAATAAGAATATTTTACTGTATCACCAAAATATAAATCGCTTCACTGGCAAAATCCTAGACGTGGAAATGTTAATAGATAAATATCATATGGATATCCTATGTTTTTGTGAAACTTGGTTAAAACCAGATAGGATGTTCTTTAATGTAAATAATTTTTCAGTTGCCAGTGCGTTCAACAGGTCTTCGATAGGGGGTGGTACTTTGATATTATGCAATAGTTGTTTTAGATATAAGGAGAGAAAGGATATCACTGCTTGCTCTGTTGATCGCTTATGTGAGGTAGCATGTGCAGAGGTTGAGGGCCATACTTTCTTATCTGTTTATAGACCACCAGCCTCAAACTTGTCATCATTTTTGATTATAATGGAAGAAATATTAGGTAAACTTTTTAAAGATGATAAATTAGTCTTCGTGTGTGGTGACCTAAATATTGATCTATTAGTTAATTCACCAGAAAAATGTAAGCTTATCTCATTGTTTAAATCATTCAATTTAAAATGTATATTTAATGAAGCGACTAGAATAACTGCAACCACCGCTTCATGCATAGACAATGTATTTACTAATTGTAAAATAAAGGACTCTTCCTTAATTAGTGGCGTCAGGTCAGACCATACTGGTCAGCTTGTATCGTTTGACTTAGATAAAAAGTTACACCTAGATAAAACCATTGAATTGAGACCCCTGACTAAAAATAAATTGGAAACGTTTAAAAATAACGTTCTTAGCAATCTCTCAACAGCAAGTTTTGATTCACAAGACCCCAATATAAACTATAGCACATTTTTTTCTACAGTATGCCAAGAATTTAATAAAGCATGTCCTGTAAAAAAAGTTACAATCACTCCTAAACCAAAGTTTAGCGAATGGGCCACAGCTGGCATTAGAAAAAGCAGAGATGTCTTATATAATTTGTACCACGAAAAATCACTGACTTCTGATCAGGCCCTTCATAATTATGTAAGAAACTATTCTAAGATATTCAAAAGAGTCTGCGCTCAAGCTAAATCTAAATTAATAAGTAACAAAATTAATATTTCTAAAAATAAAATAAAAGCTGTGTGGCAGGTAATTAACAAAGAAACTGGAAACACACAACAGCGAGATCAGAATGAGTTAGCTCTAAAAATTGATAATGAAACCATTTCAGATAAGTTAAAAGTTGCTGAGACTCTAGAAAATTTCTTTACCAACATCCCAATAGAGGTTACGAAGTCTCTACCCTCATCATCTGTATTAGCTGAATCTCTTCTTAAAGAAAACATCAGTAAGGACATTCCAAATTTTGAATTCAAACCCATTTCTATTGCCACAATTAAAACAGCATTCAAAAGTCTTAATTTAAAAAACACTGAAGACTTATGGGGGATTTCCGTTAAGGTTCTTGAAGGTATCATTGACACAATTGCCCCTGTCCTAACAGGCATATTTAATCAATGTTTAGACAGCGGTACGTTTCCTGACTTAATGAAACATAGTAAAGTAGTACCAGTTTTTAAATCGGGTAGTAAGAGTGATCCCTCTAATTATAGACCTATATCTGTGCTTCCAGCAATGAGCAAAATTTATGAAAAAGTCATGCTAGACCAGATGTTGTCACATTTTAACTCAAATGGGATTTTACATAGTCGACAGTTTGGTTTCACGAAAGGTAGGTCGACGACTGACGCGGGAGTAAAACTCGTCAGTCACATTTTGGAATCCTGGGAGAAGTCCCAGGATGCAATTGGCATTTTCTGTGACCTCTCAAAAGCGTTTGACTGCGTTGACCACAACACACTCATCTGTAAACTACACCACTACGGAATTCGTGGACGAGCTGCTGATCTTGTACTTTCCTATTTATCAAACAGGCAGCAAAAAGTAAATGTTAACGGGGCAACGTCCTCGGGGTCTCTAGTTAAGATGGGCGTGCCTCAAGGTTCAATTCTTGGCCCTTTTTTATTTCTAGTTTATATTAATGACCTTCCTTACCTAATGGCAAACTTCTCGGATATAATTTTATTCGCTGATGACACCTCTCTTATTTTTAGAATAGATAGAAAAGATACGGATGTCTTACATGTCAACGATAGTCTAGCTGTTCTCTCGAAATGGTTTGCGGCTAATAATCTTTTACTCAATGCGAACAAAACTAAATGTCTTAAGTTCTCATTACCAAATGTACCCCAAGTAGGGCTAAATTTAAAACTTGATGGCAAGAAACTAGATGCTATTTCGGAAACTGTATTTCTAGGAATTACTTTAGATTCAAAATTGCAATGGGGTGCCCACATTAGAGCTCTTTCAAGTAGATTAAGCTCAGCTGCTTACGCAGTAAGAAAAATAAGGCAGTTGACTGATGTAGCCACAGCTAGGTTAGTATACTTTGCTTATTTTCACAGTATTATGTCTTATGGCGTTCTGCTGTGGGGATCGGCAGCTGACGTAGATTCAGTTTTTATTTTGCAAAAGAGGGCAATCCGCGCAATCTATAAAATGGGGCCTCGCGAGTCTCTTAGAAACAAATTCAATGAAATTGATATACTAACTCTGCCTTCTCTTTATATCCTAGAAAATATCTTGTATGTTCGCAAAAACTTAGGTCTTTTCAAAAAAAGATGCGACTTCCATAATCTAAATACACGTAGTAAAGATGAAATTGTGATTCCAAAATTTAGATTAACTAAAACTAGCAAGTCATTTCTAATAAACAGTATCCGCTTCTATAACAAGTTGCCAAAGTCGGTTACAGAACTTAGCGATGGAAAGTTTAAAACTCACATCAAACGTGTCCTTATCAAAAAAGCATATTATAAGATAAAAGACTACGTTGAAGACAGGGAAGTTTGGCATTAATTCCTTCTGCACATGTGGCTTCCCTGGTACCTCATTAACAGCATAACTTTGTGAGAGTCTATTAACTGCTTCCAAATTAGAATGTTAATTTTTATTATTTTTTATTTTTTACACTTTCTGACATATTCTCGTCATTTTTGACATTATACATCGCTTCAAATATCAACTATTTATTAGTGATTCTCATGAAAATCATGTCACTTTGTTTAAATAGGTTGATCTTACTAATGTAGATTCTTTTACATATTGTGAATGGGAGAACATTGCAGGCCTTACAGACTAGATTTATAGACGATTTTCTATTCTTTATTTTCATTCCTCTAAGTACTTGGTACTTATTGACAGGCCTGCACTGTCCTCCCATACCTATTATCACTGTAATTTGAAAACATTGTAAAACCCAATTATTTTTAAAAGAGTAACCGTGGAGTTTCTTGCCGGCTCTTCTCCATAGGAAGCGACAAATTGGAACCGTGCACCTAGCTTCTGACGTTTCATAAGTGCCCTTGCAGGTTTATGTGAAATAAAATATTTTGATTTTGATTTTGATTTTGATTTTTGATGAAAGAGTATGGACTGACGTGAACTACGGTGACTACGGTGAATATAAAAGTTTGAAGGTCACTAAAATAAATTCTATATTGGGAGAAAGCGTGACGTCTGAAACTGAATAAACATAGGTAGGTATAGATATGACCTGCATTTCTGCATAAGTGGCAATCTGAGATAGCCTTGAATAACATAAGTTCACATTTTTCTTTCGCTCTTATTTTCCAGTATTTTGTCAGGTTAGGTCAACCATACTCAACCTGCGGCCCGCCGGGCCTTTGTGATTGGCCTACCTGGAGTTACAGTCAAAGTTTTTAAATAGAAGAAGTGTTCACAGTATTAAAAATGTACTCAAAACAAGGATGTTTCGTAAGAAACATCTTTGTTAAAACCTGAAGTCATTGTTAGTTCTACCAAAGTTTGCTCTTTCAAAATTTGGTCTACATCGCATGTGGCATCATGATAACCTATAGGTATATTATTAAGTTTTCAAGATCATGTATTGTATAGCTGGCTTTATTGTGACCATCTTTCCTTTTTTCAATAAATACATCGTCAATTTTGAATTATATTTTTCATTAAACACCTAAATAATTTTTGCGGCCCGCGACATCAAGACCGAAACGTGTTTGTGGCCCCATTAAAAAAAAGGTTGAGTATGGCTGGGTTAGGTAGTTGTTGGGAATCGAAACCAACACAAAAACTTGCGCGCGATCTGCGCACAGGCGGCACGACCAACGCGTTCTCGTCAGCACGCTGAGGCACGGCGATAGACCACTGCCTATTATACAGTTCACTCTTTTATTTGCTCCCCGCGCTAACATTACTGGCTTGCTATGCTGATGTGCTGACTTGCTTGTAAGTGTCGTTGAAGCAAGCCAGATTATACTTCACCCAGGGTAAGACAGACAATGACGATGTTAATAAACGTATTTTCTTATTTTTTTAAGATGGAAAAGTAAAAAATGTTTGGAACTGACATAAGCTACCGAAAAGCTTATCACGTCTACTCCGTTGAAAGTAGCTGTAGACATACAATTCGCTCTGAAAACTATTGCCACTTCTCTATACCCTCTGGGGCCCTGTTCTGGTCCTGGTTTCAGTCACACTTGTGTTGATTTGGTAGAAACGAATACGTTCAAGGTGTATTTTTCTGCCTGCTTCTGTAGGAGGCCAAAACGTATTTATTTTAAACATTATTCTTTACCTGTTAACTTCGAACGATTGTCAGAAGTAGAACGATGTTCTAAATTAATTTAGGGTTAAATGCATTTAGTGATATTGGTGCAAGTACGTTTTAGGTTTAGTTCAATTATTTCAATCAACTAAAATGATATAATTCACTTTCTATCTTTGATTTCTTCGAGAGATTTTACGCGTCTCGTATTGAATAAGAACAAAATTACTTCAGTCTATAGCCAATAATAAAAGAATCGAACTCCTGGCAATCATCGTTAGTGGTAATTCTAGTCGAATAGTCACGTACGGGATACAACTATGTGTGCCAATAAAATAATGTACTTACATCCTATCATATTGTAAGATAATGTTATTAAAGTGTATATATTTTGCCAACTAGCTAGACTGCGAAATACTCCTAACGAAAAAATAAAGTTTTGTGAACATTCATATGTATTTGTTTTTAAGCTTAGGTAGAGGGCCAAGTAAATGTAAAAAAAAATTACAAAAACCTATTAAGTACGACTCGAAAGCGTATGCGAAGGGTACCGTAACTCGGTACATACATTTAACACTGCATTCTTTTAAACACTATTCTTGGACCCCTTTAATTTTTACTATATTTTATTGTTTGTTGTTATAGCGGCAATCGAAACACATTCTGTGAAAATTTCCACGTACGTCTACCTGTACGGTTCATGAGATACAGCCCGCTGACAGGCAGATGGACGGACGGACAGCTGAAGCTTGGTAATCAGGTTCCATTGGCACCCTTTGGGTACGGAACCCTAAAAACCATCGCTTATTCTGATAATCTCCACTCTAGGTCAAATCGACTAGTCCAACTAGGTATATTGCATTTGTCAATTCTGCACCAATTGACTCCGCATCCAGTAAGATTAAATGGGACAATCCAATTTATCAGCAGTCACTTTCAGTATGCTGTTCATTATAAATAATTGGTATTATAGGTAAAGTCTACGTTTCCATCAACTGGTAAATATCTGCCTTCGGCTTTCCGATACCAATATTTTTTTTTTCGAAGATATGTATTAATTTCTGTGTACGTGGACGGTACGGCTAGTCTATAAAGGTCACGCAGCGAGCTATGGAACGAGTTATACTTGGAGTCTCTTTGAGGGATAGAATATGACATGGGGTGATCCGACAGAGAACCGATTTAGCCGACATAGCTCACAGAAGAAGCAAGCTAAAGTGACAATGAGTCGGCCATATTAGCCGTAGAACCGATGACCGTTGCGGTAGTCGTGGTCTTGAGTAGACACCTCGAATCGACAAACGTAAGGTAGGACGTCCTCAGGCTAGGTGGAGCGACGAACTTCGCAAGATGGCTGGTAGCAAATGGATGAGAGTTGCCGAGAATCGAGCTGAATGGCGTGCAATTGGAGAGTCTAGTCTGATGCTGAAGTAGTAGCTGTAGGGAAGCTAAGGTTCACTGTTATTGGTTTGTGTTATCTTAGGGAAAGCGTTTTCACTAGTCGAAAACAGAAAAGAAAAATCTAAAAAAAAAACAACCGGCTTCCGGAAAAACACTACTAAGTCGGTGACTTTGGATATGTATTTAAATTTTTTGTCACCGCCTTCCGAAATTATTAAAGTAATTTTTCACCTTATAGTGTTTTTCCGGAAGTCGGTTGTTGTTTTTTTTTTGGAAATTTTTTTAGTTATAGTACTACCCCACCACACCAATTCGAAATTTCATCATCCTTGGGGTCAAAACAATGCTTATTTATGCGATAGCAGCAACCGAGGTTGATTTGCTGTAATTTTTTGAAGAGTTCCGTTGTCTGTCTCCGAAACGCATCATCAGATCTATATGATATGATGGTGGTCCCATTTCGGAACAAATTTCTTTCGAACAAAACATAATCTCGCAAATCCGTCTATATATGACGGAGTTATGCTCGAAAAAGAACATGTCGAATTGATAACCGCCTTCTTTTTGAAGTCCTGACCAGGTTAGATTTCATATAGGTTAAAGACTTATTGGGTTTTCCTCTAGGAATTTCTCCTCAGTAGCGGTAACATGGAACATAATCATAACTCGCAAAGTTTGGGTTATACTAGATAATATCTATGTATATACATTGTAAGCCTCTGCCTAACTCTTCAGGGATTAGAGGCGTGATGTTATGTTATGTTTTAAAAAAGCAAAAAGGACGAACAAGTTAAGGAGGACTTTTACATAAATAGGTACGACGAAGTAAAACTCCAAAGTTACTTGGGTCTTCGATACAAAGTAGGTAATATGCAAAGCTTATGCTAACGCTACGAAACAAGCCGATTACAAAAAAATGTATATTGAGATTCGCCGCAAATGCTTTTGTTATTTTTCAGCTGATCTAGCAACAATTTAAAGACTCTTATAGATTTTAAATTATATTTTTTTGTAAATTCAGGTCACTTTACGTAGTTGTAAAGAGAAAATTGAGTTCTTTGGCTTAGAATTTTTTAGGCATGTCAGCACATTTGCGAGACTAGTAACTATACCAATCACCATTCTGATGGCAAATGTTTTATTTTATAGGAGCCGCCATCTTTGCTCGTATAGCTCTCTAACATTGTATTACGTTTATCACATACTTTAATAAAGTTTCACTGCGACTGACATATACTACATCTATCTATCCTAATAATAAAGCTGAAGAGTTTGTTTGTTTGTTTGCCTGAACGCGCTAATCTCAAGAACTGGTCCTGGAACCTGGTCCGATTTGAAAAATTGTTTAGTGTTAGATAGCCCATTTATCGCGAAAGCTATATAACATCACGCTAAAACCTTTACGAGCCAAGCAAAGAGAAAAAGTCACGAATACGAAGTACTCGCACGGGCAGGCGAGGCGAGCGACTGGGTGGGTCGGGGAGCAAGAAATTTGACGCGAAGGAAGTCGCGGGCAGAAGCTAGTCAAAAATAAATTGGTGAACTCAATACCTACGATAAAAATACATTAATTATATAGTAAATTATTTATATAATAAAAAAATCTGCCGAGTGAGGGTTCTGCAGTTGGGATGAATTTATCCCAAAAACGAACTTTACGTTGTAGTTGAGAAACATTTTCTCCCGAGTCAATTCTCCGACTACAAATATATGTGTGTAATAATAGCAAACATATTTTTTTATGCGATAAAACTATAAATTAACGATGTTCCTACTTTTTATTTTAGTTGTGCTGTGAGACTTTGCTTGCCAAATTTTATTTGCGAGTATCAAAATGTGTCGCATAAATAGCCGTATTTTTGTATTGCGTTGTCTTAGAAGCTTGTATTTTTATAGCTCTAAGTGACCGTAGAACTAAGTATTTGATTTTATTTTCACTTGATACCTCCACGCGATCCTGAGAAAAGTGATCTTAACGGACTGTCAGACGGACAACGACGCGATCCTAATAGGGTTCTGGTGTTTCCTTTTGTGGAATACGGAACCCTAAAAATAACAAGAATAATCCTAACTTAACTAAACTTACAAATAGATATAGCTTTCTATGTGTTAAAATCAAAAGTCATTTATTAGGCTCAATACGCCAGCTCTTCACAGCTTCCTATAGCTTCTAGTGCGTTAGCTGGAAAGAAGAAGTGGCGCAACAAACTCCCCAACAGCACAACTGTCGGTTTTGTGTCTACATTCGAAAGCTCACGATGAACACATTTCTCAAAAAAAAAAACACTTTTTAGTTTTGGTACCTACCCCACACCAATTCGTAGGTATACCACTACTTGCTATGTAAACAACAGAGACAGGAAGCAGCAGAATGTCATCGAGATACATAAAGTTGAAAGCTTTTATTAGTTCATATAATTGTTTATTTTATTTATTTGACTGTTTAATTCGGTTTATTTTAATTTATTGTTGACTTAATCTACTCATTACAATGTTGTTTTTAATGAGTTGTATTGTAATATATAGTTAGCTAGCGACCTCGACAAATCGCATTATTCTTGCCAGTGCAACCGACAGCAAGTTCGTCATGCTCCCTTAGATGTCACTGCCTGCGGTAGCGTTGGGGGTCTGGTTGCCTCCTTCCCTCAAATATGGCAAGGGGGTAATGGCTGATCTTTGCATTTGCTCGTGAACGGGTGCCGCTTGTGATGACTGGTCGTTTTGCTGACCATGGTTTTGTTATTGTTCATTGTATTAACTTTTTATTAATTTTATTCCAAAGGTCCTAGTTAAATTTTGTTACTTCAAGTTATAGCTAAAAATACGTAATGCAGAATTGCATATGTAAGCGGGCACGCCCTTTATTTTTTACTAATTATTATTTATTTCTACTTGAGTACCTGTAGTTTTCATTGTTTTGTTGGTATATTGGCGTGTGCTAGCTGACATTGGCAAATTGGAGACTGTCTTATGTAATTTTGACGTTCAAAAAGAGTTGACTCTCAGCCTAGTTTGAATAAATGACTTTTGATTTTGATTTTTGACACCATAGGATAATTAATAATAAACTGGTGATCTATTAATGAAGCAGTATTTATTTAACCTTTTTTCTTTTATTTCGGTTACGGTTTTTACACAAATCCATAGGATGTTAGAATAGGGCCACAGAATAGGACAGAGGTAGTGATTATTACATTTGTCACCTTTCACCTGCTGCTTCGATGTATTGGCTGTCCAAACCACGTGCATTATCTGCGCGTGAGTCACCGAAACTTTAGCTATTGAATGCATTCATGAATATTAATTATAGTGTACTGTGTTCTGGCTTCGTAGTTTAATGACAAAAGCAGTTAACTATCCATTTTAAATCTTTTGTTACCGAGGAGAATATGCTGCACCGTAGTTAGGGCTTAATTGCATATTTGGCGCGTTTTACCTCTCTGTTGGAATGTTTATGTATTCTATAGTCATATTGTAGTGTAGTAGATGTATTCGTTATTCACCACACTTATTATGATCAAATTTGGTTTCACAATGGTTTAAATTAGTCCTTCTGCTTGCCGGCAGCAAACTGATTTACGAAGAACTTTTGAAACTTTCCATGTCGCGGCAAGGTTCGTCGTAAGGCCATCACCTGTTCGAATTACGACGGAGCCTGCTACACAGAAAATTCTTATGCCTTCGGGAGCTGTGAGATAACAAATGATGAAACAATGACGCCATCATGTTAGGTGGGCCATAGATGGAAGCATCAAACCCCCCGCGCGGGGTGGGTCTGCGCGACGTTGCCGCTCCGCCCGCCGCGGCCTGCAGCACTGCCTCGCGCGCGACGGCTTGTCATACCGCGTGGTACCTCCGACCGCGCGTCCGTGTCCGAGCCGCGCGCGCTCCGCGTCGCCTTCTCAAACAAACTTACAAACTCACTTTTCGTCGCCGGAAACCTGTTTCGTCTACAAAAACCTCTTGTTACAGCATAACCAGCGCACTATATTCATTCCCGACTCCATTAATAAATTCCATCATACTTTTAAGTGAACTTTAACGCATTTACGTGCGGTAACTTTGAAAAACTTTATAAAGTTTGTTTTGAAGCTGGCGATTGGCTGCGGTGTGCATGTGTAAGCTGTAAAGTCATGGCTGGACGTAGTTCTCACTAAACCGGTAAGTAAAACGAACTTTACTGGAAACATGTATTTGAATTTGAACGCACCGAGTGAAGTATGATATCGCGCGTATGCAATGCGTTTGTACAAAGAGTGTCGTTTGGGTTTGTCTGTTTGGATTGTGTGGTAAATGCTAATCAGTGTCCGGTGTACGCCGGGGAACCACTATGATGTGGGCGTCGAGCCATCATGTCAGGCAGTCAAGCTGCATTCCCGATGGTTCCACAAAGACTCGGTGGTATGCCGTCCACAAAGGTTTTGTTTACAACTCATCATTTCCACGAAGTGTTTCACTGTTTGATTATCAGCACCAGTTATTGTCCGCCGCTGTTTTCTTAGTGTCGAGTTGCTGACAATTGTCTTGTAAGAAGAGTCAAACAGATCGGAGTTAGCGCTAATCATTTCGCCAATTTGTTGTATTTATCGTAATATAAAATATAAGGCATCCGGTAGATAATATGAATGAGATTAGTCATTAGTTAAGGACAAGTAACAACAAGTTCCCAACTCTCCACGAGTTTAAACAAAGAGTAAACTTTTATGTCAGTGCTAATAAGATATTGAGAGCAAACAATGATTCGTAGAGTCGGCACCTAATTGAGTATTTAAGTACTGGAATTGAAATGAGTGCAGCTATATAGGAGTTGCTCAATCATTTGGACTCACTACATTGATCCGACACTCAACAAGTAACTCGAATGTAGATGACGTTCAGGAAGGGATGCTTATTAAATGGTACAAGCATTACGTAGCTACTTGGTTTCACTCTAAGCTCTTAGAGATAAACCAATTTATCCATCTAGTAAGATAAGTCATCATTACGATTTAACTAATCCCCTGGCACGTTGAGATTGGTGAGGCTAAAACCACATAAAGGAACCTCTGAGAAACTAAATTAAACATTAACCCCCATATTTATAAACGTTAGTTAAAGTTAAGAGGTGATTAAAGGTCAAAAATGTATGGTTAAATAGACGCTAATCATTACTTAACTTTAAGCAACGTTTATGAATAAGGGGGTAAGTGGTTACCAAAATATGGAAGAATTTATCAATGATTTAAAATAGTTATTTTCCGTTCCATAAAATGTTAATTATTAATTTGATGAAAACAAGTGGATGAATAAATTTGGCAATTAAAGTCACCTGAGCATTTCATCTTTAAAATTCCATTTGTTCAATAGATTCCGAGGCCTAGCTACATTCAAGAATAAGTAATATAGGTACCCAAAATTAACGTTGAAAATCCGATTTTCAAGACAATGCTCAAAAGCTTTTGAGCTTTACGCCTTGTGGTTCGCTAAAAATAGGCTCTGTGAGGTTTTAAAAGACTGCTTCAGAACAATGGTTATGCTGCCATCCACTTGTACGCTTTCATTATCATTCCACAAAGACTCGATCTCATTGACTTAAATTGAAATTAAACTGCTGCGTTTATGGTTTCTGTAAGGTTTACGGAAATCGGAATGACGCCACGTCGCATTGGAATATTCGATCCAAATATTAACAAGAAAATCAAACATTATCTGCTGGCACATCTATTTTCAACTAGCCCCGGTCGACACTAATTCACTTGCCTAAATTTCTAGTCTTGACTTCGGGTATTATTACTTTTGAGAAAGAAACCTTCCAGGATTGGACCGACACCGACCAATCGCAATAGTCCATGTTGACTAATTGACACTTCGCCCAACCGCATACGGTCGAAAATTCCTACAAGCCAACATTAAATAATCCAATATAAAACAGGAACCCAATTAGAGACATGGCTACCGGTCACATTTGTTAACATCGACCAGCATTGTACAGAACGGCCACAATTACTAGCACCAGCATGAGTGGATAACTAAGTTTGTTTGCCTTCCTTCAATATTGTGATGGATCGCTATCGATATCAAATTACATCCAATAAGACAATAAATAATATTTTCGCTATATTCTTCCCCTCACAATCTATGTACCTATAAGCTTACCGATATTTGCTTGTGAGGATATTGTTATATGGGAATCAATACCTATTGGAGATTACTCCGATATTTTGATTCGTCTCAACGGTAACCTTCAACAAACTTCGGTAAAAATGTTAATTTCTTTTTCACCGATTTATTTTCTCGTAAAAGTTCCCCTGTCTCCAATTTTTACCAGACAAACTGGCAGACGATTAAATAAACTATTATTTTGTAAAACCCTGAATGTTCTTCCCAGGAGCCTCTTAGAAGAAAAGTTGTCAAAAATCAGAGAGGGAGAGAGTAAGCTCAGTAAACCATATTTTATTTTAATTCCAACAAACAGGCAGTTACCTAAGCAGTTTTAGAAATAATTTCAATTGATTTTCATTTCAGTACTACCTCAACACGGTTGTTAATGAAATGCTACATATTTCAAGCTATAACGACCTATATTATTGACTGTCAACAAGGAACGTTAATAGAAATATAATTATTTGTCTTGCAACTTCTTATTATGGGATTAACAAGGCTGGAAACCGCACCACCTACAACCTTTGTGCGGGTTCAAAGGCGAGAGTGAGTAAGGAGAGAGTGCACTCTATGAAATTATAATTTAATAAAAATAACATCGCTTTTTACACAGACTCCTATTTTCGTAGCTACTCTGATATTGTTTAGTTTCCACATTCATGGGGTAAAAAGTAGGTACCGTTTTATTTTGTCGTTATCTTCAAAACAAGCAAAACCTTGTTTAAGTCTGTCAGTAGTTCTGTCTGAGTACTAAGAAGAAGATTTTTCATTTTTAATTTTTGTGAATCTCGAAAAGTCCTTTTCCGTCGCTTTGAATTTCGAATAGACATTATGTCTCTGAGCAGCCTCATTTTGCTGGCTATTAAGCCTGTCTCTCTACACGGTGTTTCCCGTTTGCACGAATCCGGAAAACAATCTTGCTCTTTCCGAATGTGAGCAGACATTTAAATGTGTATAATGGATGACATACCTGGACAAACGGGCTGAATGTCAGCATCGGTTTGAATTCTGGAAAGTTACTAATTCCCCTGCCAACTGCAAACAGCTCCAACTTATGACAGGAAGCCGAAAAGTACTACAAAGTATTAACTGCTGCAATTTGATGATTATCATGTCGTGTCTAGTAGATTACTGTAACGTCTTACATAACTTTAATAAGCTTTCGTTTCGTTCTGTTGACCTTAAACTTGCGCCGTGTGTACTCGGAGCACAATGCCATGGAATGCTTTTATTTTCGTTGGCTTTGTTAGAGGTCACGACAAAGCGCAGTCGAGTTGAAAAAATTCGCTTATTTTCTTTGCTTTGATAGTCAGGTAAGCTGGCAGAGTCAAAACGGTAGCGCCTACCCCATTGTACGTCACTCTTTGAAGTTTGCTGCTAGCGAGAATTATAAATGTTCACCTCTGTTCTTCAGCAGCATCAGGAGCAATACATACCTGAATAAAACTTTATTGTTTATAATCTGGGATTTACAACATTAACATAAATGAAGTTACTTTGATGATTCAGAATTTTCGGTTAGCTGTCATCCCTCGTCACAAGCGGGAGACCCCAAGTTCATTTTGATATACCGTAGCTACTTTTGGATACGCAATTAACGGGAGTTTAAACTATGGAAGTTATAATAGTTTACTGATTGCTTGCTCACCCTTTATTCGGGCATGCATATGATGAATAATAATAATAATAATAATATTGCTCTCGCCGAGTGACGTAAAGGAAAAATGTCAGCCACATATGTTGGTAACAACTTGAGTAAGGAATGTGAAGATAGTAAGCAGTTTGGCCCTCAGAAATGGCAATATATTTGCTATTTCCAAGAGGTCTTTCAGGCGTGGTGATTCGAGCAGTTTGTCCCAAGATAGCTGGGTATGTGTTCGTATTGAACTGCAGCAGTTACTTGTTATTCGTGTTGATTACCTACATTGTTAAGGTGAATATTAATGTCGCAACGATTAGAGGTCAATTGACCTCAACGTTGATGACCATTTGCAAAGTCTCCTGAGTGCTATTTACTGTAAAAAATCTGTAAAAGTGATATCATCTGAGCCGACATTTTTCCTTACCTTGCCAACCCGCTGTGTGCCCAAGCCTGAAGTTATTTCTCAAAGAGCATTTACGTGCTCGAACAAATAACTCACAAGCTCTTAAAGAAATTGCATAATTATGTAATAGCAAACCAATTACATCTTTAGATGTAATAAATATAGCAGAATACGAAGCGCTTGCGTGTAAGTCCTCCTGTTGATGTTAGTTCTAAGTTAAATTATCTTCGCGTCTGATTCCTATTACCATGGGCGGGTGTATTTACTATTGCAACAAAATTATTACGCTCCGCCTTACTTAGCTCCACGATTTGCTCGCGAAATCTAAATAGTTGCAGTTTACCTATTCTAATCTAAGTATGGAGAGCTTTCTCCTAACTAAATGCATCAGCTGCGTTAGTGGAAATAAAATATGTTGTATCGGTACAGAAATTAGATAAAGGAATAGCCCCAAGGAGCGGTTTCCTATTAACGCCTATACACAGAATAAGATAACGCCCGTACCTGGTACTTATTGACAGGCCTGCACTGTCTTCCCATACCTAATATCACTGTAATTTGAAAACATTATAAAATCCAATTATTTTTAAAAGAGTAACCGTGGAGTTTCTTGCCGGCTCTTCTCCATAGGAAGCGACAAATTGGAACCGTGCACCTAGCTTCTGACGTTTCATAAGTGCCCTTGCAGGTTTATGTGAAATAAAATATTTTGATTTGATTTTGATTTGATTTGATTTGCCCAAGTAACACAGAAGCGCTGTATATAAGCTGTACACAATAGAATCCTAAGCTGTACAAGCCACAAATTAAACAGCTGTTAACTGAATAATTATAACTAATTGCGTTATATCGACGTTATTTGAGCTTTATTAGAGGTAACAGTCGCCCCAAGAGCTGAACATTGACTGATTATTAGATAGCACAATGGCCGATTACCTATTTTTCAGCACAAAGTACACACCATGATATTTTTAATGCTTCTTTGGAGTTGAAAATTCACAAGTGACAAAATTGTGAATAAATTTTACCCTACTCCTTTCTGTTTATGATTTTGATATGTTGTTTGTGTGAACCATTTTGTGACGTGAGGTTTTTGGTGAAATAGGCAAATATTGTTATCGGGAAGTAAAACCTTGCTTTTTCGTCCATGTGTGTAAAATTCGAATGGGAGAGAGAGTTTAATGTCAAATACTGTATAAGTCTAAGCGAAAAAATTCACGCGCTCGCAAAATATCACTGTTTACCTGAAATTTATAGTATAAAATAGGTTGGTGATAAATTATGAGAAAATAAATCTTTTTATTTTTCATTTGTAATTTGACAACAAGCTGTTTACGTGTAAAATCATTAGATTTTCTATTCAAACCCAATTGTTATTTTCGTTGATTAAACAAAGATTAATTGTTAATATATTATATTATATAAGGTTAGAAGCTAAAAAAGGGCAGGCAAGCAATGTGCACTGTATTAATCACAATTAAATGTTATGGGTTGTTTAAGTACCCTTTCGTGGTACATAAATCAGTAACGAGCTGATACGAGTAGTCCTTGTGTGAAACAAGTCAGCCACAGATTCATGTAAAGCTTGATAATGGGTAACGTGTACGCAAATATTGTAGGTAATCATCAGTGGACCACTAAACTCTCTGTATGAGTTTTAGGGATCTGTGGATTTATTTTACACAATTATACGTCTGGGGTATCGACCCTTTTATGTTATTTTGTTACCTACGTCATCCCGAGAACCACTCATTATATTTTCGTAGTTTTTAGGGTTCCGTACCTCAGAAGGTAAAAATGGAACCCTTATAAGATCACTCTCTTGTCCGTCTGTCTGTCTGTCCATGTGTCACCACCAATTTTCTCAAGAACGGGTGGACCTAGCAAGTTGAAATTTATACCAGATACTGGAGTCTATAGTTTCTATTAGGTGTATAAAAATCCTGTCCTGTCAACACGATGAAAGATATGGGCAAATTTAGATTTCCGCGAAAACTTGTAAGTACCAAGATTTACCTTAATTTTCAACTCTTTTTATTTTTCGGAATTTCTCCTATACTTGTGCTATAAGAACTTCCTTTTAACCAAAATTGACAATACTAGGTCAACCGAAAGAATCCTATAGGCAGTGGGACGAAAACCTATATGGTAGTTCCCGTTGACCTAGAATCACGAAATTTAGGTAAAAGCAAGGTCTTACAGCACAAATAAAGGAAAATTTCCAAAAAATAAAATAAGTTGAAAATTAAGCTAAATTTTGGTACTTACAAGTTTTCGCGAAACTCAAAATTTGCCCATTTCTTTTTTATTGTGGCGGTATAATGGGTAGGTACGGAACCCTCGGCACAAGAGTTTGACTCGCACTTGACCGGTTTTTTGAGCGTGTCATAGTAAGTATGATTCATAGAGTCTTAGAAATGATTATAAACTTTGTAACTTTTAAGAGCTCGGGCTTTTAAACAGTGTGGTCTTTGCGAAATGAAAAGCTTGGGTACCTACACCTTAAAGTACGCGCGCGATTACGACAATGATAACTGTAGCGTAAATACCCTTCCGAAGCAATGTTTCAGTGTCCTTACTGCATGATACGTAACCACTATCTTTTAACATTCGCTGTATACTAGCAGAGCTTTGTCCATCTAAATCAGCAGGACGTGCGATTATTTAGATAGACTACACCAACATTTCCGGATACGAAACCCACCAGTTCTAAAATTCCGTTCGCTCTTGAACAATTATTCGCAAAAGGTGTAACTTGTTGTGTCATTTGTATCTCTATTTATAATTCTCAAGTATCCTAACATAAATTTTTCGGCGTATTCCGCCAGTTCTTCGTTTATATTTCCACATATGGCAATATCGTAATGCTGGCGGTGATTAACTGGTAATACCTACGGGGCGCTGAAAAAAGAAGTCTTCAAGATCCTATATAACTACATAAGTAGATTAATTGCCGCCGCTAGTACAAGTATTCAGCACTAACCGGGATCATGGGTTACATGTGAGCTAATTTATAGCAGTTTGCTGTAAATTAGCATCATATAAGTTCGGACAAGTGGCCAGTGGTGGTAGTAGTGTGGGCTATATAAGTGCTGTTATAAGATTGCGTGTAACAAGCTGATTAACACTATTAAAGTTCATTTATGTGCAGCAAGACGCATTATATCATTGTTAATTGAGGTCACAGAATAACTGTTTGGATTATAGTAGCTCACATGTTCTTTCTTAAAATGCAAGTGATCTAAGGGTACACTTGTGGCCTCCAATTCCGAAAATAGCTAGTTTAAGTCCATCAATATGCTTAATTGCCACTTACAGTATTATTGATTCCTAAAAAAATTATAATACTGAACTGTTTACCTATATTAACGCTTGCAACACTACAGTGTTGCGTCTGTGACACATAATAGCGTTAATATACAGGCGTAAGCGTAATTTTCAGCTATTGCAGTTCGAGTGTACTATAATAAGTCTTCCTAAATGCTAAAGTTACCTACGGATAGGTGTGCAATAGTATCGGTTCCACCAGACAGCCCGTATTAATTGTAACTCGTTGATTAGTGTAAGATTGTGTTCGAAAAAAAGCGAAGAAAATCGCAGCTGTAGCAGACGTAAACGATATACTTAATAAAGCAAATCGCACTTATAATTTGGACGGATATTCTGGCACACATTTGCAAACAAACTTGCATTCTCTTGAAAACTTTCTCGACACACTTAATTGTGACCTAAAGACATGTGCATGCAAAATCACACTTTTACCTGTCTCTCTAACTAACACTACTACAAAACTACAAAGTGAACGAATGAAGGAATAGAAGGTATCAATGAATAAGTTGTGTTCGAATATCTCAAAAAATTCTAACTGCATCCAGCATGAAATATCTAGTTTGTACAGTGAGAACCTGGAGGATTCCCCTGTCCACAAAATCTGTCCCAAATATACACCAGATAACTACAGACAATCTAAAGCTCCCGTGTTATTCCTTTCATTGCGAAAAATCATCTCATTTCTGATAAACTTAATGGTTAGCGAAGGAATAGGTCAACCGAGGATATTGCAACTCTCCTTGTCGATTAGAAAGAGAGAGCTCTTCTTACATATTTAATTCCCCTTGCGACTGTCTTCCTCTTGAACGTACTTTTTCCATTTAATACCTTGGTTTTCTTATCGACGAACACCCAACCTTTAAGCAACATGTATCCAACCTTTCTGGCAGAATAAGAACAGTTTTTCACACCATGCGTAGACTATGAGACCGTCTACCCATAGACACACTATAACCAGTTTACCTAGTGCTACGCCTATCGATAATTCACTATTGCATCAGCGTGTGGGGTAGTGCACTTCTTAAAATAGCTTCGTGAACCTAGTCCACATTTTTCCCATACAAACTTCGGGAGTGTATTACTCCACTGTTGGACAATGTACATAAAAAATTAAACATGGTATGGTTTTGTCTTATTATTAATATTGTCTGTACGGAAACATAATACTAAAATAAAAAGCCATTCAAAAGTTAGGAGCCAACAAAGATTCGTTTTTCTTGCTAATTTAACCTAACTTTGGGCGTGTTTTAGTAATAAAAGAAGTGTAAAATCTGAAAAACCAAGTCGTTACCGACAAAGCTCAAATATCGAAAAGCTCAATAAATTTTATTGGTTATTGATTTATGCAGTGGCTTTTTCATAAAACCCGATCTTCCGAAGGACTGTTCTTAATTTTTTACGCGCCTGTTGTACTATAAATGATCCTGCATCTCACACAATAATGTTGTGCGTGTAGACTAGCGTCTAACTGCTCATCATTGATATACCTTTGTCGGACACGATGCCTGGTGAGACAGCGTGCTTTTTAGCCAGGCCCATCAGTGAGTTCGAGCCCGCGACTAGGTTCCCTTTAAGAAGCCTTATCGGTTTTCTACTGATTTTTTTTATCGAAAAATGAGAGTTTTCAGAGTCCGCCGGCTTTTCACAGTTTCAGGCTGCACAAAAAATAATAAAATCAGACCCGATTACTCATCAGTCATAAGAAATGATAGGATCCCAACACATGAGAGCACCTCGCACCTTGCTAGCAAGACGCTCCCTGGCCTATTTTCTCATTAATTCATACAACAAAATTTGCAAACTCTGCAAAATTTAAAATGCTACCTCATTCGGTTGTAGAATAAAAAAAATATTAAAGGAAATATTGTATAATGTTGGTTATGATGACTCGGAACAATTAATTTAAAGACTCTGACCAGACACCGAATCAATAGAAGCACAATGGACAAACCTACACACTTACACAAACACACCACACAAATATTGCAAATACACACGCTCCACACCATACGTGAAATCACCTCTCTAGTCACTACTCTGGAATTCGTACCCCAAGCCCCATGATACAGACAGTTTCGGGCTCACTGGTAAATAATAATTTGTAACCTAGCTGTAGGTAGTATTTTAAGCTACTTATGTCGTCTTAACTTGCTGCGAGACTGCTTACTGTATTACCTGGACAATAAAATCTATTCTTAAAGGAAACCTTAAATCAATATATATGTACCACGTAAAACACACGCCTTACCCGAAAAACTCAAATAACAATAACTATGGCTGTATGGCTTCATATTCCAATTGAGGAAAAAAAAACTAGTCACGTTGACTTTCAGAAAACGTTGAAAGGCGCGTGCCCTTTTTTAAATGCGAAATCTGATACAATTCAGTTACTTCGGAATCGGAATTCGGAATTTACATGGATGAAATCTGTTTCTTCTTGGGCCACAAGAATCGATTCACAGAATTGATTTTACGGTGACCGAACTTGAACTTTATAAAAGTTGTTACAGATTTTTGTCATTCTTCAGTCTGTTTGCTTAATTCTGCTTCAATATATGTATGATACATTGATGGAGAGTTAAACAAACATACCTGATATTTGCTTAGTAGGACAAAGGATTCCTAAATTCAATTTACTATACAAACCTTGCTCAAACTTTGTATATGTATAGGCAAAGTTTTCAATCATTATTTGACTTTTTTATATGTCGTTTTTATTGCTCGTTTCTTCACTGACTATTATTAATGAATGTCTGTTTGACCTGCAGTTCCGTCGTATGCATTTTTACGTGTGGGTTGTGCATACGTGATGAGCGTAAGGGTACCGTTACCAGCCACACGCTACCACAACGAAAAGGCAAATGAACTTTGGTTCCCTTCTTTTTAACTTTACTTTTCCTTTGATGGATTATATTGAACGTACTCCTTTACAGCGGTATTAAAACTCCTGCGAGGTAATTACGTAACACACTATCAGTAGCTTTCATTTTGACAGTTCAACAAAATTCCTTGCGTTATTTACTTTGTTGAGCAGACAAATTTTACGAGCGAACTTAAGAAACAATGAATTACCAATATCCTTCAAAATTATTGAGATTGATAGTTTGTGTGCTGGACTAGAGTATATTGACACAATTAATACGCGCGACAAACAAATTGATGGTGGAATATATCAGCTTTTGATATTGGAATTATTGAGGTGTTATTGTGTAAGACACGTTATTATATTAAGGTTTACTCCAACATGGAATATTCCGAGGTAGAACGGCAAAATTCTTCGTGTTGATTAAATTACTATGCAATCAACTATCTAGGTGACAATATTGTTCAGGGTCGCTCGGTGCAGCGGTTAGCTAGGGAAACTATTCAATAATGGTCTTCCGGGCTGACGTAGAATCGATTTTCGTCGTTATTTGTGGTGTTTAGTTATGACTGTGCTCGTGGCATAAATGATAACATCGATCCACACATTACTCACCTCACAAACGTCGATTATTCAAAAGGGTTCCTGGAAATGGCTCCGAAATAAAACATTACCTTTTTTTGCTATCCTTTATCTGCTTAAAATCTCATAGTATTTTTTTTGATAGACATATCTACGCTTCGGCATTTTGTTTTGTTTCTTTAGATCGAATAAGAAGGAATTCGTTTATTACAAATTGTTTAACTTCGTCTTACAAAAACAAATCGGTCGTGATTTTCAAAGAGTGTATTGTTTCTTTGAAGTGCTTATATAATTATTGTAAGTAAATGAGCAAATTCTAAAGTTTTTGTTTTTCTTTAGACAGAGGTTTTTGCTTGAAAATATTATTAGAGTAAACAAATCATTCGGGAGATTATAAGATTACAAGAGAGTGAAGACAATTTTTATTAAATAATTACCACATTAACATAGAACAATGGACCAAACTCTTAATGGGTTTACCTCAGAAAATCACACAGAGTTAAATAACTGTATGAAAGTATTAAAAGCTATGTTTTTGTAACTTATGAGTAGGAATGTGGTACAGCGTATCGAATAGTTTTATTTTCTGGAACTGGTTTTAACGCGTGAACAATACTTGAGTCAAAAGTTGACCTTACCTGAGCTTTACCCTAATCCTTGTCTGTAAACAAAGAATTCGGATGAATAATAGCTGCCATATTTGACTACAAAGTGCAAAGCTAACATAGGATGACAGGAACAGAAAATTTTGCAAATGTGAAAATACCATCGACGCTCCCTACGTACCATCCCCTAACTGGTAGATACGTGATTTGCATGTTTTGTTTTCGTGACCTTCAGGCCAGCCTATACTATCGTTTAGTTTAACAAAAATAAGTCTAAGATGGCAAAATTCACTTTAAATCCATCATGACATTACATTAACTAGAACACGATAGACACGTTTTTAATGTATAAAATAAATCCCTGGGCATGTTATTTGTTTACATATTTACACAAACACAAAAAATAAATAAAGTATCTATTCCCATTGATATAAGATACATTTTCAGTTGCACAACTGCAAACTGCATCTTCGAATTCGTTGAAATCTAAAGCAAAGAGCTCGTTCTAATCAACGTGAAAATAAGAACAAAAAAAAAAACGATTAACTGTCGTTAACCCGATGAATTTTCCTAACGGCTCAATAAAAATCAATTTCGTTAGAAGTGTGATCGAGGATCGAGATCACTTTTCCAACGAGCACTTTCGTTGGAAATAAATTAGGTGCCCCTGCCAATAAACTGGCAAACGCCTACAAGAGATCAGTTTGCCAATATTGTGATTGTCAATCGAACTGTTTGATTTGGTAATCGTTGAGTGGAACAATCTGGTGGAAATACAGAATTCAGAATTTCAGTGTAGTACTATCTAACAAACCACTTAAAACACTTACTTTTTGACATTTATTGAGTGCAACGTTTAATTGCAGATTCCTATAACTTACGGATATTTGTAGGTAAGACTAAGAGTTGTATCTTTACCAAGAATGAAGCTAATACTCTTGTATCTTTACCAATAATGAAGCAAAGACCATTATACCGTCTTTTAGTAGACCGCCCCCTATTTGGAAATACCTATCACAGGTAAAATTAGCCTTCGAAACTATTTATTTGCCCAGTTCGGAAATAAAAAAATGCTACCACTGGTATGCAAAACGACCCGTTTGTGTTTGTAGGAACCGAGCATTACAGAATTTCAATAATATTTGCCACATCTATCAAACATATTTCTCGGAAAATGCATAAATGAGGATAATATCTTATTGCATTCTTCATGTATCCAATATATAGAATCTTGTACTATACATTCTTTGACGAAACTATCTCGTATCGCGTTGTATTAAAAAGGAATATTCCTTTTATAAGGTTGCATATGAACCTGATATATTCTTTGACCTACTACCATCGTTACTTTTATAACGACCTGAAGGAGAACCTACAAAGCTCGAGTACCTGATTCTATATTTTTTTCGTTGGGTCTTCTTTTATTATAACAGCTTTTTCTGTCTTAGATGTCTTTCTCAATATCATCGTTTTTAGGGTTCCGTAGCCGAATGGAAAAAAGGATTCGTCATGTCTGTCTGTCCGTCCGTATGTCACAGCCACTTTTTTCTGAAACTATAAGAACTATGCTGTTGAAACTTGGTAAGTAGATGTATTCTGTAAACCGCATTAAGATTTTCACACAATTAAAAGAAAAAAACAATAAATTTTGGGGGTTCCCCATACTTAGAACTGAAACTCATTTTTTTTTTTCCTCAAACCCATTTGTGTGGGATGTCTATGGATAGGTCTTCATAAATGATATTGAAGTTTCTAGTATAATTTCTTTCTAAACTGTTTGTTTGCAGTTTGCGCGAGAGACACTTTCAAAGTGGTAAAATTGTGTGCTTCCCCCTATTATGTTACTTGTTGCTACAGAACCCTTCATGGGCGAGTCCGACTCGCACTTGTTTATCTTGCTGCTTGCCTACGCCTAGCTATTACGGACCCACTGCTAGACAAAGGCCTCTTCTCGTACAGAAACGGCACTGACATTAATCAATACGCTTGCTCAAAGACAAGTTGACGATTTCAGACTTAACATTTACTTATTATTATTACTTATGGTTATTTTATAACCTTAACATTTACTTATGGTTATTTTATAACCAAAGATTTCTTTTACTGCGAAGAACTTCTTCTTTCCTGAACTAACTTCTGTGCGAGCCTGCAGCATATTGTTCATATGTATCATAAATCCTATAATCACAGCTGCTATCAATGGGAAGAAAGATTTCAATTAAGGCTTTAACGTTAGTTTTGCATCTTTTAATCTCAGAAACAAAACCATTACCTACTGCTACAGACAAAATAAAAGCAGATGATAACCATTTAAATATAAACAAGGAACAATTAGGAGTCGTAACCGTAAATTGAGGAAATAAACGCAGTCAACCGCTTTGGGTTATTAAACAATAATACACCAATAAGAAACCATTCGGGATAGGAATCCATTCAATTAAGAAGCCGGAGGGCTTGGAAGGTTCCTGAAGGTACTAAAAGTAAATTATTGGAATAGAAATATACCTGAACGTGAACTTGTAAGGGGTTGGATGTAAATGCAGCTCTTTATAGTAAATCTGTGATTTTTAGTTCTAGTATGACATTGCATTATCATAAAATTGATTTTAAATGAGTTTGCGGCTGGTTTTAACACGGGAATCAGTATTTTTTACCTAGTCTATATTGTCCCACTCCCCCAAGCCCTTCCAAGAACACTTTTCTTGCGTTACCTCAAACCATACCTCCCGGTACGCATCCAGGTCAGCGCCATCTTTTTCTGTGCCAGCCCCGGCGACGCTGATTATCTTCAGATGAAGAGACTTTTACCCAGCGGTCATCGTGCATGCGGCTGAACTGAACCGCCAAATTCCATTTGAGCGTGGCAGCTTTCTTGCCTACGCCCATTAAATCTAAATTATTCTCTTTCTAGGCTTATTAGTTTTCGGAGATGTCCCACATACAACTTCGTCCACTTATTCTTTAAATTGTTCAAGGAAAACTTCCTTGAAAATAGATACAAGTGGAGTGCTTTTTAATAAAGCTAGAATGTAGGCTGCAGCTCCTATTGAAGTTTTATTTCTATCGGCAAGGTTACTCCCGATATTAATACTTTTGCGGCTCTATCCTTGTTTGATTTCACAATGTATGTAGTTTGTTAGACATGTTTTTGGTTTCCTAGAGTATTAATTAGTATATGGAACAAATATAAATATTTTTTAAATTAATGTAGTTGGAATCTGTATCGACAGCGAACGCAAACGATTATTATCTTTGATGCTCACAAAATTATGCTACAGGGTGTCAAAACTGAATGCTTAATTTGCAAATGATTTTCTCAACGCTTGAATGTTTTTGATTTAAGACTTTTAGTCCAATCTTGAAAGTTGCTCTTCCTAATAACAACGTGCAAAGAAAACATAATTTTCCTACTTTTCATATTTAGGTACACCGGTCCTACTGTTTTTTGGATATGCACGGGTGCAGAACTACCCAAAGTGCTTTCAAAACTTTGACGAGGTCACATTCATCCAATAGCTCTGACCTGAATTTGGTTGTGAGCTTTATCTTCATCTCAAATAGAACTATTGTCAATTGAACAAACCCGTCAAGTTTTGATCGAACTGCGTTGGTGCGCGTGTTGTGGTGTTGTGACGTTCAAACTCAGCTTCTATTCGGCATAGTATTCGGATATAACAATGATATATGGAGATGCAAGTGTACTGTGGCATTCCAAACAAATGAAGCATTAAACGTCTAAATACTGTTTAAAGGGTACACATTTTTGCTGCTTCAAATTATGGTATGCTAGTCGCAACTAAATCGAGACTAGAAAGAGACTATAACACAGGTCCTATGACTGACAGAGACAACGCTTGACAAAACTTTTTCTTAGATTCGAAGTGCTTATCTACGGCGGTACCTACGGCAGGTACCTCTGAACGGTTATCGTTCATTCAACGCCACGCCAGCTGATCAGTTGCGTCAACCGACAACTACGTTGACCTCTCGCGGTGGGCGTGTGATGACATTACATAGTGTATGCCTGTATGGAATGTTTTTGGTAGTGTTGTTTGTTTGACTTAAGCTCAGTCATACGGTTAACTAGCTTTTGCCCGCGACTTCAGTCGCATGCAGGTTGGAAACTATCCCCTTGGAACTGGGATGCAAATATTATTTGTCCTAACTGCGTGCCCAATTTCATCTACAAAGGTAAAAGGAACATAGACAGACAGACACGAGTTACTTTCGCATTTATTAGATTTACTTCATAGTCTGGATTTGAATTTCGTGCTCAGTTTCAGTTTAATTTTCCAGTTTTCTATATCTACTAGATAGATTTAAAAAAAAACTTGTAGCTTAGTTTGCCACATTAGTTAGTTGTTGAAGTAGAAACTTGATAAATGTTGTTAAGTTAATTTCTTGGTATGCCCTTGGGTCTGGTACGCATGTCAGAAGTTTACTTGTATCAAGTTCGCGGTCAACAAGGCCTTGGCTTCTTACAACGAAAACTTTGGAAGGCAACATTTTTCTGCCAAAGTGCTCATGGAGTCGACGATGTAGATAAATTATATTTGTTCTGGTTTCGCCACTATAATAATGAGTGCCACGTATCTGGATTGTGGAGGTTAGATAGGCAGCCGCCTCATGTAAAATACTAGTATTCAGCTGCGTCCGGTTAGACTGGAAGCTGCCGATCCCAACATAGTTTGGAAAAGACTAGGCATACGATGATGATTATAATGTAATAATTAAATAATAAAAATGATTCAAACTCAGACTCAAACTCAAAGTATTTATTTCAATTAAACCTTTTACAGGCACTTTTGAACTGTCAAAAAGTCGATCAGTTGGGAAGTTGAAGCTAGTTGCCCATTCCAAAACGTAGATCTCTATGGAGCAGAACGGGCAAGAAACTCCACGGACACACTTTTTAAATCAAATTGAATATTACAAAAATTTAAAATATTAAATCAAATGAAACCATAATCGACTATTTTGAATGTGATATTTTAATAATCGATAGGTGTTGAAATCAAAAGGGATCTTGGGCACTGCTGAAACACAAAACATATGTAATCTGTGACTAAATTCACATTGCATACTGGAATAAAAGCAAACTACCTACATCCTTCAGTATCCGATAACAGTCATGGTTATAAAGATTATACCAAGTTCAAGTATGGCCACTGGTTATAATTGCCTGTGCGGCTACGCAGGTAGTTTTGCCAAGGGCCCGGACTGAGCCAAAGATTACATAACGGTACACCAATGCGATTTGAGCCACCTGTCGCCTTCCATATTAATTCGGAATACCCTTTTACTCAATCATCAAATTCTCAAAAACATCAATCATTTTACGACCGCCATTCTCTCTGGCAAGTGTATAGAAACCATTTCTCGAAACTGTTCATTTCTAAATTATAAAATAAGCACATATAAAGCTGCTAATGCAGTTATGAGGATAGGTACTAAATAGAGTTCAATAATACTGGTGCTTGACTTAGCGAGCTTCTAGAAAGACCAATCTTAATTACTAAAACTTTACGACAAAACACTTTACGATATAGCTATTAGTTTTTACAGTAAATTACAACTTGGTTTCATCGATTATATTATTTAGTCAAAGTTAGACAATAAGTATCTATAAAATTTATTAACGATAAATATGTTTTTTAATTATTACGTGCTGACGAGCTATAAACTATAGAAGTACCCACTTGTATTGCTTAAAATTGTTAAATTAGATGAGAACTATTCAGAATTTAGACATTTTGCGAAGGAATTCCTGTAAGATTAACAGACAACATTCGCAGACTTAGCGAGAAACAGAAAGGGGCCGCATTAATTTAATTTATATTGAGGTAGCCGCTATTTCAGGCTTTTTTCTCGCCCCCAGATTACCACTAACCCGATTACTTAGCACTCCTGACTCATGAAAACGTATATAATTACGGTCCACTCATCTTTCATTACCATACAAAGATCTTTGTTCCCTAGTCCTGTTGTAATGACACTGAGATAATTAGATGTAGAAAAGGGTCAGCGCATTAGTAGAATCAGGTACCTATTCATTCAAAAAAATCTGTTCAAATTCTGGAATATTTTATTAATATTAATACACTTTCGGCAGGAAAGTTCAACTTTAAATATTTTTGTGAAGCAAACATAACGGGCAATGTCGATTTCTATGGTTGAGGCGAACGGATTTGTCTGACTAAACAAACTAAGAAGTTAAGTGATATCTTAAAATAGGTATCGATATTACATTTTTAGGTTTAAAATGGGTAAACTTCTTTCTAATACTTTTTCAAATGAAATTGAATACCAAATCGTCGTGAAGTCAGTCAGGGAACTTAATAGTCAACAAATTGACTATCAACATAATTTTTTCGTAAAACAATCGTCAATCTGTGTCAAACGTTTTAAATGACTTTAATATGCAAATAACATAGTGTGCCACTGCTCCATAACCAAGTTCCCTATTTATTTAGTAGGTATCTGCATCGGATGTTCAACACAATAATATCTCTAAAATTGTCATTGTCACTTTTAAAGTTTTACTCTTTTATTTCGTTGGCCTTTGCGTGTTTACTTCCACTATCTTAAAGAAGAGATCTGCCATGCGCACGGGCGTACGTCTGACTGTTTTTTTTAATCTTTTCTTCAATGAAAAATGCCGAGACTGGAACCTGTGACTGCATTAAATCGGATATAGCAGCATGCTTAGTCATCAAAGGCAAGTCCACATACTTATTAGGTCCGAGTGCGCCTCTTCTCAGGATTCCGAACGAACCGCCCGTCGCCGCCGGACCGGTTTCGTGAGTGCACGTGTACGTATAATACTGGTGTTAAGTGCGAGCGAACTCAGTTGCTTCGCTGGAACGCTCGGAGCTAGTCATTCGATCGTGAGCGTCTCTAATTGAGGGCGATGGCCCAATGTAATTATTATAGGAAGCCGGCGAGCAGCCGCAGCTGAGCGACTGTCGCCGCCTCTTGCGCCCGCGTCGTCGCGATCCTATGACCTTGCTCACCGTCCTGCGTTCTCGCGTTCTCGCGTTCAGCGCACCCTTCAGTCGTGAGCGTGACCTTAACGGGATTCTTTAATGACAGCTCGGAAAGTAAGATGAGGATGATAAGAATTTAATGTAAGTTGTAAGTGTGGCTACGGCGCGGAGGTTTGTTAATATTATGGAGAGGAAATTATTTTTGATGTTCATGCTATACTTATCCTCTTTTGAACTCAACTAAGAATTTCTTGATCTTTTAGTGTTTCAGTAAGTAATAGTAGATAGAAGCACGACTATTAAAGGATTTTAAGACAGGTTAGTTGTATTCACCTATGAAGTGATCCCAAAAGTTCCGTCGTGGTTGCGAAGTAAATCTCATATTAATGTTAGTCGGAAGCAATGTATCAACTAAGCTACGGAGATGAACCGTGTGGGCTCAAATACTTTCATTGAATCGTGACTCGGTGCTGTGAAGACCGGCCAAGCGGCTCGTTGAGGCCAATCATTGTTGACCGCAATTGATAATTCACTCGCTTTTCATAGAGTGCTTTCCATTTCGTTTAAAACTTTTTCATTTACGCTCTGGCCAAAAAAAGGCAAATGCCGTGTGGGACGCGGAACACGACCGTCGCGCGGCGTCGGTTGTTTTAATGATTAGGAAGTATGGGATGCTATCCCATGGGTAGCATACGAAAAAGCCGGCCAAATCGAATACCTATATTAAATATACCTACCTAGGTAAGTATACTTATGTTCGGAAAAAGCCGTTCAGCATAACTCGAATTGTGCCGAGCCGAACATGATTAAGCAAGGGTAGATGCCAAACAACTCTCACGGTATGGCTGGTTCAGTACATAAATTCAAGGTCACTCAGTAAGCTATAGAATGGGCTATGCTTGGAATCACTCTGGGGATAGAATCCGCGACGAGGTGATCCGGCAGAGAACCAAAGTTGTCGATATAGCTCACAGAATAAGTGAGCCGAAGTGGCAATGGACCGGCCATATTAGCCGTAGAACCGAAGACCGTTGGGGTAGACGGGTTCTTGAGTGGAGACCGCGAATCAGCAAACGTAAGGAAGAATGCTCTCAGGTTAGGTGGAGCGAAGATCTTCGCCGGGCGGCTGGTAGCAGCTGGATGAGAGTTGACGGTAATGGAATTGAATGGCGTTCAATAGGAGAGGCCTGTTTCCAACAGTGGACTGCTGCAGGCTGCTGTAGATGACGCTGGACGAAGTTCACCGATCGACACGAGCCGAATAATAGCCGAATATGCCTAAGTAGAACCTAATTGCTTAGGCTTTGATGTTCCAAGTAGGTACCTACTGCCGAATCGGATGTTCCAACTAGAACATGTGTCTTGCATTCCACACGCGAATATTCGCTCCAATTTTGACACCACTACTTTAAATACAAATTAATATTGACAGAACAGACGCGAGCGAATAACGTGAGCGAAACCCGAGCAGGATTCAGTTCAGTTTGGTCAGAGCTCTTATTTAAAAATTCATAATGGAGGTTTTATTTAAATAGTAGCTTTTTCTCGCACCACCGCCCGCGTGGATGTGGTTATCACGTAAAAAGTAGCCTATGTTCTTTTCTATATCCCACGCCATATCTCTGCCAAATTTCATGACGATCGGTTCAGCGGTTTAGGCGTGAAAGCGTAACAGACAGACAGACCAGACAGAGTTAGGTACTTTCGCATTTATAATATTAGCACGGATAACAGATTTAGATATTTTTGTGTAATAACTTCTATTTGAAAATTAAAAACCAGAAGATAAATTTTATACTTTTTTTCTTTGTTGCAACTTATATTTTGGAATGGCCTGTCCGCAGACGTCCATACATTCGTGCGCGCTTGCGAATTTGTTGCGATTACCGCCGCAGCCACTGTAGGAGAACCCCTTGCACGACCGAGTTGAAGTGTCGAAGTAATACCTGCAGAATTATTCATTTATTGCATTTCTTCTTCTTCGTTGTACCGATGGTTCTCATTGTTGGTTTTAAATAAGATTCGACCAATTCAGCCAGTTCGACAGCGTTATCGTTGGCCTTGCACATGTCTTCCATAGTGCGGGTGTTAGTGTACAGAGAGCACGACAAGAAGTAAGGCACAGTTTGTGATGTGGCTCCACAGTCGCACTGCGGCTCATCGGAGTGCCTCCATCTGACCAAGTTGTGCCAGCAGCGGCCCACCTGGCTTCTTAATCGATCCAGGTGTGCCATGGCAGTTGGCAGCCCACTGGAATACTTTCTGCAGACTCAACGTAATCAGCTGGAGAGGGATGCATTTATTGCACTAATAATTTAATATGTACATATTACAGAGACTAATATACTCATATTAAAGATAAATCTCTCAGGTTCCTGTGCCGGTTATAGAATACAAATTGTTACCTTGTACCGGTCAGTCCGGTTTTCAGAATATTACAAGGACTAAACAATTTGTCCGAAAGGTCAGGTGCGTATCAGTCGCAACCGGCGTGCGTGTGTAAACAAAAACGAGGCAAAAGCCAGGTCGCCTTCTGTAGTTTCTGCCTACCCCCATGTGGGAAAGTGCGAAAAACGGACTGACCAAGTACATAATGTTTAAAAAAAAAAAAAATTTACATAAACCTGCAGGGGCACTTATGAAACGTCAGAAGCTAGGTGCACGGTTCCAATTTGTCGCTTCCTATGGAGAAGAGCCGGCAAGAAACTCCACGGTTACTCATTTACAAAATATTTGGCTTTTATAATGTTTTCAAATTACGGTGATAATAGGTATGGGAGGACAGTGCAGGCCTGTCAATAAGTACCAGGTACTTAGAGGAATGAAAATAAAGAATAGAAACTGTAGGCCTACAACGTTCTCTCATTCACAATATGTAAAAGAATCTTTAAAAGTAAAATCAACCTATTTAAACCAAGTGATATGATTTCCACGAGAATCACTAATAAATACTCGATATTACAAGTGTTGTATAATGTCAAATAATGATGAGAATATGTCAGAAAGTGTAAAAAAACACACATTCAAACAAACACACAAACGTTTACATTCACAATTTTAAATTCTTCTTTAAATAACAGTCCTTAGTGAACGTTCCTACGGGTCTTCGACGCGCTGCTGAGCGAGTTAGCGCCGAGTATTGTTTTTGCGACACGCTGAGATGCAATCTTTTGGATTCTCTATGTTCGGTTTTAACGCCGAGAGTTGAAAATCGAGTGTGCGCTAAAATCGTGCTGCGATATTTTTACGTCCGTGGAACGTCGACTTAGTCTTAGTTGAGTTAGTAATGCAGCGGCCTTTGTAGTGGCATTCAATCATCAATAATGTTCAATATTTAAATAGTGATGGCACACATTCATGAATTTTATGAACAACTTTTGTAACCAGGTATCGCTTCGAAACATGTCCAACCGATTGCATAGCCAGATGAACCACTGCAGGTACAGAGGCTACCCATCTATCAATTTTCTTTGACAGTTTTTCAACTTTATTACACACTAGCTTTTGCCAGCGGCTTCGCCCGCGTGGAGGTCCGTGTATTATACATATAAACCTTCCTCTTGAATCACTCTATCTATTAAAAAACCCGCATCAAAATCTGTTGCGTAGTTTTAAAGATTTAAGCATACATAGGGATATAGGGACAGAGAAAGCGACTTTGTTTTATACTATGTAGTGAAGAATAAAGTTCATGTTCAATTGGGAAAATTTGTCAGTTTGGGATAGCTTGATGTGTTGGCGTCTGTACAATTTAGTCAGGTAGGGTTAGGTACTCCAATGAGCTGCAATGCGATTGTGGAGCTATATCTCAATCGAAGCCTCACCTACTGTCATTCTCTCTGTGCAATAACAAACTGCAGCTGCTGCGGCTGAGTTTTGGTCGAATCGTTATTATATAGGTATAGGGTGGCAGAGACATCGACTGTTGTTTTTGGCGTAGCAATTTTTCATCAGATATTAAAAAAAAAACGGTTACTTCATAGAAAAAATACGTACACGTCAAAATGTATAGAACACCTACAATTTTTTTGTTTACCGTACCAGCATCCACATAGAACCATCGATACGATGAAGAAGAAGATGTCGTCGATCAACCACTGTCTGGTTGCAATCTTAGAGATCCCTATAGGACCATTATGTTACTAAGTATCAACATCATCATATCAACCGAAACACTTCCACTGCTGGACATAAGCCTACCCCAAAAGGGGGGGATTTGCCATAATCGCCACGCTTGGCAGGCGGGTTGGCGATCGCAGTATGGAGGTAAAATGCATAAAGAACGCTGCTGCCAATTCTCTAGTAAGTCCCTTAGTCGCCTTCTACGACACCCACGGGAAGAAATGAGATGGTGCTATTCTTTTACGTCCGGCACCACACGGAACTAAGTATATTTAATTACAAAACTTACATTGGATAATAGTTCAAGCACGTTCCAAAGTCTTGTTGCAGACTACATATAATACCCGTTGATAATTTTTTCATTTTAGCAGCAGTCAATGCTTTGGCACCTTCACCTAAACAATGAACTCAGTTTAATTTGTCTTGATCCTATCCCAACAGGTTGGCCATGCATAAATTACCTGCTTGACTATACAATGCAGTTATTGTTTACATTACACCTACATTTTTTTTCTGATTTATAAATTAATTAGGCCCACCTTCACGTTTAGAGGTTATCCTAAATAACGTGGAGTTAACTGCTAATTCAGGGTTAGTAAAATAATTCATCATGGGCCACCAAGAGTTAGAGGTAAACGTACAGTTAAACTTTTAAATATTTAACTCACTGACGTGGGAGAGTTAAGTCGCTCAACTCTGGGTTAGTGTTAATAATGTTCTTATTTCACGACTTACGACGACTTTAAACCACAATTAACACAAATTGTTAATTTATTAATTTTTGGCGGATTACATAACTGTCAGGGCACAGACATTGCAATTCTATGTTATATGTTTCGTGGATGAACTACAATGTTCCCAACTCAAAAATACTAATGTCAGGTCAACTACCTCGGTGTCACTTTTTAACGCAACGCGTAATAAGAGTTGTTAATTAGTTAACTCAGATTTGACAAACTCTACATTTATTAATTTATCCCGAATAAACGTGCAATTGGACCTCTCTTACATCGGTGGGTTAAATATTTAAAAGTTTAACCCTAGGTTTGCCTCTAACTCTTGGTGGCGCAAGATGAACTATTTGACTAACTCTGAATTAGCTGTTAACTCCGAGTTATTAACGATAACCCATGAACGCACAAACGTGGGCCTAACCGGACTTAACGTGCAAGTGGGCTTAGTACTTACTATGACATGTAGAACTACAGTCCTCAAGTGAATTAAAACTATTTAAGTTTAAATCGCAGCCACCGTATTGGTACGTTTTGCAGGATTGCATTGTAATGTCGTAATAAAACCTACAAAAAAAAGTGTGGTTAATAAATACTGTTCAGGAATACATCCGCAGATATACTATGTAGTTAGCAAAACAACTTCAGTTGGCCTGAGTGAGTGTACGGCCACCAACGACAGTCGGTTTACACTGTGACTTTTAAATACTATTATAACTAAACGGATACAAAATTATTCGATCATATTGTTTTCTTTTTAATCTTGTGCTTGTACGCACGCAAAGACTTTAACCGCCGGAGATTCGCTGACGATTTCCAAATCTTACGATCACTCAGATTTTGACAGCCGATTCATTGCTAGCTATGTAAAAATCTATGTGTAAGGGAGTGAGATATAGTACAGTCGAGTTCATGAATATATTGGCCCTTTCAGGCTTCAACAATATATGAACGTCAAAAAAGTTCATAATATTATGACAACTATAAGCATCATTAAATTGTGGTCATGATTTAGATTCATTAATATGTGACTGCTTTTTCTCATAATATTTCATATTATTGCCTAATGCACAGCATCATTGGACCGTTCACATAAATTTTGTTGATCTACAGGTTCTATACAATTTATTGAGCTATATTCAACGCTCACAATATTTTGAATCATTGACAGTGCCAATATATTAATGAACTCGACTGTAATTACTTCTGTTCTTCTGCAGTAACAGAAGGAACTTCTGTTTTCTTTTTTCAATTTATAACTTACCTAAAATATCCTTGCTGACTGTACTTAGGGGCCATACATAAATTACGTTAAGGTAAAAAATGGAAAAACTGCTGTTTTGATTTAATTACTACCAAATATAAAATTTAAAAATATGTGACGTCACACAAGGGGGTAGGGGTTTCACGAGTGTGACCACCTGTGACAAGGAAGGCGGGTCAAAAAACAAAAAATAAAATTTGTGTGACGTAATTTATGAATGGCCCCTTACCTATTGGTAAACAAAATATTATGCCTGCCGACCTATTCTGTAAAAATCTTACCGTTAAACTTCGACGAAGTGGGCGTGAAGTGAATTGTCAATAGTGTCAATTCCTAGAATCCGGTGGAATGACAACTCACTTCTCTTAGGGGATGTTTTCACGGTGAGCTGTTTACAGAATAGGTATGGTGTAATTATTTGTTTCATATCGAACCTGTGTATAACTGTCCGGTTGCGAAAACAATTCCAAGCATTTGGCTGAAATACACAGCGAACTTCAGAGCCAGTCTGACGGAATTCGTCTAAAAAAAAAAAATTACGAAACTGCTTTAGGTTAATTTTTCAAAAGTCAGATAACTCTTATCGGAGGAATAAACGTGTCGGTTTGACAGCTTTTGCATAGAAAATAAGATATAACCAGAAAATGTCAGATTTATTCTTCAGATAAAGGGTACCTATCTGTCTATTGAAAAATCAGCCCTTAGTGACGTAACAAGTGTACACTGTGCAAACTGTTTTTTCATTTTAATTTTTACGTAAGCGTTAACTGTTTTTAGGTTAAGTTGATTGTGCTGATGTTACAGGGGTTATCGCTCATCGATGAAGCCCTTAAAAAAAAGTAAATGCTCTTATTAACTCAATCGCGCATGCGCTTTACTAATTTTCTGGCCACTTCGTCACCATTAACCGTAGCCATTTACCATATTCCATTAATAGACAGTCAAGAAATGAAAATGCTAGGCACCTTGAGGGTAATTTTTACTTACACCGTTGTTTTTACACGTACGACTACGTATAGCCAAAACATTATATTATAACTGAATGAACAGGAAAGTTGGAAAAGGTAGTTCAAATATTAAACACTAGCATTTCGCCCACGACTTCGTCCGCGTGGATTTCGAAAATACAGCCCTTAAGTATTACCCGCTGATATTGTAGATTTCTATAGGTGAAAGAATTTCATATTTTTTTTTAGCCTATATCACTCACGAATAATACAGCTTTCAACCAGTGAAAGAATTTTTAGAATTGGACGATTAGTTCCGGAGATTACCCCTGACATACAAACTTACAAACACATTTTACCTCTTTATAATATTTGTATAGAAGTATAGATTTGCTCGTGTGAAGTAAACTTTACATTAGCACCTATTATGCTCCACTAAAAGTCATTTTATAATATTACTAGCTTCTGTCCGCGTCGTCGTTCACCTGGAAGTTGTAAGACAACACAATATATTTAAATAACTGCCACGTTTTTAACTTCCCAGTACACTACCTTTGTAGTTTTGGACTCAACAGCCACAATATACCTACAGATAGTCAGGACTGTGTGGACGGTGACCCAGGAGCAAGAGACGTAGAAAGAGAGGAGCCTTCAGTAACAATTTCCCATTACTTGCGAAGTTGATCATTTTTATTCAATTTACTAGCTTTTGCCAGCGGCTTCGCCCGCGTGGACGTCGAAAATCCCACGGGAACATACTACCGGGATGAAAGTATCCTATGTGTTAATTCAGGTTATAAACTATCTGTGTGCCAAACTACATCCAAACAAACTGTCACATTTATAATCTTAGTAGGATAGTAGGATGAATGCCTGTGTTCCTACGTATGCTACCTAATCGCAAAGTACTTACACATACTGACGCAATCCAAAAAAAAAAAGTTCCTACTGATTTTTCCTAAAGAACAGCAATCTCTAAAATAATAAAACAGTAGATTGTTTTTGGTTCCTGAAATACAAGTACATACTTGGACACAGGTATCTCTACAGAGCAATCTGGACCATAGACATAGAGAATGGACTACGCGTTCCATATTCAGATTTCAGCCGAAAGACGTCCACTGCTGGACATAGGCCTCCCTTAGGACCATCTCCGAATCCCAGCATATCCCCCACCAACAACTACTACGAGGTCAAAATGTAAGGAATATCAGTTTTTGTTGCTACCGACGTAAATGTCAAGGCAGGGGGGCGTTTCTTCAGAATGTTCGAAAGAGTTACCGTGGCCCTGGCACAGGCAACTGAAGGAACACGTGTGGGTTTTAGTCAGTAAAACTCTAACACGCCCTCGTGCTGCACCCAGAGCGGGAGAACTATTTGATGATTTCCCACCCAAAAAAAAGGGGGCTTCAGAATCATGTACGGAATCAATGGTAACAGGTTGCGCGTCGATGTACAACAAAATGTATAAACATTTTGTTGTACATCGACGCGCATCCTAAAAAAATATGCTACTTTCATAAGAAAGTAGCATATTTTTTAGGAATCGAACTTAGGGTTGCAAGGCAGTTGTCGAACCTTTCGGCTATTTGCTTTGTTAAATTATGTCATGATTGACTGCTTAGCTCCGTAAAGGTATAGCGGGATGGTAATAATTTATTATAATACATTTGAAACTTATATCTGCCATATCATTATTTCTCTACGCAGTCCAGGGAACTTATGGAATCATTCAATACTTATCATGCATGGGAAGTCTCATGCGCTATCAGATTTTTCTAGTACTCAATCCTCAGTTACTCCAATCCAGTTTTCTGATCCCTAAAAGAAACAGAATCGATTGGCATAAAATCATTTTTTTTTTTGTAAGAATTTACTCTTTTCTTGCGGACTGTACGTTTTTTTTTTAAATCTTTGAATGCAGATCAAAATATTTCAAAAGGTTAGGGATAATCTCCTAAGACCTTTTTCTTATAGCGACAACGGTTAAGGTACCTCCCTGTTATTGTATGTCATGATTGAGTGTTTAGCTCCATTAAAGTATAGCGTGATGTTAATCATATAAATAGTTAAATCGGTAACTATCTGCAATATTGCCCTGTTGCCTGTTGTTGCGTCTAATGTTAATCATATAAATAGTTAAATCGGTAACTATCTGCAATATTCTAACCTTTTGTTGCGTCTTTTCACAATTTGCGGTTTAGAAAACGTAACATAATGTAATATTGCTCATCCCCTTTAATTAGCAATAACCATAATTGTTTATAGCCTACAGACTGACCAGACTTATAGCGTATATCTTTGCAAAATTTAAACAGAATCTATTCAAAAGTATTTGCGTGATGCTGTCACCAACTTCTAAAACTTCAAAATAACCGGCCAATTGCGAGTCGGACATTCACACGAAGGGTTCCGTACCACAAAGCAAAAAAGCCGAAGATAACACATTTCTTGTATGGAGACCCCTTTGTTTACTTTGTTTTTATTATTTGTTGTTATAGCGGCAACAGAAATACTTACACATTCTGTGAAAATTTCAACTGTCTACCTATTACGGGTCATGAGATACAACCCGCTGATAGACAGACGAACGGACACCGGAGGCTTTGTATTAGGGTCTTGTTGGTTACCCTTTGGATACGGAACCCTCAAAACGTCATTTTCGGCACAAGAATCGTTGCCAGACCTCGTAAAATTTGCTTTAAAAATATAAACAATGCACAGTCTCACTTGATTACGATTTTATTCAATGATGATAAACTTTGTTGTCATGAACGAAATTGTAAACTTACATGAATCAATTTCTTCATCATCAAAGTTCGTCACCACAGTGGGTGGCTCTAAAATACCCACAAATAATAAGACATACACCAAATTAAGTTTTGAACACATATTTAGCCTACAACAGTTATTCCATGTTGCGTCTTAACACGATGATATGTATTATGACCACAATATCGAAACTGATACGGTCACCAAAGCGTGAAATTGTAATAATACAGTGTCGTAAAACTAGTATATTAATTACTACAAGACATAAAACTTATATTTTCGACTGCGAAAATCATAAGGCACAGTTAGCTAGGCTATAGACAGTTATTTCTTGGCGTTGGCTTCATATTTGTCCGCTAAAGCTGTCAAATCTCTAATAGCAATTTCCATCACGTGCTTTTTAAATTCTGGAGTAATTCCTTTGCGAACATTTTCCAATATCCACTGTACCATCCATTTGTGTTTTATACGTTTTGCTGCCCAGTGTTGCTTTACGTGGTATTCCATTTGTCGTCGAACACCTTTATATACCATCATCTGTCGCTCCCTGTAAATAGCTTCTAACTGCATCGCAACATTTTCTTTTTTAGCAGCTATCAGTTCTTTTTGTCCTCCCGCTCTCCAGATTGTCGTTTCAGCATTTTTTATATCTGTTGTTAGAGCAGTCACTTCCCTCTTTCTACTTTCTTCCAACTCATTGGCTATTGCATCCACTTCCTTATCTAGAGCAATGCCAATTGATGGTCCAAATTTAGTTGTGACATAATATACCACTATAAACTCTGACAAGCCCAAATAGTATTCATGTTCCATGACAAAGATTTCTTTGCTCACTAAATAATTGCCGAGACCTAACATCAATATGTAAGGGCCAGATACGCCAGTCATGGGTCTGAGGAAACTAAACCATTCTTCTGGAATGAAACACATGCGACATTTTCCAGGCATTGTAGCCCTTTTTAAACTTATTCGACCGTCGCCGTCGTTGCTACCTTTATTAATTGTGACTGGGACGGGGCATACTGGTCCATGGCCTTGCACCCCTGATGCATGACGCCTTATCCTTGGTCTCTCAGTTTGACACAATGTCCTCGCTTTTGAATGTTGTAGGATCGTGGGAATCTTGGGAATAAGTATATTAGATTTTCGAGTTAAATACTTCACAATTTGAATCATTATTAAGAACTACATTTATTGACGTATCGAGTGACATTATCGTTAGAAGTTTTTGACACATTCCTTTTTTTATGTTGTGCCAGAGGGTTGTAATGTTGCAGTATTATGGAGGTCCGTTGAAAAAATATCATGGAATTTTCTATCTAAGTACATCAATAAAAAATAAAACCGAATACTTTAACTATGAATGAACATGATTTAAAATCATTCAACAACAATACAGTTTGATGTTTACAAACAACAATATTGTTGTTGTTTGTAAACATCAAACTTTATTTTTTTTGTTAAAAGAACAATGGCCAAATTCTTATAGAAACTGGACTTGACTTTTGTAGTTCATGTACAGAAACAAATATAGGGAGTTAGGTTTGTTTTCATGTAGTAAAGGCCATCCTGTTTGTTAATAATATCTAAATAGTCAAGATATTTTGATATCGTCAAAATAGCTTAGAAGATGACGTTAAGTTTTAATGAGCTCATTTCTATTTATCAAAGTACATTGCATAGATTTCTCTCAGAGAATTTCCCAAAATAATAGGACGGACAAAATGAAAACTACAGAAGTAAATCTAAAATAGCACATTTCATAACAATTACAATGCAAATGATCGCCGGGTGACATAAAACGTTCCATTGTATACAATTCTAAAACGGTGATATGTAGTGTTTTTATGACTAGAAAGAAATAAGTTCATAAAAAGGCAACACTTGCCTTGGATCGTACCATTAAATTGAATGCCATCAAAAACATAACATGTAAAAAAAAAACTTGTATTTTAACAAGTTATGTTTTTGATGGCATCTCATTTCGTTTTGTAGATATACTATACATATACGGGTACACTGACTCATTTTCTTTTTTTTTTCGGGGTGGGAAATCATCAAATGACTTCTCTCGGTCTGGGTGGAGCAGGAGGGCGTGTCAGACTTTTACTGACTAAAACCCACCCGTGTTTCCTCAGTTGCCTGTGTGCCAGGGGCCGCGGTATCTCTTTCGAACAAACCGCACCCCTGGCAGGCATCGGCCCGGGCCCCATCAGTTGTTGCTTACATCTCTTTGAGGCGCGCGTGGAAAACAACGCACCGTCGACCCGGGCTTGGTCCTTACCGGACAGCGAGCTACCCATTACTCGCCGTCCGCAAGCCCGCGCCTACGGTGGCCGGGAATCAGCCTGGGATTCCCGACGCCCAGGGCATCTCCTGCGAAGGCTGTGGCCGCGAGGGCGCATGTACTGCCTCTCCCTCACGTGCGCCGCCTCCCTCTTTGCGAGCATCACTGCTTCGCTGAAGGAGGTGACGGCTAACCATGCACTCTCGCTCCGTGCCATGGCCTGGACCAGGGCCGGACGCGAGAGATCGCCGCCGCCGATCGCCTCCACGAGGACACGGTGGTGCTCCGCCCAAGACGGGCAGACCTCCACCGTATGCTCCACTGTGTCCTCAGGGCGATTTTCGCAATGGAAACACCCGGGCGTTTTCTCCCGCCTTATTCGAAACAGGAACCTCCCGAAACAACCGTGTCCGGTGAGGACCTGTGTCAGGCGGAAAGTGAGGACGCCATGCCGCCTCTCAAGCTATTCCTCAAAGACTTACCGCTACAATCGTGGCATACCCAGCACTCGGTTGCGACAATCGCACTCTCCACGTCGCCATGAGATCCCGTCGGTGCTCTGTCCGGTGTGCCGCGATTTCCCGCGGCAGCGGAGTTACGCCCCGGCGTTTGGCCTCCTCGCGCCACTTCCAAGTGTACGCGAGGACCTTTACCTCCAGAAGCAGGTTAAGGTTTCAATCCAAGCTTCCTTCAGCGAAGCAGTTATGCTCCCAAAGAGGGAAGCGGTGCACGTGAAGGAGAGGCAGTACATGCGCCCTCACGGCCGTAGGCTTCGCAGGAGACGCCCTGGGCGTCGGGAATCCCAGGCTGATTCCTGGCCACCGTAGGCGCGGGCTTGCGGACGGTGAGTAACGGGTAGCTCGCTGTCCGGTAAGGACCAAGCCCGGGTCAACGGCGCATTGTGTTCCACGCGCGCCTCAAAGAGATGTCAGCAACAACTGATGGGGCCCGCAAGGGCCGATGCCTGCCAGGGGTGCGGGTTGTTCGAAAGAGATACTGCGACCCCTGGCACACAGGCAACTGAGCGAACACGGGTGGGTTTTAGTCAGTAAAAGCCTGACACGCCCTCCTGCTTCACCCAGAGCGGGACAAGTCATTTGATGATTTCCCATCAAAAAAAACCCTAACCTTCTTACTAATAAATACAGAATAAAGTTATACCAATTTTAAACCGATGAAAATGTATGGTTATTCCTTAGTTAACCCTGGTATAACTTTATTCCGTGTTTATTAGTGAGCGGGTAAATGTATTAATCCAAGTACTAAACTAACTGTGTGCCAAATATCATCCAAATCCGTTCAGCCTTTCTTGCGCCAATCCGGAACATACAAACCGACAAACAAAAATTCTCGGATTAGGGTCTACATCTCATTTCAGATCTCATTTAATTATATATATATAGATTAGAATTTATTAAACAAGGTTTAAGTGTGTTGTTTAAGCTGCAGATACGCAAATTAATTCAAGAGCCTTACTTATCTAGATACCAAGTTAAAAATAACCTTTGGTAACCAGTGTTTGATCAAAGGTAGATTAATCAGTTGAAAAAACAAGTTTAAGATACTTCAGATATTTGTTAAAATTAAGATTGTAATAACGAAGTAATATTACTTGGCACGATTATTCTTGTGGAATAACGAAGTACGTAATATTACTTGCCACGCTTATTCAATAAATATCCATAGACTCCCTAAATTGCCACAATAGGAACAGCCAGTAATAATATAAAATTTAATAAACCCTGTTTTATAAAGTGCACGCTTCGCATGGCTGGATTAAAACACCGAAATGCCCTGTAGGGCCTTTGAGAGGGATTATATTGAAATAAATTATTTCATCTAAGCTAACGATGACTAAGGCTTGTTAAAATGGCATTAGGAGGGAGTACCTAATGCCATTTTTTTATTCATGTTTGAATCAGTTTGTGAAATGAGATTTTAATTTTGACAGCATTGATTTCGTATTCCGATTTGAAATGATGCTGGGTTTTAATCAACATTTCTCTTATGTAAAGCCAGTACATAAATGAATATATTTGTACCGAAAGCTTAAATAAATGCAAACACGATTCATATTCACCGGCTGCGGTTAAGTAACTGATGTAGAGCCACGTTTAAATACAGGAATTATTTTTAAATTGCACTGAATTACTGCGTCGCTTACCGCTAGTTTAAATCCAATTCATTTTAAAACTGAACTATTTCCAAGGAAGCCCAGAATTATGATATGCGATCTCATAGGTGTTCTAGTGGACGTTGCCATCCAGGTTCGTAAGTACCACCAATCATTTATCTAGCTGGCAGCGCAAATCCGCCACGCTTCGCCATATCGAGAGCTGTCCCAAGCTACGAGCTTATACACTACGTGACGCCATCTTATTTCTAAGCTTTAATATAAAACTCAATCGCCTCCAATTTTCACTTATATTATAACTTTAGTAAGCAATATAGCCTGTCATCAATTACGATCGAGCCGGGGACGAGAAGAGCGTATCATTTATATTGTAATGCTAGTGTAGTCTTGTAGCCACTTTACTCCTGATTCGTACTATTAAACAGTGTCGGCGAAGTGGTGAATGTTTAAAAGCTTGAAATGTTTTTGTTTGCAGTAACGCCACGTATTTACCAGGAAACTAAAGGAATGCGAAACCTTACACCTTATGCAGGTGTAATGTAGTAATTTATTAAAGGAAATAATGGTTTAAAGCGACTGCGGGTACATAAACTATTGTTATGGCCTCGCGCACAATTGTGTGGGCAATGCTTATAAATCGATTGCCTGGATGGAACATGGCGATATTGTTAAACACAAATTGTTTTACTGCTTTGGTATTTAGGTAAATGCACTCTTAGTTAGCAACACTGAAAATGAAGTGGGGATTATCATAATCAGCCTATAATGTTTCTGCTGGGATAAAGGCCTCCACTCTTCGAGAGGGCTCGATGCCGGTTTCCTCACGATGATTTCCTGTACCGTTTTTAGAGCAGTCGGGATTAACTAATTTACACAAAGTAAAGCGCCTGCCTGGGTTTCGAACCCATCACCAACAACTCGTAAGTCGCGGCCGTTACCACTGGGCCACTACTGCTCACAATTCTTTCCTCCAAACCTCTCAAGCGGTCATTATTTTTATAGAATTGTGGTAAAACCTGCGAGATTCCGATCTGTCTGATTGGAAATATACTTGTACCTATGTACTATTTATACAAAATATATATACTTACATATATATTATAGCATATAGGCAGGTATTTTTTACCCCAACTACAATTTATCTACACCGAAAAAGTGTTTTTAACCTAGGCATTTTCTTTACTTTCAGCAATATAAATTCGCGCCTTAAACCACACAATTCAACACGAGGTTTACTTGATTTAAAAAAGATTATTTGAACAGAGTCCACACACACTTGTGACAATAAGTTCGCTTTGAGAGTAGTGAACATGACCTTATTTCTAGCAGATGAATTGGCAAGACAGGGTAACAGGGACAGGGGACAGGGGAGGTAAAATGGATTTTCATGGCAGGGGAGTCTTTTAGGAGGAACTTTCCTTGAACTACACCAACACAATTACACACAGGGCTACTTAACATACTTGCTCAGTTTCATGTATGTAATCTGTCTTTGTGAACAGCTTTTCATATTTTGTTCAGTGCTCCCACAAAGCATCATTTCCCGCGCGCATTCCTCGGGGATTAGTAGGATTAGAACCTTGTTAGCGCAATTTTCTCCGTCTATTTTGAGAATGTTCCCACTTTCTGAAAGGAAATACTTCTTAAATAAATGTTTTCTTTATGTGTAATTTTGGTTCGAACAAGAATGAAACAAGTGTTTGCTTCAGATTTTGTTAGCGAAGTTGTATTTTGAAAGCGAAATTGGTGGTCTTAGTTTGTTAGGCCCATTACGTGGGTTATCGAATAACAGATGCTATAATAAGCACTTTTACAAAGAAATAAGCTTTGTTTAACAACTTTACAAGATGTTACGCGTAAAATGTTTTTTGGTAGGTACAAAACTGCAAAAAAATCTGTTCAAAAACAAAGAAAGGTCTACGTTAAAGTGTAATTGTCAAGCTGCGGTCTACATAATAAGCACTTTTGTCGAAATAATGTGCTTTGGAGATTTTGTGGTGAGTGATGCTTAAAATATAAGTTTTAATATTCTTATTACAGTACCTTCAAAGAGGCAGTAGATCCCCTTTGTAATTTTAATTGGCTTATCAGTAAGCAATGAAGGTGTATAAATGCAATCGAAGCATCTTCCTATATCCATAAATTATAAGTAATTTATTGGGCTTGCGTTCTATCTATAATGAGATTCTAAAATGTTAAGTCATGAGTTATGCAGACTTGCCTCGCGCCGAAAGATCGCGAGCTCAATGTCCTAAAGCTTAACGATATCGTTAAAAAGTTTCTTACATTTGTAAAGACGACTCTGTGCTAATGTAGGCGTACAAAAAACGTGTTTATTACATTAAAACTCGTAAACTGTCCTTAGTTTGTTCACTGTAGGCTATAGGGCCTACACTGAGCTCCTCGCTGGACCTCCCAAACGCCTAATTTATTTGAAGCAAGAATTTTCCATTTACTACAAGGGTCTAGACAATATCGCACGCTGGGAGCTCTAACAGAAGATGTAGTGGTTCTTCCCAAAGTACTTACTGCAGATAAAGACAAACTAAAGGACAAAAACAATTACACTAACCAAAACTGTATTAAAATAAAAAATATGTTGACTATGCATACAAATGTGTTTAAAACAATAATAATTAGTAGGTAGTAACATTGCTAATAAATAATTGGAGGTGAACCGAATAATAGAAGCACTAGCCATTAAAGTGGAGTCGGTTCAATGGCAGACCATTGTGTTGCAGAGTGAGCGCTTGTGCTTATAAAGGTGGGATCTCACGTGCCGTATCACGTTCGGTCGTCGGCGCGGCGCTTAACACGCGCTTACACAACTCGAACAAACGGTGCGTTCATTCTTGGCGTTGAGGAAGTGAACACGCTTTATCATGTGACCGATATTAAGCACGCCTTGACAGACGTGTTCGAGTACTAAGGAGCGTTGCACTACGTTGGCTTCCATTACGAGTACTACGACATTTGTACGGAGTCATTAAAGAAGGAGTTTGGTTTGGGTTTGCTAAATTAGTCACTACCACACAGTTCCAAATTCACATAGTTCAAAAAACGAATTGCCATATTCAACTAGTTACGTTAAGGGAAAAAGAAATGGCAACAGACTTTAACAATATTACAGTCACTCTTCAAAAGATTGAAGGAGCTATAGTTTGCTCCCCTGTATTCTATCTTCGCAGCAAAATTTGTATAAAGTTCAAAAGGGATATAAAAGCTCACGGTACAAATTACAAGGCAGTTGACTTTCATAACGTTCATCTTTCCTTTTCATTGCAGGTATTCAAAATATTTATCCAGTTTAAAATCGCTAGAGATGGCGCCGTTTCAAAAATAATTTCACTTAATGCGAGCCGTGACAGCGATGACTTATTTATTGCCTGTTCTCTTTTGGAACGACAGGCTTAATTGACAAGGGAAGCGAGGCAACCGAGAAATCTCGAGATATCTCGACATTTTTATTTACCGGGTTGTAGGCTACCATAGTCTCGTGGGTACGGCCTTCTTCCTTGTATAAGATTTCTGGATTCTTTGGAAAATGTTTACAAGCGATCCAGTGCTTTTGTCAAATAAGGCATTTCTCCAGAGTGACTTATACGGTTATGGACATGAGGTACTTGTAAACATAACGCCTTATTTGGTTTCGATTATTATAATAGTTTGGGTCCTACTGCATAATAGTATAAATGTGAAAGGTTTGATGTTTGGATATTGAGAAGTTCGAATGTTTGTTACACAATTACGCAAAAACGGCTTAACAGGTTTTGGAGGAAATTAGGCACACATTTAGTTTATAACCTGAATAATTAACATAGGAAACTTTTTATCTGTACTATGTAGTACAGATAAAAAGTTTCCTAATCGGTCGGTCGGAATTTATCCCACGGGAATGTTCCCGTGGGATAAATTCCGACCTACACGCCGAAAAGCAAAAACTTTCATAGTCATCAACACATTTACCTATTTGTGACTAACAAATAAATGTGTTGACTTATGAAAGTTTATTTAATGGTGATAATAATATATATTTAGGTGCATAGAGGTTTTGTAGTACATGAGGTACTTACAATCAATAATCTACGATTACTGTTTAACAGTCACACTAACATCTACATAGCTGTTGAATGCATAATATCAATAACTAGTTCTTCGCCCATGACTTTGCCCGCGTGAAATGTATAGCTCATGTTATTCCGAAACTGAAATGTTGCTTTATATGGGTGAAATAATTTTTGAAATCGGTTATGTTGTATTCGACTTTATCCATTACAATTTTTTTTACAAAAATCAAAACTCTCCTCTTTATAATATTAGTGTAGATTTTAAACTTTTTTCAAGGCTGAATCCTAAAAGTATGTGGGTCATCCATAATTTGCAAAACTAACTTTCCGTAATCTGCACGAAAAGTTGATGGCACGTCCGTTTGTCTATCGATTCATTTCCTGTACAAAGCGGCTTCCCCACAGAGCTAGGCGGCTGCCGACTGCCGCTTATCAACATAACTTCCGTCATCAGTATAAAATCCTCCTCCACCAACTTAAAATGATTTATTTGCTTTTACCGAGTATTGTAAACTCCTGGTCCATGAAGGATTTCGGTCTATAAGTGTATTTTTAAATTAACTTACCCAGCTGCTTTCAACTTAGTTGATTCGTCTTTCTGTCTTATAAGTAATTTCACTCCGCTTATGAAACTTCTGAAAAGTTAATATAATGAAAATAATCATGCAAAACCAAAACGTAATTAGCAAGAAAGCTTTGTACGATTCTAGATCTATTTCTTAATTCTGTAATGTAACAGGAGTCCGTTAATTAATTGATAACCTTGAAATGTTTGATGGTTGAACTAATGGCCATTCAGAAAAAACTTTTTTAATTTGTATTTTTAGTGTAAAAAAATTCCAAAAAAACCTACTTCCGAACAAAACACAAAGTGAAAAATTACTTTCTTTTTGGAAGTCGGTCTTTGGATATGTAGGTATTTAATTTTTTTCTGAAATTAAAGTAATTTTTCACTTTGTAGTGTTTTTACGGAAGTTAGTTGTTTTTCTTTTGGATTTTTTTTGCAGAAAAAATACAAATAACAAAATGATTTTACTGAATGGAATTACTTCTACCAAGAACCATGTCAAGGTTATCCATTAATTACCGGACACCCTGGATAGTGCTACGAGATAAAATTTATGATCAAAGGTGACGTAGACAAAACTAGTCAAAACAATATTTGGACCAATAAGGATAACTTTCGCGGAATATTGTTTTCTCATTTTCTGCTTGGAAGAACGAGTCCATTTCTCCGATATCTTCTTACAATATCTACTATTTAAGGCTAACTGCAATTCCTAATCGGAGCAAAGTGCCTGGTCGGACAGAAAATAGTAATATGTATTGAACATAAAATAGAAAACGCTTGTATTATTTAATTCGACAAGAAATTGACATGTAACTAATTACTTGGTGAAATGAACTGAAATATTTATGGTTTCCTCACATGTATACAATAATGGAATGATTTAGGCACTTAATTGGCGATCATGGCCATTACTATTCAAAAACCGTCACAATTAATTGGGTTTTGTTTTTGTAAAGTAAATTGCTCAATTAAATCCAATGGACCCTTTTATGCAAATCTACGACCGATATTTAGTTAGTAAAGGCTATTGATATGAGATTTATACGAAATGAAAATAATGTCATGTGAATGTGATATGTAATGATGTAACTAAAGCGACAATAAAATTTCGTATTATCACGAAAATCCACTATGAATTCAACACAATATTATGGATCCGCGGAGCGTAAAAAAATTTGGTTGGTTATTTAAAACAAAGTTGGTTCTGCTATACATTTGGACCGCGTTTGTATTGCACTTTTCTATGGAACGGCAGATTTTTTTAAAGCTGCTGAAAAGGGTTCTCTCTGGGGGTTCAGAATCATGTTCTGATTCCATTATAATAGGACCTGTGTCGATGTCCGTGCCACCCTGAATAGGTCAGGTCGTCTGGTTTATTTTACCTACGTCTAGCCTGCAGGGGCTGCAGGCTCGGCTTTGTTCAGAATAAACAATAGGTTGCTTTTCAATTATTCATTGAAACTTATTAACACGATATTCGCTGCCCAGTGAATCGATGTAATTGATAATCATGACTGTAATTTTAGTACTTTATAATTAAAAATATATACTTATGTTCAGGGACCAAGTGCTTAGTTTGAAAAAACAAACTTTTTATAAAGTGTAGTTACTTTTTGTAAACTTCGTAGTTTGATATTTTCGAAAAGAAAATTATGTTTTATTCACTAAAAATAACAGGCATCTACATATAGAATGGTGTGAGATAACACCAAGATATCTTGTGTCACGTACGTAATGAACCCAAAAAATTCAGTTTTATGCATTATGTATAAAAATCACCTTTTATTTTCATGATATTGCGTGAGAAAGTTACTATGCATAAGTTGGGCTTTGGTATCTTTCTAAACATTACTTCAACGTGTATTTTCTTAGCCATATATCTGTAGCTTGAACTCCCTTATTTTCGTCAATGTGAACTAAATAACTGCCTGATATGAACAGAACCAAGCTCTTAAAAATCTAAATCTACAACCTGGCCCTTAAACTAAACATAGCTGTTTACCTACACTGCTTGGATAGGCCAAGCAGTGTAGGTAAACAGCTAAGCACTAAATTCACTGAAATAACTACACTAAAAACTAACACAAATCTGCATAACTGGATTAGTTTTTATGAGAAAAGTTTACAATGCAAATAGAGACACGCACACTATGATGCGATATAATATGACCGCGTATGTGTGCGTAAAGCGATGTGCCAGTAATAACACTAAGATGTCAATTCTTGAATGGTGCAGCTCGTAGCGCACTTTCATGTTTGACCTTCGAAGTCTAAGGTGAATGAACTTACCAACGCAGACACCTGCTATCTTCGCTCTACCTCCTTTTTAACAAAAAATGTTGAGGTTTTTTTGACATAGCTCATCGGATGTTATTACTGAGCAAATTTTTCGGAATGATGGCATAGCAATTTGGTTCGCGAAATGCATTTTTAACGCTTCTCGACTTGATGGATGAAATCTTTGTTTTATTTTAAAGTAGGTATTATTATACAAAACGACTATTTATGACGATCATAAGGAAAATGGAAATAAAATAAATTTCTTCAAAACATTCACTATATTTCCTTGTATAGGCTTTATGTGCAAATTATAAGGGCCCATTCACATGGAGGTATCACAACCAAACCACATTGTAGATACAAAATCTGGGTACATATGAATAATAAATTCATAAGCAATACATAAAAACCAAAATAACAAATATACTATACCTATATACACAAACCTTATAATATATATATCTGTACATAATTATACATATATATAGATAAATATACACCCAATTATACATCTAATAAATTTATTATAATAATGAATTGAATTGCTTGCATTTGTACGTAGCCCTCTTCCTCTCTCCTAATTTCGCTGCGCCCGACAGGGTCCATATTGATCTCACTGTTTATATCATTTATGTAAGACATGAAATGCAGTAAAGAATTGAGTATTGAGTTTTGCTGCAACCTTTTGCAATTGCGTTGTCGCTAGTAGTTGCGATGTGGTTACGTTGTGGTTCTGACGTCGCTTTTTGTGGTCGTAATGGCCCAAACGGGAGATTTTGACGGATAAAAGTGGTTCGTGTGAGTAGTGTGGGTAGACTATTAATTTTCATAGAAAATAGCGCCCGTCTACGAGGTGTCGTTATGGTGTGTCTATAAAAATGCGGCAAAAGTTTCCTAGTCTTGTATTAGGGATATGCAAATGAGTGTACATTTAAACAAGATTCTTACAACACATAGCTGAAATAATTGCTCGTATGCGGTGAAAACGGGTACTTAGTGTAATGTTGTGGGTGATTCCGTGCGCGTGCGCCGCCCGCCGCCGGTGGCCACTGCCCGGCTCTTGCACAATTGCGTTCACTGACGTACTGTTCTAACAAAGCCCACATTATTACTAATTATATTTCAAAGGCAAGCTGATGATTGTAAGAACACATAATGAGACTGTCTTGAATGCGTACGCACATTGCTAGAAATGATTAAAGAAACAAATTAGATAATTTCTCGTATCTGTTTTAGTATTCATGTTTCCTTGATTGAAGAATGTTATTATAAGCCTCTTTTTTAATTCAACTTTTGAAAATTATAACTTTCATTAGAGTGAGGACATGTAAGTTCAACAACTCGGTGTAACACGTTAACCCAGAACTAATCTTTTGTTTGAGAAGTTAATAAAAGTTCTCGTAACAAGCAAATCCAATTCGTGGAACAGTTGCTGTGTTATATGTTTGTTGTTAATTTGGATACCTACTCATAGGTACAGTCGGGGATATTGACTGTGTATGTAATAATTGTCACACTGCGTCAAATTACCATGTTATACGAGAAGCAATAACTTTGTAAGTAGGTATCCCTTTTACCCGCCTGCCAACCTGCCAAAGGTTCATATGTAGAAGAAGTGCAGAAAGTTAATATTTTCATATAATTCAAATTAAAAATGAGATGAAATATGGTCGAATTATTTCGACCACTGGGCGACCACCATTAGATATTAAATACAACTGTCAAATAATTACATTTGTGTTTTGAATACAAGGGCCATTTAAGTCGGTATTCAGTTTGAATTTACATTGCTCTTCGGTTAATAGAATTTGATTTTTTTCTCCTTTCTTGATTCAAATATAACTTATTGTAAGTTTCTGTTAGCTTGCCTCATTCCACGGAGTGGAAAAGATATCTACAATTTATGAATTTTTAGTTTAGTTTGTTGGTTTCGTCTGGTCCGTCGTCCATGCCTTCAGGCCGTATCAATTATAAAATTAGCACGTGAAACCAATTTATTTAAGTAAAATCTAAAATAGAAAATTGACACGAGCAAGTTATATCTAGAGGCATTAAGGCCGCCTCTCCGTCCGCTGAATCTAAACTAGCCAAGTTGAAGGTCGGCGCTGGCTCTCGAGGCTCAGAAGCCGTTTTATATGTGCATACAAAACACCTATCGGTCTGTTAAATGACACACTGCCATCTTATTACATAATAGTATATTCATAAGGCTTTTAAAATCCATTGCTAGGCGAGCTGCGCGCCTCTCAGTATTACCATACAATGTGAAACGTAATATCGTCACCAAATTAAAATGACGACAACATTTGGTACGTATTCGTAAAAGTATAATCTTCTTTGTGAGTAATCAGATTTATAATTAAAAGTTTTAGAATTCTTAGAAGATCTCCTTGAAAATGACAAAGCAGGTTTTTTTTTGTTGTTGGAGATCTTTTATAATTGTTCATTTATAAATATATCAAGAGTATTTAATTAAAAAAAAAAAACAAATAACTGACTTACGAAAAAATACTACTAAGTGAAAAATAAGTTTAAAATTCGGAAGGCGGTGTACCTATTTGGTTTTGTGTTTTCGTTTTTTGCTACTAAAACAAACTGTTTGTTTTCTCCTTTTAGTTTTGTTACCTATCCTACATAAGTCAGTATACTTAACTTGCTAAGTAAATAGGTAGGTAACAATGCCCGGAAGTTATTATCACATCATCAACATACAATAAATGGAACAAATACGTATTATTGAAGCTAACTCAAAAACCACTAATCAGAATTTGAATTTATACGGGATCATTGTGTAAGTACCTATACCCTTTAAAACTAAAGAAGACGTTTTCAAATCGGTTTATAAACGACGGAGTTCTGAAGTAACATACATTAAAAAATACAACTGAAATGAGAACCTCCCTTTTATAAAATCGGTTAAAAAAGAATGTTTGCCCCAGTAGGTAGTTGTTTGCAGAAACTTTGTTGTTTATACACATCCATATATACAATTAAACAGCGCGAAACAGACAGCTCTCATTTAATTTAATTACGGTAGAATTCATGTTATATGACGGTTTTAGATTATTTTTAACGTTCTAACATTTTAGCTTTCCGAGTTCAAACACTGTTTTAATAACTGCGTTAAAATAAACATCAAGTGAAAGCTGTTAAGCTTAAAAATTTTGGTCTCGAATGATTAAAAAATATATATTATTATAAAACTACAGCACTCTATTCATAAAAAGTTGGAATGACTCAAAGGTTTACTGAAACGAAAGAAAATAATTTGAAAAGTAATTTACGAAAATCATCTCCAAATGCAAATCGACTCGAGAAAATGTTTCCAAATCCATTACGGACTGCGCTCGTCTCGTACTTGTTCAGAGTTCACGAGACGCTAAATGTTAAAATGTCTCGACGAGTTATTATGTCGGGCATAGCTTTAGTAAATGTAAAAAAGATTGTTCTAGCTTTATATTATCTTGTTTCGCAGTTAGTTTCAAGGTTAAATGAAACGCATGGCTTATGTATTGGTTAGAAGCAAATAATTGGGACGCGCTTAGAATGTCAAAGGTTCAAAGTTTTACCGTCAAATAAAAATAATCAATTTTAATTGTTAGCCCGTGTAGCAGGCCTTTTTGTGATAAAGGCTCCCCAGACGGGCGCGACGCGACCTTAAAAGAACAATTTCTATGATTTTTTGTTAGGAAATTGATGTACTAGAATCGCGTCGGGCCGGTCCGTCGAAGCCTTAGTGTTCGATCGGCATTTCAGCCTGTCAAACATGTGAATCCTACTACTATTAAAAATGTGAAAGTTTTTAAATATGTTTGGACGTTTGTTACTGAATCACGCAAATACTGATGAACGGATTCGGATAAAATTTGGCACGCAGATAGTTTATAATCTGGATTAACACATGGGATACTTTTTATCCAGGTAGTACGTACGGCTACACATCAAGCTATACGTTTCCAGTATAAGCTGGTCTCGCATTGTTTAGGATTTCCGTACGGTGCGAAATCAGCGTAAACTGGAAATGTATAGCTTGATGTGTAGCCGTGTGTACGTTTCCGTGGGGTAATCTCCGAACTGCACGCGGACGAAGCCGCTGGCAACAGCTAGTATGATATAAATTCTGAATGCAATCTGAAAATGGCCACTTATTCTAGACGATATCAAATCAAGCTCAACTACTCGTATGTACATACACACTTTTAACCAGAATCGTAATCATTTTGACCGGTATTGCTATCTATTATTTCATGTTTGTAATTGTCTGCTTAGCAACGTAAACAACGCCATATACCTATGTTGTGGAACTGTCTAAATGAAAGCGATTCCTAAGGGTGTCTCCAGACCTGGCGAATGCGCCTTGAATACGCCGCTCGCGAGCCGTTTGCGAACCGCGCGCGTGCATTTCATGTTCGTACGCAGCCACTGCGCCGTCCGCGCGCCGCTGCTGGCGCGAGCTACGCGCCGTACTCGAGCAGCACAGGAGGTGCGCGCGTGCCGCCAGCGGTTTGCATAGTGGCCGCTTAGTTTCCTCCTTTCAACTTGCCTTTCAACTCTGGTACTATATTCTGTCTTATTTAAAAAAACGGAACCTGCCACCAACGTCTTCTGTTTTTCCGTTTAGTTTATGTCAGTAATAAAATAGCCGATGCTGTAGCAATTATGCTAAAGGCAGTCGTATGGTCGGACATCTTCGGAAGCATATTCACAACTGAGACTCATATTTAGTTCAAACGCGAAAGAAGATATGTGCGCAGGAGGATATGTCGCCAAGTCTGGATACACCCTAAAGATAGTGTAGTATCCCTCTGCTTTTTTAAATCTCTAGAGGACTTCAGTCTTCAAGTAGGTAATGCAATCAATGAATCAAACCTGTACTACGTACGTGTCGTAGAATTGATTTCTTACAATGACAACATGAAAGAGTTCTAAAATTAATGTTGAATATTCTTTTAGAATCCTAGGTTTACTCGGAAGATGAACTAATCTAATTAATTCATATACTTTACGTAAGGAGAGCAGTGTTGGCCCAGGTGGTGGGCGCCGTGACTTACGGGTTTGTAGGTCGCAGGTTTGAACACTGACAGGCGCTTGCCTCTGTATAAATTATTTCATTACTGCTGCTCACTGTTCTCAAAACGGTGAATGAAACATCGTGACGAAATCGACATATTCCTAAAAATTTGTAGACATGTGAAATCTACCAACCAGCACTTTTCACAGGAGGAGGCCTGGGAAGCAGTGGAAACATTATAGGCTGAATATGCTGCTATACTCATTCTTTAAGTAGGTACATCCTGCCTGATTAAGGAGAATGTCTTGTCTCATAGAATAAATATATTCTTAGCAATTCCTTGACACGATTTCATAGAATTAAGTCTAGCACAAAGGATCGGCGTAATTTTTTACAAACTGTATTTTTAGTCTAACGTGTGTGGGTAGATGCAGTTCTACGTGGATATTGTGGGAAAAAATATATGACGACATCCAGCCACACGATTTCTTAAAACAAATTCTAACTATCATTACACAGCAAACGTTCATTAAGTTTGAAACTAAGTACGTAAAGTTAATTAATCTGAGCGTGATTTGTGACCGTCCCGTTGTGTATACGAGTATAGAATGTCTGAACTTATACTGAACAGGGGCGCAGCCTCCATACAACCCGATTCCTATCGGCTTCCCTTTGGAAGAAACTCTCTTCTTAGTGTCTTGTCTATTGACAAACAATATGTAACACATGTGTGTGTATCAAATCACATTACAGATATTTCATACTAGCTTAAAATATCATATAAGCTTACAAAATATTACAAAAATGCATTTTTTTATGTCTAAACCATAGCTGCCGTTAAATTTAGAAAAAGTAAAGAAATTACTTAACTTTGATATTATCTAGAGTTTATGAGAGCTGAATAATTTTTTCTTCGGGTTCCCTCTAATGAAAATTTTAGCTTCGCCACTGATACTGAACATCTTTTCTTCATCATGGGGACGAGGTCGGTCGTTAGTTTGTGCACCGATTGTCTTATGTGGTCGTAGTCTCCTTAAAACTTGTCCAATTCCACAATAATGAGCCATCTGCCCCCCTCCCCTACCTTTAGCGACGACGACGACTTGAATAACTTTCAGGATAAGTTAGGTGTCGCGATGAGATCGTCCGCAATTGTTTATCGTCGCGACGATGTTAATTTAAACTTGTTGGCTGTACAGTGTACCCAGCCTCGCATTCCCTCGCGTAACTTTCAGTAAAAAAGTACAAAAAAGAAAAGAAAATAAACGTGTTAGATACAAATACAACAAGTCTCAATTACAGACAAACTATCAAAAGCTCCTCACAATTTACGTCGATGTGAAAAGTTTGTTTTACAAACTTAGTTTCGTGGAAACAATTCGACCAAAAGAACTGAGGCTCTGACAAACCGGTTCCGGGTACATATTATGCGGGTTCCATTCAGATTGGTCGTTTTCTCTTCAAAGGGGAAAAGTTGTAAAAATTATTAGGAAAGGGCCGCAGTTCGGTCGCGCATGCAGGCTTTTATAGCGCATAAATCACAAAATTTTTGTAACATAAAAGCACTGAGTCTTTAGGGCATGAGAAGTCCTTCCACAGTTTGGTTGAAACCGATTTTAGTACGTTGTAAATGTGGAATATGCTGACGCATGGAAATATGTAGCGTTAATTATAAAGTTGTAGACCGAAAACTTTTCTACGTTATCCTGTATTCTAGTGAGCTGGAAAGATTTTGTGAGTGATTATTCCTATTTCCAATCACTATAAAAATTAAGGTTTCTGGAGATAAGAATGAGATAAAATATTTTGTTGCTGAATTGTTTAAGTGATTCGTAACTTTGTATGGGATACGTAGAATTTATTTCACTCCCCAAAGTCGTTAACAAGTGGTTTGCTATAACTTCTGTGAGCATACAGTAGCTGTTATCACAACGTACTTTCAGTAAAGTTGCTATAAGTGTGAACTTATTCTTTTTTTTTATAAATGGTTTCAGAAGGTTTTCTTGCGGTTTGTTTGAAATACGGTTTTTGACAAAGTTTCTAGATAAATTCAACTTGTGCGTTTTAATTGTACTATCATAAAGGTGTTGATTTTTATTACAATACTGAATTTACTTACTTACTGACTTGTTTTACTGTTGTTCTAGAATAAAATGAACACCCATGTTATCAGTCAATTGTGGGTGTAGTCCTTATCTAATGTCAAGTCAGCCAGTAAGTAATCACTTCACATTTGTGTATGTATTCGCCTCAAAGATTGCCTTTTGACATAAACTCGAGATATACTCAATTTAATTGTTGTTTTGCCTCTGAAGTTAGTTTTGTAGATACATGTGAAACCCACGAATAGTTATCGTGTCTATGAACATGAATGAACTCAGTTTGAATTTGCTATTTCAAATTCAAACTGTGCACCGTTTATAAATAAGGGGGTAAATATATTTATTTACCCCCTTATCTATAAACGTTGCTTAAAGTTAAGTAATGATTAGCGTCTGTTTAACTATACATTTTTGACGTTTAAACATGATTTAATTTTAATCATCGTTTATGAATATACCCCTTATTGTTTACGAAATTAAACGGGATTGTTGAGTTGTTGGAATTCAAAGCAAGGAGAACTAATGAGTTTTCAGATTTCAATCAATCAATAAAATTGATTGTCCAGCCGATGTTGTTTCAAAAGCAAATTAATAATTGATTAAAACATCAGGTAGGTTCGTGAAGAAAAACCACAATTTTTGTAGGTATATACGTTCTGTAGCAACAAAAAAATTGCAAAACGAAAGTACATTTTCATTTAGCAAAAGTTTAAAAAGAAAAATGAAATAAAAATGTGGCTTCGTCGAGCTTATTCGGCAATCACATGCCCAATCTTCACTAGAACAACGAACGTTCTGTGTGCCAAAGTGAGTTTTCCAAGCAAATGTTACCTTGAGAAATTGAATTATTGTCGGTTATTTCAATACGATATTATATGAAGTACAAAATATTGTTGGTGGATCTTGTGAGTTTGTTTGAATGATCATTTATAACTAATTAAAAAACCTATGAAAAACATCTACATGAGTAGGTAAACTGTTCCAATGTCATTTTTCCATTTTCATACCCTACCTTGGTAAGGTTTTAATTGAAATCATAAATTTTCGGAAAAGGAAACGTTTTTAGGGAAACCTTATCAGGTAATTGCCTGAAATCGCCAAGCAAGCACCGCGTTAATGCTAGTTCCTTCTTTGCTCAAAAAAACACTTCACTTACGAATACATTGTTTATCGAATAGTTATTATTTTAGAAAGTTTTGTCACTACCTCTGAGGTAAAGCTGCAACTGCAATATCCTGTAAGATTCAAATCTTCAAGAAACAATGTATTCGTAAGTTTGTACTTAAGAGCGTACCGAGGGAAAGATACGTAATTGCGAAATAATTGCGTTCGTTTGATCCCTTGCTGCATCGTAATTATTTAACCTTTAGCAAGTTATGCAATTAATGTTTCAGATATTTAAGGATTCACTCTATAAATCTTTTACTTTGGAAAAACGATTTGTAGTTTCTTCGATAGAAGAAAATCCAAATAAATCTCATAAAAAACAAAATAAACTGACGCCGCGACGGCAAACAAAACTACATGTTTGCTATAACGTATACCTAAATTTCACATTAAAAAAATGTGTATTACGTTTAAAAAATAAGAAAGAAATACTTAAATTAGCGCGCGAACCACCCTTTCTAGCCAGAGCCGCCACGTTTCAATTATGCGCCAGAATGTCGGTGCACTCTTAACCCCGTGGCCACGAGCTGCACGCTTAAGCGACACGCGTGTTGCGACAGCGACTACGGAGAAAACAAATTAAAGAAATGCTTTGTCTGTGTCTAGAGCTTGGCACGCCGCACGAGTCACTGCGACGCGACTAGCGGAGCGAACGGACGGAAACCGTGGAAGCGCACGCTTGTCGCGTCGCAAATCGCATCGCTCGTGGCTTTGAACGGAGCCTAAGTACTTACGTATCAAGTTGCATCATTCGCAAAGCCTGTGAGTCACCTTTCATTGACCCGTGGACCGAGATAATCATCGAATGCAAATGATTGCGCATCGCGGCTCGCAATTCGCATCATCAGTTAGCTGTGATCAAGGTTGTTCCGTTATACTCGTAAAAAAAAAAGTCAGTGTCCAACTTGTTTATTACATTATGGGCTGATTTTACCAACGCCAGATCTATTATAACGGTAGAATAAAATTGACATTCGAGAGTTTTTATGGATAAACTGTCAACAATTCAAATTTATTAGTCGGTTATAGATATCTGGAAAAAAAAATCAGCCCGTTTGGCTAATGAAGTTAGTGATACATTGAAAATATGAAAAACACACTGTGTAGTTCAAGTAGCATAAGTCCCGGTCTGCCAGGGGTGCGGGTTGTTCGAAAGAGATACCGTGGCCCCTGGCACACAGGCAACTGAAGGAACACGGGTGGGTTTCAGTCAATAAAAGTCTGACACGCCCTCCTGCTCCACACAGAACGGGAGAAGTTATTTGATGATTTCCCACTCAAATCAAAAAAAAAGTAACACAAGTCCAGTTAAAAGACATCAACGGTATTTTCTAGAAAACCTGAAACTAGAAAAGCCGCTTTTAAACTCTTACCCAATGGTTGCAAACGCTTATGTTCTCAGTTAGTTATTTTGACAATATCAAAAAGTTCAGAAGTTTTGCTTCAGTAAAGATATAAAAAAAAAGTTCATTTATGTTCATGAAAACTTCCCATGCACCGTTTCAACTTTGCTTTCTCAACGTTGCAGAATTTTAAAATTTCCACGTAGGTATTCTTATTTATTTTAGCACAAATTTCGCTCTCATTCTCATGCATTACACATACTTACGTACATTGTCATTTCACGAGAAGGTAAACACTGCATTTATGTAGCTAATTTGAATATTTATTTTCAGTTGGTCCACTGGTTCCACACACAGTAATATTTATGCCCGACGACGACTACTTTTATGCCCTGAAATATTACCAATGTATTCAGAGTACACTGACTTTCTGAATTCTACCGCTTCAGCGTCATCACGTATAAAGTAAGGACTCTTAAGCAGTGGAATGTTTTTATCACTACAACAATTTAAATGGGTAACATTGTTTATATTGTAAATAAAAACAAGTACAGTAGTCGTTAAAATAGTTTTTAGTTAGGGTCACTCCGAGTGCAAAGCGTCGAGTTGAAACTTTGTGTGCCAAATCTACTGTAATGTATGTAACATTTTTAATTGTACGTGCTTCCCTATGTTTGCTGATTTCATGGAACTAATCGTGTTCCAAGAGGAGTAGCTTAATTGTAAACATCGAATAAAGTAAATAACAATGTTAACCTACATGTTATCGAGAATGTTGACTTTGCAAAACTCTTATGAAAACATTCACTTTATTTATAGAGACGACATTTCACTTAAGACACGTAGTAAATATTTTTTTGTAATCTAATAAAATAAAGAGACAATACTAAAATAAAATGATAAAACTATTCCTAATATATATAGTCTTATTATTTTATTTTAGTACTAGCTGTTGCACGCGGTTCCGCCCGCGTGGATGTTGGTTTTCGCGTAAAAAATAGCCAATGTCCTTCTCCTTATCCCATACTATATCACTGCCAAATTTCATGACGATCGATTCAGCGGTTTACACGCAACAGAGTTACTAACTTCCAGCTAATTAACAAAAAAGAAAACACAGCTCGCTACCCATTTTTAAAGTATCGACAAATCATTAACTATGTTGTAAAAAGAGACTAGGGTTACAAACATACCTACAGACGCTTGCATTCATTACTTTCGTGTACAAATACCTTATCAACGGTGGAGCAACCGATCAAAGGAACCGATTACTGTAAAGTGTTAAGTCAGGGAAATGAATTGCTTAAATCAGATACCAATTTAACTGTCAACTTAAATTGTTCGTATATTCAAATCACAACTGTCATTTTTGACAGATTATGAGAGCGCGGCAAATTGACAGTGTGGTTCGATGAACAATTTCCCTGGCTATACAAACGCTAAAAATAGGTACGTTAACAAAAGCGTTAAGCTAATTACCGCAGGCGTCGTAAATAAGGAACAAAAGTTAGTACAGACACTATAAAGGCGAAACTTTCAAAATCCGTATCGTTATCCCACAAAGTTAACACTCCAAATGCATAATGTATGTATGTCCGTAGTTTAAAGTGTGCCTGCATTCACGTGAGCTTCGCGCAATGAACCGACGTTAAGGCGCGTTAAGAAGCAAATTGTAGAATAGCGCCTCACGGCAACAAATGAGGTACAAAATAAAAGTAATTTTGCCGTTTTAATTACTTATATAAATTAATAAATAAATAAATGCACGGCTGAGTAGATTATTTTTTAAGTTTTTCTTTAGTTGGTTTCATTCCCTTTATTATCATTACATAAAATATGAAAGTTAACGCTCAACATTTTAAGGACTACGCGACGAGAATTATTATTTTTATTTCTGTTTTACGAGTGTTTTATCATGATACTGTAACGTGTTATGAAATATTTTAAAAAAACTTTTTTCTTACCATTTGACAATACACTTATTTGTTTTCTGAAAAAAAGAAAAAACTGTGTGAACTGTGCGGAAAAAAACTGACCGTTTTACTGTGTCCTAAGTTTTGGGCAGCGCCTTAAAGAAGTGCAATTAAAGTTTTATTCGAAGTCAAGTAAAGTAAAGCAAAGTTCTCGGCTCAGTGTTGGGAGACAAATTGCAACTGAAACTTTGGCCTCTTGTGGTAAATTAGCTTTTTATTGGATTAGTAATGTGGTTGAACTACCTCAGTGTCTACAGTGCCTACACATTATAATCTGTCTATAATGTTCCCTCTGCTGAGACACAGGCCTCCTCTTTGGAGACACAGGCCTCCTCTTTGGAGACACAGGCCTCCTCTTTGTACGAGGGAATGGTATATCCATAATCCACCACGCGGGCCAAGTGCGGGTTGGTAGATGGCACATGTCTTCGAATGTTTGGTTCTAAGACATACCAGTTTCCTCACGATGTTTTCCTTCACCGCTTTGAGAGCAGTGGTCATGAAAAATAATTCGGGGTCGAAGTCACGACCAACAACAACTCGTTAGTTGGGATCGATACCACCACTACTACTAGTATACTAGACACACTACACTATACTAGATACACTACTACTGGCCTTCATTTGTACTGTATTTTTTATTTGGTTTTATACAAAGAAATGAAAATGAAACACATGCGCGGATGATGATGTGCGCTGCGATGAGCTTCCGCTGTATGTTATAATAACTTTTCACACCACTTTACCGGCCGGGGGTGTTGGGTCGTGTCTCTCGCTTTTCTGGTTTTCGATTTTCATATTTATCTATTACCATGAAAAAATTGGTAATTGATACAACATTCATATTCATCAATATGAAGAAACTCCTACTATGGAGCCAACCATGATATCGCAAATTTTTTTTAGCTATGGTTACATTGGAAGTTTTGACAGTATGAAATATTAGCTGGTTTTTTTTTTCCACCACTTACCATCCAGATCTTAGGTTATTTACTCACAGGTGATTCTAAAAAGTTCAGTTTTCACTAAAATTGTTGTAGCGTTAAATATGTTTAGTATCTAATTTTTTTATCGCTCCGTAACTTAGTAAGTTATTCTATGATAATAATAACTTAGATCTTATTTCGTTGAGACATAATGTAGTTGTTCTATTTCAAAAGAACAAAATGTGAGCGGTAATACGTTTATTACTTGGGTACTTATAGGCAAAGTTTTGGACAAAAGATTTCTGTACTTGAAAGGACTTATTGTATTCTTATAACTAAATAGGTACCTAGTTTTTGTTTTTTAAGAAAACATTATTTATTTTTCCTATAAAAAAATTTGAAAAAACGTTTTTTGAAACGCGTGAACATTTGCATCAAAATCGTTTTATTTTTAATCTTTGACAGAGAACTCAGCCGCAAAAACGATGAACAATTGTTAGTACCTTAGAGTAGAGTAGGTGCCTACAACTTAATAAAAAAATGCAATATCTTCAAGAAAAACGCCAACAACAAACACAAATAGAAATTAAATCCAACATAAGCAAAAATAATGGCAATCTTCTTCGATAGAGAGAAAAATATTTTCTAAAGGAAATGATTCCAGTCATATTTCTCTAAAACAAACTTCCGCTAAGTCTGTGTAACGACTGGAGGACTGGACTCGAAGTTTATTGACGGTATCATAAAATGGTTTGTGTGCAGATAAATATTCCTACATAACTTAACATCACGCCTGTAATTTGTCGAAAAGTTAGGCACAGGTGCACCCACTTTTCGTGTGTTATGTTTAAATCACATGTTATTAGACAGCGAGTCTTTTGTCATCATCTGATTGGAGAACCAGACTCAGCTTTGCTAAGTGAGAAATTCCAGATCGAAAAACCCAAATAACACTTTGCCCGACCTGGTAATCGAACCCAGGATCTCATGCTCTGCATTAGCGCTTCTGACCACTAGACTAACGAGGTAATCAAGAAGTGCTTACAATAACGTAGGTACAAAAAGATTGTTTCAGAGAAGAAAATTGTAACTAAAACTTTTGATTTTGTTTATACTTTTAGAGTATCGTTTTACGTTGTAAAAAATGAAGGAAAGTGAGCACGAATTCCAGGAAGAGTTTATTATTTTATTTTGGAACAGTAGATCTTGTTTAATGAAAATGACGATATTGCTTACACATATGTTGAGAATATGCATTGTGAGGAAATTGGCGTGTGCTGGGAGTAGCTTCTATGTAGGTATATATTTATACTTATATATCAGTAGATAAACTGAGTTTTCTTACGAAGATATCCTTTACCGTCAGTCAGTGATGTCTAAGTTTAAAACTTAGGAAGAGCATGAACTTCCAAAGATTTATATGTTTTCAACGCGAAACGGGAATAGATCTGATTCTTACAATTCCCGATCTTCTAACCCAAAGCTTAATGGGCGGTTAATCGGTTCCGAAGCCACATTCCTAACAATTTCCCTTAAACAAGATTTAACCAAATCACATAAAGTCAATACATAAATTCTAAGTTATTAAATCTTGCAAAACATACGAAATACACCCACTGGTAACGCCAACCTCTTCAATAAGTGTATCTTACTTGTCCTTACTTGTGATAGTAGGGACTCAATCTACAAATAGCAAGCCGAAGCTAAACTAATTAATATTCCCCGCCATGATTAAGACGCTGGCTGTAACTTCTCAATCGTTGTGGTTGGTTAAATGTTCGACACTTGACTTGGTAACAACTTCAATTTATTGACGCGCCGATGGCACAATTAAGGTCTTATCTGACACTGTCTTAGATCTAATTCCTTGGTATTAGGACATTACTTACGTCAGACACAGAAATGTTGATTTTGAGTTTAAAATAATAGTATAGTCACCTTATTCGCGAAATAACATCTATTTATTGTTTGTCACTTACCTAGAATGCTTGTTAGTTACACAAACATCCCGTGTAACCACAACTAATTAATCCAATGAACTAATGCTGATTAAACTTTAGATTGTTTACAATGGACTAATATTATTCGAACCACCGAACTATAAATATGTTTTCACTGTGTCCACAAGTTAGTCTAAAGCGAATTACAAACTGATCCCAAAAGCTCTCGGTGCAGATTGCCGGACGGAATATTTAATATTAACCCGATAAATAAAATAATAAGCCCATTATTGCATTATTGATTATTATTTTCTAGTTTTTATAAACTAGAAAATAAAACACGTTTTGTTTATAATATCTTAGCTCTGGATTAATTAGGTAAACACTGGTAAACATTTCTAATTGTAAAACAACTCCCAAGTTATTTAAACCTTCTAAACATAGACTTCTTCTTCTAGACTCTTCACGTGACCAGAGGGTTGGCCAAAGAATCAGCATCGCCAAACAACGTGGCAAAACTGCCAGCCTTTTGGACAGTTTTCACACTGAGAGCGATGCGGACGATGTTTTTGATGCCTGTGATTCTTTTCTCTTTGTTAATATTATATACCAACATTATATACGTACATAAAAACTATATTATATATGTAATTAAATTGAAGAATCATCTAAAAAGCGAATTTTATTTAGAATTTCAATTAAACTGACTGATTTTTTTTAAAGTTGCTATATATTGCCGTTGTTTCTATGCTGCTGTGAGTTTTTTAAACTATTGATAAAGGAAGATTGAAAGAATTATTAATATTGACTAATTATTGATAATGCAGTTTAATGTAATTTCCTTTGCACCACACTGACCACGTACAGCTGACTAAGCAGAGTTTATTCATCAGAGCGAGCCCTAAACATAACTAGCAAACAATGTGGTCACACTCCGTTAGCCTTTCGATAGTCTGCCAGATATTTCACAAATAATTGGGTGCTGCGCTGGTTTGGTGGAGTTGTTAGCCAGAATGTGAAAAGGAATTCTAGGTTGGTTTGGTGGCTACATTCCATTCTGTCTACATCAATGTGGTCCTTTAGGGTTTAGTCATACAAATATTGCACATTTCTGTCCATTTATTGTGGAGTGACGCCGGTTGAAGTTTGCCGAGGGGCAGTATTGGTAAAGTGTTCCCAGTCGTCAGTTAGCATTGATTGGCTCGCTGGAACCTCTTCCACATCGTTGACCCTAATAGTGGCCATTAGTAGTTGTAGCTTTGTGAAAAAACACAAAGCGATCAGTACGTGTGTTACTGTATTATGTCAACGTGATTTCGCAGTGGATTTTGTTAGCGACTTGTCACAAATGGACAACGGTGTTGTGACGACGTGTCTTCTACCATTATAATAATTAGCCAGGATGTGAGAAAACATACTTTTGTAATTTGCATGAAACTTCTTAACCATGTTTTAACCCAAAATTGTTACGGACGTAAATATTTTAAATGTTTGATGATGAACTTAAGTTCATTATTATCAACTAGCTGTGCCCGCGACTTCGTCCGCGCGGAATAGTTATTTTTATTATTTATTTATATTATATTCTAAATATTAATAAAAGTAAATAAAATTTCTAAAATAAAAGTAGCTAAGTTACTCCTTATTACATCAGCTACCTGCCAGTGAAAGTTCCGTCAAAAACGGTCCAGCCATTTCAGAGATTAGCGGGAACAAACAGACAGACAGACAGACAGACAGACTGACAGACAAAAATTGTAAAAAATGTTATTTTGGCATATGTACCGTATTATATATTCATTTGCATGTAGCAAAAAGCGGTTATTTTAATATTACAAACAGACATTCCAATTTTATTATATGTGTAGATGTATAGATGTATAGTTATATAGAAGATGTATAGATTGTAAGTATCGCCTACTTTAACCGCGCATTCTTTTGTTTCAGGTGACGCGACCTCATTCAAGTTCGGGCACAGTTTATAATGGTGGCGGTGCAGTAAACCTCCTAAATGTTTAGGAGAGGCTACAAGACGCGGTACTTTCGAGTGGTGCTTAAGGCCCGGTCCTGGAAACGCGTGCCGATGAAGCTGTTAAAGTGGGGTAGGAAGATGCCGTCCACCAAACAGTACAATCTCGTGCCCAACGATGAGTATGACACCAGGATCCCCTTGCACCCCGATGAAGCCTTCACCTATGGCATCACTTTCCAAGCTAAGGTAAGACGAATGGCACATTTTAAAGGCTTGAACAGATAGTAGAGACGTGAACGAAATGGATTGCCGCATTGACGCCTATGTAACAAATTACTTTGAGGTCGGAGGACTAATGAGGAATAGAGGGGAAATCGAAACGAAAACATAGTAGTTACCGTCGAATTTAATAGGACCTTTTTGTGTAGGCGGTACGATTTCGTACACAAAAGCTCAATTTATTTCACCGATTCTATCCAGTGTCCTTTGATATTTGCTTTTGGTTATTACAAAAGTTGTAAATTTAAATTGAGTTAATATTAAATCTAAACTAATTTAAATACTAAAGGTGCTGCTAACTTTAGATGCGGCGGTTGTTCCGAGTTTTAATTAAACAGAAAAGAAGTTAAGCTAAAGTAAACCTCTGTGTGCCAAAGGCATTGCAAAGAAAAGTTCGCGCAAATCGATTTAATAATCAATACTTGTTTGTTTTGTCAATGCAGTCTGGTAAATATCCAGACACAAGACCTATGGGATAAAAATACGTGTTATAATCTCAAAATATAAAGAACAATAAAAACAAAAAACTTACATCTAAAAGCAGCCATCTTTTCATACTTTAGGCCAGCGTTAACACAACCACTACCTACATAAATAATTCACGAGTAATAAAAGCTACCAGGATTGACGAAAAAGAAAAAATATATCGATTGCAATAATATTAAGAGCACACGTTCACACGTTCTATCAAGGAGTCAGCGGTCATCGTTCGCAGAAAGCTCTTGTAGCTTGTGAGATAGAACAATGTATCGTTACAATCCGGTCGCGCTGTAGCGCATTGCAGCAAATAGACACTGGTGGATAACAAACTGAATTTGATGTTATGACTCTCAATTCCAACACTGGTTTTGTTTTGTTACCAAAGCAATAGAAAGAAATTTGATAATTTTTTAGTTGGATACTGAGTGCTGAAATTCAAATGACGATCAATACTGTGTTTATATCGCTCTGTAAAATATATTTTGCAACATTTAGGTAAAATTTGCATTTATATTCCTATTTAGCAAAGCCAACATTTTTCCAAAGAAAATACCTACTAAAATACAACAAACTAAACAAGTAGTAGGTTAGGTTGGTTTTTTATTTATCTGAATATTGAGTTACCAGTGCCAATGGATGATGGACAGCAGTAGTTCACTATTATAATATTTATGAAAATGAGGATATAAAGAAACCACATACCAGACAAAAAAATACCAGAAAACCACCTACTTAGCTTGTATGTCATAATTCTTATAACATAATATTTGAAGTTCTTAAAATGTTCATAAATAAGAGAAATCGTTGTACTTTTGTATTGAGAAATAAATTTCTAAAACCATGAAGCATACCTACTTGATACTCTCGCTTAAAGTGAAGACGACTTCAAATGTTGGAGCTTTCAAGCAGTTTTAAACCAAAGTTTTGAGAAGTGTACTCGTAGTTTTAGATCTGTTCTTTTTCAGTAAAAAAGGAGTTAGACATTTCATTTCCATCCTATATATTTATGTATATATTGAAAAGGCAAATTGCACTACTATTTTAATTACATTTTTACACCCAATGCATATTGGAATCTTTAAAAGAACCATAGTAGTCAACTAATAAATCCAGCATTATAATAGTTATTACAAACGGCTATCAACATGTTTCCCTATATTCATAAACGTTGCTTAGAGTTAATGATAAGCGGCTCTTTATCCATACATTTTTGACGTTCCAGTGTCTCCTTAAGTTTAAGCAACGTTTATAAATAAACCCCTTAATGTTGGATGCGACAATGTTTTATTTTGTAGTATGGTATGCATTTCCGATGTAAAGCTATCAAAAAGGACGACGTAGCGGAAATGATTGCTCCGAATTGTAGTCAATTTACAATGCACTGAAAAAAAAAACATCTTTGTTTTTGTAAAAGGTTTTAAGCCCATTTCTTTTTTAATGGTAGCCAAGCAAAATTAATTAATTAATGCGCTCCAGAACGATCTACGTAGTAAACGAATTGATAATGTACGTGTCATTTTCGGCTAACACAAGGGAATGAGGTGACGGAATGGAGAACTCCGAATGATAGCCGGATCCCAGTTGTTGACAGAAAATGATGGACTCTGAACCGTCCTCGAATAGTCGTGAAATATTCAGCGGGACTAATGGATAATACTGAAGTTTTAAAATGCTGAACATAAAACGTGTCTACAACTGCAATGGACATGCGTTTATCGCTGAAACTATATTGCATTCAATATAAACGCGCTGAAATTTGAAAATAATAATATTGGTATGGGTATTTTTCATGTCATACTTTTAATACGTTGTAAAAATGAATTACTCTACTAGTTAGATGCCAAATATATTAAATTGTGTCCTTACTCGTCATTATAGTCAATTCAAAGTGTTAAAAACCGCTTGCCAATTTCAGACATTGAGCCAAAAGTTTCACCTTTTTTGCAAATATGTGGGTACTCACTATACAACAAAATCGCGCAACTGCACTGCGTGGTTAAGCTGCTCAAGTAGAAAATAAGGGTTATTAGTTTGTAAATTGGGCACAACATTCACCAATTGACTACGCAATATGCAATGCAAAAACATTATGAATAAAATGTTCATCGTTGCCAGATTCACTAAAATTGGAATGGTAATAGATGATGATAGATCCCTTTGATATTCAACGAGGGATTCGGACCCAGTTTATGTTAAAAACAACGTTATAGGGAACCTAAATGTCGCGATATTTGGTGCAGAGCAAATCTGTAAATGAATGACAACCTTCACGCATGAGCCCCAGGTGATAATGTGTATATTTGAGCTTCTTTAATATTTTAACAGCACTAAGTATTTCAGAAAACTAATATTGGCATCAAAATTCTAAAAAAAATCTAGTGCCAATTCGCTTTCGGGATACTATCGAATGGGAATTCACTGTACGTATTAACACCATGTAGACAAAATTAGAAGGTATTGGTAGTCTACATGAAACCTTAAGAAAAAGTTTAATTCGAAGAATTTTAGGAACAGTGCAATGTTAATATCAGTTGGTGGTCAGTCTGATATTGAGGAGTGACAGTTATTGAAAAGGATAATGATATAGGTACTATATTTTTGCATACTTAACAAAACTGTAAAAACAAACTATAATGACTGTTTATAAATCTGGATCGTGAGTCAGGGTCCTTAATATTTCCACGCCACCGGATTGCAAAATTTTGTTTTACTCCTAACAATTCTGAATAGAGAACAATAAATTTTCTGCTGATCCAGTGGGCACCTTTGTTATTTGTGACGATCGGGAAATTTTGATCAATTGTAGAGCAAAATTATTGTGGGTATCGATGCCCTTTACCCATTTTAGCTTCCGCCAGACAGACAAAATTCCATTTGGGTAACTTTTTCGCTTGTAGGCGAGGGACTAAGTTAATGTGTCAAATGTATATACACGTGTATAAAAGTGAACTCAATACCAAATACAAAGGAGATGAAATTTCAGAATCCGTGGGCTATAAGTTATGTATAATTTCGAAGTAATAAATAATACAAAAGGGTAAAACAAGATTGGGTAAACATTTGATGAATATCAATAAAACGAAAAATTAACCTAAAATGTTAAAAAGCGTTACTGAAGTCCGTGGGTGTACTTGCATTTATATTTGTTCAATAATTTCGATAAGACTCCCACTTAGTTCTGAAAATAGCTCCAATTGTTCATGTTCATTAATTTGTAAACCATTGTGGAGCGTCCTACGCTTTTCATAAATTCAAGCAAGCCACATAAACAAAGCCACTAATTTTGTTCCGCCAACATTCTTCAGGTAGCTACAGTGACTTATAGTTCGTAAGGAGGTAACGTATCCGCAGCCGGCCGTCCGGCCGGCCTGCTGAAGCGGCTTCCTAAGCCAGGATTACCCTGGCTTTACAGAGTTGTTCCCCTGCCTCTCTATGTCTTCTTTACTCGACAAAAGGTTGTCTCAATACAATCTCACTTCGAATACTAGCTGTTCCACTATCAAAAATTTAATAAAAACGTACGTCACGTACTGTACCTGGTTTTTATCTAGTTTAGTTTAGATGACAATAGCAGTATGATAAGAGGTCGGTTGTATAGCATTTTGGACCTGTGTAAAGAGGTTCGAAGCTCTGTGGAGACTCTTCATTCAAGAGAGGGTACACAATAAGGCATACACAAAGACCCAATTCATCGAGTTGCGCTTACAAGAACGCGTCGGAAGAATCTGTTGAACTTAGTGCTACAGTTCAGGGATTTATGAAACTTTTTCAAAATCACAAGTTTTTTGCGACCACGTTACTAAAGTAGGTGGTAAAACCGTGTTTATTTTTGCTTATAAAATCACAAACCGTTCACATTTATCTTTTCAGGTAGCTCTGAATTACTTAGACTAGCCTCTAGGTAGGTATTTCTGACTGATTTACCTGTCTCATTTTTCAGTGAGATTATAACAAGAGTAGGTTAGACGTTGTTCGCGTGTAATCCGAGTTTCTGTTACATTGAAACGTCCAATATAAAAACAATTTCAGAGCTGAAATGAGATATCTTTTTAGCAAATAGATTTTTTTACGACAGAGGTTTTTTTGTTACCAGGACATTTTGTGTAGGCGATTTTGATTATCATTTATAGCTGTTTTTGGTAGGCTAACGTTTGCTTTTCGAATTAATTGCCTACTGCTGCCTCAATTTCACACATGAGATACAAGCAATTCATGCAGTAAATCAGACTTCATCAAACACCTATTAGAGCTTGCATTGCCGGGATTGATCATAGTACTATAATTAATTGACCTCCTATTTTTAATGAAACGGTAGAGTTTTTTTTTAACACGCTTTTATTAGCTTCATCTGTAAGTTTGTAAGCATATTTGTTTGTTTGTAACCGACTACTTTGGCCTTGATTTTGACGCACTTCAAATGGTCATATTTCATTTAAACTTTGTAGACTTGTCGAGGACCGATGAGATTTCAATAATTAAAAAAAAAAACATTTTTTTTTGAGAAATCACGTTTTTGTAGACAGCAGAACTAAAAAATAGAAAATAAATAATAATTTAAAAACTAAAAAACACGCTTTAAAAACCAAACTAAAAAGTAGAAACTAATTTAAATTTATTAAAAAGCGTGGGGTGCTTTTTGAGGTATTTTTATAATCAATTAACATCAAGCACCCCACGCTTTTTATTAGAACTAAATTAGTTTCTACTTTTTAGTTTGGTTTTTAAAGCGTGTTTTTTAGTTTTTAAATTATTATTTATTTTCTGTTTTTTAGTTCTGCTGTCTACAAAAACGTGATTTCTCAAAAAAAAATGTATTTTTTTTTTATTTTTTTTATTCTAGACAACACATTATATTTCAGGAATCGTGGGCAATGAAAAGTGTTTTGAATATTGCATATTTCTTATATCTTGTATATAACCTATGTTCAGCAGTAGCAAAAGCTCATCATTTTGACTTGGAACCAACACAACAGCTATTGTCTGTAAACACAAAAGTTTGCATTTCCAATTCAGGTCACACTTTCCAGTAATCTGTATTGTTTTATTTTTTCTGTGAATTTTTGCCTTCGGGCCTTCCAATTGTTGTTTGTAAATATAGACCTTATAAATTGGGTTTTAGAAACAAATTGTTTCTGAGCGAAGTTTACAAATTTCAGTAGGTAACCAACGGAGGTAAGGCTCTCGTAAATTATCTGGTACGCGATCCGAATCCTCTAGATTATTCCCATGAGAAAAATAAATATTTTTACCTTTTATCCTTGGAGTATTTTCGGTGGGAGGAGTACTTTGAATAGATTTTATATTTTCCTTATGTAGGTAAGCGAAAAAAATATATAATGTAGGCACCAAGGTGTCTATAGTGAAAACCGACAGAGCGTGGAAGGTGACTGATTGGTCAATTTGTCCACATGATAGACGGCGTCATTATCGGAAAACGATTCTGCATCGATACTGTCATTTATTGTCAACTTGTTCCATTTACCTGATAGTTCAAGCTTTGTATTTTCTGGCATGTATTGAATCCCATTGCAGACGTTTAACGCGGTTGACGTCGGTTTTCACTAGTATCTTTAATAAGGTAGGTATATTAGAATTTTGTATACTCACTAATACGGGAAACTGTATTTCTGTAACGGAATCCTTATTATAAAATTATAATGAGCAACAAGGACGTTTGATACAAACTGCCCCGGGGTTGGTACCTAAGGCTCACAAAGTCGACCCTTTTGCGTGACACAATAATTTAAAAATGTCAAGCAATTAATTATAATTTAGCTTTTATTCGTTCAGTGACAAATCTACTAAATATCAATAATTAGCATCATCATCATCATCATCATTTCAGCCGAAAGACGTCCACTGCTGGACATAAACCTCCTCAACTTGGGGAAGGTTTGAAAAAATGCAGGTGGTTTGGCGATTGCAGTATGGTGGTTAAATCCATAGAGAACGCTGCTGCCCATGCTCTAGTAAGTCCCACGCCATATTTACGTCTGGCACCACACGGAACCCAATAATTTATTATCATACAAACAAAAATCCAAAGATAACTAAAATTACAATGTCAGTAATTAAGTCTCACGTCTAGTTCGGTCATTCCAGTCTTTCACAATATTGTGGACTCTACAGTCACTACATATTTAAACAACAGGTGAAAGGTTTTCTTCACGTTTCAGTTTCTTTAGAAAGATATCTCAAGGCAGAGAGAGCTTTCAGCCGGTTTTGAATATTTAATCAATTGCAGCCGAAAATACTGTGCCTCTATTCTTCAAATCTAAAGATTAATTGTTGGAGACTTTGGCCTTTGACATGGAGTTGACTTTATTTATCTCTTTATATATTCATTTTGAAGATCGTTCTAGTACCATTTTCTTGAGGCTTTTACTTTGTGTCTACTTACCATGCAGTGCCCACATCGCTAGTGCTTTACATTGAAAACTTTATGTCGTAACTTTGCTCTAAAATCTTATTTTACTCTGCTATCGAAAAATTCAGTAACGAGGTACTGAATTTATGTTCAACTGGGATTTTGGAATGGGTTGGTTTAAGTAGATCCACTTCCACAGTTAGACGTTTTTGTCCAAATATTCAATTCGTACAGCTCAAATAAAGCAGTCTTTAGAATAATATTTTCATTGTCATTTCAAATTCGATAACAGATTCACAAAATTTTGCGAGTAAAAAGTTACATATCTAAGTAAATCAAATCGCCAAAAATCTTCCAAATGACATCACAAAATGGTTGAATATTCGACGAGGGTACGGAGTGCACAAAATGACCGCAAATCATACACCACATAACAGCTGTTTTATATGGTAATGTAGTTTCATCGCTCTAACTGGGCCTCGTCGCAATCGGTTCATTAGCTCCGTTTAGTAATGCAGTGGACGCTCAAACTTTGCATTAAACTCTATAGATATGTTTCTCTATACAATAGAGGATAACAGCTCTATGTTATGTTACTTTATAAACCAAATTTGTAGAACTAACTATGGGACAACACAGACACAGTGAAAAGCTTGATTACATTCGGATATATAGAACTACGTGTACTATAACTTAGGTAGTCACAATAGCCGCAACGCAACACGAGTTGATGTTGAGCTTCTTTAATAAGAATTAAAAAAGCGTTGTTTTGTCCATGGGAATAAATAAGTCAATATTGTGTTACGATTTATTTTGAAGGTTGTTACACAAAGAGCGATAAATTTTTTTTATGAAGACCTTAGTATTGAGTTTGGAGTACCGTGGGCATGGCCACCATGTGAGCCAGATAGATTCCATTCCTGCACTTTCCTCTTCCTCTAGTGTTCCGTATAGATTTGGATAATCACACAAAACAATCATGTTGCATGTCCATGTCAAGCTTCCAGCAAAAAATCCTGGACTTTTGTAGAAGCGGTGTATGGAAGTTTTAAAAATTTGGGCCACCAATCCGTCTGAAAGACAACTTTACTGGTAGGTTGTACCTGTCATTAAAAGGTCTACATTCAAAAGGTGACGCTTTCAGTACGATGAAAGACTTAATTGCACCCACTTTTACGCGGAAGCTGAGTAAATACAGTGCATAAACAATAAATAAGCTTACAACTTTGTCGACCATACGGATTGCATAAAAAGTTTGTTACGTAACTGTAACATTACTCGTCCATCAAACTGCTTATTTTGGCGAATTTAGTGGCTTTAGTCATACAATCATCATAGACCAGTAAGGGAAATTCAACCTCAATAACTACATGTTGTTAATTGAACTAACTTTCCAGCAGTACTTTATGAAAGAGAATTCGCTCGTTTTAGTCATTTTGTTACAAACTATCCTTGTGGAATCCAGTCCAACATGGTGGCGAAGATTTATGCTCCCAGCTTTGTGATTTCTGTAAAGCTATTGTTAAAATTATTTAATTTCGACATTTTTGCATTAATAGGGATTTCTCTATTAATGCAAAAATGTCGTGCAATCGATCAGGTGCAGCGCTTGCCACATTGTGTTCAACCGCCATGCGTTATGAAAAGGAAGAAAATGTAGGAGAAAGAATATAATACCCTTGCTCATGTCAAGGGATTAAGTTTTATTTTTGTTCTCTTCTCGTAGAAGTACGTTAATAGGGCGCCAAGTGGGATCATACACTTACAGGCAAAGAGATTTTTTAAAGTTGGTATTTTTAAATGTCTTTGTTCTATGGTCTAGCTTTTCTGCTAGTCTATGTGTTGAAATTGTATCGACTCACAGTTTTTGTAAGAAGTAGTTTAACAGACGTGGAGAAACGTGGAGGTCCGTCTCCATTATTTCCTAATGGTTTTCTCGTTAGTTCGTTTAACATAGTGAAACATCTAAGCTGTATTGAACTCTAATCTGGAGTAAGGACCGAGCTTTGAATGACTGACGACGGCTGCTGTCACAATCAATGACCTGTCAAAGTCATGGAATGACTTCATTGGGACATTGAGCTTGGATCATTGAGCAACATCAATAAAGGCTTCCGATATACTTATAACAAAATACCAATACGTAGTGGAGCTCCCTTATATCGCAAAATAAGTACACAAATACTTGAAACTTTCGGCATAGTTTCCGAACGTAAATGTCGCATGAGATAAAGTGCTCTTAAGTCATCTCCAGTGCGGGGTCTTGAGAAATATAATACTGTGCTAAGAATTTTCGTATCGTATCAGTTTCTCTTGATAGTAGATAATAGCGATACAATTCGGCTCGTAAGACCACAATATACTACGGGCTATCAAACCGAAGTTATCGATAAATCCCTTTCTATTGTATAAATGTTCCCGTTTACGTCTTCAGTATCAATAATATTATCGTCAAAAAAAGTTCGCAGACACAGGATCAACTCCGTTGTATTAAGCCTCCATTGTGCGTGAAATAGAAGAAGATAAATATGGTGGTGTTGGTACAGTTGTAACTGTTGAACTTTTAGTTTGGGTTGTGGGTTTGAAACCAGGCAAGTACTTTAATTTTTGCAATTAAATTCATCACCATTGCTCTCAGAAACGGTGAAGGATAACATCGCGAGGCATACGGGATATCCTAGAAATAAATATGCGAAGATTCTGTGAATCCGTGACTTCCGACAACCCGCACTGGGCTTACTTGGTGGATTACGGCTCCTTCCTCCACACCTGGAGAAAGCCTGAATCTTAGCAATGCAAAAATGATGGCTGCTGATTAAGATTTATTGCGTAAAACCCTTTAATATCTGTCAATAACAATGATGTCAAGGTGTAAGCGAAGCTCGTGATAGCAGTAGCGTTACCTGCATTCCTGAGGCTCATTGCAAATAATCACTTAGCTTTACAATTATACCCCTTATCTACCCTTCGAGCAAGGTAAAGGTAGCGAGGCACTTACTCACGAGTCGTAATTAGTAATTACTTCAATAGAGGAGAGCGAAGGGGAAGGCACTTTTCATGATGTAGATTTTGTGTAGATCCAGATAATACAATAGAATCAAATAATGAAAAAAAATAAAAAATCATCAATCCAGCTTTGTTCAAAATTTTCAATGACACTGACATCACACATTACGGCAACTAAATGACTGTTATGTTATGGTTTTTGGAAATTCGTAAAAAATATCGTTATTGACGTTCGCAAATCGAATGAAGAAAAAAAGTGGTTTTTTTTTTTCGTTATTCGTCAAAGTATTTGCCAGCTAATCTATTGTGACCCTGTAAATTAACAGTAGTTTTAAATATATGGATCAACAAAAGCCACATCATTCTCACGCTTCAGGTAATTAGTTCAAGTAGCGATATGATTAACCAACCAGTAAGCCAACTTCCTGTTTAAGAAAATCTTGAAAACGCTTGAAATAACTACAAGTTAATTATAACGCTGTTATGTGATGTCATTCTTCTATCTTTAGTATTCTAGTCTTTACCGTTTTAGGACTGCCATGACGATAATTATCTTGAGCCAACACGTCTCAGAATATTACTCATTCATGATAAATTCCATTTCTCATGTTCGGAAGACAAAGCGCTCGCCTCTTTTGTATGCCTTGCGATATTTATTTATAATAATAATCGACATTCAATATCCCTACTTTTTGAGTGAACTACGGCCTAACTTTTTCACTTCCCAAAAGCTTCGCTCCGAGAAATCCCCTCCGCGGTAGTTTTTCACTTAGCCCGTGCCTCCGAAACTTTGATATTAGATGACGAGAAAACTTTCTAACCACTGTTGTTATGGGCTCGGCACTATTTTTTCATCCAGTTTTGATTGTGCGTTTTTCCGGTTAAACCTGAAATGGGAAAACGAATTGACGGCTTGACTTTTCAGAGTGCCTATTCACATTTTTTTTCAGTAAAATTGGAAAGGTTGTTCTAAAAAAAACTCGATGCCGTGTGTGTTATGCTCCGTCTGTTTCACATCCAATTCTGGAAAAGTTAAATCTCAACGTGGTTTTGGATCGCAAATTACAACCACGGTAAAATTCTCGTCTGTAGGTATATTCACAGATAACAACTCTTTCTATTAGTGGCAGTTATTGCTTGTTACTATGAAATGAATCGTGGGTCACAAAACAATGGATTAGAGTTCCAACGGAGCAATAAATTGCACCGATAACGAGCTCAATAGAGCGATACATGTACCCGTGTACTTAAATAATGGAGGGCAATGACGTCGCCTGGTCGCCTCGTGGCGGGTAGTCGATACAATCTGATGGTCACCCGCCCGTTAACAAGTCACCCTCGGAAATGCTTCTTACACTACACCCTTATCTACGTAACACACCCTGTATTTGTTGCACACACATAGTCAGTTTTATGAGCGTGAACTAACGGCGAGCATCAGGGTTATCTGTACCGTCACTTACATAAACCTAGAGTTCATGTCGTTAACACTCTTATTCAAGACTGTGCCGTGACTATACCTTCCATATTCTATACTACTAATAAAGCTAAAGAGTTTGTTCGTTTGTTTGTTTGAACGCGCTGATCTCTGGAAATGCCAGTCGGATTTGAAATTTCTTTTTGCATGCGAAGAATCATCATCATTTCAGCCGAAAGACGTCCACTGCCGGACATAGACCTCCCCAAAAGGGGGGGGTTTCCATAATCGCCACGCTTGGCAGACGGATTGGCGATCACAGTATGGTGGTAAAATGCATAGAGAACGCTGCTGCCCATTCTCTAGTAAGTCCCTTAGTCGCCTTCTACGACACCCATGGGACGAAATGGGATGGTGTTATTCTTTTCCACACGGAACGTTTCGAAGATTGTTATAGGCTAAATTAAGATCACGGTACGACCCGCCGCCCAGCAACAAGAAATAAGGTAAGAGAGAATGCTAAGCGAAAATGTAAATAAAGTTTAACAAATGTTTAGAAGGCTTGTGGCTAAGTAATAACAGCCGCACGGGTCGATCGATCAGGTTAAGCTTCGCTTGACGCAGTTGGTCCGTGGATGGGTGACCATCTTTACATACCAAGACCCTTCCGTGCCTCGGAAAGCATGTTAAAGCCGTTGGTCCCGGCTGTAATTTTTGGATCTTTGACAGTCGTAACGGGTCGTCAGAAGCCCGAAAGTCTGACAACCAGTCTTATCAAGGGGTATCGTTGTTACCCAGTAACTGGGTTGTGGAGGTCAGATAGGCAGTCGCTCCATGTAAAATACTGGTATTCTGCTGCATCCGGTTAGACTGGAAGTCGATCCTAACATAGTTGGGAAAAGGCTGGGCAGATGATGAAATGTGTAAATAGTGACCATGTAGCTAACCTATTTACTCCATATTAAAAGCAAACTATGTCGTGTCGTACCTACTGTACGTACAGTCTGGTACGTAAAATGTCGCACTTGTCAAAACTCGCGCAGTGAAAATGAATACCCTGCATGAAAATAGGGATGAAATCTACCCGTAAGAAACGTTAGGGAAGGAAAAGAAAATGTAAACCTAATATCATTTGAAACGATTAAACATTTTTACAGATCCATATAAAGATTTCGTTAATTATTTTTTCATTCAAATGCCCTTTTTAGGTACTTCCTCTGTCGCGTATAATGCGAAAATTGTCTGAATAAATGTTCAACAAAACGTGTCCCTATACGAAGGTACTAAGCCAGTTTCACAGATAACAAAGAGACAGCCAAATAATACGAGATGTTTCTTATTTTCCCGGAAAATTCAGTGTCAACTATTTTCATTTTTCTCCGTCACATTGTTAGCTCCCGTTCTCCCGAGGGACGAGGGTTCGCAAACAATTCGCCAATCGTTAGAATCACTTGTATTTACATAAATTTTACACATATTTGAACTAACTGCTCAATCTTTTTCGTGGAGCCAGGCCGGGCCGAATACGTCGTGTGGCTACGGATTTTTGCTAACATAGTTTTGGCCGATCGATATAATTTAACGACAGTTTTAGGTTAAAATTAAGACTCTTGTATCTTAGCAGATACTTAATACCTTCGTATGGTACACCCCCTATTTGGAAGTAGCTATCATAGGTAAAATTACCTCACAGAACTATTTATTTGCTCAGTTAGGAAATAAACAATTCTACCATTGTAAGCAGAACGATCCGTTTTTGTTTACACGAATTCAGCATTAGTGAAGTTGGTTGTATTTTATAGTTCTATAAGTGCAAATCCAGCAAATGATTTAGATTACAATGCCATGGTATTCTGACTACTTTTCTGTCTGGTACAGGAATCCCAGCATTTAACCTGAGACAATTTTAAGGTGGAATAGGCAGAATGTAATAAATTTCTATTATAGTCGGGCTTACTCGTAATATTATTCAGGATGCTACGCCCGCATAAATCCTACTTCTTTAGTTTAACATTGGAAGGTTGGTAAAACTAGTTTTCCGTTGGACTAAAGAAGTTTAGGAAAGTTTACAGCGTGTTGAACCGGTCACATATAAAACAGGAGGTGTTCAATGTGGATGAAGAGCAACATTTGAATATTTCTAACGTATTTGCTCATTTGCGGGCAACTTACTTGTTTAATTGTCCATGTATTTGGTTCATAATTGACATTAATTATGGACCGTTAATTATATCAACGTACTACACATACATAATGATGGAGGTTGCTATCTTGTATCTAGTACGTATGTACCAGTGTAAATAAAATAAATTGCTGATTTAATAGAGAGATGATGCCAGTTGCAATTTTGTGCAATATACAACAATATTATAAAGACTTTAAATAATTATAGATAATTATATAAAGTAGTCCCAAACAATGATTTGCCATAAGCAATGGCTTATGGCAGTCCTTACTTACCTTAAGGCGCTCCCGACCGGGAGTAAACTGTAATTATGTAACAGAGGCTCTAGTGTGAGTTTCATTTAACCATCTACACCAAACGCAGTGAGCGCGTTTGGCGCTCCGATTGGTCCGTCACCAATCCAGGGCCAATCGGAACGCCGAACGCGCTCACTACGTTTGGTGTAGATGGTTAAATGAAACTCATACTAGGGCCTCACTTCAGATTCGAGCATTACATCAGTGAGTGAGTAAAAGCATGTTCGGTGACGATTCGTAATTTGTAACATTACATGCATCGGGAGCATTCGCCTGCAATGTAGCAGAAGTGAATAGGAGCACCTTTGATACAATTTGCAATATGAATGCACTAACAACTAAATTTACTAACAACAGCGAATGGTTGACAGTCAAGGAGGCAGTATTGTAAAGTTGTAGCGGCATCTAAACCGCCACACTCGTACTACACATCACACTGTCGTCACGCAAAATATACAGCGTATATACAACGTCCCGACATCAATCATCGAGCAGCTGCCTACTAGACACAACACCTGTCTGGTAGGAGGATTCTCCCTTTTCTATGGAGGTTGAGTGAACTTTACACTTTGTTTCTCATACCTTTATAACGTAATGCTCAAAATCGGATCTTGAATTGTTACATTACATGAGAATGATCCGGTGGCGGAACGCCTTAACGGATTTTAGAAGCCGAAATATCAGGGATCTTACCTTCTTTTTTTTTTTTCTGGGTGGGAAATCATCAAATAACTTCTCCCGCTCTGGGTGGAGCGGGAGGGCGTGTCAGACTTTTACTGACTAAAACCCACCCGTGTTCCCTCAGTTGCCTGTGTGCCAGGGGCGGCGGTATCTCTTTCGAACAACCCGCACCCCCGGCAGGGGATCTTACCTTGGGATATGTATTAGGAACACGGAACAAGGTTAAGAGAATTGCAATCACGTCATGTAAAGTTTACAATTGCTTATGGTCGAATGGAATACCACATCACAGTAAGGAGCCTAAGACTAAGGGCTGATCAACAGTCAGTTAACTTTTACTGAGGTATAAATATTGCGGTTTGACAGATCTTGTATAAAAATATGTCAAACTGTCAGATTTATTCTTCCGATAAAAGATATCTGACTATTGAAAAATACGCCCAAAATCATTGAGATAATATGTACTAACGTACTACTTATTACTTCAATGCCCATAATTAATAATTTGTCACTTATAACCTCAGCTTATAACATTGACATATTAATTCTGCGCACTAACCATATAGGAGAGTAATATATCGTCACTAACTGTCAGTGTTCTAAGTAATCTTTTAACATAACAGTTCTAGAAATTTCCCAAAGCAAACTGAATGTTGCTCGTCGTCGCAGAATTCTATGCTCGCATGCTGGTCTGTATATCACATGAACATAACGCCTGTTTAACAAAGAGATAATTTGCTTGTATGCCCAGATATTGAGGCTGCATTTTGAAAACTATTTCAGATAGATTTCTGGTGAAACCTTTAAAGGTGTTCAAGGTGTATATGGATGCGTATCATTCAGAGATACAGATGTGATCTTAGTTATGGTACATAATGTACGCGTCTAGGTTGGAACTTGGATATTTAAGTGATAGTAAACGCTTTATGCACCCGCTAACGAAAAGAATGTGGCCAAGACCGATAACTGAGAATTTGGCAAAATAAAAATAAGCAGACAAATCCTTTATTTAGGACGATTTCTACCGGAAAATGTACACTAGAATTAGACTTTTAAAATGCTCTATAGAACTGCATTATTAAATAGGAAAATTTAGTCATATAACTAGATTTCTTGCTTCAAGCAACGTCATGCCCAAAATTTTCTATCGTGTACTATCCTTTCGCCATACCTGTTTTAATAATTCACACTACAAGCTATATTATGAAGAATTAATCCATAATACCAATGCCTTCTATGGATCAATTATACAAATGTTCTTAATAGGGTACATGCACCCCTGTAGCTGGAAAGTGCGGCGAGTAAGGTATACATTTTTAATACCATCACGTTGTAAGCTCCATGTCACCTATCTTTAAGTCTTATATATAAAATTCTAAGTCCTGACTGATATAGTGATATATCAACACACAGCCTAAACCGCTGGTCCAAGAGACATGAAATTTGGAGGGTGTGTTGATGAAGAGTAAGTATCCATTCTGAAAGAATTTTTCGAAATTGTACCCCTAAGAGGTTGAAATGGGGGTTCGAATATTCTGTGAAACTATTTATTATCAGTGTCGATTGACTCGAAAATTGGCACACAAACTCTTCAATTAATTTTCCATACATATTGAAATACTCATAGTCGGGAACAAGCTTCGCAGACGATGATGACAATGATTGAAATGCTCCCAAATAAATCCAACTTTGTATGTAGGTACTTAGTTCAATAGCTAATAGAATGAGTAGGTTTGTCTTTTTTTAGATTTGATTTAATTTTACAAATAAGTTAATCCTCTACTACCTTCAGCTTGCTCTTAGTATTCCAAATTAACATAAATTCTACTCGACAAATCTAAATCTGTTAATTAACTGATCTTTTCATGCTCAGTGCGAATTAAAATTGGAGGTATAAGTATACAGAGTTGAGCGTGTCAATATTCTGAAACATTAACGGGTGGGTCTAAAAAGGTACTGTGTAATATTTGTACTCGAATAGGGATTGAAAAACGTTATAACCATGGAATTAGGGCCGGGGCCGGTCAAGTTAATTTAACAAAAATCTTTTACTTGACAATAATGTACATTTTGTAAAAGGTCAGTCCGACTGCCCCCGGGGAGAAACGAATTCTGCTATATTAAAAATACACACATTTGTTTGTAAAGGATAGAATAACAAACCCTTAGTTAGATTTTCCTTTGCCTGCTGTACGGGTAAGCTAAACGTACACAAAAAATATAGAGAATCGTGCCTCATCCTCGATTTCTGAAGGCCTTTTAAAGTAAACCTGGGCATCGAATCTCTTGTCAGCCACTATGATTCGTTTAACAAAGGTACGTATAGATAGACAGGGTAATAAATTGTTGAGCAATTTGACACTATACGTCGTCAGTTTGCTGTGTTGTAGGCTTGTAGCGATTGCATACAATTGTCAAAGAATGACAGTTGTGATATGAATAAACTGACAATTTAAGTTGGTAGTCAAATTTACTTGCGGATATTAACATTCTGGTTTCCTAAATTAAATGGAGGTCCGATGGTTATCAGAATAATTCCTTAAATGTCACTGAATACCTATACCTACTGTAGGTATGTGGTTGTACTTATTGGTAGCAAGGAATTCTGGTGAGCCGTTGGGATTCGGTTAGCGGATTGGTTGACCTCACCGCCACAGTGCCACACCGCCCCACCTTGGCAACGAGAACAAAACGAATAGTCAAGATTTCTCACTAATTGCTCGGTTTTAAAGTACCTACTTCATTTAGCGGCTTTTGTTTAGCAATGTAATTGCTTAATTTTTCAACCGACGTGTAAAAGAGGAGGTTCTCAAGGCGATGCGTATTTTTAACCCCTGACGAAAACAGAGGGATATTAAAAGTTTAACGTGGGTATCTCCGTAGTCTGTATGCCTGTCTGTGGCATCGTAACTTCCAAATGGCAGAACTGATTTTTTCATTTTTTTTTTTGTAAATATTGGTTTGCTTGAATATTATTTATAATGTGGCTTTAAAAATACGTTCAGAACAAATCATTTCGTTATACACACTAGGCAAAGACATCGTTAATTTTCTTTGCGATGATTGAATTTTGGTCAAATAAGTACCTAGATATTTCTGTTAAATATTATAAATAATGTCCCTAGATGTATTCGTACTTTTAATTTATGAACATTATGACATTTAGACCTATATTTTTGTAAGTGCTTTACACTTTAGGTACCATATTTTATCGAGAGCAACAGCTTTGTAATTAAATATTCGCCTTGCATCCTCAAATAAGATCACACTAAATTGATTTAGGTAGTCTAATTCAGGGCACGATTGAGCTATTCAATGTATTATGCAAATCACATCATTGCCTGGTTCCCACATAGATAAGCTTTTACATGTAGAGTGCCTCCGAATATCATTAAGATTACAACACTGAGACTGTACTGTGATAGGTTTTTATCAATCAAAAACTTTCTTTGAGACGAAAAAGTCACGACTTTTTCCTTTGAGGATAGGCACCCAGTTAGCGTTGCAAGCTGTATACAAGCTGTATTAAAGTTCATTTTTATACTTGAACCTGTAAATGCAGGCTGCATAAAGGCTGTATAAGTGGTTAAACCGTACTTATAAGTAAAAAGGGCACATATAGAGTTTTTGGATTAGTAGAGCTGTATAGTAGTTGTAGAAGCAATACAGAAGCTGTGTACTAGCTGTACTACAGCTGTTGTTCAGTATACAAAGAAATCATTACACTACATATATTATCTTATAAATATCTTGTAAGAAAAAGTGTTCTAAATAGGTCTACCCCTAGTAGGTAGCCTAATGGTATAGATGGTATAGATACACGGAGCTCATATATTTACAAACATTACAAAAGTATTTTTCAAGAATATAAACAAATAATGCGTCAGTGAGTGAGTTCTCAGCACTCTGTGATTACTTAAATCACAGAATCACAGAGTGTAAATCAATGTCATAAAAAAAATGACAATTAATTAGCTACCAGTTTGATTTTGTCTAGACTCTAAATTTTCCTATGGAGCATGAGTACCAGGACCAGCAAGTTACCAAGAATTCTTGTCTTGGATACTTTTCTAGAGTTGTCGATTCGGCCACAAATAAATTAACTTTATGCGAATCACATGCAAAAAATAAAAGTGTCGTTTTGTCCGGCCCGGGCGATTAAATTCGTGCAAATCGACTAATAAACCTTCTATTTGTATAGGTACTTTAATCGGTATAATTCATAATTTCTACGTATTACAAATTTCAGCCGATGAGTTATAAGTAAAACAAATAGGAATATCTGAACATCATTTGTTTTTAAAATACGAAAAAGCATACGACTAACCTTGGGTTTATGAATGTGTGTATGAAAGGTCGCAGTATCAAGATTATTATTTTAATGCGTTGTTGTTACAGGCAGAATAGATTGAAAGTGAACGTGCCTACTAGCTTTAACTAGCCCTGGTTTATACCATAGACGTCATTGGCGGATAGAGTAGCCTTTTGTTATCCCTGACAACAATAGCTCGCTGGCTAACGGAGTGTTGACTGAGATTGTTGGTACGGTAGCTTATCCTACCCCACCCAAGGGTATGTCAGCGCAGTATGTTGGTCTATCATAGTTCCGATAGTAAAAGATTGATCGGTAGTCCGAAGGTAGGGCTGAGTAATTTATTTTTATTTTCAAGAAGTTGTGAATGTAATGGTATTAAAAAAGTATCCAATATACAGGGTGTAAGGGAACATCGACGCGCAAACTGTTTCCAATAATGACTGTAGATATAAACCCCCAGCGTATTTATTTTTGGTCGGTTACTAAACAAAAAAAATTTGCTGCCTGTGCAATACCTTTCCACTACGTAAGTATTGCACCTACGTAAGAACAAGGCTTTAAAAAATAATAGAATCATGTGGTCAAAACGGTTAAGGACAAAATCGTGAGGGAAATATCTTAGAACCTAAAAAACATGACATATGACATCTACCAACCCGCACTGGACCCGCGTGGTGGATTACGGCCCATTCCCTCTCACAGTCGTAGCAGTGGGAACATTATGGGCTGATATAAAGCATTGTATAAACTATGTGCTGATTTCATGCTAACAGTATGCGCGTCAAAGTCCACTTACACAGTGTATAGAAATTTATACAAAAGGCTTTTTACTCAGTAGTTAATGTCGCAGTTTATGTCAAAGTTGAACCAAGGTAAAGTAAATAAAAGCGCCCGTGTTCGACTCGCATACGAAGGGTTTTGCACCACCGTACAATGTTTAACGTTTCTTTTAAGGGAAGGTACCCTAATAATTGTTAACTTTATTTTATTTTTAGTACTTGCTTTTGCCCGCGGTTTTCCCACGTGGATGTCGGAAAATATCTCACGGGAACGTACTACCGCGATTAAAAGTACCCTATGTGTTAATCGTATACGAGGTGCGGCGCGCAGATTGATATATGATTGCTGGAGGGTAACAAATCCTGTAATCTAAGAAATTTTTATCAAGGTTTTTAACTTGTAGGGGATGATTTTACAAAAACGCCAAATGGCTTTTAATACCAATTATATGGGTTAGTTTTAAAATTTACGGGTTTCCTATTTAAAAAAAATCATCTCCTATTTTACCCTCTTCTGGGATGATTTTTCAAAAAACGCTGATACTTGTGATCATTAATTACCAACCAAAAGGCTCCATACACTTTCTTATGGTTTTAACTAAAAAACTAACAGGTTTCCCATTCATACTTTCATCCCCTATTTTACGCCCTCAGGGGCTGATTTCCCAAAAACACTGAAAAACGTGGTTTTTAATTTTTAATCAGAATGATAAATACCAATTTTCATGGTTTAAAATAAAAATATTACGATTTTTCATGCAAACTTTCATCCCCTATTTAACTCTCTTAGGGGTTGAATTTCGAGAAATCCTTCCTTCCTCCTTGTCTACATAATAAAGGGAACCTCTGTGCAAAATTTCAGATTTGTAGATCCAAGGGTTTGGGCTGGGCGTTGATGAGTCAGTCAGTTAGCCAGTCAGGATTTTTCTTTTTATTTATATATAATATTATAGATAGATAGAATAAGAAGATTTGTTTGACGAGTTTTACGTCGTAGGTTCGAACACAGACAGTCGCGTTATTAAGTGTTAATTATTTCATCACCACTGTTCTTAAAACGGTAAAGGAAAACATCGAAATTTTAAATTGTAATGTCACACATGTCACATCAACCAACCCACACTGGACCCGCATGGTGGATTGCGCCCGACTTCCTCTCACCGAGAGGAGGCCTGAGTCCCAGCAGTGGGAACTTTATAGGCTGATTATGCTTACTAGAGAATGGGCAGCAGCGTTCTCTATGCATTTTACCACCATACTGCGATCACCAACCCGCCTGCCAAGCGTGGCGATTATGGCAAGCCCCTTAAATTGGAGGAGGCCTATGTCCAGCAGTGGACGTCTTCCGGCTAAAATGATGATGCTATGAAATAGCGGCCATTTTAATCACACACTCGGTGAACATTTCAAGTGTCTACCAACTACGGTTCAAAAGATACAGATGGCCTGTGACAGACGGATGGACGGTCAGCGGAACCTTAGTAACAGGGTCCTGTTAGCACCCTTTGGGTACAGAACCCTAAAAATAGCAGGTATCTTAAATCTATTCACATCCAGATACTTCGTGACAAACAAAATAATAATTCTAATAGACAAGAGGAAGTCATTCGCGAATTTTGAAACGGACAAAGAATGCGTGTTTTGCATAACAATATCAACCAAGTTTAATGGCCCTCGAATCACGAGAGCTTTTATGGTACTGAATAACTGATCACGATTAACTATGTCATTGGCTGGTTTATGACATAGTGTACATTGTCATTCGTTTAATAGGTATCTAGGTACAGTCACTAACAACACGAATTTAGCGATTTTCGTGTAGAGTAGGGACTGGTACTATTCACACTGGATGGCTTTGCTAATCGACCTCCTCGAGTATATACTAATAATACACCTGAAAAAAATTTTTGTTTGTTTAAACGCGCTAATCTCTAGAACTGCCGGTTGAATTTGTAAAACGAGTTTTAAGAAAGGCTAAAGGTTATTTAATATTACCATAGGACCTTTAGGAGCCGAGCAAAAAGAAAAACAGTCGGCAGAACACTATGCGAACACGAAGCATAGCACGAGTAGGCGATGCGATGCGACAGGACGATGTCGCATGCATAAGCTAAAGTTCTGGCATACAACGATCACAGAGAATAGCAAAACGTTTGACAGTCAACCCCGTTGACTGACAAGCGGTAGGTATACAGGATACATTTTTAACCAATGCGCAAACTATAACCATGAATTCAGCATATCATTCTAGACAAAAAAAAAATTCTGATATTTCATGGAAAACTGCAATACTTACGCGGTCAAAATGTATGGAACAGCTGATTTTTTTTTTTGTATAACTGACGAAAAATTCAGCATATCATTCTAGACCCCTAGTCTAGAATGATATGCTGAATTCATGGTTACAATTTACGCACTGTATAAAAATTTATCCTGTATAGGTGCTTCCTTTATTGTCTGAATATGAAGCTTTACTTTATACCTTAGAGCACCACGATTATGGATGCAAAACGGGTGGGCGCATCGACAATTCCAGAAAAAATATTAGGCAATTGGCACAGTGTACTTTTCTTTGAGTTTTCGTTGTTTCCTTAGTTTATTCAATTGACTAGTACGTATTTTCTGTAATTGACGATTCGTCCACAAATAAATTAACATCGTGAGCGTCGCCTCTAGAAAATCTTATATTATTTAAAAGTGACGCCCGTAACGGACGATTAATAAATCTGTACTTATATCTATCAGATGTAATGACTGCAGGAAATATTCTCTAAATGAGTCATCAAGTTGCAATTACGTGTAACAATCGGCATAACCAAAATGCCATCTTAGGAACCCCATTATAATTGTTTTGCAGCACGGTGCACTTGCTTCCGCCACTTTATATACAATAAAATTAATCCCACATCAGTAGTAAATAATTACGTAAATCGTACACCTGGGTTATGCGTCACTATTTATCTATTTCCGACATTCTTTTCTGCTGCAAAGAGAACGTAGAAGCGTAATTTATCATTATCAGGATGCGGGATGAATGTTCCCACGTCGACGTTGCCTTTATCGTTAGGACGTGCAATAAATCAATGTATTAGTCGTTTTCAAACACGAACATTATAATGCGTTCTATGTCATGCATCTCTTCGCACGAACATGACTGCAGTGCAAATCCTTTCCCTTAACAAGTACTGTGCCTATCTATAATCGATACTAATATCAGTGTCTCGTTTTACGAAAATTACGCGGAAGGAGGAGTTACGAATAAGATAAAAAATAAAATAAAAATTTAAAGTAAAATTTTATTATGGAGGAGTGCACTCCTCCAAAAAAGCTAATAATTTTGACTATTATATACATAATTATACACCCAATTATACATCTAATAATTTTATTATAATAAAGAATTGAATTGCTTGAATTTATACGTAGCCCTCTTCCTCTCTCCTAATTTTGCTGTGCCCGACAGGGTCCATATTAATCTCACTGCTTATACCATCTATGAAATACATATGGAATGCAATAAATAATTGAGTATTGAGTATTGTTTATTAAAATTTAAATGAATTGTGGTCGAATTTCGACTACTGGGCGACCACTAGTTAATAAACTACTGAATGCCGGAACTCGCCCGCGTGGATGCCGGAAATTATCCCACGGGAACGTGTTACCGGGACACGCGGACCTAGTGCCGGTCGGTAGATGTCACAGGTCTTCGATTTTTTTTTGGAACTATGACATGCCGGTTTCCTCGCGATGTTTTCCTTCACCGTTTTGAGAGCAGTGGTGATGAAATAATTTAGAAAAAGTAAAGTGCCTGTCTAGGTCCTACAACTCGTAAGGTACGGCCGTCACCACTTTTTTTTTTTTTTTTTTTGATGACGGGGGGAAATCCTCATGGATGTCCTCCGCCCCGGGGAGGGCGGAGGGGTCTGTCAGACTCTTACTGACTAAAACCACCCCGGTGTTCCGTCTCTCACTTGCACCGGGGATCACGGGAACTAGTGTGACTTCCGCGATCCCCGGCTAGTGCCGGCCCGCCTCTGCGGGCCACCTCGCGATAGGGGGGGAGTGAGGTGTTAAACTCCCCCCTTACGTCACGGCCGTCACCACTGGGCCAACCCTCTCGGAGATTTTATACTAGTAGAAAATTCTCGTGGTATGATTTCCGACCTAGGTACCTATATGCGAGCTAAGCCGCGAGCAAAACTACATTTGTATATGATTTTGTACCTACTAATGAACCTCTCTCAGTGTTGTAGCCCGTTAGGGCGAATACAATAAAGGACGACTTATACGATTGTATGTACTGTAATATAACAAAACATTTGTGTACTGTAACATAACATAACATTCGTGTACTGTAACATAACATAACATTTGTGTACTGTAATATAACGTGTATGTACTGTAACATAACATTTATGTATTGTTACATAACATAATATGTATGAACTATAACATAACATAACAAATATGTACCGTAACATAACATAACATTTTACTGTAACATAACATAACATTTATGAACTGTAATATAACATGTATGTACTGTAACATAACATGTATGTATTGTTACATAACATAACATGTATGAACTGTAACATAACATAACATGTATGTACTGTAACATAACATAACATCACGACTCCCCAAAGGGTTAGGCAGAGGTATACCTGTAGTACACCCACATTTCTCCAGCTATGTTTAAGCCCCATGTAACAAGGGGCGAGCCCATTGCCATCAACCGAGCACAAATCCAAACTCCGGGTTACCTACTACTGAGAAAACTTAGCTGACTGTCCGCTGCGGCCAAGTTTCCTGATTACCTTTTATACGGGAACAAAGCCGTGGGTTAACTTAGTTTGTAAAACTATTTAATATATATTTCAATATTATACAACTTCTATCTCTAATCTTTGAAACTAAAAGTCGGATTTGAAAAACTATTTTTGTATTTGAAAGCTCAATTTGTGAGAAACGTTATTAGGCTATTTAATATCACTCTACGACCCTTATGAATAGAGCAAATAGTAAAAACATCAAAAACAGAGAAACGGGGCCCAGCTATCCATCTGCAAAGCCTTTTCCCAACTTTTTGAGGTCGTCCTCAAGTCTAACCAGATGCAGCTGAATACCAGTATTTTTTATGAAGCGACTATACGTACTGACGAACGTAGGGATATGACCTCCATAACCCTGATACAGGTAAATACGAGATACCCTTTCGTTTGGTTTCGTACTGGTTTGTCAAACATTTGATTTGAGCTTCTGACGACCCGTAACGACTGTCAAAGATCCAGAAAAACCGAGCCGGTAGCCTACGTCTCAAATAAAATATTTTTCTTTCTTTCTTTATATCTAAACTAGGTATAGTTTAGATATAAAGAAAAAAAATATTTTATTTTAGAAAAGTATTTTTAAAGAAAAATATTAAATACTTTTCTTTCTTTATTTCTTTATATCTAACCTATACCTAGTTTAGATATAAAGAAAGAAAGAAAGAAAAGTATTTTATTTGGGATTTAGGCTACCGGCTTCACGAGCTTTCCGAGGCACGGAGGGGTCTTGTTATATAAAGATACCTTGGTATAAATAGTCACCCATCTACGGGTCACCCGCGGCACGCGTAGCCGATTGACCCGTACGGCTGTTATTACTTAGCCACAAACCCTTCACACAGCTATAGAATGTTACAAGCAAAACGCGGACGAAGTTGCGCTCATAAGCTAGTTGTATTATACTTAGATAATTGGAAATATGTGCAGTCGTCGATCAACATACGCAGCATACGGGTTGGAAAGAATATTGTAAACAGTGCTCGAGATTGGGGCCTAAAAACGCCACAATAAGCGATTCCTCTAAAAGCAATTCACTTCCTGAATTCCCCTATGATTCTGCTACTTGACATATTACTTTAATAAAGCAATTCAGAATTTGGTGACCATTTTACGAATTTCCATAAAAAACTGTTAAACAGATGAATTGCGTGCTGCCTACGCAGATAATATTATGAATTGTCAATTTACAATTCTAAAAATGATTCATAATATTTTCCTATTATGATTCTGCCAAAGCGGGCTTTTTAGACGCATTCCGTAAGTGATTTCATGTCGATTACATTGTTCTGAACGTTATCGAATTTGCAATATTTTTTAACTTAAAGCAGTTTATGTTTAGAACATAGGTATTCAGCTATAGTGACGCCAACATGAACCTTCTAAAAACCGCTGCAGTTTTTGAAACCCCTCCCCGTTAAACCCACTTCTTAAAAAAGGAGGAGAAATTTATATTTGTTTATAGGTACAGTCTATCGATATTTTCGTCAATTGTAAACCGATTTTTCAAATTCTTCTTTCATTCGGTAGAAGAACCTTGCGCTGCCGCTCTTTGCTCCTTTATTAATTGCATTAACTTAGATTTGTTTGTTTTTGAGTCAGCTTCATTAATACGTATTTTTGCTCTTTGCACATGTTGATGATGTTGTAGGTAATTATAACTATCTGTCACATATATGTATATAGCAAGTAGTGTTAAACTTTGTGTGGGGTAGGTACCACAACTAAAAAGGTTAAATGAATGTTTACCTACTTAAATTTCTGAAGCCGCTGGCTGGAAACAAAAATAAAGACACCGACCACCGAAAGTGATGTTATAATATTTTTAGTAAGTAGTGTTATTTTTTGTAAAAAAAAATATAATTAACGTTTTCCTGCTCTTATCTTTCCTCCACTTTCATTTGAAAACCTTTAGCTAAACTTGTTGTAGGTTACTTGCTTGCAGTATTATATGTACCTAACTAGATACCTACCAACGTCAAGCGAAACAAAATCATGAATCGATTCGATAAACTTATTCTAATTCAATAAGTCCAATAACCATCACGTAGAGTATCTAGTTAATTTTAGCGGCGTCAATGCGAAACATCCTTTCGATACAGGATTACGTGTGGGCAAGACGAGACCAGAATACTGAGTGATCTAGCAAATAGTGTACTAGGGGTTCAACACAACGACGAAGGACGTTGGAATTCCTCGCAAATCTTCGCATTTAAATGCCGAACAGTTCGCAGTTCGCGGCGCATGACAAATACTCCTTGGTACTTGGTACACTCAATAGATGTCTATTTCCGATTTCTATGGAACTCTTTGTTGTATATTTATTTTATGTTACGAATTCAATAACATTCTGTTTTGTTGATTTTAAAAAAAACAAGCAAGGATTTCGGAGCTTACTTATTTATTGGTTTATTTTGTTGTGACTATGTTTTGCGGTTGCAGACGGTAACTCTCTTTTGTCTATGCTTATTTACGTTTTTGGAAAAAGCTGCGGAACAATTGTTATTATTTGTTTGGCGTTGGTACATAATAATATTATGAATTGAGCAAACAATTAATGCTCGATGAATTTTAACGTTTAACTACTACATAAACATACTGCGAAGATCGCCCTGAGGACACGGTGGAGCATACGGTGGAGGTCTGCCCGGTTTGGACGGAGCACCGCCGTGTCCTAGTGGAGGCGATCGGCGGCGGCGTCGAACTTTCGCGTCCGGCCCTGGTCCAGGCCATGATACGGAGCAAGATTGCATGGGTAGCCATGCAATCTCGCTGCGAAGCAGTGATGCTCGCGAAGAGGGAGGTAGCGCACGTGAGGGAGAGGCAGTATATGCGCCCTTACGGCCCTAATCTCCGTAGGAGATGCCCAGGGCGTCGGGAATCCCAGGCTGATTTCCGGCCACCGTGGGCGCGGGCTTGCGGACGGCGAGTAACGGGTAGCTCGCTGTCCGGTAAGGGCCAAACCCAGGTCTACGGCGTGTTGTGTTCCACGCGCGCCTCAAAGAGATGTCAGCAGCAACTGGTGGGGTCCGCAAGGACCGATGCCTGCCAGGGGTGCGGGTTGTTCGAAAGAGATAGCGTCTCCCCTGGCACACAGGCAACTGAGGGAACACGGGTAGGTTTTAGTCAGTAAAAGTCTGACACGCCCTCCTACTCCATCCAGAGCGGGAGAAGTTATTTGATGATTTTCCCATCCTCAAAAAAAAACTACTACATAAACATTTAATCGGAACTTTTGCAAAACTGTTCATTTGAATATTTGAAATCGCACAGGAGGTGAATCAAGGGTTGTGGTGAACGGTTCATTTTTGTGTGAAAGAGTATTGTTTCAATCTGTCTCGAGAGTTGCGGGATAGTTCTGTTGAAACATTATTTTTCTAGTACACATGGATTTGCGGAGAACCTGCTTATCAACCTGACGAGCGTTTCGTGTAGTAAATTAAAAGTAAAAAACTCGGTTAAAACCTTTATTCTTTCAACGGGTTCTCAAACATTTACCATTTAGAAACAAGGTAATACAACGAACCCTTGAATATAACAAAACATGTTGAAACAAGGATAATAAGGCTTTTAATTCAAAGCTTCAATCAATTCTTCTGACAAAAGAAACTGTCATAAAATCTCATTATTCAGGTAGTTCTATAAAAAGTTATTATAATACACCCGTACATCATGTTCACCAGCCTAGCCCAATGAGTTTTGCTCGTCGTTAATATTTACCATAATCCAAAAACAATATTTTCTCAAAAGCTATTAGAACCGGGCTCAAAGGGGTCTCGCTGACCAGAGCACACAATTTACAAAGATTACTATAAATTAATATTATCTATCCTATTACTAGGTCAGCTTCGGTTATTGACAAATATATTGCTTACTTAAGTATGCATACGTGTTTTGTTAGGTTTAATTAGTGTCTTTGTTGAATCTGTGTAACCTCGTAAAAGCTAATGCTTATAGCGATGGGATTTTATCAAATTAGAGGGTTGTATTAATTATTTTAATGACGATTATTCTGTATATATGTCACCGTTAAATTGTAAATACCGTTAGAATATAATCTATCTCGCGAGATTATGACCTGTCGAAAGATTATGAATCATAATATACTGCTTACAATTTAACAAATTATTTTTCGGTAGATTATAATCTTTCGAAGTGAAACCGTAAAAATGTGATCTAGTATCAACACAGATAGTACCTTGCGCTATTGCTAAATAGACAAGTAACTGCAACTAACTTGCAAGTAGCGCTCGCCGCCCGCTGTCGCAGCACCGCTCGCTTCGCTCGCTCGGCTCGCCCGCGGTAAATCGCAGTTCTAACCTAACCTAAATGGGTTTTTTTTTGGATGGAAAATCATCAAATAGCTTATCCCGCTCTGGGTGGAGCGGGAGGGCGTGTCAGACTTTTACTGTCTAAAACCCACCCGTGTTCCCTCAGTTGCCTGTATGCCAGGGGCCGCGGTATCTCTTTCGAACAACCCGCACCTCTGGCAGGCATCGGCCTTTGCGGGCCCCATCAGTTGCTGCTGACATCTCTTTGAGGCACGCGTGGAACACAACGCGCCGTCGACCCGGGCTTGGTCCTTACCGGACAGCGAGCTACCCATTACTCGCCGTCCGCAAGCCCGTGCCTACAGTGGCCGGGAATCAGCCTGGGATTCCCGACGCCCAGGGCGTCTCCTGCGAAGGCCACGGCTGTGAGGGCGCATGTATTGCATCTCCCTCACGTGCGCCGCCTCCCTCTTTGCGAGCATAACTGCTTCGCTGAAGGGGGCGATTGCTAGCCATACACTCTCGCTCTGTACCATGGCCTGGACCAGGGTCGGACGCGAGAGATCGCCGCCGCCGATCACCTCCACAACCTAAATAGGTTAGGTTAGAATCGTGAGAGTAGGTAGAACTTCACCATACTGCTTACCGACCAAATGGTCGGTAAGCAGTATGGTGAAGTTCACAATTGATTGACAGTTTAAGATCTCGCGAGATAGATTATAAACTAACGGTGTTCACAGTCATACGGTGACATATACATATTTGTTACGGTCGCGAATCATATTTTGTATAACATACAACCATAAGTAAGTAGATAAATATCTACTTAGTAACAAAGAAAAATACTTAAATGAAATGCCTACGGTATTATCACTAACATCGTCAAATTGAGGCTTCTTCAAACATGCGCGACACAACCGCCGCGTCGCGTTTATCTGCACGAGCCTTTACAGGTTAAATGGAAAAAACAGATGAAGAAAAGCAAAACACATTGCGGTAACAAAACCCAAAAAAAGTATCACAAAAACGATCTCTCATTTAGAAATACACAGTGGATTAAAATGTTCCGCCTCTTGTAGCGACATGTCCTAAATTTCCCCGATTCAAATTAAAAAGCTTTCAAGATGTTATCCCGTTCTCAGAGACTCTGATACGGCACGTCGCCCCTGAATTATCGAATACCTTTCTCTCTTTTAAGAGCCACTTCAGTTCCTTTCGTCCTCGGCTGATCTCGAGCCCCCAGTTTACCTTTATGGTCCTCCTAACACTTTACAAACAAAATATTCACAATACACTCTCCGTGAGTCGTCTTTTTCATTGATATTGTTTTTCGTTTTACTGATACCTATCAGTTTTAATTTATTTCTGGCAAAACATTTTCAGCTTTGAGGTTACCCGCAAAATATGTCAAGTAATTAATAACATAGAAATTGTCTGCATTGAAATCTTGCTCTCGATTTTAATTAATTTTCGTAATTGATTTACTGTGGCTCTAACAGCGTCTTTAAATAAAACGTTACAAAAGATAACTTTTGAACGTTATGGTTATATTTATGATCAATTAATTTCAATATTATTTAGCATTGTTAGCAGCGTTTCACTAAAATGGGCATTTTGATTGAAACCTTTGGTAGGCACCGGTATGTTGCCATTTTTAATTTACTTGCCCTATCATTATCATCTGCCTAGACATTACCCAACTATATTCGGGTTGCCTGGGGTGCGGGTTGTTCGAAAGAGATACCGCGGCCCCTGGCACACAGGCAACTGAAGGGACACGGGTGGGTTTTAGTCAGTAAAAGTCTGACACGCCCTCCCGCTCCACTCAGAGCGGGAGAAGTTATTTGATGATTTCCCACCCAAAAAAAAAACTATGTTGGGGTCGGTTTCCAGTCTAACCGGATGCAGCTGAAAACTAGTATTTTACATGGAGCGACTGCCAATCTGACCTCCATAACCCAGTTACTGGGTAACACGATACCCTTTGGCAAGACTGGTTATCAGACTTGCGGACTTCTGACGACCCGTAACGTTACTTGCCCTTTGTAGATCAAAATTTAATGTTAAAGTTAATTTTAGAAATGAACCATTTACTTGTTCACAATGTCCAAACACGACATGAGTTGTCTTAAACAAATACACGAATGAAAAGCAGTCATAATTAACGTTTGTAGGTCGTTCAAAGGTAGCCCTCCAGGCAACCAACAAACATTATTTTAGCTTTTCATTTTACAAGTAAATATTACTTACAGGACTGAACTTACTATTTGCTTCGAAAACAATTAATTTTACGTAACTAACTCACCTAAATAAATGTAGAAATATTCGTATCGTACATATATGCTTTTGATATTTCGGAGTTTTAAATGGTCTCCTACTACTAAATGACATTAAGTAAATCGAATTTCTAAGGCAGTATAATTAATTGTAACTGCTTACAATCGTAAATTGTCTTTCCCTTAATTATACAATCTTTAGAAAATGTTCATTTATTTCAATTAATCTAAGTGTTAATGAAAAAAGCGGGCCCTAGTTTAATTATACTTACGAACGATTACATCGTTTTAGGGTATACGGGGATGTTAATGGCCCAGATATTGCTTTTCTTATGCGAGTTCTATAATTATGAGCATATACTTTCCGAGTTAGAAATATATTCTGCAGTATTAGCACTACACTTCAATTAAAAAGTAAGTTCAAATACTAAAACCCTCCTACTGAAAATGACGCTCTGAAAGGTACGACAAACAGTCTGACAACCTGTCGTACAAGGGGTATCGCTTTACCCAGTTAACAGGGTTGCGGTGATCAGCTAAACAGTCGCTCCATGTAAAATACTAGTATGCAGCTGCATACGGTTAGACTGATTGCCGACCCCAACATAGTTGGGAAAAAGGCTAGGCAGATGATATTAGACAACTACATCAACGAGCGGAGACACACTGCTGTGAGCTCAAATAGATCGGGAGAAGGGTTGGAGTATGAAGAAAGATCCTGTTCATCTAGAAGAGCGTACCTAATGTACTCACATTTTTAACCGACTTCCAAAAGGAGGAGGTTCTCAATTCGTCGGAACCTTTTTTTTTTTTTTTATGTATGTTCCCCGATTACTCGAAGATGGCTAGACCGATTTGGATAATTTTTTTTTTGTTCGAAAGGGTATACTTCCCAGGTGGTCCCATGATCATCAAGTCAAGATCTGATGACGGGATCCTGGAGAAATAGAGAGAACTCTTCAAATTTTATGGGCACACTTGAAGCAATTTGTGTAGTTTTTGGAAGAGTACTTTCTCGGAGTGGTTCCATTTCAATTTGGTGAAGATCTGATGAAGAACTTCGGAGATAGGCAACGGAACTCCTCAATAAATGATAGCAAATGGACAGGGATTGCTGAAATCTCATGTCTGTAAATTTTTTACACCAGTTAATAACATAACATCACGCCGGTACGCTGTGAAGGGACAGCACATGTGAACCACTAAAAAGTGAAAAAAAAAAAAATTCAAAAAAAATAAACAACCGACTTCCAAAAAAACACTAAAAAGTGAAAAATAACTTTAATTTCGGAAGGCGGTGACAAAAAATTAAAATACATATCCAAAGTCACCGACTTCCGAAATTAAAGTTATTTTTCACTTTTTAGTGTTTTTTTGGAAGTCGGTTGTTTATTTTTTTTGAAAAAAGATTTTTTCTTATAAAAACCAAACATAACAAAATAATGTCTTGCTCTTAGTGTTCGAAACGAATAAATGCTTGATGTTAATAAACCACCTCTCAGGAACATGATGGTTACAATCAAGTCGAACTCTGCTCATCAGCTATTCTAGGTACAGCGAGTCGACGTTGGATCACGCAACAATTATGCAAACGTAGAGAGAATCGCAAGGTTCTTGACCAGCTGGGCTCGTGGCTTCGCTCCTGATTTTAGACGATTTCGATCTTAAAGTCAAAGTCAAAGCTTTCATTTCAAATAGGCACATAAGACACTTTTGAGCGTCATTATTTACATTAAAATAGAATTAATTAAAGTCGCCCCTTCCAAAATGTAGTTTCGTGTGGAGAAGTATTGGCAAGAAACTAAAACGTATACATTGGTTATATGTGGAAACGATGCACCTAGAGTAAAAATTACAACACGCAAGAAAAATGAAGCAATGACCGATAAATAGAATAGTTTCATAGTGAGTTTCCCTAAAATTTTTACAAGTACTAAGTCAGTGCGTGAGTTAAAGTAATCACAGAATGTAAATCAATCAATGTCATACAACATTTATGTAATAAATTATACAGTTCAATTAGCAACCAATTTAATTGTCTCTATATTTGTATCACAATATGTAGATTGGTATCGGTATATGGTAAATAAAAACGTCCTTTATACTGCAATTTTAAATGTGATAAAACCACCTTAATTTAGAATATCGATATTTTCCAGTAATTACTTTGTGATGGTCAGGTGGCAGTCACTTCACATAAAATATCGCCGCATAATACCTAATTAGCCTGGAAGCCTTCTCCAACTTACTTGGGAAAAGGTTAGTAAAATAATGGTGTAGCCATTTAGTATTAATTTTATCTTGTTATTATTAGAGTTTTAAACTCACAAAGGCTTAGAACCTACTTAGCAGCGTTACGTTTCCACTAGTCTTATGAATAAATGGCTTTCGGCATCACTTGTTACTCGTGTACAATTCAGGCCTAAGACTAGCAAATTGTATATTTCGCATATTATTTAACGTAATTGTCAATTAATTTGTTTTTGTATAAACACAATTTTTTACAATCTACATGTTTATGACTTAACACAATTGAGCAGTGGTCGCCCAGTACTATCGCTCCCCGGCTTACTTCGGAGGCGATCAAGCACCTGATCCGACAGTCGTTTTGTCGAAACGTTGACAGCTGGCTAAAGCACCTGAAAAAGAGTGAGCATCCGGACACCGTACGCGGTCAGATTGTTTCCTCCCTCTGTAGCCCCATAGTATGAGCGCATGACTTTTTCTTTGATGGATCGTGTCCACCTCATGCGCTGCACAATTCCGCCGGGAGCTGGGACCCTATCAGGGGTCGGTGTGCCTCGAAGTCCTAAGCCGTCCAGCGGCCGGCGTCCTCCACGTCGGCAAGCAAGCGGTTTACTTTTTACTTTTTGTGTAAATTTTTACATCACACTGCTCTTAAAACGACTCTTGAAAAGAAGAGGGCCGTGACCAAATGGTTTTTTTTTTTGGGTGGGAAATTATCAAATGAGTACTCCCGCTCTGGGTGGAGCAGGAGAAATCATCAAATGACTTCTCCCGCTCTGGGTGGAGCACGAGGGGTCAGACTTTTACTGACTAAAACCCACCCGTGTTCCCTCAGTTGCCTGTGTGCCAGGGGCCGCGGTATTTCTTTCGAATAATCCGCACCCCTGGCAGGCATCGGTCCTTGCGGGCCCCATCAGTTGTTGCTGACATCTCAGTGAAGCGCGCGTAGACCACAACGCGCCGGTGACCCAGTGGTGGGACAATTATAGGCTAATTATGAAATGAGCCGTCTAAATTAATGCAATGCAACATGAAATGTAACAAAGTCCCCAAATTCTAACAATCAGTCTTACCGCGGGGTATCGTGTTTACCAGTTACTGGGTTGTGGATGTCAGATAGGCAGTCGGTCCATGTGAAATACTGGTATTCAGCTGCATCCGGTTAGACTGGAAGCCTACCCTAACGTAGTTGGGAAAGGGCTAGGCTGATGATGATGATGATGATGATGATGAAATGAAATGTAACACAACAACTTGGTGAATTTGTTTCAACGTATGTTACACTTCATATTCATTTCACCAAGCGGTAGCTAGCATAACATCTAATATTGTAGACAAAAATCTTTGGAATAAGTAATAGTAAGAAAAACTAAAAGACACGCTTTAAAAACCAAACCAAAAATGTAAAAAATAATTTAATTCTATTAAAAAGCGTGGGGTGCCTTTTGAGGTAAGTATTTTTATAATCAACTAGCTTTTGCCAGCGGCTTCGCCCGCGTGGAGGTCGGTGTATTATACATATAAACCTTCCTCTTAAATCACTCTATCTATTAAAAAAACCCGCATCAAAATCCGTCGCGTAGTTTTAAACATTTAAGCATACATAGGGATATAGGGACAGAGAAAGTGACTTTGTTTTATACTATGCAGTGATTAATATCAAGCACCCCACGCTTTTTAATAGAATGAAATTATTTTCTACTTTTTCAGTTTGGTTTTTAAAGCGTGTTTTTTAGTTTTACTAACTATTATTTATTTTCAATTTTTTAGTTCTGTTAACTACAAAAGCGCGATTTTTCAGTTTTTTTAATGTTTTATTTTTTGAAATTATTGAATTGTCATCGGCCCTCGATACGACTACAAAGTTTAAATGAAATCTGACCGTTTGAATTGGGTCAAAATCAAGTCCAAAGGAGTCGGTTACAAACAACAAACATGCTTACAAACATACAGTATAGTAGTTTTGTTCTTCAAAAACGAGCTGTTCGTGCAATTTACCAACTAGGTGCTAGAGTTTATCTGACAGACTTTTTTAAATATATTGGTATTCTCACGGTGGCATCGCAATTCATCTTCGCTAACATCTTATATATTAGGCAAAATATACACTTGTACACTAAAAACAGTGATATTCATATCGTTAACACTAGAAATAAGGACAAACTACGTGCTCCCTTTCACCGGCTTCATAAAGTTCATAACTCATTTGCTGGGCTTGGTATAACCTTTTCTAACAAGCTTCCTTCTTCTTTGCTTGATTTAAATTTTAATGCGTTTAAAGCGAATGTAGAATCAAATCTTTGTTCAAAGGCATACACTATTCTATCAACGACTACTTAAACGATAAGAATTGTTGGTCGCTGTGATTAACTCAAGACAACGTTTGTGTTCTTTCACCAGAATTAGCTTAACTACTGACAGGTCATATGAATTACTTCATATCATTGTTTATTTAACTTGACTGCATAAACAATTTTTTTTTAATTTTTATTAATTACATTTTCATTTATTGTTGAATGTTAATTATATGCTATTAATGTATAGAATCAAGTTCTTCCAACTTAACAGACAGCTGTGCTGCTGGGGAGTTTGTTGCGCCACTTCTTCCTAGGAAGTGGTGAAAAGCGGGCGTTTTAGGGGACTGTATTATGTCATTTTGACGTTCAAAAGTGCCGACTCTCAGCCTAGTTTGAATAAATGACGTTTGATTTTGATTTGATTTTGACACGTGAAGCTAATAAAAGCGTGTTAAAAAAGAGTTGTCACGCGCCATTGAAAATCCGAATACGCACCTTACAATTCCTAATAACGCAATGGCAATAACAGTTGCTCGTTTACCCGAATATGCTATAGTAGTATACCTTTCGGGCCAACAACTTCGTATGGCATCGTAGTTCGCCGTTGTACCTAACGTGCTGCGGTGCCCAAATTCGGGTAAACTCATTCGGACACGAATGCGGGCTGGCGACCATTTTTTTACTTTATCTTTATTATTTTAACTTTATTATTTAATTCCGTTTAACGTGAAGGTTTTAAATGTACAATAAATTAATTAACTAAAAAATCTTAGAATGGAAAATGTGACTAAAAATCAAACCCGCGCTGCATATTTTAGGTGAGAAGAAAATGTTCTTCAACCCAAGTTAAAATAGCATAGCAAACAACTGAAACAGTACAAAGTAAGGCTGTATAATAAGCGAAATAAACACATTACGAATTACACCTAAAAAAAGTGGCTCCCCTGCTGAAAGTAAGTGTTTTGGGCCGTACCTACTTATTATCATTTTAGCGGAGAATTCAACAGATGCCAACAATAAGCAAAGTAATATTAATTTAATAAGTTAAGACGTAACCGAGCCTAAATGGGCCAAATATTTAAATAACATTAAAAAGGACTTTAGGTATATTTTCAAAGAGTTCAAAAGTTTTTAAAATATTCCGCCTTTAGTATTTTCCTTAGTTAACGACCTAAATAATTCGTTTTCCATTTTGATAACAGAACAGTACAAAATAACATGAGCAGTTTTAAGGTGACAAAGTTTCGGTTCTACACTAGCTTATACCCGCGGCTTCGTTCGCGAGAAATTAATGGTATTGCAGCGCATAAAAGACCAACTCACATAACATCACGCCATGTTTCCCCAAAGGGTTTGGCAGAGGTGAGTCTATATTACAACCTACATTTCGCCAATTATCTTTAAGTCCCATGTAATGGGGGGCGACCCTATTGCCATCAACCGGGCACAAATCCAGACTCCGGGCTGCTACTGAGAATTACCAGATTGAAAAACCCAGTTACTCTTTGCCCGACCTCGGAAGGGAACCCAAGACCTCTTGTTCAACAGTAGGGCTTCCGCTTGTGACCATTATACCAACGAGGCAGTTCCGGAAAAACGTACGCTAGTGGACGCCCAGTAGTCGAAATTCGACCATAATTTATTTAAATTTTAATCAACAATAATTGAAAAAAACTATACATTTATAAACTTTAATTGTGCCAAATTCCACACTTCTTAGTCAGAGTAATTTTCGTAAAAAGGAGTACAAAGTTTTTGCTTCATGTATTATTATTATATAGATTAAAAGATAGTTGGAATGATTTTATTATACACATTAAATCACAATTTAGCCTGAACTGACTTATTAGGTAGGTAGATGAGTTTCAGATTTCATCATATATGATATCCTAACCCTAACTAACCCCTTGGTACAGAATAAGCAAAAAGTAAAAAAATAAATAACCAAAGGCAACAAAAGTACTCAAATTGAAAACAGTGGCATTGTTTCACAGTAGCCGAAAACAATGTCAAATGTTCTACTTCATAAATAAGAATCTAATTTACAGTAGCTAAAAGCAAAAACTTTATCACTAAGCGATTTTATTACGAAACCCTCAAAAAACAATATTTTTAAACAGATTATACAAAGTCGTCCTTAGGATTAATAACTTTGAACGAAATTGAAAAGTTTTAAATTGACAACGTAGGGTTTTGCTTACTTTTGAAATAGGCAATGGTTTTGTTACTATTGGGCATCTAGATATTCTTATTATTAGTAAGAATGTAGTTTTGATTATCATGTACACTCTTGGGAAATTATAGTTACATAAAAACAAAGTCAGTAAATGTTGAAATTAATATGTCAGTGGCTACTTGGCTCATTCGTGTCCCAGCCCTAGCATGTGCCAACTATTTTATTTTCCGCGCAGATTTTTTACCCCGGCATGCGGCAGGAAACTTTGTCACAGAAATCATAAAATATACAGGGTAAAATTTTAATTATTGCGCAAACTGTAACCATGAATTCAGCATAATATCATTCTAGGCCCCCTAGCGTACACATATTTCGTCCGTGAAACAAAAAAAAATTCAGCTATTCCATACATTTTGACCGCGTAGGTATTTCACTTTTCAATGAAACAGCTGGTTTTCTTTTTTTGTATAACCGTAAAAAAATCCACGCTAGAGTGTCTAGAATGATTAGCTGAATTCATGGTTACAGTTTGCGCTCTGGTTAAAATTGTATTCTGTATATTACAGAAGTTTAGATGTTTATGGTTTAGTGCTATCTTAGTAATTCGATAGTTCCTATAAACTGGCCGTAACGGATGGCTGCGGTTTCACGCCGCCCTAACTAAGCTGGACCCTTCCTTCATCATACTGTCACTCCAATTCAAAATCCAATCTGCTGGCGGACTATCTGATGCCAAGCCTCATTTATTACTTTCATATGAGCCGAAGACTCCGAAGTGGTCGGCTTTAGAAGTGACGTCAAACTCGCATATATTTAGTGACTAGGTACTGGTTTCAAATGCAAATATTTTTCACGTATTGATAAAACATTTAACTGTAGGTTAAGGGCTCGTAACCTCGTTACTTTAGCGGTAACGAGCAGTTTCATAACACTTTGATATTGTAGGCCCAATAGAGGTGGTATAATATAATCTAGGGCAAAATCTAGCCCAATTGAATTCGTTGATGGAAAAAATGGTTAACTTCTGGCTACGGTTTTCCAATTAGTAGCTCGAAAAGTCAAAGATGAAGTGTAAACCGCGTTGTGTTGCGCGTAATCAACAATTAAAAATACAAAAGAATGGTAATAACTGTTTATTATTAAAAATTATATAAGGTTTTAGCAATTAGGAAGTCTCGTGTGGATGCGGATGTATGGCAGTTGACTTACTTATTTAGTTGAATATTTTGTACGAAGTACATAAAGACATATACCGTATTTGAAAACAAAAAACTATTATTATCCCTAACCATTTTCGTGATAATGCCCAGTTCAGTTAAATGAACTATATGTTCTAAAAGAGAAGAAGATAGTTCTGTTATTCTATTAATTATCACAGTTTTGCGTTCAGAACGCTCTCCTGCAAAATCATGATTTTGTAGATAGCCGTATCTACTTTGCGGCCGGCGTCGGTACGTAACGAGGCTAATTAGCCAAGTTTTGATGTGCCACTTGCGGAGCGTGTATAACTTATCTACATCTTTTTACTCATAATATCATTGACAACACCGTGAGGAAACCGGCATGTCCTGGAACCAAAAATTCAAAGACAAATCTACCAACCAGCACTGGGCTCGCGGCACCGAGAGGAGGCCTGTGTTCCAGCAGTGGAAACATTATAGACTGCGTATGCTATCATTGGTTGTCGCCCACAATTCCCATGAGACCCATTTATGTAACAAGTAAGTAAAGTTCACTTTCTCAAAATAATACACAAAGCAATGAATAAAGCGAAGGATCCAAAATACAAAAGTAAGACGAAGTGTTAAGTGAAGTACTTATTAGTCTACATCCAACAAATTAAGTCGAGTCAGTTGTTTCCAACACTGAAACAATCAGCCCGGGGCTCCACGATCTGGTGACAATTAAATTACTTCTAACTGAATAGAACGGTGCTTCTGATAAAATAAAAATTACCGCAGCGAGCTTACCGTGCAGTCGGCACGGAAAGAATGAATTTGTTAAAAAAACTTTCTGAAGAACTCAATAAGAATAGGATGAAGAAATTCATTTTGAACTTTACCCGAGGATTGATCTGAAGACCTACTTGCACTGCAATATAAAGCCAGAAGCCAAAATTTACATTCACTTCTAATGCAAGTCACTAAGAGCCTTAGCTAGGCAGTTTGAAATAGGACCAGAACGCTGGCAGATTTTAGCTTTAAGCTCATTCATTAAAAACTATTCAACAGAGACTTTGGATTGACGTAATCGCAGTTGGCGCTAACTTTGAAATAGACTTCCAAAGAAAATTAAAGTAAATCGCACTGAGTAAAAAACTGTGAAGTTCTTTGGGAATTATTTTTCTGCATAGTTATTTAACTGGGTAAATAGGTAAAATCAATAATTTTCTAAAACTAAGGTTATTGGGTTGAAAAATTATCTGAATCATTGTCTCAAAAGGTAATAATTTTTATTTTGTATTTAGAGCAAGCAAATAAATATAATTAGGATATTAGTAATTTCCTTATTACTGTGGTCCAAACAGATTTACGTTATGAGAACTTTGCAGGGTGAGTTTAACTGGAAGCTTGAAGCAAGTCTTGGTTCTATTCTATATTTATACAAAGGATGTTTGTAATTATATTGTCCGTGTTAATTCTGATAGTTCTTGGAAACTTCTGCTGACGTCAGGAAACACCGCAGCGCTACGTGTCAGATCCGGGCGTCGCGTCGCCGACGTCGCACAGTTTTGACACCCATTAGCCTCGCAGTCAACACTTTGATTTTAACAAGGGGTCCGCGGACCCTTGTAATCCGTTTACGCGTCGCAAGTACCCTCGGCCCAAGTAGCGACGCTTTGTCAAACGTCTTACCTACTTAGTTTTCTACTTGCCTAAATATTTGTGTTCTAAACATTAATGAGATTCGCTCGATCGAAACCACAAACTCGTTAAGAAGTCTTAATTGAATTTAGAACCGCAACCGATCATGGTATATGCTTTTGAGGTATCGTTTCATTGTATCCGGGCACTTGACTAGGTTTATTGCAAACACGGTCAAAAAGAGCCGCTCCCGGCACGAATAAATTCCAGGCTGGTGAGTCAGATAGCGCTTTGTGTGAGCCCGCAAGCAAATGAGGCTGCGTTGTGGAAGCTCTCTCGCTCACCACCGCCATTAACGCTTGCCCGTTTCACTTACGCCACATCTCTGCCAAATAATTACACTCAGGTTTTATCGCCTGTAAAAATCCTAACTGTAAAGCAAATATCTCATCGATTGACTTTTTTTTTCCAGGTAATACGAGTTTTTATTTAAGCGCTGCAGCCATCGCGTCGTGTACGTAACCTAGTATATATGTGCAATGCGAACGCTGATTTTATTTCTTTTGCTCAGGGGATGCGTTTTCTCCAATTCAATGAATAAGTACCGTAGATATTATTCAATAGGCTCATAAATTCACGTCGATGATCCATTCAAGTATTTTTCATTTAATGTAAAGCCTTGTTGTAGGTACGTACTTACAAATAATTAATGTAAAAACGTCGCGCGTAGGATAAAACTTGCCTTGTTGTCTATAAGGTCTATTATTTCGGAAGCACTCAAAAGTTGGCAATTTTTATACTTAATTAAAAAATTCTTAAGAGGTCACTCTTATTGAATTTTCCGCGAAGTCGTTGATAGTACAGTCAAGTCTAGATTTGACAAAATGGCGACTGGCTTTTTGTTAGTTATGGAAGTCCCGAGGGAGATTTAAACCGGGTTTAGTTAAACTTGTAACCAGTATTTATCTAATTGAGTTAGTTGTATAGGCGTACGATGCGTGGGCTCCCCAAGGGTGTTGTTTCAAACAAGGGTTTGTACAAAACTTATATGTTCGGAAAGATGTTAACTGATGGGTTCGGGCGGGAAACAGTCCTCTGATTATAAATTATTTCTGCGCTAATTAAACTATGTCCTTCATGAGCACTGCGATTTTTTATTTTGTTTATTTATCTACTTTCAAGTTGCTCGAGCATCTTTAGGTCTTATAGGAATATTTTTATTTATATTTATTTAGGTACAAGATATTAGGTTCCGTGTGGTGCCGGACGTAAAGAATAGCACCATTCCATTTCTTCCCTTGGGTGTCGTAGGAGGCGACTTAGAGACTTACTAAAGAATGGGCAGCAGCGTTCTCTATGCATTTTACCACCATACTGCGATCGCCAATCCGCCTGCCATACGTGGCGATTATGGCAAACCCTCCCCCAAAATAGGGGAGGCCTATGTCCAGCAGTGGACGTCAATCGGCTGAAATGATGATGATGAGGTACAAGAAGTTTTCCCTTTGAGACCATTTCACTATTTCAAGTTTTAAGCAAAAATTAGGTACCTACAGCGCCTACTTAAAAAGTTGCTTAAATAAAAAATAAATTATTTTAAAAAGTGAATCTTCTCCATAGGTACCTAGGGTGTTACCTAAAATGTGTGCTTTAAAAAAAACAAGACGTATATTTTAAATAAAATACGCCACGGGACACGCACAGGAGATACAAAACAGTAAAAAAGGAGCATTCAAAACTAACAAAAGCACTAGACTACTGCACTACTCCAGCATACATTTTTGGGGATACTAATAAACTTCATGGAAATTCCTTTGACGCCCAAAGCTTCATTAGATGATTTTTTATTCATTCTTATCAGACACTAGTATTGACACTTGTAGTTTGCCACTGACTATTTGTGCAGCTAGTGCACTGATCCGAACACACGTAAGTTAGCAATGGGTTTACCGCACTATTTGGACGAATGGACGGACAAACTTTGGGCCGCAAGTTGATTGAATGCATCGTGTAATTCGGCCAGAGTACCTACTACATTTAGTAATGCAACCACAACCAAACTGTGAGATACATAGAATATCTAATAGAATAAGCTGCTCTATGGTGGTTTTTGGTGGACACGTTGCCTATATAAACAGTACCTACGAACAATGTATGCCTATATAGCTCAAATTGTTTTGTTTCTGTACTGTTCTGGATCTAGGTCTACTGGACACACTTTTTATTTTGTCTTCTTGTCTCTAATTTTTCATTATGACAATTTCGTGCATACCTGTTATTTGCACGGTTACGGAAATGCCGATTTTAAATGTAAGTTTATTTGAAATGTAAGTGACAGTGCTGTTGTTGTGCTTATTATAAATAAATAAAAATATCAATTGAATGTTTTATGTTACACCTTAAGAGCAACCAAAATATTATGTTGTCGCTATGCACGGCTGCATATTAACGTTTAGATATGACTTTACGTGCATTAATTTTGTAAATTCAACAACGAATTTTTCTAAAATTTTTGACTGATATTCTGTGGTCCTGTGCATGATGGTAAATACGTTCTAGACACAGCACTTCCTATGATAAGACTAGCAATGTGAAATGTTAATTAGAGTGTTATTTGAAATCGAAATCGTTAGGTATTTTCGTCACTGTGAGACAATGCTTAGTGCGTTATTTACAGCATTAGATCAACAAGCAAATGCATATGGTATTGATAGCAATACCATATGCATTTGCTACCATGCATAGGCATGGTTGCACAATTACGTCAAGGTAGGGCAGATATTTCCACATTCACGTACAAAAATGAGGTAAAAAACAACAAGGAATTTCTCTTAAAGTTTAAAATTAAATTATGTTGTGTTGTGCACGTTGGTACGTGATAGAGGCAGACATCTCTATGTCAAACAAGCAAAGTTTGATATTATTTCGGGTGCGATTAGAATTTGAAACAGGAACGTTACTATAAGACAATACCAGAACGTCTAGCCCGATACATCGACACAAATCGCGTATGCTAACCGACACTATGTGTCGTATATCGTCGTCGTAAGCTGCATGCGTTAAGATGGCCCGAGAAATTCAAATTTTCTTCCGTTTTTTTCTAATTTGTAAGACAGGGTCAGGTTATATATACGTTGATTAAAATATGATTTGCAACCGTGACAAATATGGCTTTACAGAATTATAATCAATAAAATCATCAATTCAACCCTCCAAGTTCATTTATTCCCATTGAATGACTGTTTCATGAAAAAATATGCAATGGAAAAGTCAAAGTCAAAGTCAAAGCAATTATTTCAAATAGGCACGTTAGAAAGTTAACATTTACATTGAAATAGAATTCACTCTAGTCGTCACTTCCAAAATGTACATTCGTAGGGAGAAGAATGGGCAAGAAACTCCACCCTTACTCTTTTAAAATATTTTAAGTACAATATTTAACATACATTCATTATATAATTATGTGTGAAAACGATTCACCCAGAATAAAATTACTATTCCGTAATAGATAAAAAGAATTAAAGTAAAGCAATGACAGATAAATTAATTTTATAATAGAAACATAGTGCTCAGATATTTATAAACATTGTAAAAGTAAGTATACGATTTTCCTGGAATATTAACAAGTAATAAGTCAGTGTGTAAGTTAAAGTAATCACTGAGTGTAAATCAATGTCATAAATATAATTAATTATACAATTCAGTTAGCAACCAGTTCGTTTTTGTCTAGACTCTAGATTGTCTTACGGAGCAGGACCAGCATGTTTCCAAGTGAGTGACTTTTAATATGAGTTTTAAATTTATTTTCATTTAATTATCACAAGGTATTTTGTTGTAACATTTAACACCGTAGCCCATAAATTACCTTTCAAGCGATTAAATTACCTTAGTGGGTCCTATTGATGATTTTAATAATCACAATAGTGTAAATATATACGTTTTACCGTCGCGAACATTTATCGTCCCACATACAGCTTGCCACTGACTTGCAAATTGTAAAAAAAAAACGTTTAAATACATACCCTGGAGCTTCCACCAGAATCATGCAGTCGACTGCAGTAGCGCATTTTACCGCAGCATAATGGTAACAGGCATTTGGTAAAATGACTGTAAAAATTGCAGACAGCTTGGCTGCGACAGTTTCATAGCAAAAACTGCTTGAATAAGCGTTTCACATACTTTAAGTCTAACCTACTGACTTAAGTTACATGGTGGTGGTTGAAAAACAAGCTTTTTTACATTAATTTTATCATGAAATTCACTAGAGCTTTACATGTTACATCATCATCATTCTCCTGCCCTTATCCCAATTTACTTAGGGTCGGCGCAACATGTCTTTTTCTCCCACACTTCTCTATTAGTCAACTCTATAATGACACCCTTTCTAACCATATCATCATTCACACAGTCCATCCATCGTTTCTTTGGTCTCCCCCTACTCTTATAACCATCGACACTCAAAACTTTCTTCACGACGTTTTCCTCATTCCTCCGTATCACATGCCCATACCATAATAACCGATTTCCACACAACTTTTCAGTTATCGGTGCCACTTTCAGGCTTCCTCTTATGTACTCATTTCTTATTTTATCCCTCCGTGTTACACCACACATCCTCCGTAACATTCTCATCTCAGCTACATGCAATTGCCTTTCATTCATCCCATGTTCCGTTATCAAATATACTATTTTTTATTTAATAACTATATTCAATGAATATGCATGGAGTGTCAAAAACTCTGTGACCCGCCTTATGTTATTTAAAATAAATACTTAGTTTTAACATTTCAATTACCCATGAAAATAATTTTCTTAGTTTGGTTTTTTTTTTATGTTTCAACGTTGTTTTGTTTAATATTATAATTTTCAACTTAAGAATTCTCTTCGCGGGAGCTTTTAAAGCTCAAGCTGCATGCAAACATAGCATGATGTACAAAAGCTCGACACTGTAGCTAAAGAATTTAAGAGCTTTTTCCTCTGAGTTTTTTGTGAATGTATAAAATGGTGGAAAAAGTTCGCAATGGTTTCATGTTGATATCATTACTTCGTAAACTTTTACTTTTTTTCTTACTAAAGTTGCTTATGAGATACGAAAAAGGTTATATGAGCTTTAAAATGAGGACATCTTACACACTCATGTCTATATTATAGCAAAAGTGTTGTGTTCGTGACGGTCAAAATGTTACACTTTCTTCGCTATAGCTTTCTTTCGCCAATTGTGCAGTTTATAACGTCGATACGATAAAGAACTTCCAATTCTAAAATACCTTTCCAATGATAAATTAATTGTATTTCATAAACACAAAAGGATAAATCTCGGTAAACCGAATCGGTTCTGTCCATATGCGGGCTGTTTGCGCTCACGTTTCAATTAAAAATGTAATCCTCACACGAATTGTAGGTGAAATTATTTTAATGTGGAAGTTTAATTAAAGTTTGGTTTGTTGTTATTATTCATTTGTATATGTATATGGTTAAAGAGATTTATTTCTCAATAAGAAATTACAAATATTGTACAAATATATATAATATCTTTGATGTGATTAACGCCAAACGGATTTATAACATAACCTTTTTCAGTTTCCAATGATGTTGCCGACCGAAGCAATAAATTATTGTAAAGAACATGCAAGCATGGTATTACAGGGCTATTATCGTAATATAATCAAAGTTTTTCAGCCAACTTTTCACATACAATTTTTCCTTTTATATCTTCATCTTCAGTAGGCAGTGATGGTAGCACGTGTCGTTCTGCTCTACTTCCTCATCTTGTCGGACACACGTGTATTGGAGTTCCGAAATTCCGCTTACATTAAAGTCCTATTGTAGCCGCAAAGGCTTTATCTCACAATGGAACGTAAAGGAGGATTTCGTCAGGCAACCTCGGATTTGCATCCATTTTATAATGAAACTGTATTTTATTAGCAATTCGAATAGGTACCATATGTATTATGTATACTAACTTTACTTCCATGACAATATTGATTTGCAACATAAACTATAATATTATTTTGTAACCAAATATCAAACTGTATTTAAAAACTGTATGTTTTTGGATAAATAAAGATTATATTATTATATTAATATTATGAGTGTTGTCTGATTTTTACGTTTAACGTCTAAACCCTAAACCTATTTTTATGAATAAATATATGCCTTACTGTATATACTTAGGTGACAACTGCTTTGAAAAAGACAACTCCTAAGGCTGCCTGTCCATTGACACGGAGCGAGGCAGCGGAGCGAAGCGAGGGAGTAATGCGGAGTGGAGTTGTGGACTGTGTATGTCCATTGATGAGGAGCGATGTACACAGCTCCTCCTGCTTCGCACGGAGCAAAGCTGTGGCACGTGTGAACTGTGCGTAGCTAGGCTGAGTATAAGCGAAAAGTAATTAAAGCGGGTGGCAGTGGGAGATCAGTTATACGCATAATGGTGTGGACAACAGATATGTTGTCGAAACAAAAGTTGATTTGTTACTAGCTCGCTCCGCTTACTCGCTCCGCGCCCCGGTTTTTGTATGATTTTTTTTTTATAAGTTTGCAAATCCCTGTCCACTGAAGCGTATATTGAAACTATTTACAATATGGTCCAAAAAAAGGGCCACTTTTAAGATCAAAACCAGCACGATACCTAGTATGGTTTAGCCCATCTCACATACATATTTATAAAAATAAACGAAAAGCTTGGATTAAGTGGAAAACATAAACAATTTACTAGGATTATGAAATGTTTTCATTATACAGAACCCGCTCTAAAAGTGAGGTTCCAAAAAAGTGAGGTTCTATCCCCAAAAACACTAAATATTTCTGGTCTTATTTATCTAACAAAAAAACCAAGGCAGGTATAACGTCAAGTATGTCATACAAAAACCGAACTTCTCAAGATCCCGAAACTATTTGTAATTTGTTTTCCTCATTTTTCCAGTCTGTTTACCAGTCTACCATAACTCCCTAATGGTCACCACCAAATAATTATTCGGATCAGTGTGATTTAATACTCCATATCTATTTTGACGTAATTGTTGTTCCTTTCTTAAAATTTTAAAGTTAAAATAAAAAAATAGACCCTTCCAAGGGTCCAGGACTACCAGCAGTGTTTCTTAAGCATACTGCTAAATCGTGAACTATTACACCTTATATTTAATAAGTGGATCATTGAGCGTCTCGTTCTAGACATTTGGAAATGCGCCTACAATTTCCCAATCTATAAAAGTGGTTAAAAACATGACGTCACAAATTACCGTCCAATATCTATTATCAGTGCAACAACAAAACTTTTCGAGAAGCTTGTTCATAATGTCATCTACCCTTTCATCCATAACTGTATCATACCTGAACAACACGGTTTTGTAAAACAAAAATCCACCATGACGAACTTAGCAATTTACTCTAATTTCCTTTTTTTCCATAGTATCGACAAAGGAATTCAGAAGGACGCTGTATATACAGATTTTCAGAAAGCATTTGATAGAGTCGACCATGAAATACTTCTCATTAAAATAGCATTTCAATGAAATTAGGGCCAATCTTTTGCAGTGGTTTTGTTCATAATTATACATATTACTAACCGCAGCCTGATAATCGTGATTAATGGGTACAAGTCGGGAAGTGTTGGAATGTCGTCCGGTATTCCTCAAGGCTCTAAATTAGGACCTTTACTTTTTGTTATATTCATAAACGACATAAATCATCATATCAGCCGAAAGCCGTCCACTGCTGGATATAAGCCTCCCCTACAAGGGGGGGATTTGCCATAATCGCCACGCTTGGCAGGCGGGTTGGTGATCAGTATGGTGGTCAAATGCATAGAGGACACTGCCGCCCATTCTCTAGTAAGTCCCTTAATAGCCTTCTACGACACCTATGGGAAGAAATGGAATGGTGCTATTCTTTTACGTCCGCCACCACACGGAACAACGACATAAATACATGCTTTAAATACACAAAACTTATTTTATATGCTGACGATTTGAAATGATATAATAAGTTAAATTTAAGTATACCTAAATGCCATATCATCAACTTTACTATAAAAATAAAAATAAAATAAAATATGCTTATGGCTTACGTGGTACTAAATTAAACAGAGACACGACGAACCTTAGAGACCTAGGAATATACTAATTGATTGTAAATTACATTTGGATTTACATATAGAAAACATAACCAGAGCATTTAAAACGTGCGGCTTTGTTATCAGAACAGCTACCGACTTTAGGCGCCCTTGCACGCTTCTCAGCTTGAATATGCCTGTCTGTATAGGATCCGTTATATAATAAGTATAAAATAGCCAATGAAAAAGTACAACGGAAATTCTTACGAACAATGCAATTCAGATGCCAACTTTCACGCTTAACTTACAAAGACTTTTTAGCAATGTATAATTTACTTTCACTCGAGAACAGACGAATGCTTCTACACGTAATGACACTACACGACCTTTATCATAATAAGCTAAATTGTATAGACCTTAGTAATGATATTAAACTTGTAGTTCCTAGATCAATTCATCGTCGTGGAGTGCGCGATTACAGATCGTTTGGTCAGGCATCATGCCGGACAAACGCAGGTAAACGTGCGCCCCTTCAGCGTCATGCAGATGTACAATGAACATTTCATAGACATTGATATATTTAGGCGAAATAAAAATGCTACGAAGTAAATTTATTACTGTTCTGAACAACTTGGATATGTCTTGTGGTAACTGACTAGTTAGTTTGTAACGATATTTATAAAATGTGTCTTTGAATGAGAAAATAACTAGCTTACCGATGAGCCCTCATCATAGCATACCTATTTGTTAATATGTGGAAAATGTTGTGGTTATAAGGTTGATTTTGTTTGATTTAGGTGCCTTACCGATAAGAGTTATATGTAATGTAATATCGTTAGTTTTCCCAAATAAAATAACAATATAATATTGGCGAATTATTATCCTATAATTAATTCATCACTTATAAATTGCATTTTTTTAATATTACAATATACCAATTCCATTGGTTAATATTGGCACAGCTAAGCTCCGCTCTTCTCCTCTCCGCTCCAGTGGACTCGAAATCCCCACTGATAAAGTCGCGGGTAAAAAAGAGCTTTGCCGACATGTTAGTACCTATCGGTAAGTCGGAACACATTTCTTTCGCTGTGATTAAGGTACAAGACGTAGTCATTATAAAACGAATAAAAGAATACAAAGAGTTTAGTGCTTATTGCTGAATTTGGTTATATTAAAAATAATGATTTACCGGAAAATTCTTTAGTCAATAACATAACTAAAAGTAAATAACTCCAACATACCTAAGATTCCGCGGTCGTCACGAGATATCCCGTCTTTCGTTACCAAAAAGTGTCGGAAATCGAACAGCCTAATCTCATTGAATAATTTAAAGATTTATTTAAGCAATGGGAACCTATCAACTCGACGTTTGTTGAGTTGATGCGCTGAATGTAAATCGAGCCAAGTACAATAAGTACCATGTTTTTGAAGGGGCAACGAAATATTCTGGTCCTGGCGTCCTGCATAACAAGCGGCTCGGATTTATTGTGTTACCGATAACATTGTGACTTTGAGTGAACATCAGTCGCAACGCAGACAGAAGGATAACCCCACTGTAAAAAAGATATATTCCATGCATGATAAAAATTTGGTGTTGGGCGTAATTAAAATCGGAGGTTGTAGTTGCGAGTCGATGGTCCTTTCGGTCGTTTAAAAATTGGAATTCAATTTTCAGCATAAAATATCAATGCGTTTTTTTTACTAGTTCAGAACGCTTCTCAGCAACAGAAATCACAGGCAGGAATAAAAACAACGCAATCAGAATAGTGGAAATAAATTGTCACTACTCAATACAGCTTTAGCCTGTGCGTTGTGACGGATCTGGGAATTTAAGGAGGGAATCTTATAGTATAAGTTATTTGGAACTCAAACGAGCTCAAAAGCTCGAAATCTACATAACTTCCATATCATGTTTTGACGTTGTTAAGAAGTTTGTTAACTTTAGCTACGCATATGAGCTAGAAAATTGTGTAGGTGCAGGTTCTCGAAATTATCTTTACGTGTTTGACTTTCACAAAGAGTTTAGATTCAGCCTATTTTTGGCTTAGCTTTATAATCACTACACGTACATTAAGCTAAATCAATCCACATTTAAAAGGCTCAGGTCGTCAGAATACGAATGTAATATTCGTAATCGTTATAAATTTTTTTTTTAATTTTGTACACACTTGGGAACGGCATTGACGCGTTAGCTGTACCTAACCATAAGACCAGCGCCTGCCAGGGTGTTCGAAAGAGATACCGCGGCCCCTGGTACACAAGCAAATGAGGGAACGGGTGGGTTTTAGTTAGTAAAAGTCTGACACGCCCTCCTGCTCCACCCAAAGCGGGAGAAGTCAGTTGATGATTTCCCAACCTAAAAAAAAACATAAGACCAGCACTTAACTCTAGAATTGTTTCTCATTATACTTTACAAAGTAAATGTTCATGACATTGTATTAGTAAAGTGGTAGGTACTTTACAGAAAAAAATAGTCACGTAGCTTATAAAAAATAGCTTCAAAGATTCACTGTGTAAATTTATTAGAGCATCTCAATACCAAGCTTTTTGGTTACGATAATTCGGTTCCAATTGGTATATTTCCTTTAAAACCAGTAAAAATCACTTGAAACAGTGAAAACTGTTGTGGATGGTGTATGAATTAATTCATAATTAAGTACCAATTTTTCAGAAGCAATTCGGTATCCATTAACTGGGTTTAACTGTTTAATGTTGGTGGTTGGTAATAATTACAATTTATGTGTGTGCAATCATATCAATTTATTTGGTTTGCCCACATTTAATCAGTTCTGTGAGTACCTACACCGCTGGCTGTTAATTGATAACGCTGCCAAAACTAATCAAAATATAAAATAAATGGAAATGTTTATATTTACGTATGGACACATTTTACAAGACATAATACCTCTTGCAAACTGCAAAGCAGAAACGCGACATGGATTTGGACGAAATGCGATGTAAGGCATACATATAGATGCATTGTGAATTTACTTTTTTTTGTGTCGCATCTAAACCGTCACACACACGTACACATTATATAGTTTTAGTTTAAAACCAGCTAAATCCTCAATAGCAATAAAACAGCTGTATTTTTACCACTTTTTCTCATAAAAAAATATTTAAGTGATATTATTTTGTTCCCACCAGTTCCCACCAAGTGTCCGTTTTTAACAGATAGAACCAGATGGCAAAACAAAAAAGGAACTATCGAATTCGTGTTTGAATTTGAATTTTACTTCCATGTCTCATGTATGGTCCCAGACAGTATACGTACCTCCTGTAGTTTAATTTCCGCCGAGTCATGCCATAGGTACGTGCCTAGAATTAATATGTGAACACTTACAACCACAGTCGTTGTTAGAAATAAATCTACAAAATTATACTATTCCGTGCTCCATATAATTCCAAAATTGCATTTGGATTTCAGCGTGAATGCAACAACAGGGATATAAAAATGAATCAACAGAATGTTAAAAGTTACATTTGATGGTAGGCCCTCTAGAGCACATCAATCTACAACAAAAGGAGTATCTAAGGATCGTAGCAGGTGGCGTTCAGTATTTACTACCTAATCCCATGGAAAGAGGGCGTGAATTTATATATGTATGTATTAAAAATAAAAAAATATTTTTTTTAAATAAATGATTAGTAGTCATTGGATACATGAAGTGGGCTGCAGTTGTAAGACGACTAAAATGTCACGGTGTATACTAATTTCGTCAAAAACTAAGTCAAACATTCTGTCATTAATTAACCTAAAAAGCTGTTATAATAAACCGAAACTAATTAAGTCCTCCTCGAAAATAGGGATTTAAAGTTGCAGCATAAAGAGTTGAACTATTACAGTAGCATAGCGAGGGAGGGATAAAGCCATCAAAGGTGGATAGCACAATCCCTCTCGTGGGACGGAACAGCGATCCAACACCAATTCTCGGATTCCTTCAAAAAGGAAATGGATGCTATAAAAATGTTTTGCTTTGGACCACACAATTTTTATGTTCGAACATAGTTTTTTTGTGATTTAAATAAGTTTTTTTTTAATCCAATTTTATTTTATTAGTTCTACGTACGTACATACTTTTCTTCCTCTTAAATGGATCTAAATCATGTTAGCCTAGAAATGAACTACGACTACCGACTGCATTATCAGAAGCAGTCATTTATAATTGCTCTAGAGCACAGCCCACAGGAATGTGTTTATTAAAAACTCCTTTACTTCTCTCATAAAGAGTAGGGATATATTTGCTCAATCAATTATTCATGATGAAAAATGCAGTTTAAAAAAAGAAGTGACCGGATATAAGTTCGGATGAATAATTAATGCAGCCTGAGCAGAACAAGCGCCGCTTATGAATTCACAATCCGCCGTCCGTCGGTCAAGGTGCCACTTTTATAACTACTGCATCAGAAAACATGGAAACATTAGCATTTTTTATTAACTAACTATTTCTAACTTGTATCGTTCTTTCTCTTACCTGTGCTTAAGAGCGTTCATACGACGCATGCTTGCAACGCCGCATTTCTAGTGGTTTTCCGTGATTATATTAATATGCTTAATACCAGCAACATTGACATCTTTGCTGACACTTTTTACCAATTCCGTAAAAATATTATGTCCCCCAACCATCCATAACATTTTGATCACGTTTGTTGCAGTCGTTTTACGTATAATAATCACACATTAATAAAATAAAATTATAGTATCTATTATTAATTATTTAATTAAGTTTTGATGTATTTTCTTTAATATTGTCTTTCTATGGTAAAGTAGGTCTTATTTATTTTATGATTGTAATCATTTTTTTTAAATTATTTTAACTCACTTTGAAATAGGTCTCATAATTTGTATGCACTTTTTGATTTACGTTTAAGCTGTGTACTTCTTTAAGTGACAAATTCACCATACTAATAGATATATAAGTTCTTTTATGTAAAATGTTATTGGTGAATAAGTCGTTGGAGTACCTTATATAAATAAATAAATAAATAAATAAATAAATAAAATGTTTAACTAAAAGTACTATTTTTTATTGAGTCAAGCACTAGATCGTTTTTATTTATAAGTTTGTATGCAATATTTTAGTTTTTTTGGTATTTACGCATAAAAATCGATATACCGTCAGTTATTTTTATTTACAGTATCTACTTATTACGATTAAATGTTCTATTTATGAGGAAATGTTAAACGTAAAGTACTATTTTTTTCCAACTAGATCGTTGGTATTTATAATTAGTAAAAAAAAATTTACTTTGACTTATCTACACTTAATGAAATAATCACGACCACTATTAAATGCGACGTTGCCAGCCCGCGCGGGAGTAACGGTCCTTACGCAATTTAAAATTTACATTTCCTATCTAAGACTAGAAAGTAGGGTAGAAATTACATGATGATTCAGTTTCGACAAACCTTGTTTAGGGACAAAATATGTATTCTGAACTTTTTCTTGAACATTTTTTTACCATCCTTGTTAGTTAGATTTTGCAAGTTGAATTAAAACCACTTTCCTCTTATCCTACGGAATAGAAATTTTACACGTTCATTATGATTCAAAGACAATAAATTTTTAATGATGCCTGACCTGATTCAACACCCAGGATTGGCTCCAGATGAAGGGGACTCTTTGAAGGTCAACGGTACAGATACGAAATTTAATATACGCATGTAAAACGATAGTCCGTTCTAAAGTGCATCATAACTTAGCTGCTGCACCCAGGATTGGGTCCAGTCGAGAGAAGTCCTCAACGGTCTACAGTGCAGTTTAGAAATTATGTATACGCATTTAATTATAATAGTCTAATCTGAAGTAAACCATGACCTGGTTGCTGCACCCAGGATTGGCTCCAGTCGAGGGAACTCCTCAACGGTCCACAGTATGGACACGAAATTTAATAAAATAACTTTGGTACACAGATAATTTATAACCTAGATTAACACATAGGACATATTTTATCCCGGTAGTACATTCTCGTGGGACAATTTTCGAAAGCTGCGGGCAAAAGCTGGTATTATAATATGTTCCTTACATTAGTTAATTAAGTGATATAGGTACCTAGATTTTTATAATCCTGCCACGAACAGTCGGAAAGGAACTGATAATCACTTAGACGATAGTACAAACAATGCTCAATTCTCGCTGCTCAGTTGTTTGATCTACAACTTCATTTTAATTGAGGAAGTGAACAGTTTTGTTGGAATTGTAAATTGTCTGTAACTTAGCTGCTAGCTCAGTCACAAAGTCATACAAAGGACTAACTAGTTCCCCAAGGAGAGCATTGGGGTGACAAGTCACAATCGATGTCAGTGATATACGTGAAGCAAGTTTGTCTCATACGTCATCTTACACGGATAATTCATATGTGCCATCATGAAGTTCTTCGCAGACCCTACCTGTATGAAAATTTAGCGAAGTCAGAGCAGTGGAGTCCTTCTAATTAACGAGGCACACAAAATTGCTGCTTACTTTAGACATGACGTCTTAATAATTACTGTAAACGTGTGATGTCGCTCTTACGAATTTGCCGTACACATACGATCGTAAAGATGCTTAATTACTGGCAGTTTCACACCTCAGCAACAACGATGAAGCATGTCTGTCACAATTAATTCAGTGAATTATAGGAATATATATGTTGTTCTCAGTTGTTTTATGACATGTGTTTAATTGACTGTCATTAAACATTGTTGTGTGTAGATACTCTCGGGTAACTGTCGTTGTTATTCGAGAGAGCGATGTTTGTCGAGCTTTTGCACGTTGCTGCGTATGATGTGGTACCTAACCTATGTATTGAGTTTTCCGATTATGTTTGAGTAAATCAAAATTGTTTTCGATACAAGAGCTTCTCGAAAAATCGGTTCGAGTACCATCAAATATTAAAACGCTGGTCGCTCAGCATATTTCAATAGTCTCCCCACGATTCATGCAAATTGTATTCATTCAGTTGCAGGTCTGTTTAAACTTGAAGACGCAACAGAACTATGAAACTTTAAGTCCCAATTTGGGGCAGCGTTGTTATTAAAATTAATCGTCTTATGTCGGAAAGCTTAGCTAACAGTGTTGTCTTGTGTACCCAGGCTTACAATATTTAGTAGGAAAGGTCTGCTCTAATTCTCTGGAGAAAAGGATTTGTTCTTAGGTCAGTTGGTTAACGTTGTAGGTTACTATAGCTTTATTTAAGCTCTTCATGGATCTCTGCTTTGAAAACTCACCGTGAAAACAATTAGGCAGTGAGCTGTAATTCCACCTGATGCTTGGAATTGACAATTGTCGTTTTTTTTTATTTAGCATAATTATACTGTCTATCTACCCCTAGATCAAAATATTTTATTTCACATAAACCTGCACGTATGAAACGTCAGAAGCTAGATGCACGATTCCAATTTGTCGCTTCCTATGGAGAAGAGCTTTGCTTTTACAATGTTTTCAAATTACAGTGATAATAGGTACGTATGTGTACATGGGAGGCCAGTGCATGCCTGTCAACAAGTACCAGGTACTTCGAGAAATGAAAATAAAGAATACAAAATCGTCTATCTGCATATATGTCATAACATCTAAAAAAATAAAAAGAATAAAAATTAACAACATTGTAATTTGATTACAAGAGCAGTTAATAGACTTTCACATAGTTATGCTGTTAATGAGGTACCAAGGAAGCCAAATGTGCAGAAGGAATAACAGAAGGAATAAATGCCAAACTCTGCATGCGGTTGATGTGACTAGCAATCTCATTTGAGCCTGGCAGCCTTCTTGCCTACGTCTATTGTACCCGATTCGGAACGCAGCGTGGTATTCCGAATTATGTCCAGTCTTTTTACACCCAGAGTACTGCATCCCATCGCTCTTTGGCAGACTTCAAGGCAGTACTTTTGCAGGATACGCATGTCTTCACTTCAATTTCACTTCACCTAAATTTCCGCAGTACCATTTTTACGGAATAGATCGATATTGAATAGTAATATATTGATAGTGAATTTCTTTTGAAGAAGAAGGAATCTTTGACTGTACTAAAGTGAAATTTGAAAGGACCTACTTCTGGCGTATCACGCCCTGATGCTGCTATGCTGACTAACCTTATTCTGGATATCATGAAATTAAATTTTCTGATAAAATGCTTTTTCTTAGATTTTTTTTTATGAGGTTGCCTTTGTTTTTTACAAAATGACAAAACTAGGACATAATGGGAGTAACATTTAAATGTTACTCCTATTATGTCCTGAGGACACGGTGGAGGTCTGCCGGCCCTGGTCCAGGTCATGGTTTGGAGCGAGAGTGCATGGGAAGCCGTCACCTCCTTCTACGAAGCCGTAATGCTCGGAAAGAGGGAGGCGGCGCAAGTGAGGGAAAGGCAGTACATGCGCCCTCATGACTCTAGGCGCCGCAGGAGACGCCCTGGGTGTCGGGAGTCTCAGGCTGATTCCCGGCCACTGTAAGCGCGGGCTTGCGGACGGCGAGTAACGGGTAGCTCGCTGTCCGGTAAGGACCAAGCCCTAGTCAATGGCGCGCTATATTCCATCCGTGCCTCAAAGAGATATCAGCATCAACTGGTTGGGTCCACAGGAGCGGATGCCCGCCAGCGATGTGGGTTGTTCGATAGAGATACCGTGGCCTGGCCCCTAGCACACAGGCAACTGAAGGAACACGGGTGGGTTTTAGTCAGTAAAATTCTGACACGTCCTGCTTGCTGCTCCACCCAGAGCGGGAGAAGTTATTTACCCACAAAAAAATCTCCTATTATATCCATGTGTTTCTTTCCATCGAGTGACATCCTATATCACGCATGAGGGTGTTCACAAATAAATACTTGGCCATAAGCCTCTTAGCGTTCAGCTCTCAGCTTTTTTTAAATAACCGAAGAAAAGTTTCTACGCAGGGTTTTCAGAACCATGTACTCTATCCACTACGGTAACAGGTTGCGCATCGATGTCCCTGCTACTCCGTACACTATACAATTTTATTAATACTCGTAACAGCCGACTGAGTTGGAGCAATTCATTGAAAAAAGTTATGATTTTAGGAAAATGAACGTGATTTTAATAACCATTTAATGTAAGTAGGAGCCTGTTTCAAAAAAAAATACAGCCGTAGATAATGTGTCCATGTGTGTGTGTGTGTCATTTTTACACCATTTCTATCGTATAAATAAAACATTTAAGAAAAATATCTTCACAATCCATTAAAGAATCAATATAACTTTCACCTTTGAAATATTAACTTGCTATATAATTAGTAGCTGAATAAACTAAGTTTAGCTTTCTATATAATTAATCCAAGAGTACATTTTAGATTTCTAATAATATTACAAGTAGGTACGTATAAGTTTTCACTTTGCGGATGGTTTATCTTTGGAGATAATTAATTAAATTATATGAACAAAAGACATATTTTCTTGGAAAAAGCTAGCGAGAACGTATTGACGAAAAATTAAATAAAACAGTATGTATTCTGTTTTGTGCGTGTCTGTAATCTGTATGTTTAGATGTTTGGATGTTTGTGAATTATTCACGTAAAACGGCTGAACGGATTGGCATGAAATTTGGCACACATATAGATTATAAAATCAAAATCAAAAGTCATTTATTCTAACTAGGCTGAGAGTCAGCACTTTTTGAACGTCAAAGTTACATAAGACAGTCCCCCGAAAAGCCCGCCCTTCACCACTTCCTAGTGCTTTAGCTGGGAAGAATAAGTAGCGCAACAAGCTCCCCAGCAGCACAGCTGTCTGTTAAGTTAGAAGAACTTGATTCTATACAATAGTAAGTACTTAAGTAATTAACACTACGAAACACAAAAAAAATATATTTAAAGATTTGCCATATGTCAGCTAGCACACGCGAATATACCAAAAAAAATTACTAGAGCAGAAGTAAATAATAAAACCAAAATGTAAACAGAAATTAAAACCTAAATTAAAGCTTAATTAACACATAGGTTGCTTTTAATCCTGGTAGTACATTTCCGGGGGATAGTTTCGAAATACGCGCGGGCGAAGCTGCTAGCAAAAGCTAGTAGGTACCTCAAGAAGCTCTCACATCTGTCGTTGGTTGACGCCACGTAGGCGCTGCGCCAGCGTTGCGCTTACACAGCGTGTATATTAGACAAACGCCGATGTAGGCCGTATTTCGCCCATGGCAGCAAATCGCAACGGAGACTAGCCTTCGGCGCGAGACATACTGCGCAATTGTGTGCGCCAACACAGGTGCAATCTCTCTTCCTTCTCTCTCATAGTCCAATGGGTTACAAATCCGACACGCCCAGAGACAGATCAGGCGCAGGATCAAAGGTTTAACGTGCTTTCCGAGGCACAGGGATCTCTAAATTTCAAATACCGGGCTGTTACTTAGAAATTCCTAATGAAAAACCCGACAATACTTTACTGACAAACGTAAAATAAAGAGAGATTTTTCATTACCTTTCTGTACTTGCTCCAGTATATTGAACTCCTATTTTTGTGAGTTTTGTTAATATTCGAGACTGCGGGGGTGTTAAATATTAAATTAGAACTTGATACTAAAATATCCGTCAGCTCAATATAAATTATTCCTTAAACTAGATTTAGTTAGGTAACCTAAATTTTATTAAAGGAATAGGGTAAACATTTGAATTAATCGAAATTTTGGGTACACATAAATGTTTCTTAGGCATAGAAAAAAATGTAACAGGAATAGGTCTTTAATGTACAGTCCATTGTGGGGTTGCGCGCGTTGTCCGTGGATGTGTGACCATCTTTACATATCGAGACCCCTACGTGCGTGCGTCGCAAGCACGTTAAGCTGTTGGTCCCGACTGTCATTCGTAGACCTTTAAGAGTCGTTACAGGTCGTCCGAAATCCGAAAGTATGACAACTAGACTTAGCACGGGGGTACTCAGTAACTGGCTCATGGAGGTCATAGCGGCAGACGCTCCATGTTAAAAACTGGTACTCAGTTGCATCCGGTTAGATGGGAAACCCACTCCAATATAGTTTGGCAAAGGCTAGGCAGATGATGGTCATTCGAATGACGACATCAAGTATGCTGTTTATATTTATAGTTCAAAGTAGGTGCGTCATTAGCAGCAACATCTTATGTATTTACACGGCTGTGCCATCATTTTTATTTCTGGCCAAAACCTAGGTACCATTTTATTGCACCGCCAGCACAACGATACGTCACATGAATTATTTATGACGCCATCACACGATATAAGTATACAAGTTTATGTCATATTAATGTTGAATCAATAGTTGGTTAACGGGCTGAACGTGTATCAAACTCAATCATATCGTCTTGGTAAACGATGAAGCTAAATCCTTCAATGATTAATTAAAATGAAACCGGGTAGTTCGAGCTTTGTGTATTTTAATTAAAGGATAGTTCGGTTTATGATTTGCTTGGTCCATCGTAGACTTCATCCATCGCTTTCCAGGAAGCAAGATCGAGGTAAAGAGATGTCCCATTTTGAAATAAAAAAGGTGTTACAGACTCCTATGAGTGACCTGTAACTGGACTGTACAGGGTGTTAGTTTAAACGAGGGATATACTTTTTTGGGCCTATGGGGGATAGTTCTTTTATATTTCAACGTCGGTCCTGAAGTGAAACTAGTTCATCTTCCTTACAGTATGTCCTTTGTTTAACATAATACCCTGAGTATTGTTTTCCACGAAGCCCAACATACGTACAAATCGTTATCGACAGGCCCTTTGTACACACGCGTTTTTCATGCCGTGTGTAGGCACGGTCGTCAGTGTTATATGGATTACTATAGGAGCTTGTACATACGGACATGTTTTTCTCACGGCGCCTTTTAACCGTAATTAAACCATACCGTCTATAAAGAAAGTTCTATATTAAACACAACCAGTGTTTTGTTGTTGCCTACCACACCTTTAGTAAGAGTTATGAATAAAGGAGTTGAAATTATTGGTCTAACATTTCAGACAACACTACGAACGCCTCAATTATCACACAATAGGTAATAGCACAGTCTGATTACTAACATCTTATTTTTGTACAAAAAGCTGAGGTACTTCAAATAATCTTTCTTGCCAAATAATGACTCAGGGTGACTGGAAAAAAGAGGAGGTCACCAATACTCAGGCGAGAATCACTGAGCAAACTTTTCTCTCCTAAGAGTAAATATCACTTTAACCTGTTTTTCACTTAAGTGTGAAGGAAGGCATCGCTATTGCCACCTAAAACAAATATTGATGTTTCTCCTTTGTACTGAATTTCAATACAAGCAATAGCGCCACAGAACAGCACTCCAATACTTATGTTCTGGAGTGCTATTCTGTGGCGTTCTAAAACTCACTCAAATGATTTCACACAATTCGAAAGATGAGTTCGATTTGTTACTGTTGTAAATCATATCGGATTCTCACATCGATTTTCGAAAATGTACAGAATAACCTCCCGTGTGATACAATTAAACCTTATAACCGCATTGATTGAAATGTGATGCTATTCTAATTAAACACGTTCGTTACTTGGTACACACGGCTTGGCTTCGGTAATGTAACGCGTAACTCAGCCCCGTCGACACGCCAGGAGTATTGGAAACGTACAAATTCGCACAATTTACCGCTGAAAACTGCCAACGTGCCAACACACCACCTTGGGTTGCGGGTCACGATCTCCAGCAATGAGGAGTGCGACTCACTACGCGTGTTCAACCGCACGTGTTCCCCTGATCATGACACGATGCACAACCAATAGTGTCAGCTCCATTAAACATAAGTACCTACCGCCTTAACGAGAAAGGGGACCCACTCCGGGCAACATAATGATGAAACAATGCACTTCGTTTGTCAACAAAAACCTTGAAGAATCCGATCACGTTCTTACTGTTCATATTTTGAGTTTCGGTGAACTTTGCGCTGTTACATTTCAGCTTTAATAAAGTCAATGCGTTTGTTATTTAAGGCACGCAAAAGGAAATCAGGTCAACCCGATGGCTACGGACACGGTGTCTATGCACGTACACTGAGAAACATAGTGGCTGAACGCATGAACACTGCAAAGTGTCAGATCCGGAGTCTGTGCAATGTTTCACGTCCTGCCGATAGCGTCATATTTATGATGACCGTGAAAATAAAGCAATCGGCTGTGAAATGGAATCCGCAACATTGTTTCCTCTCGCGTTTACCGTTAACGCTTAGTTGCGAATCGAAGTTAAGTTGCACGTAAAACACTGGTATTGTTGGCATTTGTTACTACATTAGTAAGTGGAGTGGTCGAACTGTTCGTAGTTGGCTGCTCGCTTAGTCAGCGATGAGTCAGCTATGTAGTTACTGAGCAATTCTGCAATCGTGCCGTTCAGATGTAACGGCTTCGGATTATCATGAGGCTGCGTCGAAGATTGGTAATAGGTGCGCTGAACATGTAGTCTAGAAAGAGCTGGTTATTTGATACTGTTGTACAATCATCGCCCACGGATATTATGCTTTAACCTTCGTTTTCTTGGATAATCGGCAGTTCTGTGACCGTGAAAGAGTGACTGATGAGGCATTAACCACTAAAAATATATAAATAACGAGGCTACGTGCCACAAATGGGACGAGAACTTGAATTTTGTAAACGAAAGAAGTCGCCCTAACAGCTAGTTAAAGCAATGCAATAGCTAAGTGCCTGTGGAATTTAGCATAGCATGCAAACCAAAGAATATTATGTTGAAACTAGATGCAACAGAGTTAGTTCATAGCTTCAACACCATAGTATTATATATGATGGTAAATTAAGTAATTAAGTAAGCTTACCGAATAATTATGAAAGGTTCTGTAGCACAAGCGAAAGAATTAATAAGTTGTTAACAATCGACAAGCGTAAAATATTATTTTCCGCTTCTAATATTTTTAAATGTTTGCGAAATGGAACACGTGTTTATACACACAAAATTGGTTTGCGTAAGAATATTAACTGCAACTCCTCAAAATTCAGTCTATAGTCTGCCTACAAAAAAAACAACTGCAGTTTTTTTTTTCCTCAAGAGATGCAGGCGTTAATCAAGGTCTGTATGGCGTAGCAATGAACTATCAACCTCTCATACATTATTCATAGATCTAGGAGCTGGTCACGTAGAAAGCGGAGTTGTGTTTTCAGCCTATAATTTGAAATTCCTTAAATAATAAATATTAAAAATATAAAAACACGTCTGCGTTAAAAGTGAACAACAAGAATATTTTATCTAAGAGATTGACTAGGTTCACTATTAAACTTGAACAATCTCATGCAGTCGGAGGCAATAAAGATCTGTATTGTTCAACTAGTTTTTGCCCTGGGCTCCTCCCGCGTGGATGTCGGTTATTGCGTAAAAAAGTAGTCTATGTCCATATGCCAGGCTATGTGTCTGCCCGATCGGTTCAGCGGTTTAGGCGTGAAAGCATAACAAACAGACAGAGTTACTTTCGCATTGGACGTATCTTAACATATAAAATCCAGTGTCATAATGTATGTTCCCAGTGAACTGTTCACCAAGTCAACCGATTTTGATGAATATTGGCATTTATATATAATTTGTTCCAACTTGAGAGATAGAATAGTGTTTCCTTTTTGTCTTTATTAATTTTTAATTAACAATAAAATGATTATCAATGTTGATTGCTGTTATTAATCGTAGGTTTCTTAAGTTTCAAACAGATGGCGCCTCCAAACCGATTTTTCACAGAAAACTGTCGGACCGTCTATTATGGACTTCTCATAGATGGCGCCACGTTCGAATCCTAAATTTCTTTTTCAACTACATGTGGTGCTATGTGATTTTTTGATCGATCTATAACGTAACATCGCTTTTTCTGGTAACTGTGAAAGTTTGTGAGGATGTTTGTTACACAATCACGCAAAAACGGCTTCACGGATTTCGATGAAATTTAGCGAACAGATAGTTTATAACCTTTTTTAACATATATGATACTTTTTATCCCGGTAGTACGTTCCTGTGGGATAATTTTCAACCTCCACACGGGCGTAGCCGCTAGCAACGCTAGTTTACATATCCTTCATCCCAACATCTTCTTCCTCTTTCCGTGTCGATGGTACTTGTACACTTCTTTTTTATATCGTTAGAGCCCAGTAGGTAGCCACGTCTATTGCGGCATCAGTGGCTTTATTAAGATCATCCAACGGCAGGTGAACAGGCACTTAATCCCTACATATTAGTAAGGATTTAAGAAGATGCCGATTGACGTAAGAATCATCAAAAAGGAACAAACAAGAGACATCCATGCATAGGCTTTTATTTACATTACCCTCTTTTGCGTCGCGAAGTTAGGTAAAAAGGCCGATAGTCTAACCTGTAAAAAGAGGCACCAGAACATCTTCCATGCCATGTGTCCTTGTATACTCGCTTGATATCACAAAAATATTTAACAAAATTAGGAGAATAGTTAAAGAGACCAATGAGGTCCACTATTGATTCGGAGGGCTTTTTACGATAAAAAATAACTTCAATCATCTTCATTAATTCTTGTTCATGTTATCCTGTATGTAGCTAACTATTCGATTTTGCCTCGCAAGCTTATTGCAAAAATGTTCTGCTGACCCGCTCTGCTAACTGAGGGACCAACGCTTCAACCTATGTAATGTCACAGACGTGTTTCTAAGGATGAATTCATCTCATTCTACCTTTTTGTGTCCAGCATATCGTACAAAGGAAAATGTATAGCGGAATTCGATCATTTAATTTAGGTACGAGGTTATTAGGTAGATTATTTTCATTTAATTACTTTCACAAATTCTCATAAGCCATCATTTGTTCTTGTTCAGTCCAACTTGGCCTCCTAATGGACGATGTTCTCCGCATTAAGGTTTTAATTGAAAATACTTTGAACTCGGCGATATGTTACTTTCGAAAGAATTTTAATAAATATTTATCATCCAGTCTCGCATAAATAATAGGAACTTTTGTTTGTTGTTAGGTACCGTCATTTTTATATCGTATTACAAAGTTATTTGATTCTGAACAATACTTTATGTGGTAGGAAGTGTTCCTGTCGCTCTATAATACTAAAAACCGGAACGGACGAACGACTTCTTGGAGTGAACATTCCCAGAAGATAAAATAAAAAACACCTTTTCATCTACCTATTAATATTCGTTCAAGTCCCTGTTACCCATTCAGCGGAACTTCCGTTAATTCGCTGATACGCACAGGTACCTACTTAAATTGCCGACACAGAATCCAAATTGCTCGGAAAAATGTTTAATCACCCAAAAGACCACCCCACATAAATTATAAAGATAGACGAGTACGTAATTGGATTTCTAATGTATTTTCCCTTTGAATGAAAACGCTGCGAGTGGCGGCTGCGTAGGTGTGTTTCATTTCTCGTTCTGAGGGTTAAACAAACATAGTTTCGACTTTTGTGAGGCCTTGGCTTGTGCTACTGTACCGCCCACATACCCCACTGTATGTACATAAACAGGTTGTGTACCGACGACCCGCTTTTACATTCGTTTTTCACGCAGGTATTCATTGCAATCTGAGAGATGAAACCCTAATGTACTCTGAATTATGCATGCGTCCTTTGAACATCCTCGAAGACATTCCTTGGACAAAAGAGAAACATATTTACTACAGAGAATAATAGACTCGCAGCATCTGAATGGAATACATCATCGTTCTTTATTTATATCTCAACACCTAAGCGTGTTCGGATATAAAATGTAGTGTCCCAATTTATAAAATTCCTCACGATTTGGGAGTGTTAAAGTCTTTTACGCGATTTAACTCAGTGAAACTTTACTGTCCGATTATTTTCCGAAGACAATTACTCGGCTTACAACTGTTAAACTTTACAAAATGAACGTCGGCAGTGAGGCGCCGCTCACTGACGGTTACATTTTTACGGATTCCCGACAGATCTTGTAAACCTTTTGTTTAAATGCGGAGAGTGTCAGCAATTACGTCCTTCGTTCGTGTTCTTTTATTGTATTTTGTGCCAAGGTTTCTTGTTAACAATTACAAGGAACTCGATAAACACGTTCGGCATGCTCAGATTGTATTTTGCCACATAAATACTTAAGAAGCGCGTTCGTACAATAACAATACAACTGACGGCACAGCGGGGACACCTGTATTTATTGGAAGTCAGGCGTGCCGGGAGTAGAAATAAGTGACACCGAAAGCATTCGATTCATCCGAAGCTGTGGCTTGTACAATTTCACTGTCGATTACGTTGACACGAATCGAGCCGCGCCGTTTAACGACAGACAAAGGGACAATAGTCGAGTGGCTTCAAGAACGTATTCTGCTTGCGCCGGAAAATTTAATAGCTGAGGATGTATAAACACAGCAAATATAAAGCTCTGTTTTCGTAGTGATAGTGAGCTAGCTACAATGCTTAACACAACAGCACACATAAAGCAATCTTTAGGCTTAGTTGGTTAACCGCATAATAATATAAAGGTATGCTTTGATCGCGCGAAGTATGCCTTTCTCGAGCCTAGGTAATGTTGTAGTAACTATGACTAAAGTTACGTTGATACTGAGCAATAGTACGGTGTCTGTCGACAACTCGACTGTATCGTGTTGTCTAGAGCGGGATCTCAGCGCCTTTCGTGACTTGCCTCGTCCTTGACTAAGACCGGTTCACCATCCTACACCGCACGATGTGGACTTATAGCTTACAGCCTAGACATTTATCAAGACCATTCCGTCTTCAAAAAACCACCCACGCGGCGCTATTTCGGTACCTTTTTTAAAAAGGATATGTTTATTTAGCCTAGATCAAGTTTATTATGTAAATGAAATGATATTTCGGCTATTCATACAGCTTCGGAGGCTATAAAAGAGCCCAGTTTGATAACGAGTGATTCTTGACTTATTTAATGTTAAATCTAGCGTTAAATAAAATGGACATGAATGAAACCTTCACAACAAAGAAATGCGGATAAGGCCGAGCTTTTAAAAGCGAGTTTTTTTTACGCTGGGAAAGATCATATAAGATCCAAAGTTAGTGCCAAGGCAAATTCTAGATACTCAGGAATGTAATAAACCAACTAGTTTTTACCAATACCTTATACTTATAAACAAAGGAAATATCAGAATCAATATTTACACTATCACAAAATAATTTGTTTATAAGTTGCAATAGCCCAACTTTTCAGGTGCAGTCTAGCTAAAAGTCATGAGATCGGACCCCATCAGACATTGCAAATGGACATAGATAAACTTACATACCTACTCCTATATCAAATATAATGAATTTTAGTATTTAGCTTACTTTACGGGTTACCGAGAAGACTATATAACCTATTTAGTGACCCAAATGGCTAATAAACTTTAAAAAAAACAACCTTAGTCAGCCTGAATAAGGCTTTAGATTTTTTTTTTAGGAAAATGCTATTCACTCGAGGATCTCTTAACTAGATTATACGCTCCAGTTCTCTCATGTCCACCCACAGTTTTTTTAATTATATTTCCAAGGTGCCCACTTAGCTGATAGCCTTTTAAGCCTGTGTTACGGAAATTGCTGATTTACTAATAATATTCTTGCTGAACTGGTCTCTTGTCGATACGAAAGAAAACGTTATAATTTTATGAACCTATGCATTTTAGTACCTAAGCAATGATTAGCGTCTGTTTAACCACACATTTTTGACGTTTAAACGTCTCTTAACTTTAAGCAACGTTTATAAATAAGAGGATGTTTATTTAAATGTTTGCAATTCGCACACAGATAGTTTATAATCTGGATTAACACAACGGTACTTTTTATCGCGGTACTACATTGTTGCGGGGTAATTTCTGACCACGTCCCGGGCGAAGCCGCTGGCAAAAGCTAGTCTACAATAAACCAAAATTATCCGAGAAGCCTATAAAATGCGAGGTCGGCATATACTGGAATTATATCTACCTTGATATATCGTCGTGTGTACCATGTTTACCACTCGCAAATACTAACTCCACACATAACATGAGAACTAACAGTGACCCGACGGTACACTTCTCTTTCTACTACAGCCAGGTCAAAGTGTGATGGTCATGTCTAGATGTGACCTCATATGCAAGTAAGCAAGCGCGCGTCCCACTTCAAACCGCGAGGAACGATTCACGCTACATTAAATTCAGTAAAGTGCAATAACAGCGGCGTATATGAGCGCATATTAGGTACTTCATTTATGACGTACGTATATATTTTTCCGGCTGTAGGAAATGCATTATAGGTCGGGGAAGATAAAATTAGTGAGAAACGACTGCATGATAAGCACAGCTATTATAAGCACCTTTATCCAAGTGCGGTCCGGGGGTGGTCCTAGGGGTCACGTAAGGTTTAAAATAGTAATTTTTCGAAAATATAGTAAATTTTCTTATTCATGTGTAGGTAGCCTTTGTCTGTGACCCCCCAAAGTCTTTGGCTGCGACCGCACCTGCCTTTATGTCTACCTATGCACCAACATATTTCAGGCCGTATACTTGAACTGAAAATACGTTCGTAGGTACATCACGAGAATGCTAAACTTTTTTACATCCTGCTGAAAATTTCAGTGACCTAGCTTTACTTGACCCACTATAAACCAGGAAATAGATTTTTGCATTGCACATAACCAAATACCGATTTTTTTTATTTTAATTTTCTTTAACGGTGTTTGATCTGTATTTGAAATTCTGCCAATAAACACATTTTTGTGCTTTATTTTATGGCAAAGGGTGTTATGTCCCAAAAACAGAAACCACAAGAGCAATACTTAGGTTTACTGCTTATTCTTATACCTAATGAAGTTAAAAAAAATGAAAATGAAAAAGTGTTTATTCACAGAATTTTGTTCTTTGCAGGTTACATTTACCTCTCTTAAACTGCATAGCAGTTTGTTGGCAGATGTAGCTCCATTTTTATACAAACTTTTAATTATTTAAATTAAGTTTTATAACGTACTTTTTACCCACTTAAAACTACTCTTGCATTCCTTTTTAAATAAACTTACTTTTTTTTAAATTATTCTCTACAGTTAGGCTTTCACAAAATATATTAAAGAGATATTTATATATTTTATTTTTAAAGGAGGTTTTTGTGATACAATCGTTTATATTGACTGGAACATTATTGAAAATAGTTGGGACTAAAACATTTCTACACCTTCGGCCATAATATGTAGTTATTACATGTGGGCACTGCTGGACATAGGTCCCCCAAAAAAAAAATATTACTCACTCCATAATAAAATTTTTAAGAAAATGTTTTCTCCAAACAAAAAATATTTAAGGCAATATCATAAACAACGATACTTAATCAAGATTAATCCCTAAAGTTAGATGGCGCACTTTGAAGTTTTAAAATATGATTTAAGAAGTTAAACAGAGATTCTCAACAAGTTGGTGTATATTTAAATTATTTTATCCAGTCATTTATTTCATTACTTTCTTTTAAATAAAATGTTTATGTAAATTGTTATGATATCGATTTCAAATTGCGAAAACAAAAATCGAATCGGTAGATAGACTTAAGGTGAATCTAGTTGACGTTTTTCCCATACAAACTTCGGGAGTATATTACTCCACTGTTCGACAATGTAACATCAAAAATTAAACATGGTATGGTTTTGTCTCAATATTAATATTGTCTGTACGGAAACAGAATACTAAAATAAAAAGCCAATAAAAAGTTAGGAGCCAAGAATGATTAGATTTTCTTGCTAATTTAACCTAACTTTGGGCGCGTTTAAGTAATAAAAGAAGTTTAAAATCTGAAAAACCAATTCTGTACCGACAAAGCTCAAATATCGCATAGTTCAATAAACTTTATTGGTCATTGATTTATGCAGTGGTTTTTTCATAAAACCCGATCTTCCGAAAGACTGTTCTTAATTTTTGACGCGCCTGTTGTACAATAACTGATCCAGCATCTCACTCAATAACGTTGCGCGTGTAGACTAGCTTCTAACTGCTTATCACTGATACTACCTCTGTCGGACACGATGCCTGGTGAGACAGCGGGCTTTTTAGCCAGGCCCATCAGTGAGTTCGAGCCCGCGACTAGGTTCTCCTTAAGGTACTATTGTAGGCTAGTTTTAATTTACTTGTCTATCCTATTTAATAGTCCATTGTAGGTCAATTGGGCATGCAGGCCACTCATAGGTGTCACCACAATAACAGATGGGTAAGTACCTAGTCTCTAGAGTAGTCCACCCGAAGCTCATTCGTATCGATACAAACTAATCAGAACGCAGTGGAAAATAGGAAAATAGGGCGCGATCTATAGCTGTTTTATAGTACGCAATCTACATCATACAAATATAATAGCATTTTTATTCCTTCTTAGGTCTATAATAACGAACATAATTGACCTATATTCGTTCACTGAGGTACCTATTTATCAAAGTTACGCTGAGACCACTAAGTACTTATAATAAGACTGGCCGAAACCCTTCAAAGAACCTATTGATGAGTGAAAAGACTGCCAACGCTTTCCGTAAATATCTAGTTAATAAAGTAAGTAGGTACCCATCTAAGTAACTAACTATGATCTTATTCATACCGGAGTTGCCAATTAGTTAATTAGCGGAGACTCTGGGTGGTTCTTTTGACATTCAAAATCAGCATTCATACAGTCAGTTCCATTAAAATAAATTGTTTTCAGTAAAATTCTAGTAATTAATGCATATCTTTACTGCTCTAGTTTTTAATTACGTAAACAGATTTCCGGTGAGTCATCATGTGCCTAGTTTTTGCCTAACTGTGCTGGGGTCGGCTTCCAGTCTAACCGGATGCATGAATTGAAAAACTGAATTCTAGTATTTTACACGGAGCGACTGCCATCTGATCTCCACAACCCAGTTACTGACACTAACATGATACCCTTTGGAAAGGCTAGTTGTCAGACTTTCGGGCTTCTGACGACCTGCAACGACTGTCAAAGATCCACGAATGACAGCCGGGACCAACGGCTTAACGTGCTTCCCGAGGCACGGAGGGGTCTTGGTATGTAAAGGTGGCCACCCATCCACGGACCAACCGCGGCAAGCGTAGCTTAACCTGATCGATCGACCCGTGCGGCTCGTTATTACTTAGCCACAAGCAACAGATTTCCGGTCAGTAAATCTAAAATTTGTCTGTGAACAACTCGTTATTATGTACCTACCTACATAAAAATGAATAGCAAAGCTGGCGGGGAGCGAAAAAGGTCCAATACATTTAATTCGGCTTCCTCATGCATTGTATCGCGATTTACTTATATTTATTTATTCAGCATCCCTTTCGGGGAGAATTGCAAATGTTAAATAACAGCGGACGGAGGGCTTTGAAATGGTAACAACTTCTGGATTTTCGAAGCGTTTTAACAGCTTTTAGAAATACAGTGCAAAGTGCATTGTGTTTTCAAAAGCATGCAAGTAAGCTCATGAGATGAAGATTTGACTCAAAACATTAGCAGGCCATTATCATTATGATTCCCCAGAAAAGTTTAGTTAGAAAGGGTCCTCGAAACAATAGCAATTGTCAACATTTGCGTGATTGATACACTTTGATGCGTAAATTGGTCGTCTAACAAATGCAATTGAAGCATAATCGTACGTTACAAGCTGTATAGCTTGTAATATTGCCAGTCATTGATAAGGCTCAGGCCAAGGGAGTACTATTGCCAATTGAAATGATTGACAATATTATTAGTACAATAGCAATTTGATTGCAATTGGTCGTTTAGGGAACCCTTTAATACCATGATTAAACCATCCTACGAACCGACTTTATATTCACTGAACTTTTGAGCAAAGAATTATAGTTACTAAAGTATTTAAAAAATCGGATACTTGCACTGATTACTGATGGACCGAACTTTCTTATCAATAGCAGTCAAATCGAGATCTATGAACAGTTCTTCTACAGTTTCGACCAGGGCGAAACACATATAATTATCCTATTTGAATGAATACTGCCTGAGAATTAAAAGACTTGTAATAAAAACAGACGTTTTTCTTCATTGTATGAAATAACACAGTAATACCCATATTTTCGCTAACATAGTAGTTTTGAAATAACACCAAATAAATAATGGGTTTGCGAACAGGGACATTATTCACGCGTGGAGAGACGCTCGCGCTTTATTCACATTCAGATACGACAAATTGTGATGAATGAGGGTGCAGTATGAGCCTAACACAGATTTGCGACTAAAGCGTCTTGTGACTTAGAATAATTGTAACAAAGTGGTGGCAAAAAGCGCTGGATTAAGATCTCAAGAGTTAAGATAGACTTTTTGCGTATCCTGGGTTTTCTAGATTTTGATAATTGATCGCTGTATTCTGACTCGGACTGTTACGTGTGGTGCCGGACGTAAAGAATAACACCACCCCAGTTTTTCCCGTTTGTGTCGTAGAAGGCGACTAAGGGACTTACTAGAGAATGGGCAGCAGCATTCTCTATGCATTTTACCACCATACTGCGATCGCCAACCCGCCTGCCAAGCGTGGCGATTATGGCAAACGCCCCTTTTTTTTTGGGGAGACCTATGTCCAGTAATGGACGTCTATCGGCTGAAATGATGATGATGATTCTGGCTCAGCAGTGACTGAGCAGTGGTGGCTCAGTGGTAACAGCCCTGACTTACGAGTCTACAACTCGTAAGTTGGGGCTGTTACGTGCGTTACGTGTGGCGTGCGTTTTACTTCGTCTAAACAATTACATCACCACTGCGCTCAAAACGGTGAAGGAAAACATCGTGAGGAAACCGGCATGTCTTGGAACAAAAATTTCGAGGAAATGTGACATCTACCAACCCGCGCTGGGCCCGCGTGGTAGACAGCCCACTCCCTCTCGAAAAGAGGAGGCCTGTGTCCCAGCAGTGGGAACATTATAAGCTAATTATTATGCTATTCTGAATCATTGGGATTCAATAGTCACTGTGAATACCTACCATTTAAAGACTAACCAAACAATATATAAACCACACTCGAATCTACAAGTTACTCCTATAGATTTTCATACATTTACTTTTTTAAATTGATTAGTTACTTACAATCAGGACTCATGATATAAACTTATTTTCATAATTAACCATTTTCGGGTTAAACTTGTGCCATCCCTAGCGCCCTGATGAAATCCTGCAAATTATGTACCCTAATTATATTAATATGTTTTTATTTAAACGGGTGCTGCTCGGTATCAAAGCAATAGCTCTAGAGTCTAGAAATTGTATCCTACTACGTTGTGGTAATGGGTGGAAAATAATGTAGTCGAAAAAACTTTAACATTTGATGTATCCTAATGACTCAGAATAGCGAAAGGAATTGAAGATTTGCTTATAGCTAATTTACTGCATCAAGTAACTACAGTCAGATATTCAACAAAACAGACTTTGGTTCTATTTTGTTGAATACCTTAAGTTTTAGCGATTTAATAGCAACCTTAGAAAAACAGTTAGTTAAATGATCTTTTCATACATAATTCTTCTGTGGTTCGTGTTTATGTCACAGAACTCTTCCTAAACGACTGGATCGATTTTGATTATTTTTTGTGTGTGCTTGACGGGGTTCGTAGATGGTTTAGATTAGCAATTAGACGGTAGTTGGCGCTGTTCGGGCAGGACAGGACAACGACTGTCAGGTCCGCTAGCATTAAATTTACCTACTATATATTTATAATTTATTTAAACATTTTGTTTTATTGATTAAGCGATGAATCAGTGGATGGCCGCTCCTCAGGTAATACTTCCAGCATTGCTATTCTGTAACCATCTCACCGCGTGAGGTGAGTGTGGAGTGAGCTGTCAGTGTCATTTCACCTAATGCTTGCTCAATCCCTAGCATCAGTGGGATGACACTGACAGTTCACTCCACGCTCACTTCACGCGGTGATATGGTTACAGAATCGACATGCAGGTCATGTTAAAATACCAGACAGTAGTATCAGTAACCAGGGAGAAAATAGAGGAATATGTTTGTATGGAATAGCGCAAGACCAAGTTTCCTCTTAAAGGAAGATTTAAAGTCCTCTTAGCTTTAGAATTCGCTTTCGACAGTTTGACAATTGAATGTTCAAAACATCCATTCGTTCGTCGTCGTTAGACCCTTAGCTCATGCCCATAAAGTTTGCTTCATTAATTTGGAACATAGATTGGGCGCATAAAGGATGTTGTCAATGTGCCTCACAGCAATGTTAGTTCGGGCGGAAATTCTGCCTGTTTAGAAGATCATACGAGATTGTTCGCATGGCTGATTGAGATTCAGAGTCTGTTTATTAATTATACAAAGGAAGAACCGGCTTTGTGAACAATGTTATTAAGTTTATTGAACTTTGTCCATACCAGGAAACACGTGTAGGTTTCCTAGTTTCAAAAACCCTACCGCTTTTTATTTTGTCCCTTTGTCGCATGTCTGTTCAGGATTTATGTAACAATATTATTGTTCTTTATTTTAGTACGCGAAACCACACAGCGCAGAACTTCCCCCAATTCGCTCCGTCTTCGGGACGTGTGTTCAACACTTCGTTGCAAAACATATCACAATGTAAATAAGGAGGTCTTAGTTTGAACAGCTTCGTTATTACGTCAGCAAGAGCTTCTGCTAGAGTGGAACTTAGTGCTTTAGTGAACATATTAATTGAATTTAGAATTGACAGGTACGCGAAGCCATGTACCTACTTACTAGTCACTTTACCTCTGTAAGCATTTTAGGGGATGTTTATCCATAATTTACGGTTATTATCCCATCCCACGCCAGACATTGAATTATGTAACACGTGTTAGGAATCTCTTTCATCTTTGTACCTACCTTCATACTTGGCAACAAAATAATTATACACCTACTTACATGTTATGGCTTGTTCCATCACTTCCGGTTAACTTACGATTACACTCGAAATAAAATCAGAGCACTTACTTTAAAGTAGGGCTCAAAATACAAAATAAATAGAAGGGATTCTATGACGATAAAGTGTGAAATCTTTCTCAAATTAATTCAACATTTAGCTACATTATAGGCCGGCTGCCTAGTGGCGGAAATTGAGGGGAAATGCTAATGTAAGGCGGGAGCTGAAAAAGCGCAAATTCGTTTCCTTTCGGTCGACCTAGGTTTGTGGAGAACTTTTCCCATTATAATTTCTACAGTAAGTATGACGGTAAACATAATTATACTTTTGAATAAAAGACAGTATCGGTTAACAAACGTTGCAGGTATCGCTTAACACATTTAACAACATGCTACTAAAATTGAGAATCAACTGCCCAAAAAATTAAAAAACATTTACAACAAAGTAGACAAAAATAAAATCTTTTACTAGCAAAAGAATTACTCGGTGTCAACACAACGCCTAATATTATTCGTTAGCGATTACACTCGACTTTTTGCTACCGCAAATTATTCAGGCACTCGTAAAAAACGTCTTAATGTAAAATAATTGTTTTGTTTTATCTTGTTCGCAAGGAAGCAAATTAGCAGACTGAAAAGACAAATTGTCACCTCCGGAATTATGTAGATGAAATGTAGACGAGAAAAGCGCTATGTTAGGAGCTAACTTAATAAAACGCAGCTTTTTTTGGAGATTTGAAGTTAAGACGGCGAGTCACTTTACATTTATTTACATATTTATGGTGCAACAATAAAAAAAACTTCTTTCAGGCAGTGAACTTGTGACTCATCATTTCGGTGTGAGCTTATTTCAGCTCGAAGACTAGGATGGGATCAGGTGCATGTCAATGTATGTGTGTCGAACAATTACCGCGTCCGACGTGGCACAAGATGGCCTACAAAACATTTACACGTCTTTGACGTAAGCTGCTTACCAGTTACACTTATTGAATTTGGCAGCAGAGCTGCGACTCGGTTCTTATTGTTTATTTTAACAGTATTCTATATTTCGTTTGGGAACAAATTACTTCATATAGGTACTCGACATTTACACACAAGCTCGATTTCTAAACACTGTTAAGGAAACTGCTTAATTATTTTTGCAAAGTTTCAATAAACATTCCGACCGTCGATATTTTAGAAATTCAAACTGGCGTCGCGTGGTTTGGTCTAATTACAGGCAACTTTCAGTATCATGTGGGTTACGGTTGGAGAATCCGTAAGTTTATAATTTAATGTGGTGTTATCGATCAAAGTGCGTCATGCAGGTGGAACTTAGTTTGAAGTTCAGGAGCAAAACTTGTCATCTTGAACCAACAAAGTAAATAGGGGTCGGATATCTCAATGGCGAGATAGTTAGGAACTGGAAACTTTTAATAGTAGCGTTTCCAGTTACCTAGCCCCATTTTCAAGTCTCGCCACGTGAAAATCTTTCTTCACAAAGGTAGTCGACTGCCAAAGAGGTCAAACTTGACGATGCAACCCTGCGGCGGACAGCCGCCTTGCCCAGAATATCTTCACAGCTCTTGGGGGCGCTGTGCAAAGGAAATCGTATTCAATAGGCCACATTAAAAAAAAACATCAATCTAGGTAGTTTATTATTTCGCCAGATAACTAGGGGAGTAAATTGCGTGACACACTTGCAATAACAATACTATTTAATTTAATAGTTAAATAAGATTCTTTGCGTTATTTATGTTGATGAGCAGACGAGTTTTTAAACAAATGAAGCATTGGATTAGCAATTGCTTTCAAAATCTTTCGAACCTTCAAAATCGACTGAAAGTGTGATACGTACCTAATTGGGATCTTCTACAATGTATTGACATCCGTAGTTTTATTAAACGGTGATACTTTTGTGCCATCCAATAAATGTAACTTTTATTGTAAGCTAATAAACGGATTAACAGCTTCTCCTTCATTTAAGTGCGGGAAATCCTTGTATAGCAATCTAATAATTCTTTCAATTAGCTCAGTCGTGGCTCGTCTAGAGCATTGGATTCCCTGGACGATGTAATAGGGTCTTAATTTTTATCTCGACTACCCACTTTTAAATGACTCAGCTTTTTAATAAAATTTATCACTTTAATCTCTTAGATTGAACCAGTTTTCCCGGGAGATGTTCTTATTTGTCTCTGGTTGGTAAAAACTGTGTGAACACAAACGCGATCTACCCTCAGACAGATTATTTTATTTTCGGGACTTAATGTACCGACAACTTTGATCCCCTCCTCATTAATCATGAATGTTTTAATGTATACCTACGAATTAAGGCGTTATTTGCGTACATAAACAAACATTCGAAATAACACAGATTTCGCAGTGAATTTAAAATGTTAGTTATATTTGACATTTTGGAATAAAACTTTCTGATCTATTAGTATTACTTGTATACCTAGGAATTAGGAAGTATTTCTATAGCACAATTTACAGCTAGTAGGTATTAAATTAAACCAAAAAAATATCCTAAGTGATTTATTCTACATACTTCCAATGAAATCATATTTGCCGAAGTAAAAATATTTTATCCCTTCTTGGGCCCTAACTAGGATTAAATTCGGGACAATCACATTTGGAGAAGTACAAAAAAATGGAATAACTATAAACCGAACCCTTTTCTATTTTTATTGCAAATTACATATTCAATTTGAGATATATGAGAAAGAGGATGTAGAAATTTCAGTATCAAATGCATCTCATCTTAGGATTCCGTATCAGCAGAACAGCATAATCAACCTTTAATGTTCCCACTGCTGGGACACAGGCCTCCGCTCTGTGAGAGGGAGTGGGCCGTAATCCACCACGCGGGCCCAGTGCAGGTTGGTAGATGTCACGTGTCTTCATTTTTTTGGTTCTAGGACATGCCGGTTTCCTCACGATGGTTTCTTTCACCGTTTTGAGAGCAGTGGTGATGAAATAATTTACACAAAGTAATGTGCCTACTTGGGTTCAGACCCACGACCTACAACTTGTAGGTCGAGGCCGTTACCACTGGGCCACAACTACTCCTCAGCTGCTGTTCATTCAGTATTAAATTGAAACAAATTACTAAGTAAATTAAGCAAATTAATAGTATGGGTCGATCGAAGGTACGCTAAGCTATGCTAGCCGCGGTCGGTTCGTTGATGGGTGACCTTTTGTTAAATATCGAAAACCCTCCGTGCCTCGTCCTTACGGGTAGTCTGAAGCCCAAAAGTCTGATACCCAGTACTACCAAAGCGTATCGTGCTATTCAGTAACTGGGTAGTGGAGGGCAGATAGGCAGTCACTCCATGTAAAACACCGGTATTCAGCTGCATCAGTTTAGACTGGAAGCCAACCCAAGCATTGGGAAAAGGCTAAGCAGATCGATTCAAATAAATTAGTTAATGTCTTCATCATAACAGCAGAAAGACGTCCACTGCTGGACATAAGCCTCCCCGAACAGGGGGGTATTTGCCATAATCGCCACGCTTGGCAGGCGGGTTGGCGATCACAGTATGGTGGTCAAATGCATAGAGAACGCTGCTGCCCATTCTCTAGTGAGTCCCTTAGTCGCCTTCTACGACACCCACGGGAAGAGATATGGAGCTATTCTTTTACGTCCGGCGCCACACGGAACGTCTTTTATTTTCTCTCTTTAATGTCTTTGACACTGATATAATCTTATTATAATGCTCCCTCCACACGGGACGGCGATGTGAGCACGTGACGCGAACACACTATGAGATAAGAGATTTAAGTGATCTTTCGACGTAACGTTCGCCAGGTGTTTTGTCTGTTTTGTTCAAGAAATTCAGTTGGAAAGCTTGAACTATTTGTTTTTTTTTTTACTTTTGTTTATGTTTCCTGAGGAACCTGCGCTGCTTTGTTTTTCTTGTAAAAGCTGCTGTTGATGTTAGCTGAGCGAATTTTAAAGCGACACACTGCGCTTTTTGTAGCTGACTTTTATTGCTTTTTATATTGAACACTGTATCTTTTACGTGGCGTAAATGTAAACAACATGCTGCAGTTTCTTAGTACGACGCTCGATATAAACCCTGTGTATTGTAGAGGATGTCTTCGCGTCGGAGTGATAAGCCTGAAATATTTCGTTCCGGGACAGAATCCTTAATATCATACCAATAACATCTTCCTTTTTCAGTTTATTTTGCATGAATCGAAATTTAATAAGTTTTAATTTGTTGCAGTATATTGGGACAATGGACGTGCCGCGCCCAACCAGCCGCGTCGAGATCGTCGCTGCAATGCGCCGCGTTCGTGTGAGTACGCTTTTATAATGATGCCGACTTAGTAAACAGTACCTTTTGTTTTTAATCTCTGATTCATGGAAATACTTTAATTAACACTTGCTCTCTACACTCACTAACCCGCTGAACAGCACCCTAGTTGCGTTACATACTATTTACACTTTTTATTCCGGTACTACGTTCCCGTGGCACAGTTTTCGATATCCACGCGAGCGAAGCCGCTGGCAAAAGCTAGTTATTTCATATGTTCGTTAAAAAAGCCGCTTGGCAAAGTAAACAACGCCATTCACCATTGTGGAACTGTCAAAATGAAAGCGATTCTACCTACTGTGATAGTGTTTTAGGCAATTATCCCTCTGGGGTCTAAAGGCAGTAGTAATATGTCTGAACCTTCGCGTAATATACGGGGATAAGAACCCCAGGTAACTTCCCGTTTGCGCAAGAGCGTTCACGCGTTGACATACAAAGTGCAATGCCTTTTTTTTCCTTTTTTTTGAGGGTGGGAAATCATCAAATAACTTCTCCCTCTCTGGGTGGAGCAGGAAGGCGTGTCAGACTTTTACTGACTAAAACCTACCGGTGTTTCTTCAGTTGCCTGTGTGCCAGGGGCACAGTATTTATTTCAAACAACCCGCACCCCTGGCAGGCATCGGCCCTTACGGACCTCACCAGTTGATGCTGACATCTCTTTGAGGCGCGGTGGAACACAACGCGCCGTCGACCCGGGCTTGATCCTCACCGGACAGCGAGCTACCCATTACTCGCCATGCTTTGTGTGACAGCTTAGTGACCTCTGACTCCCGCTGATACGGAACTACTTCAAAACCCCTACTAAATATAAGTTATGAAATTAAATGAGGATTGTTCAGTTCCACTTTTCTTTAATTAGTAGTTAGCAAACTAACTTTAGTTGACAAGTAGGGATACGTACCTACGTAGATATTAGTTTAGTCTGAGTTCCTTAGTAAGTGGGAATAACATCCATATCTATATCTCCACATAATAAAATTAAAAGTGTCTTTTCCTTTCTGTCTGTGTGATTTTGATGCGGTTGTCACCATCATGTAGAGAATTTATTCCAAAAGGTTTATGTATATAATATGTTCATATTCAAATTACAATTAATAATGAAGAAACCGCTGTTTTGTTAAGTCCTACAAACGTGGGACACAGGGGCAGATAGATAGGTATTGTACTATAATTTAGAGTTAATTTCAGCCCCATAATAACACAAATTAAATTTCTGTGAGTAACATAAGAACGCATTATCCATATCAATCTGTAACAAAAGATTAGGTTAGTCTAATTTCCAACTACCTAATTGCCCCCGGTGGCACACTTAACAAAGTAGAGTAAGACGCAACTACCCACCGTTTGCCCATAAAATTGATTTAGCTAAGCTTTGTAGGTACTTTTGCATTGTTTAGGAACAAGAAAATAGAGCTTTTATTGAGCGTCGGCTTATGCCACATTTGCTTGGCTGAATGGCTACAGTTGGCACTTCTATTAGGACTAGATTTTACGTGATTTTAATTGAATATTACGTGCCGTGTATTCCAATGACCATAAGGTTTATCATCATCATCATCTGCCTAGCCTTTTCCTAACTATGTCGGGGTCGGCTTCCAGTCTAACCGGATGCAGCTTATGAATACCAGTATTTTACATGGAGCGACTACCTATCTGACCTCCACAACCCAGTTACTGGGTAATACGAAACCCCTTGGAAAGACTGGTTGTCAGACTTTCGGGCTTCTGACGACCCGTAACGACTGTCAAATATCTACAAATGACAGCCGGGACCAATGGCTTAACGTGGTAAGGTTAAGCCGTTGGTCCCGGCTTATAAGTATTATATTATAGACAATTAAAAAAAATACGTACTCCTTCTGAACCGTTATGTAAAGATCAATGTTTATTTTTGTTTTAAAATAAAAACAATTTTGACTTCTTTCCTGAACTAAAGATACTTGAGCCAACCATTCCAAACGGACAAGCAATTCAAACCGTTTTAAGTTTATTGCTCGTAAACTACCTAGGTAACCACTTACCCTCTAAAAGCTTTAAGCATAAAACACTTCACTTCATAAATCTAATTAGCGCGGATGATAAGTATTATGCCAACTAAAAATAACAGACGCTTTGATGCCATTGAAATGAAAGAAAGAATAATTACGATTTTGTCTATTGATTTCCAAACCAATAATACGTTTTGTTAAAAAGTAAACATTATCTATCCAAGGAAATCCACTAATAATAAATTAATGTAATAACTTTGAATAGACTTATAATGAATAATTTGCTTAAACATATGCCTCCTTCTGGGACAGTCGGGTAAAAAATTAGAGTATATTTATGTGGCGAGCTCAAAAAATAATTTGTGCAGACAAAGTGATTTGTAACATAATCCAGGCGGGACTGAATGAATCCTCTTAAGCTTGTCCGCTACAGGAAAAAAGCTTGTTTTTTCCTCGTAAACAAAATCGTAAACCGTCAACATTCTGCTTGCTGAATCATTAGAGAATAAAGTATCAAAACCTCTGGTTCCTAATCTAGAGTATAAACCACAGACATAGATAGACCTAGTTAACGCAAGAGCACCCACGTCGCGTGCCGGGCCTAAGCATAAAATGCTTAACGTGGCCACTGTCGCGCTGAGTCTTAGTACTTCGGTGCGCCTCGCTAGTTGGACGTCAGTCAAAAAATCAAAAATGCCTAATTGCGCTGTGATAAATGGTAAAAACTGCACAAATGTGAGCAAAAAAAAGAAAGTTAACGTTTCCCTCCATCGACAAGTAATTTTGTGATTAATATTATGCGAAATGAATTTTTAAATCAATTATTTTTAATGTAATACCAAATTTGAGAAAAAAAATAGGTCATCGAAAGCTTGCTGTATATTCGTAATACATTGCGGCTTTCACTTGGAGCAGTTAATGTGACGTTCTGTGTTAACAAAACAAGTGATACTAGCGTATATCGCTTCGGTTGTGAATTTTAGCGATTAGTGCTGTTCATCCTATGCAACACAAATCGATTCTCGAGAATAGATTACGGAGACAGAAAAACAATTTTCTGGTTTATATGTTGTTATTAAATCATCTAACGATCTATTTTTGAAAACATCGAGCAATCGCGAATCCGCAACCGCGCCGCTGGCCGCTTCCCCGTCTCCCGCTCCCGCGAGTCCGACCCTGCACCCCGCGCATTCGCAGGTGCGTGACCCCGACCGCTCGCCAGCTGATCGCTCGAACACGGATAGGACATTTGCAGAAACCGTTCAGCACCAACTGAGCTTCAAACCTAACCCAATACAACGGACTAGCAGTCCTATAATAACCAATACACTGGTAGAAAACGACAACGACGACAGTTTTACGACTGTAGTAAATAAGTCACAGAAATATAAACTAGGAAAGAAAAATAGAAATCAGCAGGGAAAAGCTGTACTGACGTCTAATAAAATTAAAATAGTGCCTAAGTTTGCTTACATTTACGCGTCACGCTTTGATACACATACCTCAGAAAAAGATATTTTGGATTTTATAACGGACTGCGGACACACGGCTGTGAAGGTTGAAAAACTTTCACAATATAAAGAAACGGCATTTTCTTCGTTCAAAATTACCATCGAACCAGATCAGGAGACCACCTTCCTAGACGCTGAGTTTTGGCCTCGTGGTGTGGAGTATAGAAGATTTAGAGTGAAACGCGTTTATACAGATCTGAATAAGCGTCCCGCGCTCAAAAGTAATGAAAATTAACCTAGTCTCTTTTAACTGCCGATCCATAAAGCGATCATGTAACCATGTCACAGACCTTTGTAAAACATACGAAATAGTTGCCCTTCAAGAACATTGGCTGCTACCTGACGACTTAGGTTACCTTAATAATATTCACCCTGACTTTTCATACCACGGAGTATCGGCAGTGGACACGAGCGCAGGTGTGTTAAAAGGAAGGCCGTATGGAGGCGTTGCAATTTTATGGAAGAAATCTTTGTTTGTCAATGTTACACCAATTGACACTGGCTCGACGCGCGTGGCTGCCGTGTGTATGCAGCTTGACGGCGGACGGACTTTCGTCGTAATGTCGGTATACATGCCTACTGAGGAAGCGGACAACCTGCCTCTGTTTACGGAATGCCTAGGTGTGATTAGTGCGGTTATGGAAGTGAACGATGTGGAAAGTGTTTTTGTGCTCGGTGATTTTAATGCCGACGTTTCGCGCTCAAGTAGTTTATTCGGGTGTAAGCTGATGGAGTTCTGCCATGATCTGGGCTGGGTTTGTGCGGATCTTGCTATGCTTGGTTTGTCCTCAGATTCTTTTACATATCTTAGTGATGCGCATGGCACCACAAGCTGGCTCGATCATTGCATAGCTACCTCAGCAGGGCTGACTGTAATTGATAATATCCAGATTTTAAACGATGTTTACTACTCAGACCATTTCCCATTAGTAATTAGCTGCAATATTGATGCCATTATGCCCAAAATTAATAAATCACAGTGTCAGAAAAATAATAAGGTAATTTGGGGTTCTAGAACTTTTGAACAGAAATGTAATTATGCTGAATTATGTGATAGATATTTGAATTCCTGTGACTGGCCTAGTTTTCCCTGTCAAGGTGTCTCATGCCAAAGCAATGATCACTTTCACCTAATTGATCAGTTTTATTCTCAAGTAGTTAAGAGTTTATGCAAAGCTGCTAAATACTCGTATCAGGGCAGAACCTATACCACCAAAAACACGGTTGTTGGTTGGAACTACCATGTTAAGGATTGTCACACAATAGCTAGACAGTATTATCAATTATGGATATTTTATGGACGCCCTACTCAGGGAAGGATTTATGATGACATGGTTCACAGTAAAAAAGTTTTCAAAAACAAGTTAAAATGGTGCCAGTTAAATGAAAATAAAATAAAAATGGACATTGTAGCTTCACACAGATACAATAAAGACTTCGGAAACTTCTGGAAAGAAACCAATAAATTAAATTATAAATGTAGTCTCCCTTTATCCATAAATGGTGATCAGAATCCTGTTAATATTGCAAATATGTTTGTAAATAAATTTAATCCGCCCCCACCGTCACCTCCGACCACTACTGTCAGCTGTTCGAGCGTGTCGCGCTCAGCCCACGGTGGCGCGGGGACCCCGCCGCCTTTGCCGCGCGTGTCACTGGCGTCGCTACCGGTGGCGAGCGCGGCGGAGGTGGCGCCGACGCCGTCCTCTGAACTTAGTGAGTTACACGTCACAGCGGAAGATGTATTTCAATGTGTTAAAGGTATGAAACGTGGCAAGTCCCCGGGCCACGATGGGCTCAGTGTCGAACACGTTTTGTTTGCTCCTGAATTGGTATTGGATAAAATGGCTTCCTTATTTAATTCTTGTATTGACCACAGTTACTTACCTAAAGACTTTATGAAAACCATCGTTGTACCCATAATAAAAAACAGAACCGGGGATGTGTCCAGTCTGTCTAATTACCGCCCAATATCACTAGCAACCATATTATCTAAAATTTTCGAAAACCTGATTATGAAACACTTAAATGAAACGAACATTCCGCTTAACACACACAGCGCACAGTTTGGTTTTCGTCGGGGCCTGTCCACTGACCTAGCTATCTTTGCTCTGAAAAATACAATCTATAAATACATTAGTAGAAATACAACAGTATACGCATGTTTTTTAGACCTCAGCCGAGCTTTTGATACGATTAATTATAATATACTCTGGAACAAGTTGAAACAAACCCATGTGCCGAATAAAATAGTAGACCTGTTTGAATATTGGTATAACAATCAAAGTAACCAAGTCAGATGGGATAACGTCTTTTCGGAGACGTATAGTCTGACCAGTGGCGTGAGACAGGGTGGCCTGACTTCCCCGGTGCTGTTTAACTTATATGTCAACGACCTGATCGAGGAGCTGAGCACCACCAGAGTCGGATGCCATATTGGCGGTGAATGTTTAAATAACCTCAGTTATGCAGATGACATGGTTCTGCTCAGCCCCTCAGTCAACGGCCTCAGAAAACTAATTTCCCTTTGTGAGAATTATGCAGCACGACACCAATTAACCTATAATGTTAAAAAGACAGAAGTAATGATTTTCAAACACGACAATGGCCCTAATAAGGTCTTGCCAATTACTTTGTGTGGTTTAAAATTAAAAATAGTTAGTCAGTTTAAGTATCTCGGACACATCATAACGGAAAATTTAAAAGATGACGATGACCTGGAGAGGCAAAGACGTAGCATCGCATGTAGAAGTAACATGCTAAATAGACGTTTCTTCCACTGCTCAAAACAAGTAAAAATAACTCTGTTCCAGGCTTACTGTCAGTCGTTCTACACCAGTCAACTTTGGTACAAGTACACGAAGAGTGCATACAACACTCTTCGTGTACAATATAATAATGCATTTCGGGTCATGCTCAACCTACCCTGGCGGTGTAGTGCTACTGAGATGTTTGCGGAGAATAGAGTAACCGATTTCTTTGCGCTCATGGGGAAGCTCAGGGCTTCGTTCTTTTCGCGTGTGGTGGCAAGTCAAAATAATATTGTCAAAGCTGTTTTTCATAATGTGCATTTACTGAGGGAGACAAAATAAATGTACTCACCATTGTTATGGGGTACATTTGTTTTGGCTTCCTTGGTGTGAAATGGTGGGTTGTTTTATTGTTATTTTTCTGTACTTTGTTTTTTTATGTTCGTTTGTTTAGTTTATCTTTTGTTTTGTTTTAGGATAAGTTTTCAATTTTAATTTTAATTTTATGGGTGCTAATGCCTGAAATAAACGATTAATAATAAAAAAATAAATATGTAGACAATTTTAATAAATAATCTTAATGTTTCGTGATTTTTTAGTTTTCCACATGATCTCTATTTAAAAGAACAATGGTTTGAGGCGACGGGAAAAAAAGATTGGTTCTCAACAAAGTATAGCACTATTTGTTCGATATATTTTGAGGAAGAAGCTTTGTAGAAGGGAAAAAGCATCGAACATTGACAAAAGTAAACGGAAAACCTACTTCTGGCTGCGCGAGCGTTAGCGGTAGGCGGGGGGTGGGGCGAGACGGGTGCCAGTCTTTGAATCGATTTGGTTTTCCCATCACTAAATAGTGCTTGTGACGCCATAGTAGGTAGTCAAAAAATGCCACGATTGGTTTTCATACAGATCGTGATACTTGCGTTATCTAAGTCTATCTATATCTGCGGTCTAAACTGGCCTAGTCATAGTTACTGAAAACTTCAGCAATGGCCATAATATTTGACTGCTGCTGGATATCTATATTTGTACATAGGTGGGTATTTGTTGATCTTTGCTAGTCGTTACGTGTCGTCAGAACACCCGAAACCCGAAAGTCTGACAACCAGTCTTAACTGGACGTCAAGCTTTCGGGCTTAGTTTCAGGTTACTGGGTTGTGGAGTTCAGATAGGCAGTCGCTCCATGTATCAGTAACTTGACAGTTCGTAGTAAAATAATGTTACCATATTAAAACTAAAAGTGTTGAGGTAGTGAGCGTAAAGAACGAGTGATAAAATGGTTTCATTTTAATTTCATTATAAAACTTTAAAAATTCATTTGTAACATGTGGAATATAAGAATATATGACAAATTCTACTACCTATTATTAATAGTGCATATCATGTTTTTAGGGCAAGTAAAAAGTTTTTTTTTAAATGCATGTAAGGTACAAGGTTTTAAGTTCATTCATTCTTACACCACCTCACTATCATGTCACTTTTTTATGTCATAATCTGGTAACCCAATGTGTTCTTCCAAAACTTCGTAAAAGATTTAGATACGGTTTTCACCATCATTTAGAGAATTTATCTCGGAAGATTTTTGTCTATAATACATTAATATTAAACTTAAATATTATTCTATAGTAATCACGATTTTGAGTTCTAAGCTATAGTAATTATCAGTTTAGAAATACATAGGTTCCATTCAAGATATGAATAATAAAAAGCGAGAGCACAATGTGGAACAAGTCTCCAAGCTTCTAAATCACACTCACTTTCAGGTTTGTCTATATTTTACATTTTTTTGTCAGATCTTGTGCCATAAGTGTGTATGGTGTGGTGGTACATTTTGGAATTCTCCTAGTGTAGAAAAAAGGCAAGTATGCCTACATACATAGGCAGCCGAATTTTCTTTCTACCCCTCTGTAATTTGTCGCCCCTTGTTCCCACAATTGGTTTCCCGTTTCGTTTCACTTAAGTCACATATTTCTTTTCTCTTAGTTACGAATTTAATAACAAAGAATTTGTTTTTAATATTGCGTTTTCATTTCTTTTCTTCGTGAGTAGGCATAATGGTTTGAACAACTTTAATATTACTTCTCAACTTCGCGTTGTTTGCGATCTATTTCGAAATGTTAAGTATTCTTGTTTATTGTGTTTCCTTTGTTATTTAATCGTTTTACATTAAAATTGGAATTAAGGTAACACAATAACTGTTTTTTTTTATAAATTACTGTATGTAATAATAATATCGACAGATTTATTTATGTAAATATTAATACGTGAAGAAAAACTTGCACCGTATTTTACGAAAATTACGCCGACGGCGACGGCTTGTAGAGTAAGTGGCAGTGGGCTGGCCATGTTTGTCGAAGGACTGATGGCCGATGGAGCACACGAGTACTGGAGTGGAAACCGCGTATCGACAAGCGTAGTATGGGACACCCCCCCCCCCCCCTAGGTGGACCACCGACCTTGAAAAGGTGACTGGGACAGACTAGATGTAGAAGGCGGAGGAGAGAGTGTTCTGGCGCAGCATGGGAGAGGCCTATGTCCAGCAGTGGACTGCGATAGGCTGAGTTGATTGATTGATTGACGCCGACGAGGAGTATGAGATTAGGCATAGTATTGGATTAGGCGAGGTTAAAGTTTGTATGGAGAAAGAGTGCAGAAAACAATAATTTTCTATTCTTTTAAAATTCATTACGGTCGAATTTTGACCAATGGGCGCCCACTGGTATAAGTGAATACCTACCACTGCAGTAAAAACAGGCACAAGTATCCCGTATCTTAAGTACTTACAAGAAAAAGAAACCGTTTCGCCAACTACTTCGGCACCTAAAAATGTTACAGCCCAAGATTATTTATTCCAAAAGTTCACTTTACAAGTCAAACCACTGCACTAGTGCATAAAACACGATAAAAAGAACCGTTGTCTAGCAAATATCCCAGACGAGCAAACTTTTACTGAGATTTTCCTAACATTTTTTTGCTATTCCGCTTTCATGACCATTCCCTCAACTTAACAACGACTGAAAGTGTGCTCAAATTTTTAATCGAGAAAATAAACTGTTCAAAAAAAACCAGTACCCACCTAAAGCTTTTTGAATATATAACGATTGTCATTTGGCATCAATGCCATTTTCTCTGATGCGCAAATAAACATTGCCATCGTCATAAATCTTGGAGAACCAACAGTTGGATCTGTTTTTTTATTGATATTTTATCTACTACTAATATGTACCACCTAGAACCTGAATGTCGCAAAAGAGGTATTAATAAAGTATGGTAACCTTTGCCATAATTTTCTTTAGTAATTTGTCAGTAATTTTTCGTTGAACTGACTCCCATTTCAGTTGAAAAATATGAGTGATATTATCAGCGGGCTCTGTTTCATCGTCTGTGAAAAACCCGATTTACCGCGATATAAACCTGAAAGTAGCTCCGAGTCGAAAGGATGTTCTTGAAAATGTTTCACTGAAAAATTTTCAGAGGCTTGTTAGATTTTATTAAAGTACACCAATATTTCGTCCAATTCACGAACATTTTGTTTGGATATTGGAAGGTATGGATATCCTTGCATAAGCGTGTATGAGTGATCGTGTTACATTGAAACGTGAATGTGATACGACACGGAGGAGCTTCGCCACCGGTAGCGCTCCGCATCTGAATATAAATGAACTTGTTTACAAACCGCTGAAAAAATCGTGACGACACCGTTATGAGCGGCACCTGTACTGCGATATATACGTATTTATTCATAAGTATGCGCAAACTGCTACGCTTGCTTACCTCGTATATTGTGCGGTTAAAAAGCTACTTTCTCGTTTCCTGTAACACTTAAGAAATACAATATCTATCTTTTCACTCGCTGTATATTTATCTTATTCTTTCAGTGAATGTGTACAGACATATTTCAAAAATGGCAGAGTAATTTTTCAATCATAAACTGTTGATAACAATTAATCAGAGTCAGTTGTACAAAAAAACAAATACGGTTTTAGAACACAAACAAAATGCAGCTAAAACCAACTGAACTATTCCGTAACTGCGGTTTGAGCAGCTGAGCAGTGAACTCAACAACAATTGCTAATACTCCACAACTAGTTCAAACGCTCCAGACATTTGCAAGTCTGTATATTTAGTTTAGCATATTGAGAGACTTTCAATATAAAAATAGATTAAAACGGCGTCTATTGATCAACTCATCAACGCACAAAGTAATTATAAGATTGGAATACTTACGGGCCGTAATTTCCTTCCATGACGTCAGTCGCTGTTATCATAAAAAACGGTAGTCCTGTCCTCATGAAACGTCGATTCAATTAAGTCACAGACTTCCTAAACATTCGTTTACGTTTTAGTGGTGTCAGTGTAACTACCAGTTGATTCTTAGTCATTATCTTGATTTCATGGTTTATTAATTTAAGTCGAAATATTCGTCGTAATAAATCTGGTTAAGAGCCTCCAGTAAAATGCCAAGAAAATGTTATTCAGCATGTAGACTTTCAGACCTCTTAGCAAGAGCCTCTTTGCTAATTGCCTCTCATCTGCCTCATGTTCGCAACTTCCTACTTTACTTAATTATGATGCATGTCTCTAAGTAATAGGGTGCCTCCATTACATTATTCTCAGTATTCAGGTGCGCGGCGGAAACGTGAATGATTATAAGTGTCGCTATTTTCGTGCTATTTCACACCAAACTTCACAGAAATTCTAAAGGTGGTTTAAGTGAGGCGGAGATCCGGAGCGGAATTAGTTATTTTTGGTACCTACGGCGTCAGTTGACGACTTCTTGAAAATTCGCATCGAAATAGCAGGTTATAAATAGCCACTAACGGAAGAATTTAATCCTAAAAGACGCTGACCATCTTTAGAAATAATTTCATTATGGATATTACTAGAAGAAAAAGAATCTCCTTGTAATTTGTCGAAGTATGTTTTGATTTAAGATCCGACCCGAGACCGGTATGATCTGTGTACTTCTTTTTATTATTAATCAACCTCCGGAAACCCTCGTCACAAACTTATGGTGACATAAAGACAAACAACGGAAAATGCGGAAAACGATTTTAATTATGTAGATAATGTACTAAAAGCTAAAAGTATTCGGTAGGTCCTAGGTACCAGTCACCAAACCACTTTCCTCATCAATGTAGGGCATTGATCGAGCAAAAAAATTAAATGTACATCAATATTTTCATTAAAACCGTTTAACATAAGCAAAAATCTTTTTACTTATTTTATTTCCAAGTTTTTCGTTTTTGTTTCGTTACTTAATATTTATTATTCTATTTAGTGTTTTTTTCTTTCATGGTGTACAGTATTTCAATAGTTCAAAAGAAAAAATATGTAATCCGCCATTTTGTAGCGGCGGCCATCTTGGATTTACAATGATACTGTAATCAGTATCATTGTAAACCCAAGATGGCCACCGACGCCCCTCAGTATGGGTATTAAATGAAAGGGCTTGACTATTGAAATACTGTACACTATAAAAGAAAAAAAAAACGAAATATAATGACACCTTTAGTTTTGATAACAACACAATTTAACTTGTCGACATTGACTATTATTAATGTAAAACTTAATACATTACTTATACTTATTACATAAAAATATTAACTTTCTGCACTCCTTCTCCATTTACACTTTAACTGTACCAAATTTCATACTCCTCAGTCCGCGTAATTTTCGTAAAAGCGCCCACAAAGGTTTTGCTTCACGTATTAATATATAGATAATAAAGCCGCTACGCTCCTATCTCTGAAACAACCTGTCGCATTTGTAAAATTATTTTTATATTTCATAGTCCATTTCTTGAGAACGGTTACTGTCTATTTAACTTCACACTAAGATATTTAGGACCCGAGCAAAAGGAAAAAAGTCATCGGGACCTGTTAACAAAAACAAAGGGGCGGGTGCGATGCGATGCTACGCCTTGAGTTGGGGCCGAAGCCACGAAGAACTTTTATAAAATTTGGCTATTGATTACATTATAGTACCTATATTGTATATCTTACGACTTCCACTCAAACTAAGTCGCAAGCAGAAGCTAGTCATTTAATAAAGTAATGAAAATACGAAAATTTATTATATTTTTGAAGACACAAAACTTAAAAATATCCAAAGGATAGTTATATGTAATAATGCTCATTCGGGTTAACTTCACAATCTCTATTTCTACTAGGAAAACTTTGCGCTCTACCAAAGGGTTGGGGTTCGGGCTCAACTGGAAATTTACCACGGGAATTGACCCCATGGCCTATAATTTGTAAAGACGGTCATTCAGCCCCGGCCTTTTATTCCTATAAATTGTCTTCATCTAATGAAATTTTATTTCCGTAGTACGAATTCAAGGCGAGGGGTGTAAAGAAACGCAAGGTGACTGTGGACGTGTCCACTGACGGAGTCCGGGTCACAACGAGGACCAACATCACGACTAGGAAGACCAAGGTGAGTTGGAACTTAATTTTCAATGAGATCTGGCTAGTTTTAGTCTGTCCATGCGACAGACTAAAACTAAAATGACATAAAGAACGGCCAAGTGCGTTTTGGACCACGGACAATAAACGTCTCCGTAGTTGGGATGAATTTATCACCATATATATCATAAGGAGAAGGACAAACTTAACGTTATTGTTGAAAAACATGTTCTCACAAATATCGATACATATGTCACAGTCAGCTACAACTATAAATGTACGTGTAAGTTTATAATCGCAACAATATATTTTGCTATTTATGATAAAACTACAAATAAACGATTCGGAGTTACCCTTCTTGTTCTGTGAAACCTTGCTTCCTGACAAATTTCATGATCCTAGATTAACGGGAAGTACTCAGGTTTTGATATATTTGCGAAATTTCTAAATATGGCACATACACGTATATGCCTGTATTTTTATTGCGTTGACTTAGAAGCTTGATTCTGTTAATTATCCAAGATACTGTAGCAATACGTATTTGATACTAATTCGTCGCATTCCTGAGAAAACCGCCTTAATATACTGACAGGCAGACGGACGGATAAAGATGTGATCCTGTAAGGGTTCCGTTTTCCTTTTGAGGTATGAACCCCTAAAAATTACACCACTAAAATATCAGTTAAGAGTGGCGTAGAAAATACATAATTGCTAATGGCGAAGAAAAGTTACAACTGAAAGCTGAATGATTAGGTATTAATAAACTTGGCAAAAGTCGTAACGAGCTTTTAGATACTAGAGCTTAACGGGTCAGAATGAGGTCTGAAAGTTATTGGCAAGGACAGCAAAAGAGCCTACCATCATAAATACACTTGCTACGGTACAATAGGATCTATTGATAATGTGTGCAAAGTGGGTCATATTTATTAGATGAAGGGGTAGCATTGTAGCTAAACGCGACCCTCAGCTGCCCGAGGAATGTTTTAACCCCACTTAAACTTACATTTACGGTAAGGGTGTTATTATATTACTAACAAATGTAGATCACTGTGAATAGCGAGCTAGATCTAGCTAACCGAGGTCACAGAGTGTGTGAACAAAAAACAGGACACTCGTTTGTACAAAAAATAACAAAAGTAAACGAAAAGTTGTTCTCATTCCAAGATGTCGAAAAAAAAATTAAAGCTTTCAAAAATATTATTCAATACTTGTTTTAATGCATTGGACTTTTTTATTCATGAAATGCTGACAATATACATCTGATCGTTTGAACACGGTCGAACACGGTCTCAAGTTAAATTGAAAACTTCGACGACTCAGTAAAAAAGTTTGATTCATTTCACGACACGATCATTTGCAGTGCGGCTGTACACGAGAAAAGAGTTTGTATGCAGTTCAATATTTAATAATCGTTTCGGGCACTACAACCCTGTTGAACAATTTGTTGGTGATTTTACTCATTATTATTTATTTTATTGATTTAAGTTATGTGATTAAGTTACATCTACCGAATTCGTTTTATTTTTCATTTATTTCAGATCCTGAGATACCTCAGTAATATTCTTATATTCTTCAAAGGTTCGCGAAAAGAAATGATAGTTCAAATCAGAAATGGAATCGTCCGATAATGCGTGTTTCATCACATGTTCTTCTACAAATACTTTTGCGGATTTAAGATTGAACGAATTTTACCAAAAAAAAACGGGTTTTTCCCGTTAATCGAGTTATTTTCGGGTTATACAGTATTGCCTCAATTAAAAATTGACGATTATTCCGTTTATCCACGCCAAAAATTCACCGTAAGGTGGATACGCGAAAACGCATGTCTTAAAATACACCATAGGCCTATCTGGATAAACAGAATAACGAAAGAGGGGGGATTCTTGGACATGGGTTGCCGCGTATCCACCTTAGCGTGGATTTTTGAGGTGGATAACAGAATAACCGCCAATTTATAATTGAGGCAATACTGTTGGAAGTCCCTGCGGGATTTGTGCTGTTGCATTGGAATGAACAAAGCTTATTGTACAGTTGGGTGATAACCATTTTAAATCCAAGTTGTAATGAGTGGTTTTATTTTTCAGAAGCTTTAATGTAAAATGTGGAGGAAGATAATATTTTTCGAATTATATGAATTCGAAAAACATTATCTTCCTCCACACTTTGGCTGATATTACCACATATTACTAAATTATCTGTTAGGCGTGAGTAACCGGTGACACTGATTTTTCTCGGGGCTCGTAAATCATGTCGGGTATAATGGACGGCTGTCAACCTGCTGTCTTGGAGCCGCCGCGTTTAGCGTCTATTGTAGCATCGATCCATTGTTGCCCCTGAAGAATAATCTAGGTCCACTCTTCATTATTTGAATTACTTTTAAAAGAATTGGTACTTTTTAATATTTTGTTATGATAAGTACGTATAGTTTAAAATGAGGTCATTCAGACCAACCCTTTGGAGCCATGATAGCCATGGTTTTATTAAGTCTAAAATATCTTGTCTATTTTATGAATCTCAGAAAATTCATAAAATTACATTACGAGTAGAATAGGTATATTAGAAGCAGCAGAAATATGAAATACCAGAGTAAATTCCATATTATAACTGCACATGTTTTAATACAGACCAGTCAAAATATCTGGACGAACCAGCTTTGCTCAGTATTTTTAATAATTTCATTTTTCGTATTTGTTCCGGTTTTGTTTTTTTTAGTATGCAGGGGGTTTCGAAAATCGTTGGAGCCGTTTCCTAGATTCAGGTTATATATATTTAAACATATATTCAAAAATTGCTCGTTTAAAGTATTAAATATGGGGGCCGTAAGCAGCCCTTCAAGCATTTGCCTGCGGCCCGATCCAATTTTTAACAAATTGTTATTAGTTTAACCGCTATGGGTGTCTATCTGTGTGTCTGTCTGTGGTACCGTAGCTCTTAAAAGGGTGAACCGATTTGGGTGCGGTTTCTTTTATTTAAAAGTAGATTTTCTAGCGGTAGTTTTTAGACATGATTGATCAAAATCGGTTAAGCTATTTGAAAATTATCAGCTCTTTTCTGGTTGATGAAGGGATTTGAGCATCTTCCCAGGGGCTGATGGAGTCGAAATTTGGTATTCTTTTACTTCAATTATATTATACGAACAAAGTCACCTTGAACTGATGCTGGAGCATCACCTGGAATTTCCAGGATACCCAAGTTACTCACCAACAAACAGCAGAAGTATCGTGTTTAGGCTCATTGAAAAGGTCTCAATGAATAGGTTATAGATAAATGGTGATCAGGACGAGGAATGAGCATAAAACATACGTAAAGCTGCGCAGATTTAAGCGTGACATGTGTCGATCGTAGCGTGGTTATATAGTATTACTACATTAAGTTTAAAAAGCAGGAAATAAAACTTAAATTTAAAAACCCTCGACCCAAACAAAAACCTCTAAAAAGGAAAATAAAATATTTATTGGCCTTTTAAGTTGTAGGTAATATTTTGATCAAAGTCGTCATTGTGACGGCCAATGCAAACACCAAACAAACGATGCCCAGCAATAATGAATGTAACTATGCTATTGTAGAAAGGATAAAAATGTCATTAGCCGTACCCCGACGCGACGTGACAATGCTTTGATCAAAATATTACAATTTAAAATGTCAATAAATATTTTTTATACTTTTTAGAGGTTTATGTTTGGGTCGGGGTTTTAAATTCTAAATTTAACTTTTATAAGAACAGCCTCATAATGAGGCCCGCATGTGTCGCAAAAATATATCAAAAATCGCGCGTTGGAAGCTGGACCGGCTGGATGTCATAGAAATGTATGCATGTCACCAGGAAAAGTTTGCAACACAATTTTCTATTCAGTATTAAATAACAATGTCAACATTTTTCATTATGGTTGGATATTGCGGCCCACTGTGTTTACACGTTTGGCGCACCAGTGACGTTAATTTTGAGAAGCATGCTTTTATACTATCAAGTGTGAAGATTTCTGAAGGCAATGTTTGTTTCAGAAGACTTCAAGTAAGCTGTTTGGTCGCAGCAGCAAGTCGAGTGTGACCACGGAGACTGCCGAGATAATGCACCATCCCATCTACCGCATCTTCTACGTCTCCCACGACAGCTCTGACTTGAAGATCTTCTCTTACATCGCTAGAGATGGCGCCACCAACGTCTTTAAGTGCAACGTTTTTAAGAGCAATCGCAAGGTTAGTACCTATTTTATCATCAAATGATAAAAATCATTTCTGTCGAGCATTATAATTTTTGTCGATTTTCGTGCCTCGGAAAGCTCGGTAAGCGGCTGGTTCCCGGGTGTCTAAGTAAATCTTTAACAGTTGTTACGGGCTGACAAGAACCCGAAGTTTTAACAACCAGTCTTATCAAGGCTATCGTGTAACTGAGTTGTGGAGGTCAGAGGTCAGAGGTTAGACTGGAAGACGACCTACACACACATATTTGGGAAAAAGCTGCGCAGATGACGATGATTTAGTTTCTGTTTGAAACACGTGTGGAAACATATGTCCACGTCCAGCAATGATACTGTACTTGAAAGTATATATGTATGTATTCCTCACTCAAAAACCTTCACAACCAGTCCTGTGCTAGTCGCAAGCTAGCCGCCTGGTGGTAGGTAGAGGAGACCCCAAGTCGGTGGCAACTCTTTGATTTTGAGCAGGCCTAGCGTCGTACGAAGTTTAAATAGAATACGAGGTAGTATTTTTCTTAAAAGCATATAGTAGTTTTCTTAAAAATACGTGCGGCCTACTGTACACATTCGACAATTCAACACTTAAGAGAAGAGCTGCACAGCACTGCCGTTAATAGAAAACAAACAGTACATTTGTCAAAGTAAATTTCATTCGAAAATAAGGTAGACAATTTATTTCACTCAGAAATATATATCGGTTTCTAACTAAATTTCAACTATATGCGACGACCCTGGTTTCTTAGTTATTTTGGTGGCTGTACGTCTTAAAGTAGACTACACTTCTAAAATTATAGGTAGGTTTTCAAATAAAAAATCTTAGCAAAGCTATTTATCACAAGCAAAAACCAATGTTTCGTAACAATAATATAAATTGGCTTTCAGTCTAGAGATCAACAGTTAATAAATGGCCTCAACTTCAATTTGAGATAGAGAGGAATCCCAAATTTTCGAAAGATTAATAAATAGGTATCAAAGGTTCGTCCGCAACCTCGTCTTGAGAAAATATTTCTCATTCATTCACAATTTCGGAAGGTTTACTCGTAATTTACAAGACTATTAAATTTGTTTTATAGTCAGAAATACCAAATGATTTTTATTCGGATGTTATTATTTGAATAGTAAATAAACTATAGACAAGTAGACCTATCTACCGATTCTCTTTTATTTTGTACTAGCTGACCTGATAGACGTTGTCCTACCTTAACTATGAATATTGAATTTGTATTGGTATAATATTAGAAAAGTTAATAAGGCCGTTAAGTTTTCTCAGTTTTTTTTATTTTTAAATTTTTTCTTTCATAAAAAGCTTCTTCTGACAATAACAAACACAACAAAAAAAATAATTAGCACAATTGGTCCAGCCGTTCAAGTGTGATGCCGTGACCAAGGGAAATAGGGATTCATTTTTATATGAATACAGATGTAGATTATAATACTAACTAGCAGCGGCGAAGTGTCAATTTATCTGAGAGGGAAGCCGAAGCAAAACCGGTTTCAAAGAATCGACTATTGGCGACACTATTGACGTGCCATTTTTAAAAAGCGGTAGCAATGCGAATTACCGAAGGGAAGTCGGTAGGAATCGTGTTATATGGTGCTTTCGTCACTGCTAACTAGACGAAGGTGGTGTGACGATCTGATAAGGTTTGTGGCCAACATGGCCAGAGAACGCACAAGCCAAAGGTTTGGAAGGAAAATGGGGAAAATACTAACTAGAATTTCACAATTATATGACGGAAACGTTCGATATGAAAAACTGTAAGAAAAACAAACAAAACTGTCTAAGATTCCTCGAACATAAAAGACTTTTCGATCGGAGACCAAAACAACTACGAAAACACGGAGCGCTTTACCGTCCTTTTAAGGTAAACCAGGCAACATTCCGTAGCTGTCTTCCTAGACAATCCACTTTAAAACGTACGATCTGAAGAGGGAGTAAAGGTGCCTTAACGACCGGAGAGCGGGCCGTAGTCGCCGGCCCCGAGAGTGGTCTTGAGCCAAGCGTGCTGTTTATTAAGATCGCACAGGCTCGTAAACGGGCCCAGCTATAAACCGCAGCTGCGTATCACTCGTCCGTACAATATGTGGAAATTACCACTCCACTGGGCAAACGTTACACTCATACTGATGGACTTTAATCGATACCGAACTAAGATGAAAGCTTTTTGCTAGGTTCTGTCAGTTCAGACTTAACTACTTTTGACATTAATTAAGGGTTTGGGTCACCAAAGTACAATAATTATATTTTTGCTTAAATTTTTATTTTATTGTAATTAGTTTTAGCCTACTTTTTAGGAAATAAAGACTCATTATCTACACTAATATTATAAAGACGAAAGATTTGTATGTTAGTAACGAATAAACTCAAAAACTACAGGACCGATTACAAAAATTATTCCACCATTAGAATGCTACATAATCCTGAACCCCAAGATACAGACCAACTGTCTAGTTTGGAGTTAACTGGCAAATAATTTATGTAACTAGCTGTAGGTAATATTTAAGCTACTCAATATGTTGTCTCAACTTGATGTTAACCTATGTATGCTTACTGTAATATCTGGACAATAAATATTTTCTAATCCCTGAGAATAGGCTATATTATTTTATTTCTAAAAAAATAGGGATCCCATCCGTGCGAAGCCGGGACGGGGCGCTAGCATTATATAAAAAGTTTGGGTTTTCCTAAGATGTAAGAGTTCCTCCTCTGCCAGTGTGACAGTCACCAGCCAGTGTCACTCATATCCGACTATTTCGGTGATTTCAGTAACTTTATAACAAACATAGATAGCGCCACTTGCTGCGCCGTCATATCTAAATTATAGTTTGGGGACAAAAATGACCGTGGCGTGAAGGGCCGTCGTAGAATTATAACTACATTGTTTTAAACCTCAAAATGTATACAGCAGCAGTAAGAAAACTGCGAAAATAACGACCTCTTTGTGAGCGAAGAAATGCTCGCGTTGACATACTGTAAAGTCGTACATACATTGATATTATGACCTTACTCGCAATCATCTAACGCTACAACGTGCAGTTCTAATGAACGTGTTAGAAGGGGGTTGGAAAACTATATGAGTAGATAAACACCACAATTCAAAGCTTGCTACCTAGATTTACCTAAATAGCAAGCTTTGAATGTTTTTAAAGCTTGCTATTTTTAAAAACAATGAAGTCAGTTGCCAGAAGACGGAACCAATAAAGTGAGGTTAAAAGTTTGAGCCTTCCGTTGCTAGATGGCGTTAGTGGAAAAATTAAAATTCGCTATATGGTCTCGTTACATTCGTGAGCCTAAATACGGACCAATTTTGTTCGACAAGTTAGGTATCAGGGTAAGTGCGATAGTTCTTTTTGTTGGCTAAAACATTCAGAGTACTATGCCATTAGGGAACTTCTCCTGCAGTGGCTTAATATTTTGAATGTGTATTCAATTCAGTGACTTAGTTACAACAAGAACACCTTCTGTTAGTTTGTGTCACTGGTACGGAACCTCCAGAAAACGAAAAATGGATAAATGTTGCTTTAATAAAAGGTACTTATTGAAACAAGAAAATCGAATAAAAATTTAATTTAAAAGGTAAGTGTGGTAGGTATAGCTAATACAATGATGAAAATTCCGCCTAACACTATCTTGAAATAGAACACCGAAAAAGATATTTCACAGCAAATTTCTTTTGCAATACCTGTGTATGCCAATGGTTGTCGCTGACATGGTGTGCCTAGTGCCTGTCAGTGTCTTAGCAAGGGACTGTCAAAAGAAAATCCAACTTACCCCAAGAAGGACACTAAAACTCACGAGCTTTTTACTCTTGCAACCTACATACTTTTATGTCTCTACCTTTTTTGTATAAGCCGATAAAGTAACTTCATGTATTTCTGAATGAACGGTCCAATGAAAACTTAACCCATTCCGAGACGGGATGCTAAAAATTTTAGGCTCTATTTTAGGGTCCGTTGCATCATACATTCACCATTTTGCTACAGTACCCAGGTGCCCCAATAGGGTCAAGACATCCCTGGGTATACTATACAATCGTTGTGTCCCAGCATAGTGTAGAGACGAAAAAGGTTTCCCCTTTTGAAATTTTGAAGGTACAAATTACAGTAAGAAAACATTATTATAAACACCGGGTGTAGCAACAAAGTTGCGAATATCTCCGTACGTAATAAAACGCTTTAAACATTAAGGAAGGAACTAATTTTGTGCCCAGCTGTTGAAGTACCTTCACCGAAATATCTTCAAAGATACAAATCTTACTCTTCGTAAAGGTGAGGTACTTAGCGGTTTCGTATTGAATCAGGAAGAGGGTTAAGTGTTTGCGTGACCGTTCCATTTGAAAAAAAATATTATGGGTTCCGAAAATCCGAAACGAGTCCAATAAAATTAACCTCTTTGGAATCGGTCCCTTACCAGTGAAAACTCAATATTGCCCTGGTGAAAATACTTTATGACAATGTGAACCTTTTGGAAATAATTGAGAATAAGAGGTGAAGAAAAAAATATTATTCGTTTCTTCCAATGGTTAAGCAAAATTTTCGGAATAAGTAGTTGGAACTAAGTCGTTATCAATTGCCACGCGAGATATCGATTGTTTCTAAAAATATGTTGTGAAATATTAATTTAATTTGTTACATTTTGCTATTGTATAAAATTTTGTTAATTTCTTTAAAGTTACTCTATTGTATTTTGTGTTAACTCCAGTGAGAGCCAGACGCCATCTTGACGGTGACGGCATCTTGATGTTCAAAAGACCTTTGAAATAATTCCTTACAAGTAATCCAAAACCTTTCAAAACCAGGATGATTATGCTTGCTTGTAAAATTTAGATCTCACTCAGTCGTTACGGTCACCAGTCGGGTCAGAAGCCTGAAAGCCTGACAATCAATCTTACCAAGGGGTATCCTGTACGAGTTAGGTACAGGGCAGGGAAGGGCAGCTAGGCAGTTGCTTCAAGTAAAATACTAGTACACAGATGCATCCGTTTAGACTCCAGTCTAAACGGATGCATCTGTGTACTAGTATTCGGCGGCGTCCACGCCGACCCCAAAATAGGTGGGAAAAGACTAGGCAGATGATTATGATGCTTATGTAACGTATGCTTAACTCTAGCCTTTAGTTATATACGAAACGTTTTAAAAGCACTCCAATGCATTACGAAAATAATACAATATTTACATGAGTCCTGTCATCTTCACGGTGAAATTAATTTCCCTTTGTGAGAATATCACATCACTGCACCTAGCCGCGCCACCGACCTTAGATTACAGTGTTTCATGAATTTAAAAGTGTGTATACCGTGGGTGGTGATAAAGGTTAAGGAATAAAAACTTCATGAAAAACAAGACACGGTCCTTCCGCAAAAACACTACAAAGTGAGAAATTACTTTAATTTCGGAAGGCGGTGGCAAAAAAATTCAAATACATATCCAAAGACACTAGTGATGGGTCGTTGACAGTTTTTCTATCAACGTAACGTCAACGTTGATTTACGTTCGTCAACTGGTTGATCAACTAGTTAAATTCATCAACGAGTTAACGTACAACTAATGTCGACTTGTAACGTTAGCCGTTCATTCATTGAACGGTCTTTATTCAACGCTGCGACGTTCAATTATATTGGTAAAATTTTCTTAAAATAAATATTTCAAAAATCAACTCTTGTGTACGTTACTTCGGTTGGACGGTCATGTCGTAGAGTTCAAATTCTACGACATGACCTTCACTCGGAATCTATGATGGTATTTTCAACGTAACTGTTTTGCTCAGTTCGTATTTAGTTTAGTTGATTATTATAGGAGTTATATTCAAAAACGTTGACAAATTCAACTAGTTGATTCATAAACAGTTAACGTTAATACGTTGACAGGAGATCAACGGTTGATTCAAATAATTCGTTGATTCAACACCCATCGCTAAAATACACCGATTTCCAAAATTAAAATATTTTTTTCACTTTGTAGTGTTTTTGCGGAAGTAGTTAGTGTTTCAAGACGAAAGTCTTTGACCAGTGTGTGTTGCCAGTGATGACCTATGATACAGAAACGTGGTCGCTCACAATGGGCCTTATCAGAAGGCTTAAGGTCACACAAACGGCAATGGAAAGGGGTATGCCCGAGTTTCCCTACGCGATCGAATCAGGAATGAAGAGATCCGCAGGAGAACCAAGGTAACTGACATAGCCCAAAGAATTGCCAAACTTAAGTGGCAGTGGGCAAGGCACATTGCTCGCAGAACAGATGGCCGATGGGGCCGAAAGGTTTTGGAGTGGCGACCACGTACCGGAAGACCTAGAGTGGGAAGGCCTCCCACAAGGTAGACCGATAACCTTGTGAACCCCGCGGGAATCTGCTGGATGTGGGAAGCACAAGCCCGGTCGAAGTAAAGGCCTGGCTGGCCTGGGGGAGGCCTATGTCCAGCAGTGGACGTCTTTCGGCTGAAATGTTGATGAGTTCAATGGAACGGCCCACCCATATTATACATTTTGACCAAGATGTGAATTGGGCTTGGCTCTACATTCGATCATATTACTTTTTAACAGTGAAAGCGTTATTTAAGTCTTGGCAACCTACTTTAAATAAAATGTTTTTGTTGAGATTTCATTTATTTTTGTAGGGTGCTCTATTTTATTTAATTTTCGCGGTGATATTGTACTACCCTATTTAATTATCCATAATAAGTGCCCTAGAGGTTTTGACGAGTGAGTCAGTCGGTGACGAAATCGTAATTTTTACGTATTACTAAAATCCAAAGTACATCTTATCCTGAGACTTTGAGCTCTTTAGCAGCGTCCAGCCCGAACCTTTGAAAATACGACGAAACGCTTCGAGAAAAGGTAGATAATGACCCTGCTTTTTGTTTTAGACTCATCTTGTCGGAGGCAGTACCATGCCCTATTAACTCTCTTTTTGGTGAATTACGCCACATAGTGATGTGGCGTATTTCTGAATGCCTAAGTAAAGTTAAAATTCTCATAGCTGAATCTACTAATATTATAAATACTAAAGAAATTCTGGTAGTTTTGTCTGAATGGTAGATAGATACATTTCCACGCTTAAACGGATTGCGATAAAGCTTGTTAAGAAGATAATAGGATTCTGGGGAAGAAGCTTTTTACCGCGGGAAGATATATTTTCTAAGGTGGGCAAAGAAGTTTCTAGGGTAGGCGCTGCCCACCCTTGCCCCCCCACTCCCTAGCTACGCCCTTGGTACTAACTCCTCGATTACATGTCTAACGTTTCTGTTCTTTAGACATCTCATCAAACAACTTACCAACGCAACGGCATGCTACAGCAAACTTAAGGGTCTATCATAAGTTTGTAGTACATAATGTATAGTTCGCGTGAAACTTTCTAGCAACTCTGAAGTGCGCTACAGGTGAATTAGTCACTGCGCAGCGACTCGCCTCATGTTCAGACTGCTTTGTTTGATGGCAGCTCTGTGAAAATTTCAATAACAGTAAAACGTTTGGAACCTACATTACCTAGGAATACGACAGTACCTACCTGTGATTTTGGCCACCTCTTCGAAGAACACTACGCCACAGGACATGTGTAGGTAACATATTCCTTTAGCACCTTGAATCATCAACATTCTTACGTAACAAAATTCTAGGCTAGATATCACATATCTTTTGTCATCCACACATTAGACGGGAATGTACACGAAACGTAATTCTGTTAAATCCCTGCCAAAGCTGACACAGACATATGGCCCGAATAAAGCTACCCAGAAAAAATATATAGGTAAAGAAAATTATTCCAAAAGTCACGAAGGGATACCTAGTAATTAATTAGACTTTCACGATAATTCATGGCGCTTTTTTGTTTCTCTTGATGAGTAGGTAGGTAGGTAGATTGGCGTAGAATGTATTTTATAAAGGTATAAAGATGCGCTTTTGCAAAATGCATTGTCGTTCCTTCACCTTGTAAGAGAAACGGTTGCTAAGAACGAACAATTTAGCTTTCTTCAAACTGTTTGTAACGTATGTTTACTGTTTATGGGGATAGCTTTACCAACCTACCTTATATAGCAAGAATAAATCCATGTATGATATACGTATCCAATTTTAACCCTGTGCCAGCGATACCGCCATATTTGGACAGACGATGAACAGAATTGAAACATTAACAATCGAATCGTTTATCAAAATTGCTTAAAATACAGTTGAATGGAAGTAAATCCCATAATTTAAATTCTATGCTCTCCTACAATGACGTCAGCGCAATCATTCTTTTTGATGAACTACCCACGACATTAATAAGGGGTATACAATTTCAAAGATAAATCTTGCTTTAAATTCGCTCGATCATTGATTTCAAAAGAACCAGTGACTGCATTAATTCGGTTAAAAATAAAATGATTCATTGTTTTCCGAGAATTAATTCTGATACGGAAGATAAGGTTTTATTGTTTTACTTTTGGAACATTTCAAGCTGGACGTAAAAATACCAATAAGTGTTGGGCTCTTTTGGTAATGATTAAATTGTAATCATAAAATGTTAGGAGCTGTAATTACGTATAATTTTGATTGCCTTTGATGTTACTTTTATACAAGTGTTACATAAGTAACTGTGGTAAATTAAAGTAAAAGCGATTCTCTAAGATACTTATTCAGTTTTTAGGTACCTAAATACATACGTAAAATTATTTCTAACTAGCTAAATTTTACCTACGACCTTCCGTAATAAATAATAGTGTAATGACGTAAAAATCTCTACATCAAAAGTCTGGCTCACGCGTGTGAACAAACAATACACATCGCCTCGATCTATCGCTGTACAGTTTATTTTTTTTTCTTTAAATCAATCAATTAACCGAACGCCTCTGCGTCCAACACTTTACCAAGAATATTGAAGAAACTTGTAGTAAACTATTAACCTACGTTCCCATTTGTACATGTCTTATTAATAGTTCAACACCATATCTATTTATTTGACATCTTCGTAAAGCCAATCAGTCTTATAACTACATCGGACAAATTGCGAAGATGACGGCATTTGCAATCGTAATAGGTTATTGCTAGTATTACCTATCTAATTCGGGATGTTGTACGCAAACCTTCGTTTTATAGTCAGTATAAATCTTCGCGTCCACCAGCTACTCGACTTTTATAATCAATTACCGTCGCCGATCACTCGTTCCCGGAGCCCATAAATATTCAAGAAGTAACTAAGTTGTTTGCGCTGAATCGTTTGCGGCCGCTTTTTAATTACACCAATTGATTGAGAGTATATTATTATAGCCCGCATTACGATTATGGCTCAGGTATACTTCAGTAACCGAATAGTACGCATAAACTCACACGTGCACTCCTAGTGCTGTGTAAACTCAAACAAACACGTTTAATATTGTTAAGCTCAACGTTTGATCCCCAGAACAGCAAACCGAGGCCAAATTTGACGGTTTCTCGTCTCAATTTTGCCCCGAACCCCTGAAAAGGAGGCTAAAATCACATTTCTTATATGAACTCACTTTAAATCTAAACGAAATCATGACAATATTACACTTTGTAACTGTGCCATTGATCTTACAAAACTCGAATTGATAAAGTACCCCTGAGTTTCAAGAAACAGCCCTTACCTACATCTCGGCTCCACTAAATCTGTTTGATAAATGATAATAAGAATGTTGAGGGACGGAAACTTTTCTTAATGTAAATGTAAAAGAATCATAAACTTTCCTAAGCTCACTCACTGACGGACGCGAATATGTTCATAAAATGAAAATCCACGACGCGTTTTCGTTTCATCGATTTTCAATACACCATTTGTCAAACATTACATTAACACTCAGTCGAATAACATTTGCCAACGATAAAGTAGCTCAAGAGTAATAAAATAATATGGTGCTGCTATTAATAACAAGTTGTGTCGAACTAAAGTCTTTATAAATTTTATCAGGTCCATTCCTTACGTCGTAAACTGCCACTTCACAATTTAGGGCTGTGATATAGTTATAATTTTCCTTCTAATTTAAATACGAATGTGTGAAATGAAAAGAAGTAAAACTTCTTGGAAATGTCAAGTTTACCCGATCACTCTCGTACTGAGAAGTTTAGCGCTTAGAAACACGCGAATATGTTTATTTGTGGTACTTGGAGCGACGCGCGACGCACGCGCAAGCCATGCCTTCGCCACTTCAGTTGTTTCGTACCAAGGCGCACGGACGCGCGCATTATGATAAAAAATGTGTGTGTGTCGTGATTAAAAGAAATACAAGTGTGCTTGATTATCAGTGATTCAGTTACAATGTCCCAACACAAGGACAGGGACCATAGTAAACAAAGGAAAAACGACCATCTATTGAAAAACTTGCCGACTGAAGTGTTACTGAAAGCGAGAAGCACTCTCTTCTCGTTAGGGGGTGCACTTAAATCAAAACATGAGCCGCAGCAGCAGCAGCGACCCAAGTTACCCAAACAAGAGTCCAAAGACAAAAAGAGTCACGATAGACTCAAACCCAGCAGATCTGAGCCGGAATTTAGTGAAGTTCGAAAAAACAAACACAGAAGTAGAATTGAAGATGGTCACTCTCGCGATTCATACTCGGGTGGTTTGAGACCTAGACCGTTATCAGTGGGAGCTAATAAACGATATGAGAAGGAACTAGAAGATTACCACAGTGGGGGTTTTCCGAAAGAGTCGTTACCACTGCATCGGCAATTTGAGTCCGCGGAAGAAGTTTGTGTACAGTCACGTCTTGTGATACCCGTTACTGAGAGACTGAACCCTGATGTCCACATGCAGGATGTCAGCGAAAGACCTAGGAAGAAACTGTCGTTTCGTGAGCCCGAGATCATCAGTAATGGCAGCGCGACACTGGGCCGGTCTCATAAGTTGATGGGTGTGAATAGTCTCTCCAGGAGACCGAACAGATTATCTCTTAGATCTGAACCACATTCCTCGAGTTTAGAAGGATTGGACTCGGACTTAGAGGTATGTGAACTTTACTTTGATAAGTTAATTTAATAAATCTGTTTGTTTGTAGAAGCCAAGAATGACATACGTCCATGTATTTGAAATATGGCTCAGTTTTGATAATTATCTAAAACCCAACTTCTGAGAAAATTTATTCGGTTTATTTATACCGCCATCTGTCAAAAACAAGAAATATGAAAACTTTCCGTTGCATTTGGACTTTGGTGAAAAGTAAAAACTGAGTAAAGACGTCCGCTTGTCAAGTCGGTTGTGAACTCGGAGTTAGGAATGTCCGATGACTTCACGATGTTAGAACAGTGGGTCTGTTGTGTGGATGATAGTTAAATAGGAACAAACAGTACAATTACGTCAACGCAGACTAATTGGTACACTTATGTTGATAGCCAAGAATCACGGGCGATGGTTTAACATGCGAAGCTGTAACAGTGGCAGAGCGAGCAGCGGGCAGCAGCGACGGCTCTGTGGTGTGTCGGCGCAACTGTTTGATGTTTATTTTGATAGCGTCTGCCCGCCGCCGCGCCGTGGCCAAGGACCACGGCGCTCGCGGAAGCGCCGATTTCTTATAAATCGAAGTCTCCAGTGACATTTATCTGCGTATTATTTTGCTGTGGCGTGGACTTACGTCAAGGGCGATACTTCCGTCGTCGACTCCATTTATTATTTAGAAAACTTTAGTAATCTGGTAATGTTTGCACGAGAGATATTTTGGAAATGCCGCCTCCAACGTGTGAATTACGCACTGGAATAATTAGTAAAACATAGTCTCGCTATCATTAATTCTCTCGGTGCGTTTAGTTTACGTTCTAAATCAACATACAAGTGCTAATGGAGTGAAATTAAGCATACAATGTACCCAGATTTGCTAATTGTAATATAATTATACCAAAACATACATTGTGTATGTTAACAAAGCATACATGAAGCAGATATCAAGTTTTTAGTCAAAGAGTCTTTCTATAGAACATAACCCAAAGAGGTAACGGTTTCGTGAAAAAATAAAGTCTGCAAGAATGTCACGTCTATTACTCTTCCTTGTGTCTAATGGATGTAATCTATTTAATGAGCCCTCTGCCCTGTCTCTAACCGCAGTAAGGGCTTCTTGCTCTTACGTCATCGTTATTGGTCCTGAGTCAGTCTCATCTCGGCCTACTATATAAATGACGTCATAAAATATCGAAATGGTCTATCGGTCTACTGAACGCCCTTATCCTTCACTCGGTCACAGTTCATATTATTATCTAGGTAGGTAGGCACCTACCTTCTTATTAAAACTACATGTTCTCTGGTATAAGCTCGGTTATAAATGGTAAACATAACATTATAATAATGATGTTTACCAAACATTTCATGCGAAATTATTGTTAGAAACAAAAGGCCAATTTTAGTGTTTACATCGAAGTTACTTTATTATCTCTTGTTAATGTTGAGCCAATTTTAATGTAGCCTGTTTTAATAAGCATAAAATAACTGTAATAATCAATAGACTTTGTACTGAACATCTACATTTTTACTGAAACAACGGCTCTACTAAATTCAGTATTTAAATCAAAGAAAAAACATCTAAGCGAAATGAGATCAGTAATTTTTTGGCTCAGGGCAAAAAATCATTATTCGCATAGAATATTACTTTTATAAAAATAATGTTGAACGACACATTCATAAAATTTTATGCGTCCATCGTTAATCTTCATACAAGAATTATATCATCCAAAATTATTACTAGTAGGTATGTGGCCCTTTGACGTCAAGTTCAGGGAAATAGGTACTGGTAACAGTTGGTGTTGGCTGACGTATGAATATTCGATATCTTGCCAACATCACCTGGAGAACTTCTAGCTAGTGTCACATCACTACTATAGTCTGTTTCAAAAATGTCTCATGAAAGTGCAAACAAAACCTGTTCTGGTTGAATTCTTACGCAATCACTCACTAAAGGGAATTAGCAACACATTTATTGATTTATTTGAACATACTTTATTGTACACCACAAAAACATTTTCAAGTTTTCAACTTTATATCTCACCGCTTTTTACAACAATTATTGTTTGAAAAATATTAAATTGTAATGTAATTGAAAAATCATTGAGGAAAATTGATTATATAATTAACCCTAATAGTCAATTAAACAACACCTTTTCAGGTAATTTAAAATTAGAATTGAGGGGTCTTTTTTTAATAATCAAATTAAAGCACTCAATTTAGTATGTAAGTGACTATAAATTTGTATCCACAGGTACGTTTTCTGATCCATTAGTTTACATTTCATCAGATACTTCTGAAACAGACCATCGTTTTCTTTTCTCATGAAAATGGTTGTAATTTATTAGGAGTATGATGCAGGAGTCGTAAACACAGGGCTGCGCTTTTATTGAAAGCGAACGCCGTCCGAGGCGGCGCAGGCACGTACAAAAGCTTTTATCCTAAACCAACCACATTTCTTTGACCTCACTCCAGCTGTAGTGACGACGCCAGCGAAAATAGACCACTGACGTATACATGGCAATGAGGTAGCCAAAAATTATGATCGGCATAAAGGTCATTGTCTTGGCCTCACCAATTTTTGTCCCAATTTATCTAAAAATAGTTATTTTACGGCACAGCTGTAACTAAACGTAGAGGCGGCGTCGTCTCCAATATCTACTATACTTTATTAAATCCATGTATCTTGTTTGCAGTTCCTAAATTTTAATTAAATCACGAATTAACTTAACCAGATGTTACTCCTTTGCCATAACTCCTTTTTCGACCATGTTTTCCTGCTATCAAACCTTCTCGATCAGGATCGGGTGACGGTTTATTGATATTCTGCACACAAATGATGTAATTTTTAAAGGATCGGTCGAGAAAATTTTCACAACCAAGGCGAATATCCTTAAAACCATGGATGGAATTGTATAAATATTTGATATTAAAAGATAAGAAGATATTGAATCCGTCGTGTCTCCACATCGATCAATCAAAACTTAATTACTTATCACAAAATTCGAGCTCACTGTAGGACGTGAGGTGACCAAATATTTTCTCAAAAAGTACGACAAAATTTTAAATTTTATTCAGCTTTGTTATTTTAAACGGCTTCTCATGAACTAATAATAATATTTTGGAAGACGTAACTTAGGCGTGAGTAGCTTAATGTTTCAGAGCAGGTAGCTAATACCCGTTTTAGTGATCCATCAGTAATCCGCGTACAAATATTGGGGATTTCAATCATCGATCAGTGTCAAACTTTGCCATTATTCACACAAACGGGCCTTGAACGGCTATTTATTTTATTATGGATATTTAGGAATTTGAATTATTAGTTTCTATCGTCCTGTCAGGCCCTGTGGAGTTTCACAGCCACTCCGTGCGTGCGTATGGAAGGTAACACGAACAACTTCTCGCGAAACAGATTTATTTTCCTTTGCAGAGGTTTTATATTTTGCGCTCACAAAGGTGTATTACGAAAGTAAATACAAAAGGACATCGTGCCGAGATTCGGCCGCAGAATCAAGATCGCTCGTAAAGCTTTTTAGACGTTCAAAGTAAATTAATTAGTTTCTGTGTAAAAACGAGCATGTTTTTTGTTTCCCTGTACATACTGTCATATTAGCGTCAATTTATGTAGAATCACGAGGCGTGACAAATAGTGGTGTCGTATCTCTTTCCTGAAATTCACGAGAAGCGTTATATCTTGTCGATCTCTGGCCGCGGGCCAAGCACTGTCGCTGAACTCTATCTAGTGTCCACTCCATTACACTTATTATAAAGATTCCACTTCATTAGCACATTCAGATCAGATATTCCAAAATTTCGGGCGTAATATAATATTATTTTACGAGATATAATTATCTACGTTTGATGAGTAGCATTAGATAGCCAATGCGCGATAAACGTTTCAAAATATGACTTCATGTGTCGGATACTGAACAGAAATAGTAGTTCAACATTATGGAATCTAAAACAATATTTTCTGGATAATTAAGTAATTGGGGCCTCTTATCAGACGTGTCGTGGTAGTTATTTCCCTCAGCCGTGTTGAGGGGAATGGTATTTAGTTCCAAACTTATGATTGCTTTCTACCAACAGCTGCACTCAAGCTAATGTCGAAACACGTTGAGGGGAAATTAAATTTCGTAATGGAATTTTCTAATTTCCATATTGCGAAAAATATTGCATTAACATTATCAAACTCCTGCATGGAGTAAACAAGTTGTTCATACTATCAAATTCTTGAATGCATTGTTATTGAAATAAATATGTAAGAGACCATACTGTGGTTTGGTATTAATTAATTTTGTAGAGCTTGATCATTTGGCATATACACTCAGTAAAATATTTATTCAGACTCGATGACTGTTCCCTATGCATCCATGACGCCTGTAAAAATTGTTAACTCATGAATATGAATTGTAGATAAGCAGATATGGTTTTTTGCCTACCTGTGCTTTCATTTACGGTGGATGATTACGTTAAGAATAATATCTCCGGCGGGTGGTTTGATACATCCCTTCACATCGATGTTTGCCGCGTAACAATTTTATATCAATTTCCCAGCGACTCTTTGGTTTCAAACATAAGCGATGAACCTGAATAATCTGTTCCATCCGTTACGTCGGCTGAATGAGAGAAGCATTAATTAAACACATGTCATCTCCCACGCTGGCTTCACGCCCAGACCTTTTATCTCCCTTTTATAAAATATCATTCGCAGTTTTACCCTTTTATTTCCATTGTGTAGTTATACCGACGATTTCGTTTGTGCTAGGGTTCAACGCTCGGAAATGCAGAATTACTTTCAGTCTTTCGAAATACTTACATGTTTTCCTTCGTCTTTTTACCAGAATATTGCCACAACACAAAGTTACAACTTGAAGTCGTCTATGCCCTACATATATATTTGTAACCAAGCAAGTTACACAAATTTGCCGGCAGAGTTACAGTTCTGTCTGCGCGAAACTATTAGTTAATAGGTTTGGACATACAAGTTGTAATATTCCAGACAAACTTGAACTACACTAAATTTGTAGTAACAAAACCCTCTGTTATTAATACCTTGACATTGATTAAATTGTTTGTCGTCGGCTCCGACAGCTGTATAACATAACCAGCGACATTGTTGCCTTCTCCTAAACACCAGAATATCACGTCCGTTTCTAACGAGTTACTTACGCTAATAAAATTTTAAGACCACTGTGGTAGAAAGAAAGAACGAAAACTTGTGAATATACGTATGTTCTGTAGCAAAATATTTGACCCAGTCAAAGTAGAAATGTACCGAATAAATATATCAACGAATCTTGGATTATTGTTCCTTAGCTTAAGGAAAGCAATAACTACAAACAGAGAACTTTATTGACAATGGAAGGGATATTAGAGATCATACTTGACTACAGAAATAGCTGATGATAAGGGAATCAGAAAGCCAATAACAATTGTGTTCTTGTGCTCAAAACTGATGACTTACACACTTTAGAGTTCTGAAACAGATTCCTGAAGAAGAGTGATTATCTAGGCGTCGCGGTGACGCCAAAATTGAAGCAAAGAGTAGCCCTTTACGATGATAAACAACTGTGCAAACTACGATAGACCTGAGAGCTAAACGTAAAGGATCATAAAACCGAATTCAAGGAACTGTTTATTTTCATATATTAGGAGAATATCGTTGTTGTGTTGTATCTTAATCAACATCTTATTATTAAGAAAGTGCTCTTCCTCGTAGGTATCATTTTCCTTTCTTTCAGTAACACGACATTTTTCCTATTCTTCATTATGTTAGCCATCTGTTGGCTCTTCGTTACAATCTAATTAAGTGATGAGACAATGTGTATTGTGTACATTAGAAAGGAAAATACACAATATCAATCTCGAGATCACAGTCAGATAATGCCCTTAATATGTAAACGTATTTACGGGAAATATTTATTCAATAATCACGCACATTCGGTACTTGATTACCATTCGAGTGGAAACCATCCACACTGCTAAATAGTACTTAAACAAGTCGATTCCAATGGTACTTTATGTTCAAAATAACGCTTGTTCATGGTAAATTTTGAAATATAAAGCGAGGTCTTAAAATAATAAATAAAAGCCTCGGTGGATAGTAGAGGTCGTTTGTCTTTGACCGTATTAGTCCCAAGGTGATAGCAGGCGTGCCTACCTCAATTTTCAAGATGAATATTACGTCTTGAACTAATATAATACACTCTAAAAACGCTTGCCTGGTCTGGTTGCCACTTGAGTCTAAAATGCGCTGTTTATTCACAAGAATTAGGATAATATATATGAGAAATACCAAAAGTAAAATAAAGCTTATTTTTCGCAGAGTCAAGCGATGAGGATCGTGCGCACCGTGGGTCAAGCATTCGAGGTGTGTCATAAGATGCAGATCAACTCCCCTGAGCAGCCAGCACCCTCCACCTCAACTGCTCCAGATGAGCCGGTCGCCAGCGGCAGCGACATCGCCGCCTCCAAAGGTTTGATTTACCAACGACAACAAAAGGCATCATCTTGACATACCAAAACTATGACCCTGATGAATCATTTTGCACTAAACTGTTGAACAATACACGAAAACGTATGACACGATGACCCCTTTACACTGGAGTGCAATTAATTTGATATACTTGACATCGCTGCTCACATGAAATGGAGAATTTAATTATAGCTCCTAGGTACATCTCTTGGTTGAGCCTCTAATTTTTTCGCTGCCCGCGACGATTTGTCTTCCCATTTATAATCTTTCTGCCTTTGCGTCGCGATTTTAATCCTGGCGAGTTAATTTTTCTTAGCCAGATAGCGACTTCATCAATGTATACATTATTTTTTGCAAAGCGAATAAAATATAATGTGTCACTCAAATAAATTACGCGTCCAGAATGTTTATTTATGTGAGTGTACATATTTTATAAGAATTATAAAGACGTCAGACGGAATTATATGCTTTCACATTCAGCTATTTATTATGAGAAAGAATTAAATTATAAAATACTTATTGGATGGTAAATTACTGTGTTTATAAGTAACTTTTTTTAAAGATGACAGAAATTATCCTTTAAAAATTTACCGTAGACTGAGTGTGTAATTCGATTATGACAGAATTATATTGGTTTTCAAAACAAAGCATCAATATTTTTTTTAGTCGGAGGTAAAAATATGGTGAGATAGGAACAGTTCAGTTACATTTCAGTTCCGCAACGCTGCAACGTTGTCACTTGTTCAGAAAGCGGGAAGTCGTAAAGACGAGAGGTTTGTGCCAACATGGTTCACGTTATTATATTATTTCCCAGTGGGCGGTCTTAAATATAATTTTATTCGGAAAAGTCATGTCATCATTCATGTGACGCAAATATTCATTCAGTTTTGCCATGTCTGGAAATTTTATTGGATACAGAGACTAAGGAAAGAGTCGTAATTACATAAAGCGACGCATTACTTACGCCCCTTTTTCATGAATCTTATAGTACCTACACAGTAATATTTCATGATCTCGTCACGCAAGTGTGAGCACATCGTAATTTGACAGCACAACTTGTATCACAGTAGATGACGTCTTATATTCTTTTTTTGCTGTTTCTGTGGGTTGCTTATAATTAGCTTTTATGTATCGTTTTATGACATCCGACGTAACGGGTAGGTAAAAGCTGGTTTAACGAGCAACGTCATAATTTTATTGCCTTTACCTTAATCTACATAAAGTCGTACTTACCCTGACTGGTCATCAACAGTTTAAAGACATTAGACATTTTGTCTTATCTCAAATACGCTTACAAAATTCTTTCTTATATTGATTATATTCGCTATTCGGCTATTTTCAGTTTCACGCTAGTTTTTGTAACAACTTCACCATGTGAATTTACTTTTACGATTCCGTGACAACCGTGTCGTTTCATTCGCTGCACGTAATATGTAGTTTCATGCAACTATCATAAACATTCATCTCGTATTTTTTTCCGCCTCGCAATGTCACTTCTTGCATGCAAACAGGTGGCACAAACAGATACCGGGAGTAGCGTGTCGCACCACAGTGCCAACAAAAGAATGTTGACTTAGAACTATGCAGAAAATTTATCTTCCAATAAACACAGTATTTAATAAATCATTTCATTATGGTCCGATAAATGTTACCACTAACGAAATAATATTTCATATAACCCGTCTGCCGTTTGCTTCGGCTGGCGTCCGAAAAATAGATCCATGTCCAGGAATTGTTATTAGAAGTTATTGATGTATGATCAACAGAAGCGGCTTCTGAGTGCGGTGCCTCTGATGGGGCGGCTTCATCTACAACGAGGGCGATAGTTGAGGAGGGAGCAGTGGGAGGTCGTGACGAGAGACCCAAACATCTGGAACTCCTGCCGCCTCCACCAAGAAAGGAGAGCAAACGTACACAACAGGTAACTATTTTTTTTTTTCAGTAAATCCACTACTACTAGTACAGTATTGATAGAAGAATTCTTGACACTCCGATAAACGATTCACAATCGCAAACGTTGAATGGAATTTAGTCAAACAAATTGCACGAAACTTCGTTGTTCGGGATTTTACCACTCGATTTATTCAGCGTGTCTACGCATACTTGCATGCAGGCACAAATATAGTTTCATTACCCGTGCCATTGCCGATAAATTCAAGTTTTTGGGAAAAGATTATCGAAAAACACACCTTCTTAACTCAAGTCTTTGTCCCAAGCCTTTAAATACTATTTAAATTTGTTCTGTCTATCTCCTTCGAGTGTCAGCATCATGCACCTGACCCTTTTTCGAGGTCACGACCACTACGAGGTTAACGCTAACAAATCCAATACTCTTTTCCAAAAACTTTTCATTCATGTTCTCTTCACACTTCTTCTAATCCTACTTCTTCGCCTATCTAAACCTATGAACCGTGCACAAAAGGTGCATCCTCTAAATATTTAAAGTGTCAAACAATGTAACAAGCGATTGATCAAACATTTGAAGCCTCAGTTGAGTCGATTGCAGAAGTTGCAAACCCCAAACCTAGCTGATACCTACCTAGGTAGAATTAACAAGAGAGGAACGGTACTTGATCAACTAGTTTAGCACAAGTTTCTACTTTCAATACGAACATTAACCCATGATTGGCACCTGCCAGCGGTGCGGGCTGTTCGAAAGAGATACCGCGGCCCCTGGCACACAGGCAACTGAGGGAACACGGGTGGGTTTTAGTCAGTAAGTCTGACACGCCCTGCTGCTCCACCCAGAGCGGGAGAAGTTATTTGATGATGTCCCAGTCTCAAAAAAAAACCCATGATTGGAATATAGAAGGGCTGAAAATGAAGCTAACGCTAATTTGCTCTTTTTGTTTCAAACATAAATGAGCAAACAATTTCTGCTTTCATGCCTAACCCCTGCCTATATTTTTATATTAGTCTATCTTCCTAGCTTTGTCCCGTATTGTGGTGGGACTTGTCTTTCCGTCTTTTCTCAATAATGTAATCCAGATAATATAGACGGATCCAAAATTGATATACCTACGTGAATTTAAAATCGAGATTCTCTTACCGCCACACATTGAAGCATAAGGTGTTTTATAAAAGCGGCAACAATATTGCGTAGTTGGCGTTCTCCAACATTTTTATGCATGAGAAAAATTATCATATTCAATGCTCCATGTACTGTATTATTTTAATACAACGAGGGTTCATCATGCTATATGTAGTTACATTTAGAGTACCTTCTTGATAAAGGTTTTAAAACCACTATTCTATCACAATTCACGAATTATTTCCGTATTCTAAATACTTCTTTCGCGCAATTCTTTTATCGAGGCATATCAGAAAAAACAGCAGTAGCAATTACATTACAGCAGTAGTCGTGTGCATTTGCGCACGTTAGTGAATGCAGAATCGCACACGCAGCGTTACATATGACTTGTTTATTATGCGCATGACCCGTTGGTCATGCACATAATAAACAAGTCACGATCGTTTCAATGTTTATTCACATCAGACCCTACATTAAAACGATAGGTTATAAGAAATTGTTATATACCTAAGTGGCGTCAATTAGGATGGGAAGTCTCGGAAAAATACTGTTTAGTTCCAAAGAAAATAAACTTCAACTAAATCACCATCTGTTGTTTAAGCATAATGTGAGCAAGAAATATTCGCATTATTATTAGATTTTATTAGAATAAGATATAAGTAGACATTCTCAGCATAAGATCGTTAATTTCGTTAGCTCAAGACATTACAATCTTAAAATTGACAATAGAAAGAGCTTAACACTACCTGCATATTTCATAACCTCGACATTTATATAAAATAACATAAATACTAAATACTTTAGTTTCAGCCTGCTCTAGTTTAAGGCGAGTAGTCTGGTGGGCTTCCAAACTGGCATTGTTACCTAATTAACATTTCCAGTGGAGCACAAATTTTGCACGTCACCTGGGACCACTGTGATTCGTCCATTCTCATTCCTCCTCTCCCCACAATCTACAGTTTTAAGTTTCGAACACTTTGAAATCGTTTGTGACTTTCCAGACTTATCAATTCTGTGGCCGCGAAGTTTCCAAATCCATTCAATGTTGCCAGCATTGAAGTATTTCGCATTCGATAACTTTTTAACTACTTGCGAAAACGTTTCTTCCGAGTGGTTATTAAAGGCTTTAAATCTTCTGACCCCTTTTAAGAGTGAGTAATTTGTATGCTATGCTTTATAATAATATGAATGCAACATTCATATATATTTTTGCAATAGACAACATGAGACACGAAAAGCTTTCCTTACATAAAACATTTTTCTCTGACTCCACGAGCTTTCCTTTGTATCAGAAAATACGGCCCAAATTCGGTAAAAACAAGCATACGTAACTCGGTTAATAAATATGGCATGTTCTGTATTATATTTACTGAATAAAGGACACTGCTTCTTTACTTACAACATAAAGGTCGTGGCATAACCCTGTTCCATGAACTGAATAACAGGTAAATGCTTGTAACATTACTCATTTGATTTAACCTCACCTTTCTTGTGTAGAGCAGTGCTGGCCCAGTTGTAGGTCGTAGGTTCGAACCCGGACAGGCGCTAAATAATTTACACTAAGTAATTAGTATAAATTATTTCATCGCCTCAACTCACTCGAAACGGTGACGGAAAACATTCGTGAGGAAACCAGCATGTCCTAGAACTAAAAATCGAAGACATGCGACATCTACCAAACCGCACTGAGCCCGCGTGGTGGATTGTGGCCCACTTCCTCTCACAAAGAAAAGGCCTGTGTCCCAGCCGTGTGAACATTATAGGCCGATATGCTTCTTGTGTAGTCTGTAGTCTGCAACATGTTTTTGTGATGTGGGGACCTTTTAGTTAAAATAAATGTGGTGCCATAGATTGTCTCCATTGTCTGTTGCAGACAGAAAAGTTTTGTGTTGAGTAAAAACTGTTTATCTGAGGCCCTAGTGTGAGTTTCATTTAACCATCTACACCAAACGCAGTGAGCGCGTTTGGCGCTCCGATTGGTCCGTCACCAATCCAGGGCCAATCGGAACGCCGAACGCGCTCACTGCGTTTGGTGTAGATGGTTAAATGAAACTCACACTAGGCCCTCAGTACATTTTCAGACAACTTTAACTATGTAACTGTTTTATCGAATGAGCATGCCGTAATTGTTTTTATAGAGCTATAGTCGGACTAAGAACAGCCTAGACATCAAGATATGTACTTACGATTTACCTGAATTGCCTTTAGGAGACTGGCTGTCTATCCTCGGTAGTCCAGCATACTCCAAAATATGGAAATATGTAAAGTAATATATGGAAATTCCTCGACCAAATTGTCTTCATACTTTAAATTATATTAAAGTAAGTATAGAAGGAAGGCCGCTTTTGATCTTTTCCTTCCGTAAATTTAATACACAAGTAATTCTTTCAAGGAGATTCCCTCGAGGAAATCTTCTAATCTCAGGATTTTACTCTACTTATTGGAATTAAAAAAATAACGTTTCTTTTGTTTTTGTTTTGATTATCAAGCCGCCTCTAAAGTAATTGGTATTTTTGGCCTGATCTTTTACGAGTCTTTGAAATACAAAACATCACGCCTGTTCTCCCAGAATGGTCGGGCAGAGGTATTCATTACACCACCATTTGGCCAATTATGTTAAAGTCCCATCTAATAGCGGGCAAGCTTCTAAGGCTCTGCCAGGGGTGCGGGTTATTCGAAACAGATACCGTGACCCCTGGCACACAGGCAACTGAAGGAACACGAGTGGGTTTTGGTCAGTAAAAGTCTGACACGCCCGCCCGCTCCGCCCAGCGCGGGAGAAGTTATTTGATGATTTCCCAACCTTATAAGTTTCTAAACAATAGATAATTTTGCTTTCTGTCAAACCTTTAAATAAAACAAACCCAACTATATTGTCTTTTGAAAGCACTTTGTAGCTATTTTTCTTTTTGTTATTTTCACAACGTTCTCTGAGTATTTACAAAGCATTGTTTTGAAGCGGTCAGTTAATGAAGCATAACGTTTTAACCGCAAACATAAATGTTGCCATTACAAACAAAACTTTTCATTCGTCTCTTTTAGTTTTAAAGCAAATTTATTCTCAATACACGTACAAACTGAATTATTATATAGGTACCTGTAAAAATACAAAGGTACGTTAGTGAAAATGGAAATAGCAGTGAACCTTTTGGAAAGCCATACAATACATTAATTTCACATTAAAATAACAATAAGGACCTCCATTATATAAAATATGTTTTTCATTCATACATAAATACAACGGTACCTACGATATTTGAGTGTTTGAACTTGTATTGTTTGCTGAAAACGTGAACACATTGTTTTGTGAGAGGGTTCATGTTTTATGACGTCATCGGTTTCATCTTAGCTATTATTTTTAGTATCATTGGCGGTAATTAATTTCCCAGGCGTTACGTGTATCTGGTGTTTATGACGCTCTCAATACGCCTCTTGTACTCACTTACTATAGGAACTGTTTTTAGTAACTACTCGTAGATTTGAGGAAAAGCCTTGTAACAGGTATTTTATGTTGATTTATGATGAAGTACTTCATTGGAAATTGAAAGAAGAATTGCAGGAATTCACGAATAAGTAGGTATATTCAGAGCGAACCTTAAAAAAAAAAAAATGAAATATTTTATTTCACATGGGCAGTTATGAAACGTCAGAAGCTGGGTACATGGTTCCAATTGGTCGTTTCCTATGGACAAGAGCCGGCAAGAAACTCCAACATTACTCTTTAAAAATAATTGGCTTTTACAATGTTTACAAATTACAGTGTTAATTTAGGTATTTAGGTATTTAGGTGGACACTGTAAGCTAATCAACAAGTACCAGGTACTTAATTAATTAGAAAATGTCTACAAAACTACAGTTTCTATGGCCTACAGCGTTCTCACATTCACAAAATATAAATTAATCTACTTAAGTAAAGCTCGTTAAGTATACATATATGTACCTACTCTGAAAAATCAAAGAATGTAGTGTCATATCAACTCGACCAGACATTCAGGAATTTGGTGAATATTTCCCGTTACTTCCCAAAGGGTTTTGAATACATATTTACTACGGAATCAACATGATATAGGTTTGACTCAGTATTCATATTGTCTGTACGGAAACAATACTAAAATAAAAAGCTATTAAAAGTCATGAGCCAACAAAGATTAGTTTTTCTTACTAATTTGACCTAACTTTGGGCGTGTTTAAGTAATAAAAGACGTGTGAAATCTCCAAAACCAAGTCAGTACCGACAAAGTGCAAATATCGAAAGGTTCAATAAACTATATTGGGCAGTCTATTTTACTATAACTGATCCTGCATCTCACTCAGTAATGTTGCGCGTCTAACTGCTCATCGCGGGTACTTCCTCTGTCGAACATAAAGCCTAGTGAGATAGCGTGATTTTTAGCCAGGCCCCCCAGTGAGTTCGTGCCCGCGACTAGATTCCCTTTACACCACGTGCCTCGTTAAACGCGAGGCAATAATATTATGATTTACAAAAACCTACCAATCCTACTAATGTTATAAATGTGAAAGTTTGTGAGTGATGAAATTTTACACACAGTTATAAGATACACAGGTAGTTATAACCTATGTGTTAAACTATATAGTACTTATACGTCGGTAGTACGTTTTCGTGGGATAGTTACCGACCTTCGCGCGAAGCCTCTAGCATAAGCTAGTATGTAAATAATTGCCGAACCAAAAATGAATCATAGTCAGTTTCATCGAGTTAAAAATTTTGCATCCGACACAGATGTCCATCATTCGATTGCACACCATGCTTCGAGTGGTTATCGGCTATCACTTTTTGCGTCCGGATAAAATGATCGAATCAAATGGCGCCTGAATAATTTACTTATAGTCTTATCAGGAAGATAGGTATGTATATGAACACGCCCTAGTCAATGTATCCAGGGAAAAGGTAACATAGATGTGGGCCATTGGCACAGTTATTAGGAACTATTCATCCTTGGTATTAGGCTGATTTAATGACTGCAGGGAATACTCTCATTGACATTATCACGATTGGAAGTAATACATATGAGCTGCGAGATAAGCACCAGTAGATACCTATTTATCACCTAATATTGGGCACACTTGTGGCTAAGTAATAACAGCTACACGGGTCGATCGATGAGGTGAAGCTACTCTTGCCGCGGTTGGTCCCTAGATAGGTGAACATCTTTACTTACCAAGACCTCTTCGTGACTCGGACAGCACGTTAAGCCGTCAGTCCCGGCTGTCAATCGTAGATCTTTTACAGTCAGAATTATGAAAGTCTGACAACCAATCTTACCAAGGGCTATCGTATTACCCAGTAACTGTAAAATACTGATACTCAACACAGCTGCATCCGGTTAGACTGGAAGCCGACCTCAACAAAGATGGGAAAAGGCTAGATAAATTGGGCACACTGGTGGTTAAAAGGTTTCGCCACCATGATACCATTCCATCTTCTTCCAGCCTCATGTTGCAACACGATTTATGAGAATCTCACATGCCAAACTTAGTAGTATAGTGTTGAATGTCCAGTGTTTGTCATTAGTTGTATCGTTTTATCACAACGGAGGCTATTCTAATCCGTGCAGACTTGTTTGTGGGAAGCCTAAGTTGTTGCCTAGTTTATTGTTGCTAAACTTCCTACAATATAGTTTGACAAAACTTCCAGCCACCCAAGCACAATTTAGGCATATAAAGCCAGAAGTTTTAAAATTATAGGTCAGCTTTCGAGCGTATTCCCGTTACCCAGTAACTATAACATAAAAGCATCTTTCGTAAAGTACATACCATTAAGAACGACTACACCGCACTTATGAATGAATTATTCGACCTTTGTATATGTTGATCAGCATTATTCTAACAAACCTGGTAAAAATAGATACATTATTATCCATACTGGAAATAGTAGCCACTTCTCCCGATAATCGCCCTCCCACATTGAATCCGAGAGCGTTACTATAAATCAAACCTATAATAATATCATCGGAACGCGAATGAATTCGATTCAATTTCAACTGTTTCAGCTTTTGCCACCCTAGCAAATAATTCGTAGTTAAATATTTATGTATAAGTTTCAATAAGTAATTTTATTTTATCACAGGGATGAGGAAACTGTCGTGATAAAAGTAGTAAGTAACACCCATATTCAGCCAGCACGACCCTGACAAAATATGGGTGTTACTAAACACCTCTGCCAACCCCTTGTGCAGCCCAACAGGCGTGCTGTTATGTTATTTTATGTGAAAGTTTTAAATATATCCTTTACTTGTTCTCTCTGACATAGGTATATTCATAGACAATAATTATAGCGTTTCTAAAAAAATCGCAAAATATGACCCCTTGTGAGAGACTGCCAATACTATCTATAAACCCTAGGTGACGGATCACCAGGCTCTCACCCCGAATTCAATCTAATTAACATTACAGTGGTGAATTTTCTAACTCCATACAAATTGATGAAGGGAAAAATATAATAAGAAAAAGTGAATAATAAAAATATAGGTATAGTGTAATGCATGTATAGTGTGCAGGTGAAGTGTAAATATGACCGTAGTGGAAGACCATAGAAACGAAAGATGGACAGTGTGAAATATGAAAAAGCTAGGAAGGTGGGTGACTTCAAAAAGGAGATGAAGACTAATAGAGAAGTATGAAACAAGAAGAAGAAGGACTGTAGAATAATATTATAGGGATGTACTTTTCTTTTGGCACTTTAATTTTTATTAGAAGTATGTCGTTAAAGAGTTCGTCGATTTATTTGCGTCTGGTGCGATAGTCGTTTCATATACATATTTACTGCTTTCACAGTATTGTGTCATTTGCGTTTATTACGCCTTTTGTTACGCGTAATACGGTAATATCTGTGTAAATACATGACATTTGCTCTCGTTGAATGTTTTATTAAGTAAAGATTTCTATGAAACTACTTGGTTTCAATGTAGTTACAATATTGTACAACATATCCCGACCTACGCACCACCAAATAGCTTTCTTCAGTTTGAGTAGCTTTCAATAATATATGATTTAGAAATATGTGGCTTTTCATGAATTAACATTAATCTTCACCAAAACCCTTATTGGTCCACCATTATGTTCACTTGAACAAACATTGGCTACTAAATACGTAATTACCAGCCAGCCCACGTCTTAAATAAACGATATCGTTTACATTACACTAAAGGGGCACTTTACCACAGAAATGTGTCTACTTAAGGCTCACAAGGCCACATGAGGTTGTCGCGTAAGAGTTTACAACAAAACTTACACTAACTTTTGGAGGAGCTTAGAGTTTTGCTAGAAGTCGTTATGCAAAATTCTCGCGAAACGACGGTAAGTTTAAAATCGCGACACATTGCTCCACGACTTCACTGGATTCAAAAAGAAATTCCAAATGTCTGCAGTATTCCTGTAGTAGATATCGCGGAGCTCGGGAGCTAGTATTACACACCCTTAGCACGCCGGTCACGCCCCTTGTTTGCAAAATAACGCTTTTTTCGATACAAGACCGCGACTGCACTGCAGCTGACCTCTCTTTTGGCACTCGCTTGGATTCGCTTAGCTCGCTAACATTCCAATGAAAGCTTAAGCAAACAGACGTTCAATTGAAATAGACTTAATAATTAATCCAGGTATGTTGGTTTATATGTAAAACATTTTCATATTTGAACAAAGTTAAAGCTGAAGCTTTGAACTTCTGTAAATATACCTTTATTTACAGAAATTATGGTAGATTCTAACAGTTTCAAAGCATTTCACGTGTCCTGCATAGTTTCAAATGAAAATTATATGTCAGATCTTCTTCTATATGATGACTTTTTACTACTATTGTGTAGGCATTGTGCCGTTATTTGTGGAATTGGAATTGTGCCAATTAGGTATCTGCAATAATTCGTATTCATACGAACAAAAGATTTTATTTCCCCATTTCCGCGGTGTTGTATGGAAATGGCATTATAGAAAATGTTTTTTATGAGAGCCGTACAAAGTAATGTTATTTCTCGTTCAAAATACAATATTTCTGTGTACTCTGATTTGATGTATGGGAGGTCTGATATGAGGACGATGTCTGTTCTGTGTTGTGCGCTTATCCATGTCCGACTGTCATGGCGTCTAAGCTTTAGTCACTGAAAGCACGTCGGAACCAGTGGTGGCACTTGAGAACCCATATCGCATTCCACTTCACTTCTCTAGTGCATTGAAGTGAGAGTGAGAGCTTAATACAATTAGGTCATACCCTAATTAATTTTGGGTAGGTACCCAGTACAATACCTATGGTCTTCTTCATTTTATTAAGATTGCAGCAGATAAAAATGACATAACAATGGTGCCAGCTTGGTTTATCATCGCTCTTTTAATTATAAAATTTTCGTTTGTCTTTAAAATGAAAATGAAACCCTTTTGTGTGAAACTTTTAATTTCGTTCTGTGTTTTCTTTTCATTTTTATCCAGAGGTCAGAGACTTTGATTATTCCAATCGTCAATTAAATGTTTTTCGACGTTGAAAATGAAATATCATCTTATTCTATAGCTTTTTGGAGAAAAGGGACAAATATTAAAGATCCAATTGTCTACGAACGTGATTTATTTTTCTTGCCTTTTGAACTTGCGATTCATAGTAAAAGCTCTGTAGACATATATAATCAAGTTTTATTATTCCTATACTATTCCACTATCATGACCATGATCCATTCAAGATCGTATAAATATCTACAAATTGTTCTGCACGTAAACAATAGGTGCAATAATTTGTGTTACGCTACACGTAAACCAAATAGTTGTATTATCAACATCTATATCGCCAACTTCTTGGTAGGAATACTATATTCTTATAGAAAAAACTACAAGGTTATATTTGCTCACAGCTACAGTATGTATTGTAATTCCTTAGTTTCTTAATCAGTACTTCAACAGTCACTACCTACGGTAGACAGACAGATTAATGGACATAGTAGCTACATACTATGTTAAATTAGCTACCTTGAGATTGCCCAATAAGTCACAATGAACCACGCTAGAATGGAGGCGATCCCACACAATAAAACTCACCACGGGATAAATCCTGAGCGAGGGTGGTCCGATCGCCTGATAGAATTTAATGAAGTCGCAAATCAAGTTTCGTACCCTTGGGCACTTGTGACATGGCTCTGGGTAAACTATTAATTTTTGAAATTCTCTCACTCATTTCTCACTTCCCTCTTTCTTACCGAAAACACTTGAAACTAGGCGGAAAAGTAGTTTCAGGACTTTGTAGGTAGGTACATTTCTAGTGCTTGCTTCAAAACAAAACTTTGCGCTAAACTAAACCTGCTCATTCATTTTTTGACATGCATTAGGACCGTAGACTACAGTATGATAAATTTTTGCTTCATTATGATGGTGAATTGACTAATCAGAGTCATACACCCTACGGCATTTATTTAAATATCAATCAATGTTTGAAGACTATTTCTTCATTGTTTTAGCAGCGCGCAACTCCAGCAGCGCCTATTATCAACCTGCCAGATCTCCCAGAGTGTATGACCAAAGTGGACCTGATGACGGGTGGCGAGGAAACCGGCGAGTCTGCAACACCGCTCAGCGCGCAACACCAGTTGCAACTGTTGCGCGAACGGCTCGAACAACAAGCGCAACAGACCCGCGCCGCAGTCGCGCAGCTGTTGCTGTTGCGCGATCAGCTTGCCGCCGAACAAGCCGCGCGCTGCGAAGCTCAGGTTTGTAACATATGGGAATTTAACTGGATGAAAGATTTTTTTTCCACCTAAACGCGTATAGGAAAAATAATAAATCACACAAACTCAAAGAAAAAGGAAGTGAAAAATCATGATAATGAGAAGTACATGTCCAGCTACATGGGCGTATTATCTAAAGTCATAATTTATGGATCGGCTGAAAGTTGTTGATTACTGAAACCTACGTGGGACGGGTAACAGGAGCAATGTAACTCGTAAACACGAGCATTACTTCATCTGATAAGTAGCAACACTAAAAAGAAGTTATATTATTTCCTCCAACATAAATACCTATAAATTCTTGGTGAAAGAAAAAGAGGGGAAGCCTGTTGTATAGATTGATATAGATCGACTGGGTATATTTTTTCTTTGCCCACATTGAAAAACCCATTTTATTTCAGTGATTGGTAACAATCTGCGTAGGATGGTAATGATCTGATACCCTCGTTGTTATTCTTTCATTTGTCGGATCAACAAGTCGATGTAATTGTGAACATTTCATCTACGCACATTGAATTTTTATTAACTTGGCGATAATGTGGATACATTTCAACACTTAAGCTAATGGAACTCCTGAATCATCTTATAGAATTTTATTTACAATGCCAAAGGCCACGACTGTTTTTGTGACTAACTTCCACCCCTATGTATTTCGCACACAAGTGGTGTTTAGAACTAATGTTCTTAGTGCTCCTCGACACCCTCTAAGGAACATCCTTGCTAACTAGTTTTGTATCTTCAGTGATTAAAGCTATAAACCTAATTTCTGTCAATCATCTGATACCCGCAGAGCAGTGCTGGCAAAATAGAAACCGTAGGTTTGAACCCGGACAGCCCCCCCCCCCCCAGAAATACCAGAAATTAAGTAATGATTAGCGACTGTTTTAACGTTTTTGACATTTTTGACGTTTAAGCATCTCTTAACTTTAAGCAACGTTTATAAATAAGAGGGTTATTAGTGTAAGTTTAAATTATTTCTTCACCACTGCTCTTACGCGGTGTCCTGCGTGAGCGACGAATACGACGCAACGCGACGCGACACGACACGATGCAATGCGACGCGATACTACACGCGACAAATGTCTTACATGATTTTGGTCATTACTTCTCGAATCATGGAGAAGTACAGTACAATTTTGCTTGAAAGTTCCTTTTTAAAGTACACACTTTAAAAAATATCGTAAAAACACAAAAAGAAAACAAATACAATATTTTTGCAATGAAACACATTTGGCGAGTTCCATCATTTATATCCAAAATTAATATACGATTCCTATAATGTTTTTTTTTTCCCACAACAATCTTTGTTAACGCGCTGCGGCGAGCAAAGCTTCTGAATCAACCATTTCGTAGTTCGTGGTGTCGCTTCTGGTCGCCCTCAAAACAAGTACGCGTTACGTCGTGTCTCGCCGCAAACTGCCATATAGGCCGCAAGCCGGGCATGCTGTTGAGTTGATCGCGTTCGTCGCGTTTGCAGCGTCACTTCGCGTCGTATTCGTCGCTCACGCAGGACACCGCGTTAAAACGGTGAAGAAAACCATCTTAAGGAATCCGGCATGAATTAGAACAAAAAATACGACGACGTGACATCCTGTACCTGGCTCTCATGGGAGGAAGCTGTGTCCCTGTGGGAACACTATAGGCTTATTAAGTGTATGCTTATGACAATCAACCAGTCAGTTCTACATTTTAATAGAAAATATTTAAGAATCCTGAAACAAGAAGTTAGAGAAAAAAACCCTTTAAACTAACGACTGTACAACATTCCCTGAAAAAACAATATTGAAATTTTTATAAATTACATTAAAATTGAACTGTCTGAAATAGCAATTTGGAGCTAGCAATGAAAACTAAAAAAAAAATACCTCCATTTGTAAATGTAGAAAAAGAAGGAGAGAATACAAATTTAATAACTTTTTCAACTCTGTCATTGGTGATTACTTTTTACATTCGTTTGAATGGACTTCTGATTGGAAATTGGAATGGGAAGGCTTAACAATTAATACGCAATACTGTTGCGCTCAATCAAAGGGATTTATAATAATTTTATTGATGCTGTCAACAAAGAGGGATGGATAAGCCGGGGAAATGACTTCGGTTAGATTTTAACCATGTTGGCCGTTTCAGAATCAAATCCTGGCATAGCATATTTTTTAATTATTACACGCGCAAAACGTACCTATTTATAATGTTGCTATATTATGTTTGTTTGATGTATGTTTAGATTGTAAAATGTATCTAATCAAGGGTGCAGGTGTTAAGAGCATATACATCGATTGCATCGAATAGGTAATTATTAAAATTATTACTTAACGGTCTGTATTATATATCTTTCAGGCTCGCACTCACCAACTGTTGGTTCACAATAAAGAGCTGCTCGAACACATTGCAGCTCTAGTGGCACACTTGCAAGAGCGAGAGCGAGGATCGTCTCGACCAATCAACGCTCAGCAACTGACACTCTTGCCCCAGGTATGAAAATAGCGACTTTGATTAAATTTCGAATATTTGTTCCTATAGCGTGAACGCAAGTTTGCTGACACTTCTAGCATAACTTAGATAGTCTCATTTTTATTTAATTTGTCAAATTTAGTTTGATGCTGCAGGTAGTAAGCAAGTGTGCGTTTACCTTTAGTGTTTATAGTTTTAGAGTGCACGCACATTAAAACTAGATCCCTGCAGTTTGTGATCAGTTGTTGAGGGATCCGAATTAGGTTTTGTAAAGAGGTCCAAAAATTTGAATCGAGTGCAAAACGCATCAAAGTTTTAGTTGGCAATTTTTTTGTGTCTTTCTACTCAATTAATGTGCGTGTACATGAGAAACTTTTATTGTGCTCCGTTCGTCTTTTAGTAACCCGATTATAATTTGCTAATGTTTTATTTGTTTTGCATTGTAAAAAGGCATGTGCGTTTCGTATTTCGTTTTGAGTTCCTCCACAAACTTCTGAGAGAGTAACTGACTAAGGAATGAGCGAAGTTTTGCAGGAAACGTCTGTGATATTACCGTGTGAAAAGCTACTTATATGAATATCATAGACTTCCCTTCTGCGTTTCGAAAAGTTTTAAACGATATTGACACTTCACCATAGTACCTATGGGCACGCCACGATTGCAGTAAGTCCCCTCTTTGAGGAGTGGCTTGAGAGGCGACATGGCGTTTTCACCTTCCGCCTGACACAGGCCCTCACGGGACACGGTTGTTTCGGGAGGTTCCTGTTTCGGATAAGGTGGGAGGTAACGCCCTGGTGTTTCCAATGCGAAGATCGCCATGAGGACACGGTGGAGCATACGGAGGAGGTCTGCCCGGCTTGGGCGGTGCACCGCCGTGTCCTCGTGGAGGCGATCGGCGGCGGCGATCTCTCGCGTCCGGCCCTGGTCCAGGCCATGGTACGGAGCGAGAGTGCATGGTTAGCCGTTACCTCCTTCAGCGAAGCCTTGATGCTAAGGATCAAGCCCGGGTCGACGGCGCGTTGTGTTCCACGCGCGCCTCAAACAGATGTCAGCACCAACTGGTGGAGTCCGCTAAGGCCGATGCCTGCCAGGGGTGCGAGTTTTTCGAAAGAGATACCGTGGCCTCTGGCACACAGGCAACTGAGGGAACACGGGTGGGTTTTAGTCAGTAAAAGTCTGACACGCCCTCCCGCTCCGCCCGGAGCGGGAGAAGTTATTTGATGATTTCCCACCCACAAAAAAAAAACCATCGTACCAGTGTGAGTTACACCCACTTGTTCACTGACGCATCGTGTTTCTGAAAAAGACAAAAGTATGATAGACAGAATCGATACTCTAGAAAGCCGAACCTTTTTCGAAAGTAACCCGGTGAGCTGAATAAATGACCGGTTACAATGAATATTACTGTTCTATTTATTAACAAAAAATATATTTAGACTGAGCTGTTGACAAAATTGCCCCTAGGCCATGAAAGCCTATTAATTTGAATCCTTTGTTAAACCTTTGTTAGATTGGATGTTAATTCTGACAGCCAATGACAATACCTTGAGATTTGACAGCCGTTTTAATACCGTACTTATCATTATTAGTCGAGATTCACACGGACGTATTAAAATCGCGTCGGGATATTTTCGCGCACTGGATTTTCAACTCTCGGTATTGAACTGAGCATTGAGTATCCATCAGATTGCATCACAGCGCGTCGAAATTCGAACAGTGTGTTTTACTGTTCGATTTTCTCAGCGCTAAGACTTGACAATCCCACCGCGATTTTATAACGTCCTAGTGAATGTCGACTTACGCTTTCATTCCGAGATCTGTAAGCGTTACTTAATTCGTGCATTGGCTTAAACATGTTCCCGTCTTTATCTTTTATTATATGTAGTTTGACAGTTGCGCGACTCTCGACTGTGTCAGGAATAACAATGACATGTAGCCAAAGTACGTACTTGGTAACGTTTATAGATTTTGGGCCTAGAATCCAGCTGTTAATCTTAAAATTCGCACATTTAGGTCTTTAATAACTGTTGTCCGTTTATTTTTAATTAAGCTTATTTATTTGCATAATTAAACCCACATTACATTTTTGTTGTTCCTGTTTTTCCTTAAAATTACCCGCTCTTTTAAAATAAAACAACTGCACAACGTACACAGAGCGGCTTAATGTCGAGAATAAAATATGAAAATAATGTTAAAGCTATTATTTTTGGAGGGAAATTTCTAAAATTTTTATCCCAGTAATTTCACAAATTAAAATTTCAGTGAATATAATTGCAAAATTCAATCAGTCAATCAATCTTTATTTGTGAACAGGTATTACAATATAGGTCTTATGTATACATTTTTCTCGAGCTCTAACCAATGAAATTGGTGTACAATTATATTCGTTAATAAATGATTAATAATACATTTCATTGACATGACTTTTTTTACATGCATGTCAATGGTAAATTATATTAAAGGGCTAGGCTATGTCATATTTCATCATATTGTAGGTAATGTCAATTAAATGTATGAATAAATAATTTATCAATTCAATTTTTTTTTACATGCATGTTAATGATAAATTACTTGTTATTTGTACTCGTAATTGTTACTTGACAGAGCGCAAAAAATCACATGACATGTTCAGTAGGTAAATTGTACCTAGTGTGAATACGAGCACGTTGGCGTGTAGTTACGGAGCCAGTGAAAGCATCCGTCTCTCGCCGGTAATCTCCATAGATTGACACGCCATTTGTCAATGTCCATCCTATACCACCCGTCGTTACCATTTTATTTCGTTGTGCTACCGCAGATTTGCAAATTTGTTTTAATTTATCACCATCTATTTAACCAAACAATAATTTGAACATTCACAGAGGATTTGCATTTCGTTTCGTACATGAAGCCCTTCACTTTTAAAGCTTTGCTGTGACCCCGTATGAAAGTGTCGCATGGTTTGTAGCTTGTTGATGTTATTTTTTGTGAGTATTTTAGCCAATTCCTATGCTTTATCTTTATGAAGCTTTTATTCAATGGCTATTTAATTTCTAATAATTACCCAATTTCACTTCGTGGTTATTTACTTACTTTTGTTTTCTGTTAATACTACTAGATTATTCAGAGGAAAGCCGACCGCTCGTACAACGAAGTGTTTAAGTCCGACGCCGTGCCGATGTCCAACGGCAACCGTTCTCCGACCAACACCGAAGCTCTGATCAACCTGATCACACAGAACACAAGAGTTAATCAAAACATGGAGAACAATAATACGAATTTCTCTCCGTTTTGTGCGTCACCAGTTCAGGAGACAGCTAATGGCTCGACTTCAGCCCCCAGCTTCGGTGGGATGACTAACGATCAGATACAAAACTACTTGATATCCAAATTCCAGAACATGGGTGGCTTTACTAACGGCAACGAAGCGAGCAAGCCGCCACCTGCCATAAACTACAACCAGCAGTTCTTCCAGAACTGCAACGCTTTCCCGACCATCCCGCCGCTGACCAACCACTACAGCAACTCTGATCTAGCGAGCTTACTTAACCATCAAATGTACAAAGACATGTGCAGCTCGAGCGACGAGCTGGCGAACTTGGCGCAGGCCATGAGCGTAGGCCAGTCCGAGAACTCTCTGTACAGCAACACTAGTCAGCCGACGACCTCGAAGGATTCCAGCCCAGAGGGATCCAGTTCAGATGAAGGAGCTCCGTTCATAATGCCGCTGTCTCACAACTGTACGCTGACGGCAACTGGTGAGGACGGGCGCGTGCGGCTCATCGTGCCGGTGAGCCCTTCGGAGAGCGCGTCCGATGTCGTTGAGCCACAGGCTGAGCCGCAAGGCGCGTCGGGGCACACTCTGAGGGTACCTGGACAGGACCTAACAGGGACACTCCAGGCCCCGGCGGCCCCCATTACCCGCACGACCAGCGAGAAGGTTCCCAACCGCAGCGAGATGATGACGGCCCTGCGTTCCCAGTGGACCCGCCATACCACCAAGTGAACTCGCACTGAATCTACGCTAACTGATCTGAGTCAAGTTACCTAAAACCTTATTTATATTTAGACGTACCTTCTATAAAAATTGTATCTAAATTTCGTCATTTTTGTACAAAGAGTAGGTATATTTTGTATGTATTGTATACTTTTATTTTACATTTTTTTTAGGCTAGATAGTGTTCTCGTTTGAAGAGTGAGACTTAAGATGGTGCCAAACTTGTGCCACATGATGTGAATGGCGATAAACGGAAGAGAGTCAAAGATAGAGATTTATTTACATATCATGTTCTCTTATACTAGTCCAACGTTATTATTTTTATAACAAAATCCGTACGTATCCGAACATATCCTTTATCATATCGCCATTAAAGGTTGGTTTTAGGTTTATGATCCATATATAAAGTGCAAGTTATACGCCGATATTTATGCTCTTACTGATCCATAAAAATATAATAGTATACTATCGCAAGGATTTTATGCTTTTCTACGATTTATATAGTCCTTGTGATAATGGTATTTTAGGAGACATTCCTCATTTAAGAATATTGTTTCCTAATGTAGGTAATGTACCGCGCTTCTAGGTGTTCAATTAACGAAGAATATAATATGTTAGTCGCAGAATAGCTCATGGATAGATACTTTTCTACAAGTATTCTCTTTCACGTTTTACTTATATTATTACAGTCGATATCAATAGTGTTCTAATGAAATTTGTCGTCACATAGATAATTTGTAAATTGTCTATCTGTAGGTTGCATGTTTAGTTACAATTTAATCAACCATGTAACCGTGTATGACGTTAGTTTTAATTAGGTATTCAACACAATAAGCAATTCTACGTGTTTTATAAAATAGATGGATATGAATAATGTCAGTTAATGTTATAGGACCATTTTCAAGCTTACCTCTAAAAGACAGTCCGACATTCGCTAAAACTCGTTTCGATTTAAATATTTTCATATTTCATACCAAATGCCAAAAACGAAGGTGTTCGTAAAGTATGGAGCGTATGAGCCAAAACTTGCCAAATAAATAATAATTTGAAAATAAGTAGAGAAAAAAAAAATCAATATTATATCTGCCAAAGTTATGCAAATATGGACCAAAGAAAAATAAACTTTTTGTGTCGTATAACCGTATTGTTTAAATTACATTTTGAATTGTAAAAGAGGCCATGTTGGCATTCTGACGTTGGTTAATCGTTATAAGAGAATTCAAAGTTAAATTCATGACCCCGTTAGTGGGCCGATCCATCAACGATGCGGAGATGGATGCAATTCCACGAGGTATTGGCGCTGATGCCTTCACTAGGATAAGAATCTTATTGATGAGATATCTTCTAGTCAATAACCAGATTATTTTTAATAATAATTCAACGGTCTAGTCAATATATTAATGTTATATTTGGGCACGGTGCGTGTAACAACGGCAACGGTGTGGACTGATAATCGTACCTACCATGTTCAAGAAGATGTAAAACCACACCGTTTATATAAAAAGGAAGTTTTTAAATAGTATAGATAAGCAGAATGCTAAGAAAAGAAAACCTTATCATTGCCGTGAAAGGAACATTGACATTGACACATAGGTTTATATGATGTCTAAGTTAAGGGTGTCGCAGGGCACAGAACAGAAGGGTTTGCCTAAATTATTATACAAATGTATTCGTACGCCAAATTGGCCCTTGGTAGAGTGCCCACAGGCAGGACTATTTTACTCCTCACCTAATCCTCTCTAATCCTCTGTCTAACTCAACGGCCACCCTTGGCTTTGCACTTTGTGAATCTGTTATTATATCCAACTACACTTATTATAATAATCATTTAATAAAACTCTGAATGTGAGCTTACTCAGGTATAGTTATGAAAAGTTAATCAATTTTTCCATGTTTCTAGAAATTATAACATATATTCAATAATTTTAAGGAACATAAATAGTCATTCTCCGTAATAGAAAATAAAAAAGATGAAAAATGCAAAAAAAGATATATGTTTATAATTACACGATGATTATTAAAATTAGTTAGCAGCGATGTCAATGTTTCAAACATACAACATAGATGTTCAATGTTTAAATATAAGGTAACCACTGTGTAGAAAATAGTCGAAATGTGTATGGTTAAGAAGCAGTTTTAAACTTATAGTAACCATGTCTACATCAGCAACAGGAGCCACAAACGCAAACAAAACATAGCAATGTGATCCGTATCGTCTTATCATTCCATATCATTAAATAGCACCTGCTTATACGAAACCAAATTGTTGTTTTAATTTCTCAGATTCCTTTAATATACTGATAAAAATAGATTTCACCAATTGTAAATAACACAGTATTAGATTTTAAAAAGTGGTTCGTGTAAAGAAACCCCTATGGAATGAATTCGTAATGTGAAATAAACCAACGAACAAAAGAACGCGATCCGTATTAAGCTCAAGCTCCATCTAGAGCGAGAGAACTTATTTGATAATTTTCCAACCAAAACAAAAACCTTTCAAATCAGCAAGTGGTACATTCATTAGTTACTAATACGGACTAATTAGTATTTCGAGCTAAAAGTCTAACTGGCTTAAGTCGGCATGCTAGTTGCGATTACAAGTGCAAGTGCATGCAGATTGGCGCCAGTGCTAATCAATCACGAATTTACTCATGTACTGCTGAAACAGTATGAGTTACCCTAAATTTAACGGCCAACGATGGAGGTTCAACTGAATTACTGATGGACAATCATGCAACCACGTTAGCATCTCCGTATGCAAGCTAAGCGGGCAAGGATCTGATTGTATATTAGTATTCTAAGGATCCAAGTATTTGTCCAGTTGCTTGGTATAATTACTACGGACTAGTACCTACACAATAAGTATTAGTAGAACAGATTGCAGGCTGGAGATGCAGCTGTATTAGTAGCAGAGACAATGTAGTCTGGGAAATAATACCAGCGGGGTAACTGCGTGCACACAACGGCAATGCCTTCATTGCCTTCATTTCATTTTGTCAGTTCAATGACATTTGCGTCATTATTTTACGTTGGCGAGCAGATAAAAATGAAGCAACGCATTAGCAATTTTCTTCAGAAATCCTTCGGCTTGTATATAATTGAAAGTGTTTTACGCAATTTGGGTGCAGGTCCACAATTCTACCGTGGTACAATATATTTGTTTGGGCGTAAAGAATATGTATTTAACTAATAACGAATGCTAAAAATCTTTTCCCTGGCCGGGGATCTCTCAGCTCCGTTTCTCTCTGTTTATACACAATAGGAATAATGTGTTTACGATTCCCGCTCCCCACGTCCATCGTCCATCCACTCTGTGTACACTCACCAGTCTGGCGAAAACAAAATTCAGAATTAGAACTATTCGTCGTAAAACTGTGTTGGGTGTTGCTTAACGCTTCAAGAGTAGAAAATGAATGGAAAACGTAGGGATTTATAAGAGGGAATCATTTAATGTAGTGTTGTAAATTGACATGGGGCTTGAATTGAATGGCAGCTGTATGAAGTTAGTATTGTAGACCACCCTATGAGTTAAATTCGTGCAAAAGGACGATGGGCTCTAGCGCCCCCAAAATTGAAACTTAGTAGACTTGAAACGTATCACATTAAAAAGGTCTTAGCTTACTGATCATTCTTTACTATGCCGATGACCGTCAAAAGTATGGGGTTTTCAGGGATAATAAGAAAAGGTCGGAAGGAACCTTTTCAACACAGCTCAAGCTTTTGCACAGCACAACTGTTCAATACAGTTGAACCATTGTTCAACTGTAGTACAAAATATGTTTGATTATTAAAAAGTAAGTGTAAATCGTAATTGGTTTTACTTATGGTACTTCATATCGTATTTTATTTTCAGTGACATAACATACTCACGCTTGTATACCCCGTAGGTTGTGGTAGAGATTATGTATCTACAACCCGTTTAACGTTACACGAATGAAACTGAAAGATGACTGTTTTCAGGAAACCCCATTGAAACCAACGGTTTGTAAATATATAGCCCGTAACGAAAAATATGAGACAAAAATTAAGTCTGTGTAGGATCAAAACAAAAATGGGGACGGAGTCCATAGTCGCTTGCCCATCGTCCTTTATGAAAAATAACTTTTCTATTTAGGGTGTTCTAACTTCAGCTGCCGAAGAGCATTTTGATCCGGGTAAAAGCAGGAACGACAAAAAATGTTGATTGGTGTTTTCTTAATACTTATCTACTCGATTTTAGACATCACTCATCTTTGCTCTTACAAGACAAAAAAATATTTTTTTAACAAAACATCGCAACACAGGATAAGTTTTTATCCAGTGCGTAAACTGTAACGAATTCAGCATATTATTCTAGACCACCAGTACAGAAATTTTTCGTCGGTAATTAAATACAAAAAAAAAGTTAAATAAAAAATTTAAAAACCCCCGACCCAAAGAAAAATTCTAAAAAGTAAAAAAATAAAATATATAGTGGCCTTTTAAATTGTAGGTAATATTTTAATCGAGGAATTGTCAAGTCGGAGGACGGCTAATAAAAAGGCTAGGCCTCCTTTGTTTGGCGTTTTCATTGACCGTCCCCCGATTTGACATTGCCTCCTTCGACATTTTAAATGGAATGAGGCACCAACCGATGATTATCCCTATATGCACTGTGCAAGTGCGCCCAAGGACAACCCCCGGTTTGTGTTGGACTATTGCAGTATATGGAAGAAAAGATGTTGGAATATATGTTTGGGTGGCTAAAATGGACTGCTTATCAAGAACTATGGAATTACTAAGGCCCCTGCCTGATCAACGTTTTGTATATACACAGATGAAATGCCAGGAGGTGACTTACACACACGATAATGGGCCCCCGGAACCCCCGTCGCTAGCACATAGTGACGTAGCGACAAGGGGCAATACATCCTAAGGTGCTTGAGGAGTGGAGAGGTACGGCTTTCAGAACAATCCTAGAGCCTGGAAGATGGCCAAGATTCCTACGAGCACTTACTGAAATACTTCCTTCCCCCGAGCACGTTTGCTATAGCGAATATTCACTCAAACCGGCCAATAAAGGCAAGAATGAGGTGGGAGGTCTGAACCTGATCAGTGTTAACTCCAGCCGGCCATAAAAGGCAAGCCAGAGATGAGAAAAAAGACTTCTCAAGGGAGATAGGGTCCGTGGGGTCGCTACTCCCCAACAGCTCGCCACATGCTGCCCTGCGGGTTTCTGTATCCCTATTGGTCCTTACCCCAGATCTGTTCCGGCAAAGTAAAGTCAGGCACAGACCTAGCGGTTGGAGCGCGCAAGCCCCACCACGACGTCAACGTAGAGATACGGCTGTGGGGTTATTATTATTATTATCCTTTATTACATTAAATACACATATACATTACATTTTTAAATATTAGAATATAAATATATAAAACATTTAAAAATATAAAAAATAGTACCCCACCGGTATCGGGAACAGGGTCCAAGCTACCGGCGGTCAGGGCTCCAGAGAGAGGAACCGCCTAACAATGCGAGCCGTGTCGAGGAGTACCGCTTTCTGGATCAAGCCCTTGACCCAGCCTAACCCAACGAGAGCCTCTTCAGGTGTTGGTCGAGGCTCTTGGCTATCGAGCCATTGGCTGTAACAACTATCGGTACATCGATTGATTGCTGAGTCCACATCCCATATGTCGACAACCTCGCGAGGCAAGTCAAGATACTTGATTTGTTTATCTTTCTCGGCTTTCACGAGGTTCTCGTCATGCGGGACCGTTATATCAACGATCATTGCAAGCCGCTCTAGTCGATCCACCATCACTATATCAGGCTTATTGGCAACAATAGTCCTATCAGTGATGATGGATCGATCCCAGTACAGTGTGACATGTCCATTTTCGAGAACTGGGTCGGGCACATACCTGTAGTATGGCACTTCTGATTCCACAAGGCTGTATTTCAGAGCAAGTTGTTGGTGGATAATCCTGGCTACAAGGTTGTGTCAATGCAAGTACTCCTCGTTAGCTAGACGGGAACACCCGGAGATTATGTGTCAGATTGATTCACCCGGACGGTGGCATGCCCGACATATGTCAACCGTGCCGTCTTTCACAATAAATCTCCGGTAGTTGTTCGTCATCATAACTTCGTCCATAATTGCACAGACAAAACCTTCGGTTTCTCCAAAGAGGTCACCGAAACGCAGCCAGGCTACGGACGCTAGTAGGTCTACATCGGGTCCATGTAGGGCCCGGAAACAGCGTCCGTGAAGCTCCTTACTCTGCCATACTTCCATGCGATCTTTAGTGTTGCACTACAGGCTTGCGCCAGTTCTCTTTAGCCAAGGAGAGCGGGGTGAAGCACTTGTCCACCGCGACCACATCTCGATGCATCTCCACGTCGGCCTCTAGGAAATATTCCCTGAGACTGCATATCTCGCGATTGTGGAGGGTCTTAGCGCTTAAGAACCCTCGACCTCCACACTTTCCGGGATATACAGTCTCATTACCGATGACCGTGATGTGATACCGGTGGGTGAAGCATCCGATATGCAGTCAGCAGTGTACAGACCCTCTTATCCAGGGCGTCGAGTTCGGTCTGAGTCCATTTGAGTATGCCGAAAGAGTACATCAAAACCGGCAAGACCCAACCATTGAAAGCGCGCACCTTGTTCCCGCCTGGTAAAAGACTATTAAGTACTTTCTTCAGGCGGCCAAACAAGCGCTCCTTCAACGATTGCTTCATGTCAGTATTATTATTATTATTAATGAAGTGCAGATGAAAATGGAAACTTTTAGCAATTACAGCATAATCAGCTTGATCCCAAAACTGGTCAAAAATATTCTTAAAGAAATCAGACACTGACTTGTTCCCTAAGAAACGTTCAAAACACGTTATTTTAGCTTCACTAACTAAAATATCTTAGTGTTTTCTACATACATACATAAACTCACGCTTTCTTCCCATGGGGGTAGACAGAAACTATAGAACCTCACCTGGTACGATCCTTATATACTTCTTTTGCCTAATTTACGTTCATACATCTGAAGACCAGGTCTCAAAACTCTCAATTAAAAACGTTCAAAATCTAGTCGCAGTCTCATGTCGGCGACAAACAAATGTCAAAAACTTGTCAACAATGTATGGAAACTCGATATTTTTCACAGATTGAGATTGAATTCTTGTAATTTTAAGAACGTTAACAGTCTGATCTCAGTCACAATCTGTCAAAAATACCTCAAGTTTTTATACATTTTTGACAAGTTTTTGACGTTTCTTTGTCACCGAGATGAGACTGCGACTAGATTTTGAACATTTTTAATTACGAGAATTGACCTTCAGACTGTGAACGTTCTTAAAATTACGGGAATTGCCCTCTGGTCCTACACGCACGTCGTTTGCGACTGCGAGTACTAGGCACCTGTCCTTTCTAAAGAACAACACCAATAAGCTCGCTATAATATGTCCTAAGACCTAAGGGTTCCCCTCGAGCCTAAGTGTTATCTATTTTGTTACAAAATCCATTAACATTACTGAAAGGTATGTTTGCATAACTAACCGGTTATAATGGAACAGCTGCTAGTCTGTGACTTTCTCAGTATCCACGTGCCAAGTTACCACTTTCTCAAACTAATCTTTATATAAGATGAAGTTAGAAAAATGGCGGAATCTATCGTGCGGTCCTAACGCTTCACAAATATTTGAGCCAATAATTTGAGCTACATAATTTACTTAGAGAATACGTTGGTCCTAGGCTAGACAACAGAGATACTTAACAGGTACTAGTAACCCAGAAAATACGAAATTAGCATTGTTTCGCAGACATCGTAATGTTTCTTTTGAAATGAATGCTTTGTCTGGTAATGAGTAGGTAGTATACAAAAGTAAACTCCACACTTGAAGATGTTCTCACAAAATGTAATTTCACATGTTCATACGTAAATTAAGTTTAAAAATATTCAATCCAAGTTTTCACAGCAGTAAGTTCAGCAACAAAAATAAGCTTCAACATTCTACATACGGACAAACTTTTCCGTTCAACGAAAACGAAATTTGAGGATCCGTTAAACTCTGTAATATTCTATTTTTTTTAAATGCTGAGCGATAGCCGTTTTGTGTGGATGTGACGCATGTGTCCCTCAACCTCTTTTTTTTTGTTTGTTCCTGGTTTTTGCGTCATGTTTACCGCAAATAAACGTTTTTTCTTTCTTTCTTTCTTCTTTAAATATAAAAACAGTCTTCAGATGCCATTTCATTTTGTATTTTTAGGATGAACATAGTTTCATATTATCTACTGCTATTAAAGAAATACAGCGTACATGCCTATTACCTTTGTGTAAACAAATGATGACAATTTGATTACTAATACGAACTCAATGGCGGAACACTGCGATCGTGCCTAACGAGTTTCTAGCAGCGTGGTAACAATACAGACGACAACAGCGATGTTTAAGGTGGATATGTTAAATTGTGATGATAACACGTGTAATTGTAATGTTATTTGTTTTATACAACAGTTGTCTTCGTCTGCAAAGATAGACCGATGGTTCTCGCTTCTGCCTGGCAATACACCTGCGCTATCGCGGCCTGAGAGTGGGTTCGTCTCCGGCGTGGAAGACGGTGCCGACGCAGCCACCCTCGCCGAAGCCAAGAATCTGCTCCTGCAATTGGGTGCTAAGAAGAAACGACGGCTCATCCCTATACGCTTCACTAGGAGAAAGATCTTAGTTAATAAACACACGCTGCTATAATGTTTAGCACATACTGTGTACGCTGTTTAAAAAGTTGGCTTTACAAACCTAATTTGGATTTAGAGTTACTTTACAGGATTAAGAGTTTAGGTGCTTACAAATGTGTTGATGTTTGCTGTACTGAACGAGGCCGTGTCGGCAGATCCTCTAATCCGACACGTTTGACATTGTCGTGTGCCAACGATCCTACATCGTAATATTGTACGACTTCATGTGTGAACTCGTAGAAAATACACGACAATTTACTTTAGAGTATGGTACATATTACTATTATTGTTGATTTTAGTATATAAGTAATTAAGGAAAGTAACCGGAGAACCAATTTCTCCGGAGAAAATAAGGCTTCTGTACGAGAACTAATTGGATGCAAGTACTTATAACTAATTTAGACACGTGATAACTTATTCATACTCGCTCACTACGGCTAATTTTATATTGATTTAATGAAAATTAATAATGTTAGACTGAACGCACGAAAAGATGGATCTATGAAGCTTTTTGAGCAGCGTACACACCGCTTATAGAGCAATTTACATGATTACAATACACGTTAACGCGACAGTTAAAGTATTATACTATGACAGTGAAACATCGGCCTTATGTGCTGACAATATATATGGCTGCTATAATTACGTTATTATAATATATCGATGGTGCTCTCCAGGCGGTTTAAGCACATTTGTGTTATAAGTTTGTAATTTAGTTTCAGTGATCTCAACTCGAATACTTTCATGATTACATAACTGTCACTTTGGAGTCGGATTGGTTCCGAACGTTCGATACTATCTACGTAAATACGTTGGTACTTAGGAATCTATGATCTTTATTTTTGTAGACGATTAATTGAGTCTAATGGTAGGTTTTAATTTTCTTTTTCGTGTTATTATTTGTGATATTTCTCGCAAGCAGTTAGGGTGGGATCAGCCTTTTGCTCTACGATTACGTTAATACCTACCTCTGGCCTTTCTTTATATATAAAGTAACAATAGCGAAACAGCACAAAGCCCACAAGGGATGCGATATGGGACGTAAGATCAAGAAAGGAAATGAAATAAAAAGAAATTGAGCGAAAATAAAATACCAGAATACGAGCAATAGTAAACAACCCTAGTTCTACCGTAATTGCAAACGCCGCATATTCACTTATCTCCATATTAGAGACAATTTTATGGTAATAAAACCATTAATTGTAAAGCCCAGTAAACGTCCAGTAATATTAATTTTAATGTAGAATTAACTATTCTCGTTTATATGGAACAAATACTGCCCGAAACCTTCGAAGACTTGTTTTTTTGTTAAAATTCGTTATAAGTAGAATTAAACTTTACTGTTAAATATATTTTATAGCAGTATTAATTATTATACCTAGAAATAAGATTTTTACAAATGACCTCGAGGTAACTTACGAACAAAGTAAACGACTATTTTTAATGATAAAAGTTTAGTTTAATTTGCAACGTGACGATATTGAAATTTTGCATTTCCTAGTTTAAATTGAGTTTTTTAGAGATAGAGTACTTAGAATAAGTGAGGAAGTAGTTCGTACTGCATACAGCGACCAAATATTTTGTGTTACAAAGTATTGAACCCAAGGTGTAGCGATGTAGCTAACACCTACTAACACCGTACAATTCTTTGCACCTAATTTTCTCTGAGCAGTCGGCACATTATAGGTCTTTAGGGATACAAAAGCTTTCACGGTGAGCCATCTTGAGGAATTGAGGCTGACACGAACGCCAATCTGCCTAAAAAGAAAACAGTGCCATAATAAATAACAAAAATCGTTTTTATTCTCTAATGCACTGACCTCTAGTGTTATTCAAAGTGTGATTTAAAACCTGCTTGAAAATAATTAGTACTCAGTGTTGACGACCGCATAGATTGATTCAATGAACAAGATTATTTGTCAAAATAATAGAGCCTCATCTCATACGTCATTGTGTATAGGGCCATCTACAACCTGCGACACGTTGACATTTTTATTTTTTTACATGTATCTCGCATATGCCTTAGTATTTCTTACTCAATAACTTAACTGTATTTAATCTGTATCATGCATTCCAACGTTGTATTACTACGATATTTAATAATACTAATTAATATATAGTTTAAATGTTGAGTGATCGAATGACTGATTATAATTGATAATGTGTTCTTTAGTTACATCTACTTTAAATATTGGATAAACTTGAATGTTTTAAGATAACATTGAAATATAATTGATTGAAATATATAAACTTCCTTTGAATTATTTCTTTCTTTCCTTAGCATAGCGTATTTATATGTATCAATTATATTGATCCTGATTGGAATCTTGAAATGGAAACTACTAGCCGTTGTAAGTACTATGAAGGAAGGTAAGTTTTTAGATTTAAGAAACCGATGCTTTTCTTTTTGTTTGAAGCTGAATGAACCCTGCGAAGGAGCTCATACACATGATATCTAAAAGATTGCTTTGATACGCGACGATGGGAAGACACCAGAGGGAATGACAATAATTCCTTGTTAGTCAGGGATGGGATGGGATCCCTTGGAGTGGGATGTAACATATGTCGGCACATTTGCACCATCTCATCTTCCTAGCACGGCGGGTTGTGCTGGGGTGGCTGCTGCAGGTGCGAAAAACCGCAAATGGCGCAATTATTCCAATCTTCTTGGAACCTATATGTTCGAGCCGTTTGGGGTTGAAACTCTAGGGCCACGAGGTCATGTGGGTGAACTTGGCAGATCATTTCCCAGCAGAGCAAAATATAACGTGAGTTCTATTTGCATGTCGATGAGTTCTGGAGTTCCATTTACTTAAAAAAATTGTTCAGGCGTTTTTGCCTCAGAAAAGGTCGAATAAAAATATTTTTATTCGACCTTTTCTGAGGCAAAAACGCAGGTATTAAAAAATAATCTAGCAGATTATTTTTTCCAAAATAACAATTTCAAAACTGATTTAGGCACACAGTGGTGAGTTCCTAATACTTTTCCGGAATAATTCTGCCAACCTAAGTCATGAAATAAATAAAAAAGAAAATGTTACCCGCTACAAGAAAAAAAAATCATTTTGTTAAAAGAGGCGCCTGGTAAATTTGTCTTTTATTTAGTTTTTATTGTTCTGGGGGGTCTTAGCTGCTACTAAACCTAGTCCATAGAATCTACGTAAAGCTACAAATTTACCAGGCGCCTCTCGCCTCTTTTTCTTGTAGCGGGTAACATTTTCTTTTTTATTTATTTCATGACTTAGGTTGGCAGAACTATTCCGGAAAAGTATTAGGAACTATAGAACTCACCATTATGAGCCTAAATCAGTTTTAAAATTGTAATTTTGGAAAAAAATGCGAACGGAAGTTGGCAGAGCATATTTCTATTCGACCTTTTTTCGGGCATAAACGCCTGAACTATTTTTTTAAAGTCCAGAACTCATCCGCATGCTAATAGAACTCACAATATATTTTGCTCTGCTGGAAAATGATCTGCCAAGTTCAACCACATCATGAGGTCCAACTTCCCACATAGTTTTCACATTGCTAAGCGGTTGGTCAACTCCTCACGTGACCAGAGGGCTGGCCTATTTTTCGGCCAAAGAATCAGCATTGCAACGTGGCGATGCGCCCAGCCTTTAGGGCACTTTTCCCGTTGACAACGATGCCGACGATCTTTTTGATGCCGTACGATTATTTTCTTGTTTGCTATGCTGGTACATATTATTATATTAAAACGTTTGGGTTTAAGAAGAAGGACTTGTTATATAATTTCACTGTAAATACTATAATTCGTGTAGTACCTATTACAATTTCGCTCTTAACATAAATAATTAGACATTATGTAAAAATATGCAAACTGGTTTAAAAATAAAAAGATTACTTAAGTAGTGGCACAAACTCATCTGACCCAGTGAGTGAAATTTGAACTAACGAAACCACTATAAAAATGTACCAGAAGGCTTAGACGGAATGTTGTTCTATCCGCAATAACTATATGAAATACGAAATGGAAAAGATCAAAAAAATATTTTATTGCTAAGAATATACTGCAATCACACTCGTCCTGGAAGCTACCATTACCGACCATGCGGCAGTCATACTTAGCATAGAAACTAAAAACCCCTCGAATGCTACTCACAAATTCAACACATCTCGCCTCAACCTCCCGGACGCTATTAAAGACATTCAAGGGTACGATTTCTCTAACATCATAGCGTTGAATGATTCCAATGACGCCACTAACAAATTACTGGAAGTGATGTCATCAATTATACAAAGGAACACTATTCGCACATACTTCCCATGTAAACTTAGAATCATTAAGCCGTGGATCACACCCGGACTATTGAGATGCATACGAAACAGAGATAATATGCATAGGAAAACAAATAAGGAACCCCATAACTCTATTCTGAAATTAACTTACCTTCGATATAGGAATTTCTGCAACAAGTTACTGAAAAAGCTAAAAACCGATCATGAGAAACAACTATTTCTTAGAGCTAAAAACAACCCAAAAAAAATGTGGAATGCTATTCGGACTGTAACTGACTCGCTCCGCTCATCGCCTACACCCATTGAACTCCTGAAAATAGAACATTCCCCCTCAAAGTCTGTTAACTCTGTCAATGCATTTTTTGCAAACGTGGGTCAAACTCTGGCCAGTCAAATACCACCAAGTGCAAGATCTCTCCAACCAACCCCAAACAATAAGCAATCCATGGTCAATTCGTTGGGTCTCCTCACGACAGATGAGGATGAAGTAGCTTGCATTATTAAGGATCTCCGTGCGGATAGTGCACCTGGTTGGGACAGTGTACCTGCAGACTTAGTCAAGGCTGCCAGCCATGCTTTAGTTAAACCCATCACGCATATCTGCAACCTGGCTCTGTCTGCGGGAACATTTCCAAAGGCGCTGAAGAGAGCAATCGTACACCCAATTTTCAAATCGGGAGACAGGGCCGGTGTCAACAATTACAGACCCATTTCAGTATTACCAGTCATCTCTAAAACACTGGAAAAAATCCTCTACAAAAATCTCAGCAGGTTTCTCGACAAATACCAAATAATCTCCAATAACCAATTTGGTTTTAGAAAAGGTTTATCTACGGAGGATGCAGTGACTGCGTTGCTGGATATTGTAGTGGATAAACTTGACAGTAAACAGAAATGCCTAGGCATCTTCCTGGACCTCTCTAAGGCTTTTGATACCGTCTCTGTTCCTGTCCTTCTCGCCAAGCTGGAGTCGATTGGGGTGCGCGGTGATGCCCACAAAATATTTAAAGACTTTTTACTGGACCGCACGCAATGTGTGAAGATAGGGGACAACATTAGTAGCGAAGAATCTTTAAATTACGGTGTCCCTCAAGGAAGCTTCCTTAGTCCTCTGCTCTTTCAGATATACGTGAATGATCTCTGCTCCCTCTCTCTGCCCTTCACCCAAATCCTAGCATATGCAGACGACACGGTCATTCTGAGTTATGGAAATGATTGGGCCACGGTAAATGAGACTGCTGAAAAGGCACTGCGCGAGACAATGTTCTGGTTGGCTAAAAATAGTCTCACATTAAATATTGGCAAAACTCACTTTGTCACTTTTGGCCTCAGACCTTCCCTCCTGCCACCAGTAAATTCAATGGTACTCAAAGCGCATGTATGCGCTCTCAGTGATCTCAGCGCATTGCGGCGCATGCCCCTCCATATCTCGAGCCCCGGTCGTCAAATATCTAGGCCTACAGGTTGACGCCTGTCTATCTTGGCACAATCACCTTGAGACACTGTCTGCGCGGGTTAGAAAACTTATTTACGTCTTCAAAAAACTTAAACTGTCCGCCCATAGGGAAGTTCTAAACATGGCTTACTGTGCTCTTTGTGAGTCTATTCTAACGTATTGCATTACAGCCTGGGGAGGAGCAGCGAAGACTGCGTTTATACAGGTGGAGCGGGCGCAAAGAGCAGTTATTAAAGTGCTTCTTGGTAGGCCTTTTAGATTTCCCACACAACTACTTTATACGGAGTACAAGGTTTTAACAGTCCGACAACTTTTCATCTATCGTGCACTAATCCGCAAACACTCAAACTCACCATTAAACGTTAGTAATCCTTCCACAGCAAGAAGAAGACCAGCACCCGCATGTCCTACTAAAAGCACGAACACGACTTTTGCTAAACGACACTTCCCGTTTCTAAGCGCCCTCACTTATAATAAATTGAATCAGATTTTGAATATACATTCCCTTAACACATTTCATTTTAAATCTAAAATTAAAGAATATCTTTTAACTCTTGACTACAGTAAAACAGAAGACCTATTGAAATCGCAATATACATGACCAACCACTCTATACACACACACTCACACACAATCACTCATACTCACCCACGCACACAAACACACTCATACTCACACACGCACACAAACACACTCATACTCACACACACACACGCACACGCACTTACCACAGCTTTTCACACTAGAATTAAAAACATAATTGTACCACTTAAAAATAAGTACTACTTACTTACCTGTAATTTTGTATAATGGACGGATGGATGACCCCTGTAACACAGGTTCCACCTAGCATGGGGGTCATTGATCAAATTTCTGTGCACTTGTAAGTCCTAAGCTGTAAATGCTGCGCATAACTACTTTGTGATCTACTTTTGGAAATAAATTATTTTTATTTATTTATTATTTATTATACCCCGAAAAGCATAAAATATGTCAAGCAGGTTGAAAGTCATCGTACGGAAACGCTCTGAAACCAGTTGTCTAGGCTCTTAAAATCTTTTTTTTTACTTTGCCTCCAGACCAGATGGGACTGTAAAATCCTTTAATATTGGTTAATACTTAAATCCACACCGATAATAAAACCATGGGTACGCTTACAACAAGTATTTATTTACTTATCTTCACCGAATATACAAAGGTTTCTAAATACTTTCAAGTCGGCTAAAACGGGGACAAAAATAAAATCGGAAATAAACTGGGCCACCCCCAGTGGTAGCCGCAACTTCTTCGTGGGTTCGATCCCAAACAGGCATTCCACTATGTTTAAATCATTTTATTACCACTGCTCTCAAAAAAGTGAAGAAAACGATCGTGACGGCCGGTCTCCTCGCGATGTCCTGAGTGGAACCATAATTTGAAGACTTGTGACATCCGCCAACCAGAAGGGCCCACACCCTCTCACAGAAAGGAGGCCTGTGTGTGTCCCAGCAGTGGGACTTATGAGGCTGATTAGGCTTTATGTTAAGCTAGTTAAGATACAATTGGGTTCAGACACAAGAACCGAACTGATCATTCATAAATTTGTTATGAACTGGGGGTAGTAGCAAAGTTTAAGGAGCTCTTGCCGAGGTCAGTCCGTGTATGTGGTAAGCCTGTCTGGCCATACATCACTTACGGATACCTCCGTGTCTCGGAAAGCACGTTAAGCAGTTTTCCCGGATATAATTTGTAGATCTTTGAGTTTCGTTACGGGTAGTCAGAAATTTTGAAGTCTGACAATTAGTCGAGCCTAGTAGAAACGTTTTACGCAATAACTGAGTTGTAGAGGTCAGAGAGGCAGTCGTCATCATTATCATCATCATTTCAGCCGAAAGACGGCCACTGCTGGACATAGGCGTCCCACAAAAAGGTTTTGCCATAATCGCCACGCTTGGCAGACGGGTTGGCGATCGCAGTATAGTGGTAAAATGCATAGAGAACGCTGCTGCCCATTCTCTGGTAAGTCCCTTAGTCGCCTTCTACGACATGAATGGGATGGTGCTATTCCTTTACGTCCGGCACGACACGGAACGGAGAGAGGCAGTCGCTTCATGTAAAATACTAGTACGTATTCAGCAGCATCCAGTTAGACTGAAACCCGACCTCTAATCATGCCTAGTTGGTAATAGGCTTAAAAGCAGATGATATTATCGCTGCAGGTACTCAAACCGCAACCAATCAGTATTTTTGAGAAAAATGAGAGCTTTGTTCGTTCCATAGATTACCTAAACAATCCACTTCATCATCCACCTAGCCTTTTCGCAACAATGTAGGTAACATTCCACTTGTTACCTCCCAAATACCATGCATCAGTTCAGTAGACATACTTGAATTTCAACTTCCTCCGACAAAAATTAAAACTGCGGGTCGTAGGACCAAAAATGACTGCAGAGATGATAAAAATGGAATGCAACTAAAACTGTATGATTATAGTTACTTACATGTAACCACGTTCCGTGTGGTGCCGGACGTAAAAGAATGGCACCATCCCATTTCTTCCCGTGGGTGTCGTAGAAGGCGACTAAGGGATTTACTAGAGAATGGGCAGCAGCGTTTTCTGTGCATTTTACCAGCATATTGCAATCGCCAACCCGCCTGCGAAGCGTGGCTATTATGGCAAACCCACCCTTTTGGGGGAGGGCTTTGTCCAGCAGTGGACGTCTTTCGGCTGATATGATGATGATGACATGTAACCACGAGCTATGTAGGAACCTAAATATCTCCGTGCATGGAAACATATCCTACTAATATTATATGTGAAAGTTTGCATGTCGAGATGTTTGGATGTTTGTTACTCAATCACGCAAAAACGGCTAAGCGGATTCGGATGAATTTTATAACCCGGAATAATATTAGCACAGTTTTCATACCGGTAGTAGGTACGTTCCCGTGGGATAATTTCCGACCTCCACGCGGGCGATGCCGCTGACAAGAGCTAGTTATTTGATAAGTGATCCTCTTGATCACTTGAACAGTCGCAGAAATATCCACCAAATCGGAACTTATATATGTTGTCACAGCATCCTCCATGGTCAGTGAGTCCTTATTGTAAAGGGTTTCAAAACTGAAAACCGAACGTAAATAACTCTGTGGGTCAACTTCATTCATACTGCCATAAACAACATCTAACTAAAGCAAGTACCTATATTTCATAAATTACTATTTAGAACATAAATAGATGATCTATCATCCATTGTTTACCTAGTCTAAACGCAGATAACTGCATGACCTATTACACAAAATGAAGGTTCTCGTGATAACTCACGGTCACCAGTAGTACCGTAGTTATTGACTCGGTGGTGTGTTGCAAACGGTTGACGAACTCATCTGCTTCTTAGTAGAACGTGATAGGACCGGTCTGGCGAGTTATTTAACGAATATCTTAGCTGTGCCCAAAAAAAATGGGTCGCTGTCGTTTGCTCTTTGGAAGTACTTATAAAGTCTTCATCATCGCGTCAGCACCTATGTAAATTCATATAATACGAGCAAACAAATCAACGGGACTTAAGATAACTTTCTTTGAAAACATATGGTACTCAACTGATGTAATGATAAAAATGCTGAAATTCTTAGGCGGTTTTCGTGAACTTTAATCTCCTAGTAGCAGTACATATTTAGTATATATATATAACAAAATGACAAACCAAAAGCCTCTTTCTCTCTCCCACTTTTCTGTGCCCGACAGAATCCACAATGATCATGTCTTTGTGAACCTATCATTGTACAATGCAATAAATATATTGTGTAACTAGATTTTAAATTAGATTCGAGCACGCATAAAATAATGCCTTCATAAATATATAATTAAAGAAAATGTTAACTTAGGTACTAAGTAGGTCACATTATAAGGCTTCCATACGACAAGTAGCCAACGTATTGAAGAAGGAAATACTAATAAGTATATAAGTGGTTATAACGAGACTTTTCCTGCAACGCTGAACAGGAAAGGCAACGTGTTATTACTGTTTTTGTTTTATTTATGCAGGCAATGATCCTAATCATCAGTGTGACCGTGATTTTTCATACCATGTTTTTAGGGATTCGAAGGTCGGAGCGCTCGGGCTCGGGCTCGGCTCGCTCGATCACTCGTGTGTCTGTCAGACTGTCTGTCACAGACAATTTGCTCCGAATCTACTGGACTGATTAAGTTTAAAATACACACATAAATTTCTGTGATATAAATAAATTAATTACGAATATGAGGGTTACTGTTTTATGGTTATGTAGCAGGCGGCTGACCTGATGGTAAGTGGTCATCTGCAGAGACATCGCCGATGCTTGCCAACCCAGAAACAATGAAGTAGTTTCATGTGTCTGTAATTCATCATCATCATTTCAGCTGAATCACGTCCACTGCTGGACTTAGGCCTCCCCCAAAAGGGTGGTTTTGCCATAATCGCCACGCTTGGCAGGCGGGTTGGCTATCGCAGTATGGTGGCCAAATACATAGACGCTGCTGCCCATTCTCTAGTAAGTTCCTTAGTCGCCTTTTACGACACCCACGGGAAGAAATGGGGTGGTGCTATTCTTTTACGTCCGGCAACACATGGAACCGTCTGTAATTGCAGCGGTAATAATACTCCACAATCTGGTATTTACACAATTTAGCTGCTTGATGGCAGAAATAAGGATCATTCACGAGCATAAACATTACACTTGCGCAAAATTCAAAGGCTAATTATCTTCGCCGTAGGTAAATCAATCTGCCTAGCCTTTTCCCAACTATGTTGGGGTCGGCTTCCAGTATAATCGGATGCAGCATTTTACACGGAGCGACTGCCTATCTGACCTCCACAACCCAGTAACTGAGTAATACGATACACCTTGGTAAAACCAGTTGTCAGACCTTCGTGCTTCTGACTACCCGTAACGACTGTCAAAGATGTACAAAATTACAGCCAGGATCAACGGCTTAGCGTGCTTTCCGAAGCACGGAGGAGTCTCGATATGGTCGATTATGGATGGTCCCATCCAAGAACAGACCGAGGCAAGCGTAGTTTAACCTTCGATCAACCCTTGCGTCTATTATTATTAAGCCGCGCCGTGAATATCGAAAGAAAATTAATGGTGTTACGATCCAGTGTTCTTAATAAAAATAAACTGTTATGAAGTTAGTATTTTCTCAAAGTTGCAATCGTTATTTAAAGAGATTTCGGTTTTGAATGTTGCTAAGTGTACCTGTGACTATTTTAGCTCGTAACTTACCCCTTTATTTATAAACGTTGCTTTAAGTTAAAGAGACGTTTAAACGATGAAAATGTATGGTTAGCAGTAGCCCAATGATACCCGTTATCCCAGTAGTCCAATATATACGTGGGCCAAACCGTTGACCAAAGTTAGTTTCATATAAAGCTGTCGGATTAAGTTAATAAATTGAGTATTTACAGGTAGAATAGGAGCCTTAAGGAAAACCTATATTTCAGCCAACACTATACGCCATCATATTTTCAAACCTATGTTCCTGTCACATACTTTCCGACCACCATGCAAACCCCTATAGTCCTATACTCTATTCGGCAATAAAACTAAATGGCCGTGATTCTTCTGCATCTAAGAATAACAGTCGTGTGCCAATAACATTTTAATTAGGCGTATATTGACGGAGTATTTCAATTAACTTTATGTGTATTCAAGTGTCTTTGATGGTTTAGTTAGTTAGTTAAATGAGTTCCTAAACAAAGAAGGCCTACAAGAAGGCTTACAAACTACAAAACAAATACAACTATTACAAATACATAATTATTTCGACACGTTTTGATCGCACTGCTGCGAGACTTCTTGTTATGAAGGGAAGTAGCGAACAAATTGATAATTACGCTTGCTCAAAGTGTATTTGTGATTTACGATAAGTACAGAATTTTACCCATTGACTGGACACTGAGCTAAATGTGGCACGGCAGGTGGAGTAGTTTCTTGGAACGCGGAGATTGGACACAAAGACAGGCAATAAACCAGTCAGCCCTTCGCAGTGCAATGTTGGCCAAAGGCTTCTCCCTAACTACGCCACAACACCCTTTCCTCCGCCACCCTCATCCTGAACCAGATTAGCATAAAAGCCTAAAGCATAAAACCCTGCAGGGACCAAAGGACGGTAGCTAAAGATGATGATGACATGACTCCTTTAGAACAGACGCTGTCTGACTAATTTATAGCTTTACGAGCCATATAGACAATCAAGTCGTATACAATATACCTATTAAAGACGAAGGCAATGGGTCAAGCGACCGGTTCTCAAATGACGTAATCTACGAATCCTGCAGTCTCATCAATAACAACTATATGAATGTAGATATGACATCGAACGAGTTGCTAACGATATAGGTATTTCTCATTATAAATTGGACTCGGTAAAGGATTTTATTCGTAGATACAACAGTTTCTCAAGTTCAGTAACCTGCCATAACGTTCTTCTGGTAATGAAAAGAACTGATGCAAGAATTTTATATTGCTCCTTTAACATACAGAAGTCCAATCTAAAATGTCTAAAATTTTAATGACTCAAGAATCTACCACGACAAATGTACAGTATATACCTAGTATTATTATTATATTCTCGTTTCACTGTTGTTTAATTCGGAGAACTAATGTCCGTCAAAAAGGATAAATGGACGGCCATTATTGGTTAAACAACGCGGCTTAACTGTGATCGGAATGTTAAAACAGCGCACCGAATGTGTTATTCTTCCAACACAGTTACCGAGATAATTGTAAAATGTACTTGACAGGCTACCAGTTAAACCAGATGCCACTGAGTATCAATATTTTCCATGTAAATGCTGCCATGTGTGACCTCCACAACACAATTACTGGAGCATTCCAATATGCTGTGGTAAGGCCAGTTGGCAGATTTTCAGGTTTCTGACTACCGGTTACGAATATCACAGATTTTTGTCTGACAGAGCACGTCACACCTTTGGTCCTTCCCAAAGGTTTGACGTACTCTCTGAGGTATACAGGGTCTTCGATTATTGAACATCCACTGAGGATTGACCGTAGCAAATGCAACTTTAGCCCGCTCAAATATGCAGATGTTATTTATAAGCTCACTAAATATGGAAGTATGTCCTGTAACCTTTTTAGTCAAAACTAGCTGTGCCCGTGACTTCACTCACGTAACTGTGTGTATTAACATTCGTGAAGTCATATCCTCTACCTACAATATTGGCAACAACAGCAAGGCACTTCTATTCCATTCTGCCAAACTAGTTACAGAATTCCAGCAAATAGACGATAGATGCTAACTTCCTCGTTACTGAAGGGCAATTGTGTTCAGTGAATGGCTTCCTAATTATCAGCTACTACTCAGTTGACTGTACATTGACGGCGACGGCCATCCACGGCCACAATCGTGATCATTTAATAAATGACAATTGCCACTTAATAATACATTTAGGCAGATGTTAAATGGTAGCCATGAGTTCCACAAAGTAATTTACGAATATACACAAGGTTATGAAATATTGTACCTACGGTACATGTAAAAATAGGTAAAACATACTTACCTATGTAATTTTCCGAATGAAGTAGTAACTATTCTCGCTAACTTATTCATCCGTTCGTTCGTTTCGTTAATTGGAATATTATGACTCTTCATGTTGCCAAAAACAGATTATTCACAATTATTAAAAATCGAATAAAAACTTGTTTAAGGGACCAACATCCTTGTATTACTTAAATATTTATTTAAATTTTTTGCAAAGAAAACAAGGTACAAAGGCCGACTTAATGCCTTAGGCAATCTCTATCAGTCAACCAAGGGCGGTGAAAAGATTAGATGGCAGGTGCGTTGGTTGAGAGGAATTAGAGGAATATTTATTTATTTTATTTTATTTATTTATTTACGCAAATCTTACCGACCACTACCATTACAGATCCGCGATCCAATGCGACAGAGTGGCCTGATATTTGTATCATTATTCCTCTCAACTACACTACTATACTATTATACTATTAAAAATACAATCATCATAATAAAAAAATGTCGATATAGGTACTGAAGAATAACTGAAAGTTTCTTCAGTATCTTGACCGGACAGATACAAAACTTTGAATTCACTCGTCTTTGTATGTACTTATACTTACCTCATTTTTTTTAAATATTAAAGTTATGTCACAGGTTCTTGTGTATCATCTGATATTTTAGGATTAACAGCGAAACAGTAGCTTTAAATTTTAATGCAAAAGGCATGCTCAATGTACAATGGTTTTGTTTATGTCACGTACAGCATACAATGCAGTACCCTAATCCTGTATCGTTATAATGATTCCCCGCGGAATCATACTACGTTCAAACTACGTCAATATCGTTTTTTAGAAACCAATGTAACGGTAAGGAATCGAAATGTGATATTCTGTATGTTCCAAGACAGTTTGTATTAATACGAGATTAGCAGAATTCGTATGTGGTTGACGTGTTTACGAGTAAGGAATCGTTAAGTGTTCATAGTGAATTCAGGCCCTGATGCATGTTGATTGTGGAAAGACATGACGTGGTGTATAAAAAAAATAAAAAAATTCCATTTACTTCAGGTTCTCCCATATTACAATTACAAGTTACGAAACAAAAGATAAATACAAATCACAATATAAAATAAATACAATGTCATCAAATCATAAATACAATGTCACATAAGATTAAGCAACTCAATGTCAAATAAAAATAAAAATTTAAAATTAATCGGATATGAATAACAAAAAATCTTTTTTCAAAAAAAATAAACAACCGACTTCCAAAAAAACACTAAAAAGTGAAAAATAACTTTAATTTCGGAAGTCGGTGACTTTGGATATGTATTTAAATTTTTTGTCACCGCCTTCCGAAATTAAAGTTATTTTTCACTTTTTAGTGTTTTTTTGGAAGTCGGTTGTTTATTTTTTTTGAAAAAAGATTTTTATTTTTCACTTTTTAGTGGTTCACATGTGCTTACCCCTTCACAGCGTACCGGCGTGATGTTATGTTATTAACTGGTGTAAACAATTGACAGACATGAGATTTCAGCAATCCCTGTCCATTTGCTATAATTTATTGAGGAGTTCCGTTGCCTATCTCCGAAGTTCTTCATCAGATCTTCACCAAATTGAAATGGAACCACTCCGAGAAAGTACTCTTCCAAAAACTACCCAAATTGCTTCAAGTGTGCCTATAAAATTTGAAGAGTTCTCTCTATTTCTCCAGGATCCCATCATCAGATCCTGATTTGATGATCATGGGACCACCTGGGAAGTATACCCTTTCAAACAAAAAAAAAATTTTCCAAATCGGTCCAGCCATCTTCGAGTAATCGGGGAACATACATAAAAAAAAAAAAAAAAAAAAAAAAAAAAAGGTTCCGATGAATTGAGAACCTCCTCCTTTTGGAAGTCGGTTAATAAAATACAAATTAAAATAAAAGTTTAAAGCATTTTTTTTTTTTTTTTGTTTTTTTTTTTTGTTTGATTTTGATTTTGATTAGCTTAAATATCTTTACAAATTCGTATTGTAATACTGACCTGCATATTATATTCACTGCATCATCATCGTCTACCTAGTCTATTTCTAACTGTTTTGGGATTGGCCTCCAGTCTTACTAAATGCAGCTGAATACCAGTATTTTACATGGAAAAACCAGCTGCTCCATACATTTTGACCGCGTATGTATGCACTTTTTTTGAAAATTTCTACGCTCGGGCTCTAGAATGATATGCTTAATTCATGGCACTGGTTAAAACTCATCTTTGAAAAATATACTTAGGCCAGCGTTGCTAGACGTCTCGATTCTGGCGGGACGTCCCGATTTTTAGCCCGAAATTAAAGGTAGCGCGTGGGACAGGCTCAGTTTCGTTTTTTGGGATTGCCCGATGGTACCATTATTATGACTATAGCTAAGTAAGGTATGTTCATTAAAATCCATTTTCTATGACTATTTATCATCATTGTAAACTTTATTTGAAATTAGTTCTTTTATTATTATTATGTCCCGCTTTCGGAATCCCGCCTTTTTACTTAAAAGGTTTAAAAATCCCGCTTGGAAAAAAATATCTGGCAACGCCGACATTGGTCCTGATAACCTGATATATCCACCGCATGACAGGGGAAAAGTAAAGGCCTGCGGAGAGTCCCGAACCATTTGAAGATCAAGATTTCTCACCTTACTTGGTTTTATTATACAGTAAAATTAAGAACTTGCTTAGATCAGTACTAGCCAGGGTTGAATCCACTACCTTGCACTCAAGCAGTGGATCTCCCAACCTCCGGGTTCCCTCCTCTATAAAACACCCTCGCAGACATCGCGTGAAAGTTTACAATTCATTATAATTTCTATTAATTACTTATCACAAAAGTAAGCAGTCAGTCATTTAAAGGACTCCAATTTAAGAACAAGATAAAATTATATGAAACCTGCAGATATCCAGAAAGTTCCAAAGGCCAACCACGTCAAGTTGTATAACGTAGACCTCGTAGACTGTGCCCCGTATCTTTCGATTCCGTGGAAATATCGGTATAAAAAGTAACAGCTATAGGCAACTAAGCTATAGCTATAGAGCAACTAAGGTACCTATCAAGTTCCATCGCAATCGGTTTATGCGTTTTTGCACGAATAAGTAAGTAACAAACATATTATTATGTACATACTAGGGCTTGCATTCGAATATTCGAATAGTAAAGTATTTCGAATATGCGAATGCAAAAATGTCGATATTCCAATATTCGACCAATTTCCATCACAAAATACAATTTAATTTAATAAATTGTATTTTGTCACAAAATACAATTTATTTTAATAAATTGTATTTTGTCCCTCGCGGACTTTTTTGTAGGTAATAATAAATACTATAACCATTTAGTACATCATTTTTATGTATCATGAATAGTTTTCTCATAGCACGCCTAATATTGAATTTTATAGTCAACATTTTGCTACTTTGGGATACATTATTGCAATTTTCTGAAGGATCTCATTTTTTTTTTTTTAATAAATTATTTCTTATGATTACTTTCGGATAATATGGCTTTCTATTGGTGAAGAAATTGTTAAAATCGGTCCAGTAGTTTCGGAGCCTATTCGCTACAAACAAACAAAAAATATTTCCTCTTTATAATATTATATATATAAGTACTAGCTGTGCCCGCGACTTCGTCCGCGTGGATTTTTTTCATTCCTTTTTTTTTATTTTGTTTTAGTTTATTTAGTTTTTTTTTGGTTTTTGCATTTTTATTTCTATTATTATTTATTTAAGCAGCGCACGCAACGGAAACTCTCAAATGAGGAATAATTTTCCCGTTTTGCAATATTTTTAATTGCCGCTCAGCTCCTATTAGTTGCAGCGTAATGTTATATAGCCTATGTCACTCAGTAAAGATGTAGCTTTCTAATGGTGAAAGAATTTTTGAAATCGTTCCAGTAGTTTTTGAGTTTATTCGTAACAAACATACAAAAATACGCAGGTTTCCTCTTTATAATATTAAGTATATATATATCAGAAGAATTTTCTAAAATAAAAGTAGCCTAAGTTACTCCTTATTACATCAGCTACCTGCTCGTGAAAGTCCCGTCAAAAACGGTCCAGCATCTTCAGAGATTAGCGAGAACAAACAGACGGACAGACAGACAAAAATCGAAAAAAATGTTATTTTGGTATATGTAGCGTATATACAATACATATGAATAAAATTGGAGTGTCTGTTTGTAATATTAAAATAACCGCTTTTTGTGCGTGCGGAAAAAGCGGTTATTTTAATATTACAGACACTCCAATTTTATTCATATGTATAGAGTATGGATATATAAATGTATAAATGACGTCTATCAGAGGACTGCAACATGATCTTTTTTAAAGCTATCTGACGGATCGAATGCAAAAAGTAAATCTTGGTGAATATTTCAGCAACGAGCTCCCGATTTGCTTCGGTGTGCTACAGAGCCAGTACCTATACTTGGTCCTATTCTGTTTCTCGTCTTCAATCTTATAATCGAAAATGCAACATTTTTATCTTTGCTGATGATAAAGCTCTTACCTTTTTCGCTAACTCGTAGTCAGAACTGCAAATAATTGCACAAAATGGTTTTAATTCTGCCTTTAACTGGCTTCGATCGCACGCTTTGACAGTGAAAACATCCAAGACGAAATTAATGACGTTCTCTACTTTACCGACCTCACAACCTGATATTCCCATCACTTTAAAGGCTCACTCCTGTAACAGTACACATTTACACATATGTCAATATCCAGTCATTGACACAGGCACTTAGGCATTTACCTAGGCATAACTCTAGATCGATACCTGAATTATAAAACACATATCGACTTGTTATCAGGCAAGTTCTTTATACTAATATATATTTTTTAAAGTCTTCCGTCGCTAAGCAGTCTATTATTCGAAATGTATGTTACGCCTTATGCCAATCTATTATTACTTACTGTATTAGGTGCTAGGGTGGCGTCATAAAAACTGCCCTTACGTTACCTCTGGAAGTGTGCCACAGAGCTATACTGAAAATTGCAACAATTTGACCTATTCTGTTTCCTGTTGGTTGTAAAGTTCTTTGGTTATAGAACTTTACAAAAATTGTAGTGTTCTCAACGTGAGGCAACATTTTCTTCTGCAAAATATTCTTCTCCAACACTTAAAAACTCTTTTAACTACAATTACCAAACGACGGAAAGATTATATGATTTGTACTGTTCCACAAACTCAGTTTAAATACACTAAGAGATTTTCTACTACCTTGGCCCTTACTTGTTCAATAAAATTAACGCGTCCTTAGATATCTAAAGGTAATTTACCACACAGCAAATGCAAGTTCACCCTTCCTGTATTTATCCTGAATAAAACGTACGACGACACTGAAAAATATTTATTGACACTTACATAAAAGTTACCCTATTTCCTATTATTCATATGCACTCACACACACTCACTCTCACACACTTACCCACACACACTCTCACACACGTACATTCAACTGGCCACACCAAATCTCCTGATTCTAATTTGTTTTATACTAAGATTTCTGCTATTGTCTTTTGTGTTCATTATAAACTCCAAAAGCTTATTACATGATTATAATGTGATATTCAAATTGGGAGTCGAAACTGCCATTCCTAATTATAGATTACTCAGTGATCTAGCTAGGGGGGAGCTATGATTCACCCTATAATTCGTTGTACCTACACCATGTAAATAATTATGCATACTTTAGTCCCTTATGTACTACAAAACCTTTATGTACCTAAATAAATCTATTTTATTATTTGAGGTAGAATCATACGTCAACTGTATGATATATTTTGCAAGATCTTTGCATTCTTGAATATTTCACAAATTTAGGCAAGCGAAATATGATATATTAGTTTTCAGCAGCAAATCAGCAAAGTACGTATTACGTATGTACGTGTTACGTGCGTAGTGACGTATTTTCGAAGAATTCAGTTAAAAAAAGTGAGCACTGGTGGTCTATTGGGCGACTATTATACTTTGTAGATTTCATTTCATCACCACTGCTCTCAAAACAGTGAAGGAAAACATCGTGAGGAAACCAGCATGTCGTGGAACCAAAAAAATTTAAGACTTCTGACATCCACCTACCCTCATAGTGCCGTCATGGTAGATAGTGGCCTACTCTCAGTGAGAGCACAGAGAGGAGGCCTATTTGCTAGCAGTAGGAAGATTATAGGCTAATTATGCGTTGAAAAAGTGATAAATCGACTAACTTAGGCACTCTTATCCAATTGTGTCTTCCTGCGACTTTTTATAAGGCAGGGTAAATCAATTTTGGTGAAGAATCCACCATTCTCTCTATAGGAATAATATTTTACGTTACCTATGTGTAGGATATCTCGGTCGTTTGCCTCGTATAAGTACAATATAAATAAATTTATACAGACCAACTGCAGGCAGTCAGTCCATAATTGAATAACAAAAACAAATTGAAAGACCCGCGTGGGTGCAAAGATCAACTCTGCTCTGATTGAGTGCGCCTGCACATAATATTCTTCGCCCGACGGTCACCTACAAAACTACATAGTGCCATTATATGCCTATTAAGGGAAAGGAAGCATCGTGAGTCAAGAACCGAATCCTGACCCGGTATGCCAACACGGTCATTGCGACGTGTGACGTAAACGATGCATGTTATTTATTGCGAAACTTTATCGCGGCCGACATGCTTATGCAGCTGTTATATGGCTTCTAGTGATACCAGTAAGTAGGACATCACTTTACAATTTTGCGTTAACGACCACGTATTTGTAGTGTATAGGTACTGTATGTAATAACAACAGAAAAGTTACTTGACTATTGATACTAAATAGAAAGGCCTGTGTCAGATACAGTAGAGTTCTGTTATTAAAGCGATGCACGATGTGTAAAAACAGTACACAAAAATAGCTGAAAAGTGAACTTGACGTTGCACAAAGCCATAACAAATAATAGACACCCACAATTATGAATTTCAAATTTCATGTAAGAGCATCCATAAATACCTCTCTCCCTATTCTAAAACGGGCCTGTCTCCTGAATAATTAAGACAATCGTAATGTACGTTACAAACCCCACTGCACCCTAATTAGACATAAGCGTAGCATAAACCCGTGGAGGATTATATTTATTTAATCCCAATCCTTTCAAGCCGACAGTAATTTGCTAACACAATTCAGACAGATATTCACACAAAGAAAAGTTAGGCGTACGTGTTCAAACATTTAAATAACACTTGCTTAATTGAGAATATGATTTAAATTAAGTAAGATACTCCTTATTAAGAGTCTTTGAGATTATTTTGTAATGTTTGTTCCAGCCGAAAATAATAAAGTAAGAAGATGGTCCTTTGTTAAACACGGGGTTTGATAACAGTTGCGTGTATCATTAGCTGCGCGAGAGTGACATTTCTTTCACTCAATATGGCACCGATAAATGTTTGTGCAATTCGTTACAACGTTATTGCTTTTGCAGTTACACCCTGTACCGTCAAATACCTAACAAAAAAGCTCACAAGTTCATCACGGACCCTCAGGACTTTAATTTAGCGCTCAATTTTCAATTTAAGTAGGGTGACTATTGGCTAATCAACGTTATATGCGGCACTCTTGGCAACACCGCGCCGACAGTCTGCGAGCGACCAAACGATTGTGCGGACATATGTACGTACCATACGTGCCACATACGAACCGAATACCGCGTTTCTCCGGTTTACCGTTAACCATGAACCAATGTGATATAGCTTACACGTGATTTTGGATTTTCTTAGCGGATTAAAACAGTAAGTATCGGTTTTGTTTATTGTCACTGCCATCCATGTAGAGAAACTAATATTTATGCGCATAGAAGTCACGTCACGGTAAGATAAAGTACCTCCACTTTCTTACAATATTTTCTTGTACTGCACAAAATATTTCAAAAGCGAATTTGGCCTATTATTTAAAGATTGGAGACTGTTCGTGTAGGCACCCCAAAATTTAACCGCTTTGCGTATAAATCAACTTTGCTTATCGCAGTCCACTGCTGGACATAGGCCTCTCCGAAGTATCGCCACGGCTCTACCACATATTATGCTGTAAAGATAAATAATTTTAGGAATAGATCAACCATTTTTAGCACTAGCACACCTGATTGCAAGGCCAATATCATAATTTTTTGTTAAAAATCGGCAGTGTAATCTTATCTAATATTTAATATTCTAATTATATCACGCAAATTGGTGAAATGCGCATTTTTACGTCAATTGATTTCTTCAGCTAAGTGAACCTTGTGATTTACCTACATTAGACAAAGTTCTCTTTATACATAAGCATGTTTGTTTTGACCTCTAAGATCGCTGTTTACCTTTAGAGTATATACATATGTAGCATACCTACTAGCTCAGTCAATCAAGATTATTTATATGAGAAATGGGTACATTATAAGCAATGACTAGTTAAACATACTTACCTACATATCAACAAAATATTATGACGAAACTGCCTAAGGCATCTGATAAAGCGATTCTGACAATTCCGGAGCAAGGCTATGCTTGATTTTGGACAGAAATTACTTTAAAAAAAGCTGTACGTAAGTGCTATTTATTTACGAGCAATGATCTCTCATCGCGCAAGGACCTTCGACAGTTTTACTATATATCAAGAGGAAGTCTGAAAGAGGCACCGGTGACTGAAAAGTTGTATGGAATTCGTTGTCGTGGCTGGCATGTGGTGTAGAGGAATGAGGGAAATGTGAGGAAAGTTTTGAGCATGAAAAGGATGACTATAAGAGTAGAGGAACACCAAGGCTATTCTTGATTTTGGACAGAAATTACTTTAAAAAAAGCTGTACGTAAGTGCTATTTATTTACGAGCAATGATCTCTCATCGCGCAAGGACCTTCGACAGTTTTACTATATATCAAGAGGAAGTCTGAAAGAGGCACCGGTGGCTGAAAAGTTGTATGGAATTCGTTGTCGTGGCTGGCATGTGGTGTAGAGGAATGAGGGAAATGTGAGGAAAGTTTTGAGCATGAAAAGGATGACTATAAGAGTAGAGGAACACCAAAGCAAAGATGAAAGAACTGTGTGAAAGAATATATAGCTTGAAAGGTACTAGGCAGTGACTCCTGTAATGACGAATCTCTCAGTAAATTTAATAGTGAAGCACAGGAGAGGGGCCCAAATAAATTGCAATAAACACAAGAAAATGTTGAACAAAAAGTTGCCTTATTTAAAAATATCCTGCCTAATGTTTTAGACACAATGAATGAACGAATTTGTCAGCTTGCGCATTTTATTGCATTATTCCGTTGTTTCCTTATTATATTTCGCTTAGGTACCATAATTAGTTGGAAATAATATGACAACACAATATAACCAATGCTTACTAGTTAATGACATATTAATGTAACCTGTCCTGTTTACTGGATTATTTAAAAGTAAGTACCTACTTGCTTAATATGTAAAAATCTAAAAATTTCAAGCATTTGTCCGTGACTATAGTTAGACTTATTTATGCCTAAACTTAATGACAGTCAGGAGAAACCATTAATGTGTGTTTTGCGACGTATTTTTTATTACCAACCACGTCAGCTGATAATGAAACTTAATACTTATTCGCAACCAAAGTAGCCAACACAGATTGACACTGATATACATAATTACTCAAGGACAAAATCACTTGAGAAGAACTGTTAGTTGACTCATTGGCAATTGTTTTTTATCTTTTTGCTATGCAAGATACTGGTATGCAGTATTTTTCCATATTTGACCTTTTATTACTTACCATAGTTTTTTGTTTTAAGTAAGATATTATCATGTATTTTAATTAATACTTAGGTACGTAATTCTGGAGTTGTCAATTCGCCCACACGTAAATGAAATTAGTGCGAGTCGTCTATAGAAAATAATAATTATATTACACCCACCTAACTAGGGGAACGTTACACAGGTGTTGTACTTTAGCAACTTTAGCCATAATTTATTATTGTAATTCAACCTGTAGCAACAATACATTACTCTATACTCTAAAATACTGTAAATAATAAACACAAGAACTTGAAAAAATATGTAGGTACAAAAACTCAAAAGTAATTCAATCGTATCTGAATCATTTCGAGCTTTCAATAATGACTAAGCTTTGCGGGTTCGAACCGAGTAATAAATATACCTTATTTATGTTTAGCTTACCTATAGACTTCCCTTCACCTCGTCGCAGCTCAGAGGTTTGCACTGCAAGTTGTTTTAGTATTACTAAAAGAAATACCTGTATGTTGAGAACTAAAGTCCATCTAGGTGTTGTTATGAGCTGAGTAATTGTGGCTTGTCAAGCATGCATAATAATAATAACAGATCATATTCATATTCTTAACTTTATTCGCATTGAATGAATGAATGAAAGGTTAAGACCTTACAACATTCAATTGGCTTAAAGATAAGGTACAATTACGGACCCTGTAGGGCACAGCATAAAGTATAAAAAATAATTCTAAAAATATAAAAAATTAACAAATTACAATCAACAACTTTTAAACAATCATAAGTATCATTAACATTAATGAAGTAAATTTATTTGATTGAGATCAGTTCTATGTTATGGTACATCATAAATAATTCCTTGGGTCAACATACTATTACCTACATCATAATTATAATATTTAACTATGCTTAAATCAAAGTGTCTATCTGTGTAGTGTGGTGTCTGTTTGTGTCAAATCAATTTTTTTGTCAAGTACGTACGGTAATATATTCCTTTATTGTGTAGTATTCCTTTTCAATTAATATTTGCTTGACCTTATTTATAAATGTCGTATCGATTGTTTCATCTTTTATTGCAACTGGTAGTTTATTAAATATTTTCATGGACATTACATAAGGGCTGTTGGAAGATCAGTGCAAGCACGTTATATGTCCTGCTCTAGTGCTGCCAATTATATACTTATTGTTGCAACAACTTGGCTCATGAAGATATGCCTTTACCTAATACCGTGGACCAATTTAGGTCAGATTGGTATTAAATTCTTTTGCTGTGCTGAGACCCTCAACCGGCGCAAATACTGTAACCTTAACTAACTGGGTAACTATAGATTTTAGCCGTTTGATGACGAAATGATCGAGTAATTGGGCCCGAGTTCGCATCTCCTTCTCGCTGACCGTCGAAACTTCTCGTGACCAGCGGTCTGGGTTGTTCTTTGGCCAATGAATTAGAATTGACATTCAACGTGGCAATGCTGCCAGTCTTCTGGGCACGTTTCACGACATTGATGCGGACGAGTTCTTCGTCATCTAAATTTCCTTTTGTTTTTTTATTTATCAGTACCTACTGGTTGGTTAGCTTGTTATTTATTAGAGTACCTGGGTATGCTTTTTACTATTTTTTCTAAAGCATTTGGTTTAGTAGATATTGTATCATATGCACTTATGGTAGAGACTGCAGCTCTAACCAATGGTACCTAATTCTTCATCAGTATCCTGCTATAATATGTTATGTATTACAAATGTGAAGGTTTGTTTTTCGATGTTTGGATATTATGTAGATGTTTGGATACTATATAGATGTTTGGATATTATATAGATGTTTGGATATTATATGGATGTTTGGATATTATATGGATGTTTGGATATTATATAGATGTTTGGATATTATATAGATGTTTGGATATTATATGGATATTTGGATATTATATAGATGTTTGGATATTATATGGATGTTTGGATATTATATAGATGTTTGGATATTATATGGATGTTTGGATATTATATGGATGTTTGGATATTATATAGATGTTTGGATATTATATAGATGTTTGGATATTATATGGATGTTTGGATATTATATAGATGTTTGGATATTATATAGATGTTTGGATATTATATGGATGTTTGGATATTATATAGATGTTTGGATATTATATAGATGTTTGGATATTATATGGATGTTTGGATACTATATAGATGTTTGGATATTATATAGATGTTTGGATATTATATGGATGTTTGGATATTATATGGATGTTTGGATATTATATAGATGTTTGGATATTATATAGATGTTTGGATATTATATGGATATTTGGATATTATATAGATGTTTGGATATTATATGGATGTTTGGATATTATATAGATGTTTGGATATTATATGGATGTTTGGATATTATATGGATGTTTGGATATTATATAGATGTTTGGATATTATATAGATGTTTGGATATTATATGGATGTTTGGATATTATATAGATGTTTGGATATTATATAGATGTTTGGATATTATATGGATGTTTGGATATTATATAGATGTTTGGATATTATATAGATGTTTGGATATTATATGGATGTTTGGATATTATATAGATGTTTGGATATTATATAGATGTTTGGATATTATATGGATGTTTGGATATTATATAGATGTTTGGATATTATATGGATGTTTGGATATTGTATGGATGTTTGGATATTATATGGATGTTTGGATATTATATAGATGTTTGGATATTATATGGATGTTTGGATATTATATGGATGTTTGGATATTATATAGATGTTTGGATGTTTGTTACTCAATCACGCCAAAGTGGCCGAACGGATTTGGATGATATTTTACACACAGATAGTTTATATCCTGGTTTAACTTAAATGATACTTATCATCCCGGTAATACGCTTCCGTGGGATAATTTCCGACCTACACGCGAGCGAAGCCGCTGGCATAAGCTAATTCTAAAATAAACGAGTCTTGATTTAAAAATACCTATCATTAAGGTAATGTTTACTTTACTCTGCTTTATTTAACTGTTGAGTGGTCTTCAGCGGATTAAAACAAATCTAAAAATTGATTGGCATCTCATTGTTTACATTGTAATCATGTACCTTCATCTAGAAAGTAGGACAAGGCCAGATATTATGCCATAACACCTAGATTACGCGCAAACACACGTTTGTTGGAGCATACAAATAGTTCCTAGTCGTTCAATCTTGTTGCTTTCGACTGTACTACAAAGTCTTTTCCTATTTCTATGTTAGCACAAAATAATTGCATATATGCATTCTTGACATCATTCGTGAATCTTTGACAGTCGTTACGGGTCGGTAAAAGCCAGAAAGTGTGACAACTAGTTATTGAATTAACCAGTTGCAAGGTTGTGGACGTCAGATAGGCAGTCGCTCCATATAAAATACTGGTATTTAGCTGCATCCGGTAAGACTGTAAGCTGACCCCAACATAGTGGGAAAAGGCTAGGCAGATGATGATATTTATTCTTGACATGTACTACATGTCCTAATACCTACCTAGAACCAACCAGGGTAGGTACTAGGTAGGTACGCTGGTTGAAGCTTTAGAAAATGTAAAACACATATACTTAACCAACTCAAAAAAGAGGGCGGTTTTATGTTCATGTTGTTACATTTTCAACGATTGTAGACCGATTTTATTTTATTTTTTCATTTGGTGAGCTACGTCTATCATATGAAAAATTTACTTTAAGTGCCTAGTTTATGGGTTAACTTCCATAATACGTATTTAATCCACATTGTATAAATGTTGATCCTACATAAATATTATAAATGTGAAAGTTTGTATAATCAGCGCGCGGTGAGAATGAGATGGAAACTTGTCAAAGTAAATCGAAAATGACGGACATCGATGAATGATGTTAAATAATTACAATAATTTAAAATAATGCGAGATGTTTATATTATTGTGTAATTATTTTCGATTTTCTTTGACAAGGTTTCATTCCATTCTCATCGCGTGCGGATTATCCCTATGCTTGAATGTTTGTTACTCAATCACGTGAAAACGGCTAAACGGATTTGGATGAAGTTTGGCACACAGATAGTTTATAGCCTGGATATAGAGCACTTCCCGGTAGTACGTTCCCTTGGGATAATTTCCGACATCCAATACGAATTTGTGTGGGGCAGGTACACACGGCTACACATCCAGCTATACTTTTCCAGTATATGCTGACCTCGCATTGTATAGCATTACCGTACAATGCGAGGCCAGCGTAAACTGAGAAATAATAAGCTTTTTTTACACGCTATTTATTATTACTTTATTAGCTTCACTTGAAATCGAAGTGAAATTTAATATGAATATGTAGGTTGGAACACAATACTATAACTTGGTATTTTGAAGCTGATCTGATGTTGGAGCCAGGAGGTAGATAGTGAAATTCATCGATGGCTACTAGTAATCCCCCAAGTTTGGGGTCAAATGATTCGTTTTGATGAGTCTAATAGATTGCACTTGGCGTTAAGGGGTGATGGCGGAGCCACGAGATCGATAATGTAATCCTTTAGTGGCTACTAGTAAACTGCTTGTATTTGGTTTGTTTGACTGGTTTTAATGCTTGAAATATCCCACCCACGCCAAGGTGAAGCACCATGCCGAGGACTAAATAATATGAGGGTGATAACAAATGTTGTATCCCAAGCGTTACCTTAGGGCACCAGGTGAAACCTTGTCGAAGTTAGCCATGCCCTCCTACATATAGGCACCAAGGGGCAGGTCAACTGTTGAATAGACCGTTACTCGTGGGAAAATGAATATGATCTTTCGCGCAAGTGTCTTTGGTGCAAATGTCTTTCGTGCAAATGTTTTTTCGCGCTATTTTAGATAGTGGTTTCTTTCTAGATTTGAGCCGTGTTGTTGTGTTTTGCCAAAAGGAACTTCTTAGTAGTTCTTCTTAGTCCTTTGGAGCAAGTGGACCCTAGGTTCGACCTAGTGGCTTTCGCTGAAATGTCTTTTGCGCAAGTGTACCAGGGAATCTACTCTCTAAGTCCGTCAACGAAACATGAGCCCGTCCGAAAGTAGTAGATACTTTAAATCAAATGCCAAATTTATTCATTCGGGCTTCTCAATAATCTTATATCCATAGGTGGTACGGAGTAGGAATCGCCCGTAGCTTCGGCGGAAACTACGGTATTCGTTCTTAAGGAGTAGACTCCTAGTTCCGAAACACCCTAATTGCGTAGCTTCAACCACGTTAACAACGGAATGACAGTGGCCGAATTGTCAAAATGTGATCATTTTTTCTTTTTTTGTACATCAAACTGTCTCAACAGTTAAGGACAGTCTCCTCTGAGATCGTTATCCGGTAGCTACAATGGTTAAGATATCTGCCCTTACTGCCCCATCTCAAAATTTCCGCCTGTATATGACGCATAGATGTACCGTCGAAACGCAGACGCCTGGCTCACCTTTAATAGATAAAAAGGATTATAAGCAACTGAAAAAGTAACGAAAACATAAATGCTAAAATGAGATTAAACACTTGCTGCGTTCTCTTTGAAGTTAAGTTTTACCTGGCTGTCCTGGGTTATCCAGGTTGTCCGGGTATTACTGGTCCTCCAGTCTGTCCTGGGTAGAAGAAGGCTATGGTTACAGGATCTCACAAGGTACTAGTTTTACATTAGAAGTTGTGATGGAAATTCAAATCCACCCAAAAAAAAAGTTCAGTTACGGTCGTAACTGAACTTTTTTCGTCTTACCTAACAAACGTCAGCAAGACGAAAAAAGCAAGGCTTTATACAACGTCACGATGGACCGATAACCTTGTAAAGGCCGCAGGCATCCACTGGATGAGAGAAGCACAGAACCGGTCGAAGTGGAGGAGCTTCGGGGAGACCTATGTCCAGCAGTGGACGTCTTTTGGCTGAAACGATGATGCAACGTCACGAAAACTGCGTAATGATTTAATGCAACTACGCCCGCTTTGAGATAAATATCTAAATGTTGCAAACGTTATGAGTTAATGATGATGATAATGGAATGCAATTTCAAAAACTATCGGGTCAGTGATTTTGAAACACAAAGCCGACGATTATTATGTTACGTTACAGTGTCGTAACTGCAGTACCCAGTTAATCCGAGAGAGGTAGGTATGTATGATGTGATGTGATGGCAGTCTCTTTGGTTCAACGAAAGTTGAGGAAAGTTGTACCTACAAGGTACCTATAGACGCGTGGGGTACGGTGCCCGACTGCCCCACGATTAATGTTGGGACGTTGTATAGACACTAGTTGCGCGGTACCTAAACTCTGCTTGCACGATGGAAAATTTTGCGAGATGTCAGTGTGATACGTAGGCCACATGTGGCGGTGTAGATGCCACCAGATACCTATAGGATTTTCCTACAAGAAAATTCTCACCAGCAGTCTGAATTCTCCATTTGAGCCCGGTTAGTGGCAATCATTGGGGTCATCAGGGTCGCGCCAGTAAGGCGCTATGGAACTGGCAAACGGTCACTTTAACTACCCTGACGGTAATTACTCGTATATGTAGCTTGTCACAATATTAAATTTTGGTGCTGGACCTCACGTCAAAACTGGAGCCAAATAGAACTCTCAATGTGGAAACTGTAGCTCACTTTATTTACCGCACATATAGACAGAAATGGATAGAAAAATAAAGGTAAGTATATTTGTGATTTAAAGGTACCAGTATCAGTAACAATGGATCGTGTGCCCATGTCGCCATGTCAAATCTCGAGAGAATATAGGAGAACCGCAGTACCTATCACAAACAAGACAAAACTTTCACTGATCAATTCGTTTGTATTCTCCGTACGCAGAGACGTGGACTCTTAAGCCCAAAGACAACGCAAACGCACTGATGCTTTGGGCACGCCACGATTGCGGCGGAAAGCCTCTCTTTGAGGAGTGTCTTGAGAGGCGGCATGGCGTCCTCACCTTCCGCCTGACTCAGGTCCTCACCGGACACGGTTGATTTGGGAGGTTCCTGTTTCGGATAAGGCGGGAGGAAACGCCCAGGTGTTTCCATTGCGAAGATCGCCCTGAGGACACGGTGGAGCATACGGTGGAGGTCTGCCCGGCTTGGGCGGTGCACCGCCGTGTCCTCGTGGAGGCGATCGGCGGCGGCGATCACTCGCGTCCGGCCCTGGCCCAGGCCATGGTACGGAGCGAGAGGGCATGGTTAGCCGTCACCTCCTTCAGCGAAGCAGTGATGCTCGCAAAGAGGGAGGCGGCGCAACGTGAGGGAGAGGCAGTACATGCACCCTCACGGCCGCAGCCTTCGCAGGAGACGCCCTGGGCGTCGGGAATTCCAGGCTGATTCCCGGCCACCGTAGGCGCGGGCTTGCGGACGGCGAGTAATGGGTAGCTCGCTGTCCGGTAAGGACCAAGCCCGGGTTAACGGCGCGTTGTGTTCCACGCACGCCTCTTAGAGATGTCAGCAGCAACTGATGGGGCCCGCAAAGGCCGATGCCTGCCAGGGATGCGGGTTGTTTGAGAGAGATACCGCGGCCCCTGGCACACAGGCAACTGAGGGAACACGGGTGGGTTTTAGTCAGTAAAAGTCTGACACGCCCTCCCGCTCCACCCAGAGCGGGAGAAGTTATTTGATAAATTCCCACCCAAAAAAAAAAACCTACCAACAAACAATATTTCATTTAATATAGATACAAAAGATAGATCATATTACCGAGGTCCTTGCAGATATCGTGTTAATTTGAAACAACCAGCCAACGATTCTCATTTTTTAACCAACTTCCAAAAGGACGAGGTTCTCAATTCGTCGGAACCTTTTTTTTATGTATGTTCCTCGATTACCCGAAGATGGCTGGACCGATTTAGATTTTTTTTTTTTTGTTTGTAAGGGTATTCTTCCCAGGTGGTCCCATGATCATCAAGTCAGGATCTGATGATGGGATCCTGGAGAAATAGAGAGAACTCTTCAAATTTTATAGGCACACTTGAAGCGATTTGGGTAGTTTTTGGAAGAGATCTTATAAACAGAGCAGTGAAAATTTTGAATGATGTCATTTATTTTAGAAATTATCATGGCACAGGAAACTTATAAGACAATACTTAATTTTTCCTAAAAAAGAATATTATTTTAAATAATGTAAGTAAGTATTTTAAAGTAAATTCGATAATCCCGAAAAGCTATGAATTGCAACATAAATAAAACATATCCCCTGACTGATCTCGTCTATCAAGAAATATATCATCATCATCATCATTTCAGCCCAAAAATGTCCACTGCTGGACCTTTGGCCTCCCCCAAGCTCCTCCACTTCGACCGGTTGTGCGCTTCTCGCATCCAGCGGATTCCTGCGGCCTTCACAAGGTCATCGGCCCATCTTGTGGGAGGCCTTCCAACGCTACGTCTTCCGGTACGCGGTTGCCACTCCAGAACCTTTCGGCCCCATCGGCTATCTGTTCTGCGAACAACGTGCCCTGGCCACTGCCACTTAAGTTTGGCAATTCTTCGGCTATGTCGATTGTCTTGGTTCTCCTGCGAATCTCTTCATTCCTGATTCAATCACGTAGGAAACTCCGAGCATAGCCCTCTCCATTGCCCTTTGGGTGACTTTTAGCCTTCTGATAAGGCCCATTGTGAGCGACCACGTTTCAGTACCTTATGGCATCACTGGCAACAGGCACTGGTCATAGACTTTGGTCTTGAGGCACTGCAGAATGTGGGACGAGAAGATATTGCGTAGCTTCCCGAACGCTGCCCAGCCGAGTCGGATTCGACGATTGACCTCTTTCTCGAAGTTGGACCTACCCAACTGCACAGTTTGCTCTAGGTAAACATAATCGTCTACAACTTCGAGTGTAGAGTCCCCGATCTTCATGACAGTGAGTGTTACATTCGATATTACCTTCGTTTTGTCCATGTTCGTTTTGAGACGAAATTGGCCAAATAAAATCATAAATCTTTATTTAGACATTCGTTTATAAAAAGGCACTAGTTTATAAAAAGCACAACCTTAAATATATAAAATGGTATCAGATAGCAACCATTCCCTTCCGCCCTGAATTACAGTAAGTTAGCGCGCGAAAGTCAAATTTTCTAACGTTTTGTTGCAACTTGCAGTTCAGGGTCAAGTTTTATATTGAACAAAATATAATTCTCGGCCGTGACAAGTAGAGTAGGTAAGTATTTACGGAATTATAATCATTGAGATCATGATTATTAACCTGTAAGTTCATATATCCCTGTCGAATGATCAATCAAGTAACTTAGAGGGTCCCCTGGCGAATCCCTCTTAAATCAAGATACAGTAGTAGGTACGAGTAGGATAGGTAGGTAGGTACCTAACTGTCATTTAATAAAAATATTTTAGTTGTTTTGTTGGTGGTTGTAGTTGTATTGTTGTTGTAAACATAAAGTTGAAAATATTGCTTGGTTAACTTTTTTATTTTTTATTTGTTATTATATCGGCATGGCCAGCTGACATATGACAAATCATTAAGTTCTGTGTCTCGTAATGTTGATTACTTTGCCTACCTAAGTATAGAATCAAGTCTATGAAACTAAACAGACAGCTATGCTGCTGGGGAGTTTGTTACGCCACTTCTTCTTCCCAGCTAAAGCACTAGGAAGTGGTGAAAGGCGGGCGTTTTGGGGGACTGTCTTATGTAATTTTGAAATTGGAAAAGTGCTGATTCTCAGCCTAATTTGAATAAACGACATTTGATTTTGATTTGATTTGACCTTGGTAAAATATGTATTGACCGTGTTAAGAGAATCTACCGGTGTAGTATTAATGTTTAAAAGCTCGTGAGGTTTCTCTTTATTTGTGTTAAAGTTACATACCTCCTTTATTATTTTCCAGCCAATTTGTCCTGTATTTTTTTTAGATTTTTGACTAGTTTATTGCAAATGACTTGAGTAATCTATTAGTCAAGTACTTAGATATGCTTATTAAGTTCGTCAATCGGTGTTTTTTTGTGTTGCACAGGTAGTCTATCTCTCTTTCGTATTGATCTCACGACTCATTTTGTTATCCAAGCTTTTAAGGGTTTGTTTCTTTTTTGTGTTAATCTAACTTAAGTGTTATTACTAATAATAGTGTATGCGTCAATTAAAGCATTTCTTATTTCCTCATAGTTAATATATTTTTTGCTGTAGATCTTAGCATTTAGACCCATTGTTGATATAGAGTAGAATAGGGTAGTGATCAGTCAGCTGTTGCTCAATTACTACTGTTTGCCACGAATAAGTCGTTTTCACCATGAAGTGATCCAGATCATTGTTAAGCCTGGTAGGCTTTGTAATAATACCTTGTCTCAATCCGTACATAGCCATTCGATTCAGGTAGTTCTGAACCGGTCCACCTGCATCGCTTAGAGTATTTATGTTGATGTCACCAGTGAACAAAATGTTTCAAGAGTGTATTTTGCTTCGTACTTGATCAAGGGAATTTATGTAGTTGGAGACATTTTTGAAGCAAGGTGGTCGGTACGAATATAACAAAATGTATTCCGTGGAAATATCAATGATCAGACAATTACCCTAAAAAAAAAACTGGCTCACACGATTTTGACCGTATTTCCCTCACGAACATAAACAACTATGCCATCATTTTGATTGATTGAATTTTTGGTCCAATACATGCCATAGCCGCTGATATGCGGGGGTGGATTATACACGGAAGTCCAACACTCAGTGAGGACGAATATATCTACAGAGAATTGCAAAGCTGAAACAAAAGCAAGAAAGCGGGAACAAACTACAAAATCGCATACTGTTCCGCCTGTTCCTGTTCCATGTACCTACACATAGTAGATACTTCTTTTTCTAATTAACGTGTTACACCTATTCGAGAAAAGGAAAGAGCTTATGACGATGTAACAGGGTGTAACAGTAACAGTTTTTAACACATTCTATCTAAGGTAACTGTCTTAGGCATGAATAGAGAAAAGCTTGTGGCTGTCGTGTGTAAGGGATTTTATTATTTTGAGGAACAGTAGCTGTTATTTCAGTTTGTTTGTCACAGTTATAGGTAGTCTGTTATCATCAGATACCTGTTATATTTAACTGTTACGATAAATACGCCTCACTCCTACTGGGGTCTTATGAAAAAGTTTTACTAGCCTAATTCCTGTAATTTTCTTGCTTTAGGTCAGCAACCTGGCGCCGATTAAAAAGTTTGGAGCCGGCCCTACAGGCAAAAGTGGGGCCGGTTCCCTTGGCAAAAGTGGAGCCGGGGGTCTAGGGAAAAGTGGGACCAGTGGATTTGGCAAATCTTATGGTGGCAAAATCTCTAGTGGAAAATCTTCCAGTTCGGCACCTAAGCTTCCCAGTGGATTAGGCTCAAGTTCCGCTGGCAAGTCATCTGGATATGGTGCCAGCTCATCCAAAAGCTATGGTGTATCACCGTTAAGCACACCCAAAAACAAAAGCAGTAAAACAGGCTTCGGTATAATATGGATTCCTACAAGAAAAAATAAGAAGAAGGAAGTCGTATACAGTGGCGTCAATGACAAATACCCTAAAGGGAAATATGAAAGATCACCGTCAATGTACAGAACGTAAGTTTTACATTACTCTGACTTCACTCTCTTTTAAAGAAAAACAACAAGATGTTTTTCTTTTTATGCTCGGCGCAGCAGTTTTAGCTGATTGCAATTTAGTATTTATTTTATCATAATTAACGTGTAATGAATTTTGATCAACTTTTATAATACAACAGTGCCCTCATTTGCAAAAAAACCTAAGGAATTTTGAATGTCGCGGGCTACATAATTCTATGGGGTCATCTTAAAGGCCAGAACTCACTTACTGAATAACTGTTACTTCAAATATATGCTAATAGTCGAATCGCATTTATACCTTTTTGTAAAAAAATGCCAACAGCAAAAAATTCTACATAAATCATTCATGCAATTATTATTGCAAGAAACTGTTGTTTTTGTGCTATTTACCTGACTACTGTGAAGCAAATCGTATGCGAAACAACATTATGTACAGACGCCAGCACATCAAGCTACCCCAAACTGTCAAATTTTCCCAATTGAACATGAACTTTATGTATTTGTGATAAAGTTTGAAATCTATCAAAGAAATTTGACAGATTGGAGTAGCTTGATGTGCTGGCGTCTGTACATTTTAACAGTAGTGAGCGATCACTTAAGAGCAAAATGGCCATTTAGATGAGATTATTTTGTTACTTCATACTTTTTAAAGCGTGATTTACCAGTATTCGGGTTTTCGTTTTCTTATTTTTTTGCATTAATTGTAAATGAAATTAGTCGATTACTTGATTTATCCCTGAAGATAGATTGACCTCGGTGCTCGTCACTAGAGTAGACTGCGGAACTAGTAAGTACTACATGTCAGTCTGTTGTGACATGACATCACAAAGAACGAGGCTTGTTAGACGCTTGTTACAATACTTCTTTTTTGTAACTCTCAAATTATTACTGAAATAAATTATAGCTATCCTTAGTTTTGTTAATAAAGGCCATGCTTAAAAAAATCTAGCCCAACGGTAGGCTGACAATATCACAAAGCCAGTAGTACTGTCGATATTTCGTGATTGTTTGTGAACAACAGTAAAACTTTTTTGTTGGCCTATGTTTATGACACGCCGAGATGCAAGAAAACAACAATTTTGAAACTATCATTAGCACATGGCGACGTTTGTCTGGGGAACAAATAGAAACTGCTGTAGTAAGGTAAATCAAGTAATTGGATGTCGTTTACACATAGGTAACGTGACTGCAGTAGTCATCATTTTATCGAGTGTTGTTTACATTAATAATAATGAAGCTATACACAGATGGATGACAATGTGTGCGAGTTGTCGTGAAATGTAATTCAATCTTCCGTCTCCCGGTCGCTTCTGCAGTACAGTCACGTTAACACAGAAACTTAGTTTCATTACTTGCTTACATTAATCGCAAAAATTCTTCTTTTAAGCATGTCTGGAGATTCACCTGATTTTCAACCACACAAGAAGAAAGAAGAGGAGACAGATTTGTTGATGCCAGAGAGGGCAAAAGCACCTGCTGCAAGTATAGCTGCTGCTGGTACGGCATTAGGTGCTTCTGAACTGCCATCAGACAGTACTGCTACAGGAAATGCTGAAGAAAAACAGGAGTTCATTAGACATGACAAGAAGGAAGATAGTAAAGTAAGTGTACACATTCATAACACAGGTACTTTTATATTCAAATCTGTACCAACTTTTGTAGTTTTCACATTCCCGGAACACCATATAACTAGCATGATAAATAATAAAATTTCTGTTGTGTCTCATCATGTGTTGGCAGTGTTAACATTATTGTTGTTGTTCACTACAGGAAGCAGCTGGAGACACAAACAATAAGGAGTTCAAAAGTGAGAAAAGTGAAGACTTCCTTGAGAATGACAAGGTCACAAATAAACCTGAAAAGGAAGATAAGGATACTGAGAAATTTGGAGACAAGGTTGACAGTGTTTACGTAAGGCCTCCTCCCCCACAGAAGACCAGGTCTGCCACGTCTACAGAGGAGGAGGAAGACTGTGGCATCAAGTGCCTGTACTACACCATCCAGTGTTGTGACTGTGTTCTCATGTAATATACACATAGGTTGGTAACAACTTACTATGCTCACCTAGTTATTAAATATTTTTGTATGAGCCCATAACTCATGATCATATATTAATTAACTTTCTATATCCACATATTGGTTGTGAAACTTATATTTGTCTGTTCACCTGCCCTGTGGTGTTGTCTCAATAAATTTTGATTTCCACATCAAATCTATTTTTTTAAACAAATTGCATTCAAGCTTATAAAATTGTTAATTTAGACATAAGTTATTTTTTGTCACCATTGATGATAAAATTTTGCTGCCATTGATGATAAAATTTTAAAATTCTGATGAACGTGTTTAAACTTCTGAAACCATCTACTAATCTGCCATGTATTAACTTAGCAACTATTTATAATATTGGGCAAAATGTTGCATTCCAATATGTTCCAAGTATGTGATAAGTAACAAATATATTTTTGTACTGTTATAATATACATTAATTATAATAATTTTATATAGGTACTAAACTCAGTGATACTTTTAGAAATATGAATAAAAAGTCTTGTCTTCTACTGATAGCACAAAGACTGCATTTTTAAATCACTCTAAATACATTATATTTTTGTCTTACTAATAAGTAAGAGTGTATAAGACTACGGGTTGTATAACAATGCGCTAAATTAAAACAAAAAATGAATTTAGATGTTACATTTCCAAATTAGTGACTTTGAATTTGAGTAATATAAATTGAAAATGGATTTTTAGAAAATCATTTTGCTAACATTCTTTCTATTGAGACTCATAAATATGTAGTAAAGAAAAGACAAAATTTTATGCTGCTAGTGTAGGTAGGCAGTTGATGTGTTGTTTCGAGCCAATCCAGACTACTCATGTTTTGAGCGACTGTATGTACTAGCGCAGCTTTTTTAATTTTTCATAGTTTAAAGTAGTAGTGTTAGTTACTTTTAATATCTCATAAAAAGTCTTGTGCCAATCTCATACATGTAATATTTATTGAAATAGCTCCATACATAAAATTTTAATAATACCTATCATATCAGTAAAAAGAAATCCTCTTCATATTCTTTACGAAACAAAAGGGTATTACGAGTATTATCTTCTTAAATAAAAATATCAATGTAACACATATTTTATCTCCATATATGGAGTATTGAATATTTTTAGAATATGTAATCTTGTGGATATTGACTATTTCAGTCTACAGATTTTTTGTGTATTCCTGTGAATTTAATAAACGTATCAATTTTCTAGGTCTTGCATTTGCCTTAGTGGTATTTCCTCTTCTGGTCAAATATTATGTACCACTCATTAAAAGAGACCAAAATGCCACTATTTTTGTCCTTTCTTATTATGAATTTACCAAGTGTAATGAAAAACCTTTATAGCTTTATTTTTGACTTTATACTTTGTCAACTAGTACTAGAGGATCAGACTCCGTCCAGAATTGGAGCCTGTACTTGGTGTAGTACATTGACTATAGATTTAGAAAATATGTATTTATAAAAGTGTACACATTTGTACAACCAATAAAATGTGAACTTGAGACCTGAGTTTTATTTTGATTTAGGTAGAAGATATCTGCGAGATATAAATCTGTACTTAGAACATTTGGATATAAATCAAAAAGTCAAGCCAAACAAACATTCGAGTCTGTTTCAAGAGTCAGTTTCAAGTACATAGAGAACCTAATTTATGTACCTATGCATAAGTAAAATATGTTGATAGTATATTTTAATAGAGTAGGTACTCTTTTAAATATTGTTGTAGAATATTTAGTCATTGAGTTTCTTGCCCAGTCTTCATGAGAACTAGTTTCGAAAGGACGAATAGCTTTCTGTCAGTATCATCATCTCATCATCATCTGCCTAGCCTTTTCCCAACTATGTTGGGGTCGGCTTCCAGTCTAACCGGATGCAGCTGAATACCAGTATTTAATAATTAATAATGTACTCTGTGCTTTCTGTTTATTAGATAAGCCTAACAAAGTTCTTTTTTTCCAATTAGGCCTTCTAAATAGGAGCCAAAAAAAATGCCGCGACTTCTATCTAGTTTTGATTTTTACCACAGTTAGATACACAATAAGGGCCCGAACGTACGTGCCACAAACACCATATCAAAGCAACAAATTGTAAGCAAGTAGTGGTGGTTACACTTTAATTAGCGCTGCAACTTCTTGCAGTTGCGTTAACTACAAAATTACGTTGCGGTTGCTCTTTGGCTAGTGATGAGACCGGCTGCTAGTGCGGACTTGCTGGTGGTTGTGACATGGCCTCGATGTAGTTGGTGTCACACCTACACCGTAGATTTTGACCGCAAATATGTTTTGTGCATATTCTATTTATTTCATAAAAATTAGCGCCCATCCACATGTTGAGTGCTGTCTGATTATGGTAGGTACGTGTGACCGGACCCTTATTGACATCCGTTTCATGATGTATGCTATGTATCTACAGAAGTATATTTGTCCCCCTCATAAGGGGTTATTTTGTCTGGTCAGTGCACAATAGAATCTGTTTCAGTGACTTAGCATTATACAGGGTGCATTTAAAAAAGTTTTTTTTTTGTTTAAGACAGTGCAGTAAATGCAAGTTCCTTAAGAAATAAAACAACACATTACAAATTGTACATTTATTACAACCAATATGTAGTAGCACAACTTTAAGATTTCAGTACTTACGCTGACATTGATATATAATTTTAAGTAGGTGTAAATGCAAAATTCATCATTAAAGTTTACCCAGCTTTAAAAAGTTATATTTTCCTATGTTTTAAATAATACATCAAGTACCTATTTGTATTACTTGTAACAAAATAATCCGTAAACAAAAAAGAAATGCATATTTTACGTAGAAAGAGAGAGAGATCCACATAAATGAAACAAAATTGAGTGAAAAATGATAAGCGTCAGGTTAGACCGTTTTGAAGAATGGTCATACACATTCATTAATTGAATCCATACAATGTACCTAGTACCTATCCTATGCAACATACATAATATCATATTACAATTTATTTACGAACTTTGACAAAGGTTCATCACATTTTACCTTAAGCACAATTTTAGGAAGATCCGGAATATTTGGTAACTAGTTACTAATTTATATTGGTAACTGAACACTAATTTACAATGAATTGAACTTATAGCCGACTAAACAATACATATGTAAAAGGCTTTCTGAAGGCGACGGCCGACCGCAGACGGCAGCGCTGTATTAGTAGGAACTGTCCGAAAATCATTTTTCTTACAAAAAATACGTCTATTTAATTTGTAGGAAATCGAAAGATGTAATCGAAGTTAGAATCTGAAGCGTTGCTGGGGTTGGGCGGCATTGCATCTAGTCTGCAGTTTTCCGTCGCTTTCGAAATAGGGTATTACCAATTTTTGAAAAGTGTCTTAATTAGATTCTAGAGTGCTAATAAAATACACAACATTTTTATTTATTCGATTAGTGCCTTAAAAATGCATTTCAATTTTACATTTTAATTTAACGAAACGCTGGACGCAGTGGACGCCATATTGCTCTGTGGGTATGACGTCAGTTTGCTGTATAAACAAATGCGCTGATATTTTATAAGATAATCGTTTATAATTTCAAAAATGAGTAATTTTTCTACTTATCGTTGGTTTGCTGATCCTGAATGCAAAATATTATTTAAATAAAAATTACTTTGGTTACGAAAATAATTACTTACAGTACAAATTTGCTCAGTTGACATGCCGTATGACGTAATGACATGGCGGCTACTATTTCATGGTGTTCAAAAACAGATATCTTTAAATTGTATTTTAAAATTTATTTTGTTATTTCATGAACTAAAACTAACATTTTCCGAGTGCATTTTGCCTAAGCTATCTCAATAATATATTTATTTTTATTTTTTCTCCTATAGAGTAAAATACCCTATTGTGCCTAAGTTGTATATTATGAGTACATCTTGCAACAATATACATTTTTGGTATGATTCACTGTACATGCCGAAATAATGTTAGGTAGTATTTTCGACTTCGTTTCTGTTACATTAAAAGACCGATCAATGGCAATTTATACGTTGTACACATATTTAAGCTTGGCTCAAGTTACACTGGGCTTGTAGGATCGAATTTATTTAATTCCTGTCAATAGCATTCGTTCATGTAGCTGTCAAATTAAATCCAGGGGTTTTAGAAGTAGTGATGCGATTAAATAATTCCATGTTTTTTTTTTGTTATTTGTGTCTAACATACCTCAAATAGGTACATATAATTTGTCTACCTCGAAACATCAGTTTGTTCCATTTTCAATATTTTCTAGACGGAAAGAAAATAGTATCTGTCACAGGATTGTCATTGATCAGTTTTTATAGTAACCTAAATCTAGGTACAATATAATATCTTGGCCAGGTTGATAGATTTCAAAATATAAATTTAACAATAAACAAGAATCCGAAAATTACGAAGCAATCGGATTCTTGTTTACAATGAGTTTATATAGTGTCAACATGATCACAATGAGATTTTACAAAAACATTTTGTAATTAAAATGAATAGTATACAATCATTTATAGTGAGATTATAGAATAGGTACTATTTATTGAGTATACAAAACATTCATTTATAAAAATAATCATTTGTCAAACAGCTTGGTTTATTTCTTAAGCATTTGTAACAAGTTGACAACTGAAGACATGGAATATCACTAAAGCAACATTGAACATTTGCAAGTCAAATGTTTTTAATTTAATAACTACTTATTACATAAAACAAAATTGAAAGAGTTATTAGGATGTCAAAACATTTCGTAAAAGAGAAGACCAGTAGACCGTATTGAACCGATACTAAATTAGCAAAGTATGTATACAACGTTTATTAAGTACTTAGAACTTAGAAGTATAGACTTTTTATAAGTAATTTTCTTGTGCGTTCGTGCATTTAATACTATGGAGATGTGGTACACACAGCGTCAGTATGTGCTAACCCCTTAAGTTTGAAAATGTTACACTGCTACATTGAATTCGTTACGAAAAATCTAAAGAATATTTCAATAAGAGTTCATTGTTTCGACTTGGATTCGAACCATCGCATCACCGAACGTCGTCATACTCATACCGACAGTATGACAAACTAGCCATTTACTATGATCTAATTAGTCAAGGGGCCGCGGCTAAGCTGAGTGACAACGATGAGTCACTATTTTCTTAACGCGAATAGACTATAGCGCTTCCTATTTTATCGTTTGCGATAAAAGGATGACACTTGTCTAGGGACCCGTTTGTGTCAGATCTGTAAATTATCAAATCAAATTGTTAAATATAAATATTTGAAGTAATATAAGATAAAAGTTTTGTTAAATAATAGCAATAATAAATATTGTGAAACGAATATGAAAGTATTAAATTATTCTTGATTTTTTAATTCTTGATAAATATTACTAAAACGAAATAGTACAACACATTTTATTAATAAAAAGTATTGTATGACAAAAAGCACTTTTCGTGCCTAGGATTTGAATCTTCAATCTTATGAACGGCAAGAGGTCTTGTAACCTCCGCTCTAATTAAACGTAGTAAACTTCAATTAGTCCGGAGAGATCCATTCGTTAATGTTAAGCATATTCAGTAAAACAATACAGTAATTATAATAAAGTGTTTATCCAAAATACATAAGATTACAAAGAGTAACTTGGGCCTAGCACGGATTTGAACGCACATGTCTTTTGAAGGGGTAACCACTTAGTGGAGCTGTGTGTACGTAGTGTTTAAGCCTTAAGCTATACCCTTTTAATAATTACTGAGCTACAATGCATGACTTGATCGCTTAGTGAGGTTGTGATTCTGTATTCTAACTAGCCCAGCATTTTTCCTACTGTGACGTCTAGCAGTAGTTGCCTATCGAAACCTTGTCTCGGCAACACATTCCTACATGATCCTAAGTGTCACGTGGCAACAAACATTCTTGCTGAATTGACTAATGACATATATAGGTACATCAAAATATGCACTTCATTCCGAATATAATATGGTACGCGTCTTAGAAAAAGTTCCAATACAGACCATGTGAATTTATCTAATATAAAACAATAACAAATTACGTTTATTTCAATGACATTACTTGACCTAACAACAATTTATTGCACAAAAAGAGGCTATTAATTTAACTTACAGATTCTATTGTATAATTTCTTACGCGCGTACTTCAAAATTTACTAAATCTTCGTTCTGCTGCATGACTGTATGCTTGGGATCACATCTGAGGGTCTCAAATGCTTTCAAATAAGTTGCACCAACTATAACGGACATGAGATAGAATAAATATTGTCTCTACTTATCTCGTGTCGTAAGAACTATAAGAATAGCTGTCGCCAAGGTAGTGTTTTATTTATATTAGATTACTTTACTAGTATACTTATTGCGTACTTTACTCTTGCATTTTGAATCTTACTATCTCTGAATGCCCCTAATATTTAACCCAAAACAATAAAATTACTTCCTAGAGTATAAACCACAATATCCTCACTTTTGTTTACAATCTAAAAATATTCGGCGTTAAGAGTACTTAACTTACTTAAATCGAATCAAAGATTTGTTTTCACTTAGCGGGGTTTCCATTAATTGCTTACTGAAGACATTTTGTAGTTATTGTATTCTTTAGTCGAATTTTATTTAAATATACAACATTAATCACAATCGTAAATATGAATGAAAGTAAAGTTAAAACGCGCGTGGCCTGTGTCTCTATTCTAAATTTAAGTTTATAGTGACCAGCAGGGTCGTATCCTCAGCAGTGCGCGTCAAGCCAAAATATTGATATTTCACCGACGTTATGTACAATATATACGTACGTGTGACATGCATAAAAACGCGTGACACATTTTATAGCCATTTTTGGCTTGGCCACAGGCGGGTTAAAATCAGGACGTGTTTCATCAATAGTAGACAATATCCTAGGGTGGCCTCTATCTGATAGGCTAATGTGCAGAGTACAAATACGACGCAACTTTTGTCCTAATTTCGCGACTACTTTGAGAAGAGTTTTACAAATCCGATAAATAATATAATCTACATTACTACGGTAATATCATGAAGTTTACGCAAGGCGACCTGCTTTAACCTTAGATATTCTAGTAAAAGCTGATGCAGCACTGGTAGCCTTATGAATACAATATCTCAATAAGAGCTTGTTTTAATTTCGCCTATTACACTTAAGGTGCTCAAGGGTAGGAATAATCCGTGAAATTCTAATTTTATTTCGTTTATTGCAATTTGCAGGCCAGTGCGTAAAAATGTCAGAAAAATTGAATTTCGCGGGGTACCATGGAGGTTTCTACCTTAATGCACAACATTTTCTATCATAGTTTTCGCCTCATATTTTGAGATACACTTCTCTTTTGTATACATATAGAATTTAAATAAAATTGTTTTAAATATTTTACATAACAAAAATATGATAATGACTTGAGTGAAATATTTTCTACGTAAAACATTTTTTTTTTATTACTTTTTGTAATTTTAGTACCTAAAATGAATAAATAAGTAAAATAATAACTGCTGGGACCGCAAAAGCTCAGCGAGATTCATTTAGTTTCTTATAGTTGACTAATGCGAGATTAAATCATAGACATTAAAACAAAAAACATAATTAAAATATAACAATATTGATTGACTATAATTAAATAATGAACATGACTAAAATTAAATTATATTAAAATTGAATTAAATACAGCCAAATAAATATAATATCCTTCGTTAGATTACTAATATCATTAGTCACTCCAAAATTTGGTCCCGTCAAAATATAGTCTGCCCAAAATTAATGAAGTAACTGTAAAAGCATGACAAAAAGCATAAATTAATTCTATTAAGATTGCGATCGTGAAATAATATTACTGATTTGATACGTTAATATTCTTAACTTTGCGTATATAAAAACATTTATAAAATTCGTTACAATTTAAGTACTTATAACGTTAGTTTAGGAATTAATTATCTATTTTTATTATAAATCTCCAACGAGTGGAAGAAGATGAATGATTATTTAAGTCGGTTTATTTTTAAGTACTTTGGAAAATGCCATAAATGGCAAAATGTTAAATGCTTTTTATAGCATTTAACATTTTGTTATTTATAAAATATTTTACAGTTTACTCTAAATAGCTTTTAATGTCCATTTGGATCATATAATTTGAGTGCCTTGAAAAAAACAGAATCATCAATAATAAATCTTTCAGCTTAAAAATTGAGTACCTACTTCAATACACTTTTCAGCGTAAATAACCGGTACAGTATTTTATATTATTGTGTAAATATGGCATGACATACAATCCCTACAACTTCACACTGAACTTTGGGAATAAACAGACACTTAATAATCATGACCCATTAAGATATTGTGAGAATTGCACTACTATTGCTGTTTCCCATGATATATCATCATGTAACGGTAAGGACAGACAATTAGCTAGGTAAATACATCTAGTTCTTATGTATGGGTAGTGGATGAGCTTCTGAGTTGATGACGTATTTGTTTAAGTCTATGGTGAATCTGTCATCACTGAACAGTAAGTACAAGTATTTAAGTGTCTCCGATAAGAAGAAAGACTCCATCATGTCACGTTGAACTGGTTTCTCCACCTTCACGTTTGCCAGCGACGTGTAGCCATTCGGGACTTTGGCATACTTTTCGAAACCCTGTAAAGTTATACAATATTATGTTAGAACAATATTCTGAATTATCATCAATGATTTTATGACTGCGTCAGTGAGCGGAATTCGCGCAGCTGAATTTTGGGCCAAAGAAGTTTGAACTTTTTGCTATCGATACGCTAACAAGAAAAATGATCATACTTGTTTTGGTATACTGTATCAAGGGGCTTGTGGCTGAGTAATAACAGCAGCACGGGTCGTTCGATCAAGTCAAGCTACGCTTGCCGCGTTTGGTCCGACCATCTTCACACACCCCTCCATGCCTCGGAAAGCACGTTAAGAAGTTGGTCCCGGCTATCATTCGTGGATCTTTGACAGTCGTTACGGGTCGTCAGAAGCCCAAAATTTCTGAGAACTAGTCTAACCAAGGGGTATCGTGTTACCCAGGTAACTTAAACTAAAGTTTAACAGGGTTGTGGAGGGCAGATAGGGAGTCGCTCCATGTAAAATACTGGTATTCAGCTGCATCCGGTTAGACTGGAAGCCGACCCAAGCAGTTGGGAAAAGGCTAGGCAGATGATACTGTATCAACATCATTAACCGGTAGAAGCCGTGATTACAGAAACCATTAAAAAGCCATTGTGTCTCACGTGCATCCACGTTCAGACACATACAAAGGGTTAAGACTAAAGTAGTTATTTAAAACAAAGTTACTTTTTGTGTCTGTCTGTGAGAGCGCTTAGTTCGTCTTAAAACACAATGGATTTTGATGCGGTTTTCAGCATCCTTTGGATAAATTATTTCAGAAGGTTTATTTAAACTAAGTTGTCGTCCGCGTGGATTTCTTAATTTCCCCTACAAAACTTTCTACACGCCCTTCAAAGGGTTTTTTAAATATAACTCTCTAGTATAACTGTGACAGGATTCATGTTTCTCTAAATAAGATTTTTTATACATAGGTGATCTCCCCTTTTCACTTTTAACTATGTTAGATTATACAAAATCCCATGATGGATGCCTACAATATAAAATCAACACTCGGTGCAAGTTTCTACCATAAACGGTTGGGTCTGATGACTCAGTTAGGATACTTAACATAACACCATGCCTTGTTTCCTCGAAGGGTTGAGCAGAGGTGTACCTTTAGTATGTACACCCACATTTCGCCAGTTACGTTTAACCTTTTAACCACCCGACTTCATATCAGTCGTGCCCCCAGCGCCCGGCACAGTGAATCGAAAAATAAATACCTACAATAGAGAGGGATGTGCAATACTGAACTTTTTACAACAGATTAAAAGAGATGTGGTATTGTGGTAGTAAATATACAACCCTGGCGAAATGAACCCGAAAATATTTGTCGGATTAATCCGACGTAAGCGGTTAAAAGGTTAAGTCTCATGTAATAGGGGGCGAGCCTATTAACCACCTGACACCTGAGCCTATAACTCCTTGCCCGACGTGGGAATCGAACATAGGACCCCATGCTCAGCAGCAGCGCTTGCGACCACTTGACCAACGAGTCAGTCGGGATACTTGTATTTTTACCTGACTTCAAAAAGAAGTTTATCAATTCCACATGTTTATATTTTATTTTTTATGTATATTCGGGCATAGCTCCGTCATTAGACGGATTTGCAAAATTATTTTTTTGTTCGAAAGGAGTTTCATGAATATCATATAGATCTGATGATGCGTTTCGGAGACAGACAACGGAACTCTTCAAAAAATGACAGCAAATCAACCGCGATTGCTGCTATCGTTAATAAATATGCATTGTTTTGACCCCAAGGAAGATGCCATTTCGAATTGGTGTGGGGTAGGTACTATAAACAAAAAGTGAAAAATAAAATCTAACGTTTTTTTACAGTACATAACTTGCCTATGACGTCACACTGAGTGTGCATACGCATGCGCGCGACCCTCTATTTTTCGCAATGAGTCGGAGTTCCAATTCGCGTAGCGCAAAAATGTGCTTAGTTAGAACACTGATTCTGGTGTCATTGTTAAGAGTTATCAAAGCCCTGCTGGGGCAAAGAGAGAATTAACAAAACTATTAGCCGAAGAAGGGTTAAAAATATATATGAAATTGACAATAGCAAAATAACTCCATATAATTATCGTCTCAAATCGATCTTAAATATGCTCAGAAATGAAAAAGAAATCCCAAGCGAAGAAACTTTGCATCAAAAGGAATGAAATGAGCCTAAAAAATCGCAGAGCGAGCGAAGCTTGCCCTTTTAAGAATAAAACCGAGTTTAGCGAGCCTACTTAAACTACGAGCGAACGAAGCGTACACTTTATAAAATAGTGAACGCCACCTACTGCGCTTCGATGAATAACTTCCCTCGCTCTGGGTGGAGCAGGGGGGCGTGTCAGACTTTTACTGACTAAAACGCACCAGTGTTCCTTCAGTTGCCTGTGTGAAAGAACACGGGTGCGTACGGGCCCCTGGGCCGCGGTATCTCTTTCGAACAACCCGCATCCAGCAGGCATCGGCCCTTGCAGACCCCACCAGTTGGTACTGACATCACTTTGAGGCGCGCGTGGAACACAACGCGCCGTCGACCCGGGCTTGGTCCTAACCAGATAGCCAGCTACCATTACTCGCCGTCCGCAAGCCCGCGCCAACATCGATCATGGATTATTATAGGAACTTCTCTAACTAGGTTAGGTCACATTGCAGTTGTGATCAAACATTTTCACGAAAACAAACGGCGCGAATTCGGACTGCGGAGACTTAATTTTTCTTTTTCTAAGCTCTATAGTAATAAAATTTATCTTACCTGATATATTTGCCAGCCCCAATCTTGATAGGTAGTGTTGCCAGTTATCTGATACATGTACCAGAGACTCTCGACAAACTCTGGCCGCAGGAGTGTGTGGGAATCCGCTGTTTTGGTGTACATGTCTTCAGCCACGCTTGCCTGCGGAATATTTTTGGGTGTTGGAACATTTTCCTATGTGAAAAGAATGAAAATAAATAAAACATAAAAAAAGATAAAACAAAATCAAGACGCGTGCGGAAGTACGAGTTTGAAACCTGGCAAGTACTAATGTGACTCGCAATTTGACTAACTGCAAAATAAAGTGAAGGAACCTATAAACATGAAATCACCAACCTACAATGAGCAAGTGTTCAGGCCACGGAGTAATGAACAAAGCAGAGCTGCCACAAGGCAATTAGGCCGAGCGCTTTCAGTAAGGCCATGACGTCACAGTGGGCGGACCCGAGAACCTTAGTTTTTGAGTGAATCGTCATCGCATTATTTTTTGCAATGAAATTTTTTGAAATGCGCTGTTTTTGGATGCCAAAATTGTTCAGGATTAAAACTGAAACATATTGATGGCATAACATTTCACGTGTAAATCCCGAAAATTAATATTTTCACTTTATATCACATTTTCTTGTTTGATCGCCAAGATTACATCTTTCGTCGAAGAGATGCATTCTAACCACTATTCAGCAATGTTGTGTTTTATCATTATCAATGCATATTATGACCAATTTTCTTTTTAGATAAATTACATACCTTGATACATGAAACGAGATGAATTATTTAAAATATAAAAAATGCGCCATCTGTCGGTAAGTAGCCGGTCCTAAGTGATGAATAAAAATGTGCGCCTCGTGCGAGTAAAACCCTATTTTATCGAATTAATTATCTTCAGGTAATTTATTGTTTTTTTTTTAATCCTAGCTTTTTTTCGTTTTCATTTTAATAAAACTGTGTTGTTTACATTTTCAGCCTACAACGTTCCCACTGCTTGGACACAGGCCTCCTCTCCGTGAGAGGCAATGGGCCGTAATCCACCACGCGGGCTCAGTGCGGGTTGGTAGATGTCACAGGTCTTTAAATTTTTGGTTCTAGGACATGCTGGTTTCCTCACGATGTTTACCTTCACCGTTTTGTGAGCAGTGGTGATGAAATTATTAACACAAGGTAAAGCGTCTGGTTGGGTTCGATCGCACGACCTACAACTCGTAAGTCGCGGCCATTACCACTGGGCCACCACTGCTACTGTCTTGTTTAGCGGCCAATGATTAATATAGCCCAATAAATATTGATGATATTGACAACTTTTTGATTTAGCTACCTACCTGCGCTACTCTATATACCCGATAACCCACATGACGCTATTAACAAAAAATTTCAAACCGTTTCAGTCGGGTAATAAATAATGTGGTCCCGCCATAGTAACATAATAGAATGTTCTGGAACAAAGCGTCACGCTTTGTAATGCCATAGTGGCCAGTGGACGAACTAAAATGACAAACAGCTACTTCAGTTACATTGTCATAATTCCTTACAACGCTAGATCAGCATCTCCGATCCTTTCATTACTCCGTAGTTCAAGCCAAGTATCTTCTTTAGAGAAGATGCGTTTTGCCTTGCGGAGAGCACTTTCACACCACTGGCATTTATTAAGTCGATGATTCATTTAGTTGCGGTATTATGCAGGTATTACTTTTACTCTTCAAACACATTATGCGGTAGTTTTCACGTTCCACCGTTTGCATTGAACAGAACAGGTGAAAGTGATCCCACATTTTCTATAAGTCACGCAATCTGCTTGCGCCGCACACAACACACTTTTAAAAGTAAAATTATGCTTGCGTCAGGTATTTTGTAGACAGCATATTTAGTTAGTGCTCTGTCTGCCTGCTTTCCTTAAAAACTCAATAGAAACAGAAAAAAAGAAAATCTAATACATAGTTAAGTACAGTTTTATAAGAAAAGTCAGAACAAGATGCAATAGTGGGTCCGAAAACATACCATCACTCTTTTGTTCTTCGAGTGGGAACGAGGTGTAGAGGTTCGTAGTCTATACACCAACATTTCGTTGTTATCCTGTAATAGGGGAGCGACCCTAATCATTAAAAAAACTGGAATTCGAAGCCAGGATCATTCAGCAGTCTTACAGACCTCCAGTCCTATGTAGCAATCACATAATCACCCAATGCTGAGTGTAGGTGTTTCAGAACGTGAGCCAATGGGATTGTTTGCTTGAAGCTTCGCCATCTTGCAACCATGTTTTTGACAAGGAACTTAATTGACAGCTAAATTGCAATAACAAACACTGAGCTTCATTTACGCGGAATTCATATTTCCCGATTGTTGTGGTCCTGAATGTTATGTCTTGTCGCCGGTTGGTTGATGTATTCATTCAAGATCCGTTAGACAAGCGAAAAAACTCAGAGCTCTCTCGCAGCAAAGCTTCCAGCAAACAAGGCCACTATTTAGGTTGTTGTAATGTATAAAGGTACATGTACTCACCAGGTAAAAATGAGTAATTTCAGGAGCCAAAAATGTTGGATGAGCAGCATAGGTCAGGTAGCAGGTGTACAGGAGCTCTTCAGCCATGGTCATGTGCCAGTCAGGGAGACCGTTGGCGTGACCCAGCGCCAGTGTGCCTGGCAGGAAACATGTCAAATGGTCCATCTTCGGGTTGAATGCCTGGAATTTAAAGGGTGTATGATTTAGAACACTGTATTATTGGTTTTATGTATTGAGCTGCTAATTAAGTTACGTTAGCGTGTCAGTATTTATGGCGAACGATATATTTTACTCTTATCCTACTAATATTATAAATGTGAAAGTTTGTGAGGATGTTTGGATGTTTGTTACTCAATCACGCAAAAACGGCTGAACGAATTTGGATGAAATTTGGCACACAGATAGTTTATAACCTGGATTAACATATAGGATGCTTTTTATACCGGTACTACGTTCCCGTGGGATAATTTTCGATCTCCACGCGACCGAAGCCGCTGGTAACAGCTAGTATATATATAATAACTCACCGCCTTTTTCACATGGCGGTAGGCAGAAACTACACAACGCCACGATACTACGATCCTTACAAAAAAACAGGAAAAAGGCGAGAGTTCAAGTGTGTATGTATGTTATTTAGGGATTATGGTTTATTAAGTCATGTGGATGCGTACCGCGACGGCTGGTTCGAAGGGGCGCGGGAAAAGACTCCCTATACTTGGGAGAGGCCTTTGGCCAGCAGTGGGACAGTAATGGCAAAACAAAAAAATGGTCATGTGAGCTCACAATGGGCCTCATACGAAGGCTGTAAATCACCCAAAGGGCAAGTCACAATCTGAATCAGTTTGGAGGATATTGTTAATCCATTGCTTCACCCCCCCAGTGGGCCCCCGTAAGGACAATGCGGGGACGCATTGTCGTTACGGGGGCCTCGGTAGTCGTGGTCACCCACCCACGGTGAAGCGAAAAGGAACCCCAAGGTGGGGGCGCTCGTCAGGGCTTTTGCCTCCAAGCCGACGACGTAGCGGCTAAAAAGTAGGTTGCGGTGAGGTGCATCGCAACTGAGGCGAACTGCGATGTCGAATGGGAGGCATCGCGACTGAGGGTTACAAGCTGCGGCGGAGGAGGAGCGCCGGTACTTATGAGTAGCGCTCTTCCATTCCGTGGCCTGGACGGGGCCGCCACCGTTTGATGGCGGACGCTGTGGAGCCGCAGGGGAGGAGGAGTGTCGGTATTGCGTTGGCCGCTCTCCCTATTCCCTGCGGCCGAAAAGTGGTAGACGGCGGGGCCACGGTGCTGACCCGTCGCAGGGGGATCAAGGGTGCCAGACACGGGGTTGTCTGGGGCCCTTATGACATTTGTGTTCTGGGGTGGTCACGGCGTGCCATGTGTCCTGGTGCGCCGCTGATAGGGGTTATGCTCCTCCGAAGTGGGTCCGGTGACGGACAGCCGCGGCGGGTTCGCCGATGGCTTGCGCTTTTCCGTGTTCCCGCCTCAAGCGGCACTGTATGACACCGTGGAGTTTTAGTGGGTTACAGTCCCACATAACTATGCTATCTCCCAGTGGTAGGCCAGTAGGCATTTCTCCACGATAAACCAAAAATAAAAATGCCCGGGTCGACGGCGCGTTGTATTCCACGCGCGCCGTCAGAGATGTCAGCAACAACTGGTGGGACCCGCAAAGCCCGATGCCTGCCAGGAGTGCGGGTTGTTCGAAAGAGATACCGTGGCCCCTGGCATACAGGCAACTGAGGGAACACGGGTGGGTTTTAGTTAGTAAAAGTCTGACACGCCCTCCTGCTCCACCCAGAGCGGGAGAAGTTATTAGATGACTTCCCACCCTCATAAAAAAAATATCCGTTGTTTCATTTGTTCGAAAAATGTGTCTGTACAACAACGTATATAACGCAATTAATGTTATTGAACTGTCTAAGTAAAAGCGATTGCTACTGATCGGCTGTTACGCAACTACCCTGCTGTTCTGACTTTGACATGCATAAGTCAGTCACAGTTCAACAAAACAACGACCCGAATAGCTGGACATTCAGCAATGATTTTATATAATCAAGCCGACATTTTTGTCAATTAGTACTTGAACCAAATCTAAACAACACTATAATCTCACGTTTTCAAGAGGTTTACCATGAGGCAATGACGGTTTTATTACAAGATTAAAGTCTAGCTTAATAGCTGGCATAAAAACTATTTATTGAGAATTCTTTCGAAGTCGTGAACATGACAATAGAATAATAGTCTAGTTTAATATCTTGCATATTGAGTCTTATGCTTTTTACATAAGCAAGTTATTAGGTCCAATATTTCGCTATCACTACATAATTTATAAAACTAAAATGCCCGCCGCGTGTCTGTCTGTCTATTCGCGATAAATTAAAAAAAAATACTGAACGGATTTTCATGCGGTTTTTAACCAATAGACAGAGAAGTTTTTTTCTAAAGTGTTTGATATATGACGATAATGGTTGAAAATTTCGGAAAAAGTTCAGCCGCCTGTGAGGTTTCTTAGAAAACGCTACCTTATCTCTTAGAGGTAAAACAAAACTATGTCATTTCATTCTCCTGCCCTAATCCAAATTTATTTGGGGTCGGCGCAACATGTCTTAAAAAAAAAAAATCTAAAGTAATTTATTCAAACTAGGCTGAGAGTCAGCACTTTTTGAACGTCAAAATTACATAAGACAGTCCCTCAAAACGCCCGCCCTTCACCACTTCCTAATGCTTTAAAAGAAGAAGCCTTGGAAGAAGAAGTGGCGCAACAAACTCCCCAGCAGCACAGCTGTCTGTTATGTTGGAAGAACTTGATTCTATACAATAATAGCATATAATTAACATTCAACAATAAATGAAAATTTAATTAATAAAAAATTTAAAAAAATGGTTTATGTTGTCAAGTTAAATAAACAATGTTGTGAAGTAATTCATATGACCTGTCAGTAGTTAAAGTAGCTTTTCTTCCACACTTCTCTATTAGTCAACTCCATAATGACACCCTTTCAAACCATATCATCATTCACACAGACCATCCATCGTATCTTTGGTCTCCCCCTACTCTTATAGCCATCGACATTCATACTCAAAACTCTCCTCACAACATTTTCCTCACTCCTCCGTATCACATGCCCGCCCATACGACAACAGATTTCCACACAAATTTTCAATTATCGGCGCCACTTTGAGGCTTCCTCTTATATACTTCATTTCTTATTCAACAAAACAATGCATGGTGTGATATTTCTCTTTTATAGGTCTACAGAAAAGTCCGCGATGTTTCAAAGAAAGCTTACTATTATATACCCATTATAACTTCAAAAAAGGTTAAGAACAATGCGGCAATTGGAAAGCTATTACTTACTATACAGTACTCATCCTTATCAACTCGAATACGTTAATTACCTTCAGCATTTTATGCACATGACGATAATCCTTAACACCATATAATTTAAAGGCATATAGTTATTGCTAAATAAAAACTAACGCGCACGAAAATTACGATATCGCGCGCAGATATAGTGGACAATAAAAATAAAGACTTTAGAAGCGAATATTTATAATTTCCACCTCCACAACCCAGTTATTAGGTAACACGATACCCCATGGTAATACTTGCTTGACTTTTGGGCATCTGCCTTCCCGTAACGACTGTCAAAGATCTACAAATGATAGCCGAGACCAAGGGCTTGTGTGCTTTCCGAGGCACGGCAAAGGGCTCGAAGCTAAATAATAACAGCACGTTATTATATAGCTTCAAGCCCCCTAATAATGTCATTTCATATAAAATATCTGGAGGGACGGCAGTGCCCTCGCCAAGTCGAGCAAAAAAGCGGCACGACCGTACCATCCTTTTTAATGATTACCTTGCAGAGGTAGTTTGAGGCCAATTCAGAACTTAATGTCGTCAGCCGTCTGTCATTTTAAACAATAGCTGGTATTTTAGCTCTCTATACTAGCGACCTATTCGTGTATGATAACATAACAGCTTATTAGATAAGGGTAGATTACTGCGTATGCCTATGATTATGTAATTATGTCAGAATTACTGAAGTTTGTATGGTCAGTTCCAAAAGTAGTTTATGAAAATGTAAACAAATGTAATGTATGGTGCTACTTTCAAATTAACTGCTTAGATTTGATAATTTGAATGCTTAAGCCGAAAATTCAAATTTTTCATTAAGTACCTTAAATGTCATTTAGCATTTGAGGTTAATTTGGAACCTCGACAACTTTTTGAAGTGAAAACTTCTTTAGGCATTTTTTGAGATGGAAAAAAACGATTGAACTCGCGACACCGTCACCGACACCTCTGTATATAAGTTAGTTTCCTGACAATTCAAAAAATACACACGTAATTGTTCAAGTATTCACTTCTGTCGGCACTCTCGGAGTGCCACTGATTTTTTTTAGGTTTATTGTATTTTTACCCAGGACCTCATGCTTAGCAGTGGCACTTGCGACCACTAGACCAACAAGGCAGTTCTTTACCGACTGTGCGCGTGAAGATGCTTACATAGTTTAAGCTATATTTATGATTATGAACACAAGTTTTCCTTAATCCTACTCATCCTGATAATCCTACTAATAATATAAATGTAGAAGTTTGTGAGCATGGATAGTTGGATGTTTGTTACCCTTTCACGCAAAAACTGCTGAACGAATTTTGATGACTTTGGTACAGAGATAGTTTATATAACCTGCAGTAACTCAAAGGATATGTTTTATCCCAGTAGTACGTTCCCGGGGGATAATATTCGACCTCCAAGCGGGCGAAGCCGCTGGCAAAAGCTTGTACTTAATATGAGTTCCTACGTATGGTTTACGTCTACGGGCCATTGTAGCCTATTTTTTTATTATTATTTCCTTTATTACATTAAATACACATATAAATTACATTATTAAATATTAGAACATAAAATATATGAAAACATTAAAAATTTAAAAAATAGTAGCCCACCGGTATCGGGAACAGGGTCCAAGTTACCGGCGGTCAGGGCTTCAGAGAGAGGAACCTCCCGACAATGCGAGCCGTGTCCAGGAGTACCGCTTTCTGGATCAAGCTGTCCAACGAGAGCCTTCTCAGGTGTTGGCCGAGGCTCTTGGCTATCTAGCCATTGGCTCGACAACCGTTGACAACCTCGCGAGCCAAGTCAAGATACTTAATTTGTTTATTTTTCTCGGCCTTCACGAGGTTTCCGTCATGCGGGACCGTTATATCAACGATCATTTCTTTTTTGTTTGGGTGGGAAATCATCGAATAACTTCTCCCGCTCGTGTTCCCTCAGTTACTTGTGTGCCAGGGGCCGCGGTATCTCTTTCGAACAACCCGCACCCCTTGTAGGCATCGGCCCTTGCGGGCCCACCAGTTGATGCTGACATCTCTTTGAGGCAAGCGTGGAATACAACGCGCCGTCGACCCGGGCTTGGTCCTTACCGGACAGCGAGCTACCCATTACTCGCCGTCCGCAAGCCCGCGCGTACGGTGGCCTGTATTTCAGAGCAAGTTGTTGGTGGATAATCCTGGCTACAAAGTTGTGTCTATGCAAGTACTCCTCGTTAGCTAGACGAGAACACCCGGAGATAATGTATCTGATTGATTCACCCGGACGGTGGCATGCCCGACGGATGCTAACCGTGACGTCTTTCACAATAAATCTCCGGTAATTGTTCGTCATTTATTATTATTAACTAGCAATTCAACCGCGACTTCGGTGTCTTTCACCACACAATCCTCACCTTTGATAACTTCATGAAAATCAATTTTGAGAACGCCAAAAAATAGTCAAAAAATAGTCACCAAGGTTAAAAAATAGTCACATTATGATTCCGAAGTTATAGCTATGTGTTGGTGAGTATTGTGGGGTGAATGTCTCCACACAATCCCCACCTCAGTGCAAGCAAACGGCTGGGAATATCGACTTGGTACCTATTCGAAAAAAAAAATGACAAAAAATAGTCGTTACGCTATGCCAAATCTCGAAAATAGTCATTAAGGGATTCCAGAGATATGAAAGTGTCTTGGTGAGGAATACGTGGTGAGCCTTTCTCGCCACAATCCTCACCGGATTACCGCGGAACGCTTACGTTTTTGAATTGGTGTCAAAAAACAGTCGTCTCTAACCATGATAATTTCGACCTAGTTTTCTATGTAGAAGTATGTTAAACTTCCATGTAAACTTCTACAAACGAATTCGTTTTTAAAGGTGAGGACTGTGTGGTGAAGGACACCAACTGCGTCCACGTGGATTTCGAAAATACAGGCCATATACAGGATAAGTTTTTATCCAGTGCGCAAACTGTAACCATGAATTCAACATATCATTCTAGACCCCCAGCGCAGAAACTTTACGTCGGTTTTACAAAAAGCAATCAGCTGTTTCATAGAAAAGTGCAACCTACTCGCTCAAAATGTCTGGACAACTGATTTTTTCTTTGTATTACCTACGAAGGCGTTCCGATTTTCTATATCAGTTCGTGAGGTGGCACGCCGAATGGATTAAGGGAGTTTAAAAATTCCTAGGTGAGACGATAGCCCTTGAACAAAGCCAATGAATGTCTCTATTTAATACATATTCAAGCCCAGGATACACTGCATCTATAAGTTGCTGCACACTGTGAACTATACGATCCAAACTCTCATTAATAACGATTTCCGCAGCGTAAGCGCCCAAGGTTGGAGAAGAAAAAGACCCTTCTCCAACTTTGAGCAGTTGTTGTGGAAAATCGTTATCCGTATTTCCGATAAGGTGGGCTCTCATCTTAGTGCGTAAATTTAGGGTTTCAATTATACTCCATAGGGGCGATGATTTTAGACACGCCTTGATGATGTCGGCATGCATCTCTTTTGTGACGACGGGAAGTGACTGCCGAAAGTCACCAGCAAACACAAAAGTGACACCATCCATGACGGCGACTGAGTCTCACAAGTCCTTAAGAGTTCGATCCGCTGCTTCAATATGAGCTCTATGACTCATGGTACATTCGTCGCACATTATCAGCGACGTATCTTGTAACAACTGACCAAGGGGCCCATTTTTGCCTATCGAACGTACCCAAGTAACACAGAAGAGCTGTATTTAAGCTGAATTACTGTCCACAATAAAATCCTAAGCTGTACAAGCCTGTTGAATAATAGCATTAGAGGCGCTGTCTCAGTTAATAAATCTCTGATTTGGGCACAAATTAAACAGCTGTTAGCTGAATAACTATACCTAATTGCGTTATATCAGCATTATTTGAGCTTTATTAGGGCTAACAGTCGCCCCAAGAGCTGAACATTGACTGATTATTAGATAGCACGATGGCCGATTAGTAAAGTCCTTGTTACCTATTTTTCAGCACAAAGTACACACCAGGATATTTTTAATGCTGCTAAAATTCACAAGTAACAACAAAATTGTGAATAAATTTTACCCTACTCTTTTATAATTATGATTAATAGAACCATTTTGTGACGTGAGGTTTTTGCTGAAATAGGCAAATATTGTTATCGGGAAGTAAAACCTTGCTTTTTCGTCCATGTGTGTAAAATTCGAATGGGAAAGAGAGTTTACTGTCAAAAACTATATAAATATAAGCGAAAATTTTCACGCGCTCGCAAAATATCACTGTTTACCGGAAAATTATAGTATAAAATAGGTTGAGATATATTATGAGAAAATAAATCTTTTATTTTTCATTTGTAATTTTACAATAAGCCTTTTACGTATAAAATCATTAGATTTTCTATTCAAATCCAGTTGTTATTTGCTTTGATTAAACAAAGATAAAATGTTAAGATATTATATTACATAGGTTAGAAGCTAAAAAATGGCAGGCAAGCAATGTGCACTGTTTTAATCACATTTAAATGGCATACCATTTAATTACCCTGCTGTTTAAGTACCCTTTCGTGGTACATAAATCAGTAACGAGCTGATACGAGTAGTCCTTGTGTGAAACAAGTCAGCCACAGATTCATGTAAAGCTTGATAATGGGTAACGTGTACGCAAATATTGTAGGTAATCATCAGTGGACCACTAAACTCTCTGCATGAGTTTTAGGAATCCGTGGATTTATTTTACACAATTATACGTCTGGTGTGTCTACCCTTTTATGTTATTTGGTTACCTACGTCATCCCGAGAACCACTCATCATATTTTCGTTTTTTTTTGGATGAGAGTGTAGTAAATATCAAAGTTTTCACGACCAAAGTAGAAATGATTATAAACTTTGTAACTTTTTAAGAGCTCGGGCTTTTAAACAGTGTGGTCATTGCGAAATGAAAAACTTAGGTACCTGCACCTATAGTACGCGCGCGATTACGACAATGATAACTGTAGCGTAAATACCCTCCCGAAGCAATGTTTCAGTGTCCTTACTGCATGATACGTAACCACTATCTTTTAACATTCGCTGTATACTAGCAGAGCTTTGTCCATGTAAATCTGCAAGACGTGCAGATTAAGATGGACTAGACCAACATTTCCGGATACGGAACCCACCCGTTCCAAAATTCCATTAACTCTTGAACCATTATTCGCAAAAGGTGTAACTTCTTGTATTATTTGTATCTCTGTTTATAATTCTCAAATATTCTAACATTAATTTTGCGGGGTACGTATTCCGCCAGTTCTTCGTTTATATTTCCACATATGGCAATATCGTAATGCTGGCGGTGATTAACTGGTAATACCTACGGGGCGCTGAAAAAGGAAGCCTTCAAGATCTTATATAACTACATTAGTAGATTAATTGCCGACGCTAGTATAAGTTCCACAAGTCCCTACGTAATGTCTATAAAAATATACAATAAACTGCCAGACATAATAAAGAAAGAAGAAAAGTTAAATTTATTTATCACAAAACTTAAAAAATTACTGATAAACAAATGCTATTATTCACTAGATGAATATTTTAATGATAAACATAATTAATAGAAGAATTGTATATAGTTTATGCTAAGGAAATTACTAATATAATAAAAAATAATTTAAGAATCATAATTTATAACAATAATTAATCATAATCACTTAACTATAGGCATGTTTTAATATATATTAATATGTATTAACAATATGGTAATTTTTAATAAATAATATTTTATATTAAATAATACAACTAAAATAACAATGAATTATAATAGCAGTAATAATATATTAAATAAAACAGGGCTTCTTCCCTCCTACCCTTTTGCAGTGCCCTACAGGGTCCATAATGATCTCAATTATATAGTTACCACCTAAGTACACATTATGGTAAAGCATTAAAGATATTGAGTATTGAGTATTGAGTAAGTATTCAGCACTAACCGGGATCATGGATTACATGTGAGCTCATGTATGGCAGTTTGCTGTAATTTAGCATTATATAAGTTCGGCCATAGTGATCATGTGGGCTAAATAAGTGCTATTATAAGACTGCGTGTAACAAGCTGATTAACACTATTAAAGTTCATCTATGTGCAGCAAGACACACTATATCATTGTTAATTGAAGCCACAGAATAACTGATTAGATTATAGTAGCTCAAATGTGCTTCCTTAAAATGCCATCGATCTAAGGGTACACTTGTGGCCTTTAATTCAGAAAATAGCTTAGTTTAAGTCCATAAATATGCTTAATTGCAGCTTACAGTAGTATTGATCGCTAAAAACTGTATAATACTGAACTGTTTACCTATATTAATGCTTGCAACACTACAGTGTTGCCTCTGTGATCCCTAAAGAAGCCGCTACCAGGGCTATTTTTCCGGATTGCCTAACATGTGCTAATATTAAATAAGCGAGGAATGTTTTCCCTGTGCCACCTGGAGCGTCCATAAAATTTTTTTCCTTATCTGTTCGTTACGCTGTCAATAACTGAATCAAAAGTCTGGTTTTGATCTGTGACTAACTCAAGCAAAATTATTTTTATAAAAGTAGCCAATTCACTGATGTTGTACGGGTTTACCAATATTTGCAGAGACCTGCTGCCTTAAATCAGAGACACGCTGCGCACGTTCAGCGCTAGACTCCTGAGTACGGCCCTGAGATGTTCTCACACTTGGCTAGCGAGTCGCTGCGAACGCTCAGAGCTAGATTCCATAGCGCGTGTTATCTTCGAAATTATTTAACCAACTGACATTTTGTAAATGGCAAATCTTAAGCTCTGATGTCGTTGTGATATTATTTTTTGTTTATGTTACTATTAATATTTTGTTGTTTAAACATCATCCAAACGTAAGTCAATCGAAAAATACTTTTTTAATAGGTTGTTAAAAGCTACTATATCTGTTACTCTTACTAATAATATTACCTCTTTATAATACTAGTATAAATTAAAAAAACCCTGACCGTCATTGCTGAATCTTGTGAATATGACTTGCCAAGTATAGCGTAGTACAGGACGGGTTCATAAAAAAAAAACATACAGTCACAGCTTTTCCACCAATGAACGGCGATATTTTGAGGTCGCGTTATAATGTCTAACGTGATAACGTGGGTAATTGATAATATGACAATACCAATAGCGTTCAAGAAAGGTCAATGACTATGTGCTAATTTAAATGATATAATTCATTGATATTATCGCCTACGCTCTGTATGCGGATTATTTGTTTGCTGCTGATCTCATACATTGTTATTGTAATTTTACTTATTCTGAAAATAATGCCATTTTTATTGTATGTGGTACTATTAAGTTATTTATGCATGAACTGAGGATGTTCAAAATTACTGCGCAACTAGTTTCTGAAAATCCTGATTGCCGGTACGGTATCATACTCTTTTCGACGTTCTCAAAATAAATGCATGACTTATCAACTTGCGACAATTCTAATTGTTTCGAGTTGAATTGAACGTATTAACAAATCTTTCTGTAGTATAATTTGTGAACTATACCATGACAATGTTTTGAAATCTATTTGGTTTCTATTTTGAAAGGGCTCATTAATTTTAGGGTACCTACCGGCGGGGTGCGGCGAATGTACAAGTATCTCCCGCTATCTGGAACTATGGAACTAGAACATATGGAACGGGCTTATGGAAGTAAAAGAACCAGTCGGGTTTTAGTCGGTATCAGTCCGATAGAACGCCCCGTTCTTCCCAGATGGAGGGTGTCCAAAAGGATTTCACTTTCATTTTCAGGAAAAAAGGTACTTACTGCCGTATGGTTTACAAAAGGTTCATGATATCTCACCTCGGATCCAGCCGACAGCTCTCCGATAAATAAATGCTTGTTAGGGGACGATCGCTTCGCCAGGAAGTTACGGACACCTTCAATAGCAGTCAGATAGTCGTCGAGTAAACTGAAAATGAAATGTAAACAAAACGCCTGAAATGGCATACATATACACCAAAAATAGTTGCAAACGTTTATAACTAGAGTGTGCAATCGGCTAGCTAGAGGTGCCAACAGATTTGTTCAGTTTTTGATAATCGACAGGTGGGATCAAACAAGATCGAGTAAATGTGTAAACAACACAGCATGTTTTGCCGATCGTCATTCTGCAACAAAACGATCTATTTAAATAGGCTGGTAGGTTCCTACAAAGATCAATTTTACCGTTAATGTTTTTCGACCGTTAACAGGCGACAGTAACGATCGATGCAATCGATCAAATCTATGAGAAGCTGGAGGATCTTAATGATGAAAAAAGAGTAAAAATACTTATCGTCAATAATTGAGCAAACCTGAAGGCATTTAGACCTTGTAAATGTGGGCTACGAACGAGTATATTTGCTAATTGATGAATGAACAAGTCGTTTCGCAAGGCTCCCTTCGCAACCAGCGTAGTTTACGCTCCGATAACGCCTTATCACAGCGCAACGTGAGTTTCAAAATCATCATAATCATTATGTGCCTTCACCCAGTTACGCTGGGGTCAGCGTCCAGTCTAACACGATGCAGCTGAATACCAGTATTTTACACGACTGACTTACTGCCTATCTGACCTCCACCGCCCAGTAACTGGGTAATACGACATCCCTTGGTAGAACTGGTTGTCAGACTTTCGGGCTTCTGACGACCCGTAAGTTTCAATATAACGTGATATCAACCAACGCCAGAGGCTAAAGCAGGGTGCCTTCTAAAGTAAACAGTCGTCCGATAGCAAATAAATAATACAATACTCATCCACATAGTATATATTTTTTGAGTATTTTCAACAAAGTTTATTCGCCAGGCAGTTTTAGGAGATAACTAGTATTTTAGGATATCCACCGTCAGTCTACTGCCGGACATCGGCCTCTCCATTTTTCGTATACATACTGCTAATTCTAAACGCTTGCCACATGTCCATGGTCTATTCATTTGACCTTTTAAATGGCTAATTAAGTTAATTGTCGCACATACGAGTTATTAAGAGCAGCATTCGCGTTTATTGAATCTAATTACTTGCATATGCCACTAAAATAAGATGATATTTTTACATGATTTGTTTTGCACAGCAGTTGGGGTTATTAACCGAATTAAGGTTAATAGACTTGCAACGAAAATAAACAAAAAAAAATAAAAAATGGTGAGTGTTCCAATATTGGTATTTCCGCGATCGTCTTAACCAAATAAATGTCTATTTTGCACGTAAATTTGAAGTTCTAGAACAAACAGAAACTCGCGTAAAGGCGCATGTCGTATAGCAATAACAGGAAAAGTAATCGCCTTGAGCGATAAGACTACTCATTGTACGTACATTTTTGTTTTTATTTTCCGTGTACAATACTGTATTTTAATAATGTTGAACTTATAGAAGAAAAAGAAAGATTAATAGGTTTATTTGACACAGATAGACTGGAAGTACTACTTCCAGTCTATTATTAAGGCTATAGTTGAACTTGGGACGAGCCCTGTCCTGAAAGGACAGTAACCCGCTATAGTTCGTATAATGTCAAAACATAAATACGAGCACCACTTTAAAACTGTTATCAAATATTTTTATACTTTTCTTAATTATTTCATGTAAAGTGATAAGTGATAACCTATACCCTGTAAAATGGGTTTTGCCACATTACATTTAGTTTGTAGTGACTATGATAATATTACGTCATCATTGCATTTACCCGAAAGAAGAAGCAAGTTTTCATTATGCTCTATTTATATATTTTATAATATGACAATGCAAAATAGTTATTTTATATAGCTTAGGCAAATATTATAGCACAAGAACATAATCATATCCCTAATTCCAACAATATTAACCTTAATTCTGTTAAAACAATACAATAATTTAGTCGGGTATCACATCGCCGCGAAACTATAGCAGCGAAGCCGCAATACCTAGTTCCGCCATAACTTGACCGTTGTACGACAAGTGAAACATAAGCGAAAATGCCCGTTCTAACAACAGATTTGATAATGATTTTTATTTTACTGCCGCGTGATTTGCCGATCTTACAAACATTACGAAACATTACTATATTGTAGTAATGTTTCTTAGCGGAATTCGTTAAGCGATTTCGCGGTGGGGGTGTGCTAAGGTCTTTATAGTGACAACGCGAGACTTACACCCGATTTCTGATTTGAGAATTTGAAATTGAGAACTTTATTATTATACATAAGAAAATACGTGATATTTCAACGCTGTCATCTTACGTAATGCTAAAGTTTGACAAGTTTCGACTTCAAATTCCTAATTCAGCAACCGGGTGTTAATAGCAAATAAAAGTTAAGTTGCGTTTGAGAATTCAGTCCATAGATACGATAAGTATTGTATTACATAGGTACAGGGTGTTATGTTAAACGAGTGTTATGTTAAACGAGGGACTTACTTTAAGGGAGTTTGATACTCATGAAAATGAGAAACTTTTACTAAGAGACCAACACTGAAATCGCGAAAATAAAATCTGCCGCTCCATACATTTATGTTCGCATAACTGGACAAAATGTAGGGAACAGCTGAGTTTTTCTTTATATTTTGGTGTCCAGTTCATAATAAAAGTTGTATATTTTCATGAGTACCACACCCCCTTAAAGTATGTCCCTCGTTCTACCTAACATACTGTATAAATACTTACTAGTTAATAGTCTTTCCAGTTTGCAGCCATTGTTTCAGTAAGTACTCGTAGTAGCTGTCCCCTCTGGCCCCAAGCGTGATGGTCGCGTGCGGCAGGAAATGTCCAGTGTTCGGGTTTATAAATATTGGCACCAAACCGTGCTTTTTCGGCAAGTGATGGATCTTCTCCGACACAGCTGCGGCGGTATCCTAAAATAAAGCAAAACAGTTATTTGAAAATAAAAATTTCAAGTACAGTCAGCCTCAATAAATTGTTCACGGCGACAATCATCTGTATTTACATTATGTTGTATTAAAGAGTAGCTAAGATTAAGTACGCAATGTGTAGTGCATTTTGTGGCTACACATTGATAAAATATTACGAAACACAGATTGTAGACGATTAAATGAATAATTGTCATTAATAGATCTTTATAAGGCCGACTGCTAGTAGTCAAAGGAAAATTTGAAGGCTATTCCCACGATTACAGAGTAATTAGCCATTGTAGTTATCAATGCAGTATGTAAAACCCAAACATTATCGTTGTCATTAGGTGATTACGCAAGAATAAAATAATAATTTACAGATAATGGTCTAATTATCTTCCTAAAAACGAAAATTGTTGCTATCATTTTTCAATGTTTGGTTAATTCAATAGCAGCTCACACTATGTACATACCTAGGAGGACCTCATCCCTACTAATATTTTAAATGCGAAAGTAACTTTGTCTATGTTACTTATTCACGCCTAAACCGCTGAACCGATCGTCATGAAATTTGGCAGAGATATAGCTTGGGATATGGAGAAATACATAAGCTACTTTTTTACGCGATAACCGACATTCACGCGGGCGGAACCGTGGGCACAAGCTACAACACAGCCCATAATAAGATAAGCCTTTTATTTACTATCACAAGTATTTGACGGACATCGACACACCAGCTGTCACCATGGATTCAGTAAATTATTCTGAAAAAAAAATCTGCTATTTCCTACAAAAGTGCAATACCTACGCAGTCAAAATGTAAGGAAAAGTTTCAAAAATCTGCTGTTTCCTACACAAGTGCAATATCTACGCAGTCAAAGTGCATGGAAAAGTTAAAAAAATCTGCTGTTTCGTACAAAATTGCAATACCTACGCTGTCAAAATGTATGGAAAAGTTTTTTTTTTATACCCGACGAAAAATTTCATAGCTATGGGGTCCAGAATCACATACTGAATCTATGATAACAGCTTGTGCGTGGATGTCCCTTTCACCCTGTATATTATGTTAAGTTTGTGGGGTATAAGGCTATAGCCGATAATACGCTGAAAAAAATAGTTAGTTTTTTTTACTGACGGAATGTACCCATCATACTTCTGCCTACCCCTTCAGGGAACATGAGCTTGATGTTATGAACACACGGTTCTTGAAAGAACCATTGACGTCATATCGTTCGGCTTTCTGACGTGTTCTTTCCACGTTTGTTTATTTTGAAGATTGGAATGTATGACGGAGTTTCATTCTTGAATGTCATTCAGGTATTGTAGGATGCGTATGCGACGACAGATAAACATGCTATTTGGTACTTGTAACTAATGAACAATGTTGTGATTGCGCACAGTAGTCAACTATTTTACACCACTCCCTTGGGTGCGAAGTAGGTACGCTTAAAAAATTATTACTCGCAAAATTAAGGTGAATTACTAGCCGTGTAATGGAGAGATGAAGATTTTGCCAGTACCTATAACGAATAGTTCGTTGGACTGTACCTAAGCGATTTTGTTTACAGACAATTTGTAAATTTTACCAATCAGAATGTAACCACTTGCAACCCTAGTTGCATAACACACTATTTTTTTTAATCTAATGGATCTTTTTTTAATCTTTTGGAGGATATTGCTAATCTATTGCTTCATATTTTCGAAATTTTGTCTGCACAACGTTAGTCACGCAATAAATTTTGTTGAACTGTCAAAATGAAAGCTATTGCTACTGAAATTGTGCTACGCAATTGCTCGATGGAGTTATTGTATAAAATAGGTAGTCATCATGTGGACCTTACCCAGTAGAGAGAAGAGAGAGTAGTCGGGCGGAAAACAGGGGAGGCCAGTTTTCCGCCATACTTCTGGGTTCCGTGTGTCGCTCATCCAGGTGTTTCCCACGACTTTGACGATAGTAGTAATACGCATTATCTTGCATAACAATCGAGTTTGGTTCAACTACACGCTGTCTATTCAAGTAGCCGACTTAACATAGTATATTGTTATGAGATGGCCCAATTTCACAATGTGTTCGAAACTACATTTAATCGGTTTGGTTCGTGTATGCCCACCGCTGAAAAACTGGCTATGTAACATAAAATTAAGTGCCATGTAAGATACGACATGGCCTGATATTTGTGGTGTGCGGTGGAAAAAAAACACTAGAAATAAAGTAATCTTTGAAGATGTACATATTTTGTTAGACAAACATTCTATCCTCTTCTCCACCGTGTTAATAAACTGTCTAGTGGCTACAAGTGGCTACCAGTCGTTTTACAAGTTTTTTAAGTGCCATCTTATTTGCTGGCATTTAGTACTTTATGCTAGTAAAGAAAATATTTTTGACTGGGTTATTCTATGGTTAGAGCAAAGTTGATTAGATTACATGTATGGTGCGTTATTAACAATCCAGTAATTGCTTAGAACCTCCTCTTATGTAAGGACGTGTGTTGATGCGACTAACCTCGGCAATGCTCGAGGCCACAGCAACCTCGCCCATAGCGCTACTGTTTCATTTGACAAAATTCATGGTCACATCACCGCGTTGTCTAGAGTAAAACCAGCCTACTATTCTGTAAATATGTCACCGAGACAACTTAAGTGTAGTGAGGTAGCTGTCACCTAGCTGGGGTGGATCGGATAACCGATTCTCTCGTCTCTCCCACCCGTATATGCAAAATGCGCGGTTTGACGTGGAGTTGCGGACTCTCATATTATGGCAAAAAATATCAAAGTCACCGGAGAACAAAGATAGAACCGGTTGAAAAAATTTTTTTTTTTGTATAAATACCGAAGTATGGATTACTTCTATTTAAGGGGATCTCTACACTTAGTGATATGATAACGGGCTGATTCTATTGGGATGATGAAATAAAACCGCCGTGAATTTTCGTTAAACACTGATTTATTTAAATATATTTTAACACATTATTTGCACTAATAGGTACAAAGTACAAATTCTGTGTGTGCAGAAAGCACGGCGCGTAAGCCTATAAAGTAATGTAAGGTTCTGTACATCTATCACGTTAAAAAAAAAACTGTACCTGCCTGACAGGAAGAAGGACCATTGGTACCTGTGCACATAGTTTCTAGTATATATGGTACCTTGAAGCCCAAAAACCGGACGACCAGTCTTACCAAGGCGTATCGTTTTACCCAGTAACTGGGTTGTGGAGGTCAGAGATGTAAAATACTGGTATTAAGCTGCATCGCATCCGGTTAGACTAGAAGCCGATATTGATGTTGATGATATTGAATATGGTACTTTTGTTTGGGACGACATGAGCCATTTATCGCCCGCGCGTCATTTGTTTATAGATGTGGCCAAACTCAGTGTATGGCAACATCTATAGAGTTTATTTGGGGACTTTAAGTATTTTGATTTGTTTGTTTTTTTTATACATGCTCTCATTCAAAACCGTTCAAATAACATCTTTTTTTATTTAATTGTATCCCTGTTAATAATTAAGTATCGCTGTATTGTTTTATTAACAATAAAACGATCCGTTATTATTAAGATTCGTGTTTTATTTCAGGTTTTTCAAAAAATATTTTCATGTAAACACGGTGGATATGGCTAGGGTTATTTATACAACGTGTCGTTTTGCATCCTCGTCAAATTCAAGGAGGTAACTATGCTAATGATTCTCGACGCGAATCAATAATAAAATAAGTAGGTATTTTTTTTGTTTTTTTTTTAAATTTTAAAACGCGGCCCGTGTGATACCGCACTGTAACTGGGTAACCTGGGTTCAAACAGTCTTCGTCGCACAAACCAGTCCTCGAATTACTTGTTGCAATTTTCATAGCCGTAAAATAAAAAATCTACTTATTTTATTATTGATTTGTGTCGAGAATCATTAGCATAGTTACCTCCTTGAATTTGACGAGGATGCAAAACGACACGTTGTATATTTACGATCCTGGCATTGGGTCCGAACAACTGGCACTAGTCGCAGTTCCGTCGGTCTTATGCCCAGGTTTCATACAAATTTTCCCATCATTCCTTGATACTTACAATTATATATATTAGTCCATTTGGTTTTGTATCAAGATCCCGTACTCAAAGCCAAAGCATTTATTCCCAATATAAACCATTTACAGACATTTTTGAATTGTCAAAGGAATTGGTCAGTCAGAAAGATAAAGGGATTTGCCCATTCTTGGCGTTGTAGGTTCCTATGGAGAAGTCATTGCATCGACACTCACCTCGAACCCAGGATTACTGCTAGCTCTGGATAGTTCTCTGAACTCCAACTGCACTGTAGTCACCTCAGCAGTAGTACTGTAGTGGGACCATTCTGGTGCATGCGCGGTTCTCTCTCCAAGGTTCACATCAGAGTATGGTATACCAGACGGTGAAGAGAAAGCAGCCATTAATCGGTCTCCGAGGTCGATCTAAAAATGGAAATAGGATATTTTATTTTGAGTTTCAATTACATTACACTTACTTATCGGTTACAGTTGTATGAGGAATCATATAGCAGTTTAAAGCAAAAACAGTCAACTCATTTCCTGCTGTGGTTCTATTTACCATTGTTATTCTTTGCTGCCGTCACGTCTCATTGGAAACAGCTAGGCACGAGGCGTCCAACGACAAATGCCGTGATACAGTACAAACGGTACATTTTACGTTAAGGAGCTGTCCGGCCAGCTTAGCTCCTTAACACAAAGTTCAAACAAAATTACGGGATTTTGCTCGAGCTTTGTGTAAAAGTCTAAAAGATGTGATAATATGTGAAAAATTCGATTTGGAAACAACAGCCTAATCTGAGTACCTACATGTTGTAGGTTCTGATTGATTTGACTGATCTGACAGGGAAATAACGAAAGAATGCTCTGACTGCTCATTCTGACAAAGAATTCTCATTCATTACAAAGTAAGAAAACAATAACGGATATGATGAAAATGGGTTAAAAATTTGACACTTACAGCTTTAGTTAGGAACATACGATCTTGAGTGAAATGAAAACAGGATAGCAAACTCCCCAGAACTCTGATAGTGACTTCAAAGAAATTAACATCTTTGTTTTTTGTGAAAACTAGCTCATTTTTAATCCATTGCTTTCCTTCCTCAAATTCTGGGAACAAAGGGTTGCATTAATATAAAATGACCTAGTTAATAAGTGCCTCCAATTATTTGATTGAACATCGATTCAGACAACTAATCTATTTTAAATATTTGTGTTCGGCCGCCGTCGGCTTTCTTCGTCAGGCGTCGGGTGGCTGCGCGGCCGACGGCGCTGGCGGCTGCGCGGTTCAAGGAGGGGCGGAGGGCCCAACACACTTCACTAGCGAGAACACCAGACGACGCACCTTCTATTTCGGATATTATAAATTTCTTTTGGATATACCTTAACAGTTTATACAGTCCACTGCTTTTATTTCAGTCCATTTTAAGACCCTTATAATATGAATAACAAGTTACTGCCCGCTATTTGTTCCCACGATCCTCCCCGTCGCATCGTATCCTAGCCTGTCCGCACTATTACTTCGTTTTCAATTAACCTCCTTTCTGATTTTATTTTCGTTTTGTTCGGCACCTAAGGGTCGTAGCGTGACGTTAAGTAGCGTTTAACCTTTTTCAAGAATTGGGCTACCAAATGCAAAAAAAAAATTTCGAATTCGACTAGTGTTTCCGGAGATTAGCGCGTTCAAACAAACACATCAGCTTTACTACATTAGCATACAGGATACAATTTTAACCAGTACGCAAACTGTAACCATGAATTCAGTACTACCGTAAAAAAAAATCGTCGGTTATACAAAAAAAAATCAGCTGTTTCGTAGAAAAGTGCAATACCTACGCGGTCAAAATGTATGGAGCAGCTGATTTTTTTTTTGTATAACCGACGAAAAATTTCTACGCTAGGGGTCTACAATAATATGCTGAATCCATGTTTACAGTTTGCGCACTGGTTAAAAACTTACCCTGTAGATGTGTTCCACAGTCCACCATTCATTCACGTACGTGTAAATACATTCACACATCCATTAAAATTTAATCACAACAAGGGAAACGGAGGTGGGTCGCTAAAATACAGTTACTATTTAAAAAAAAATATGATATAATGACCGTAATTATAGCACGTAAGAGTTCTACAAAAGGTTGGCTTTGTAGGAGCCGAACCTGGTCTCTGTTCCTTATACCTGCGTGATAGCACAATACGATGTTCCATAACGCCACTGAGATAACGATAACTAGACACTGATAATAATTATGACTCCAACCTGGAGGTTGAATGTGGTACTGCTTCACAAACAAAGGGACATTAGTATCGTGTCCTGTGCTACTGATGCTGGCGTCAAACTCTTGAATTAGGCCGACTCTATTTAGATTGCCATCGACAGGCTAAGATGACGTACACACGGACGTAATAAAATCGCAGCGGAATTTTTTCGCACAATGGATTTTCAACGCACTTCTCAGCGCCGAGAGTTGAAAATCGAACAGTAAAACACACTTTTCGATTTTCAACGCACTGAGATGCACTCTGATGGATTCTCAATGCTCGGTACAACACCGAGAGTTGAAAATCAAATGCGCGAATAGATCCCGCCAACGTCGACTCACAATTAATGTATTACCTTCAGTCAAGCCCATAATGTAGGCTGTGTCCAGCGAATCCACGATAGTGAGGCCAAGAGAGAACCAGTCGAAAGCCATGCCGGACACTGGCTTCAAGTTGTCGTGGCCCCACGCGTGTTCTTTGTAGCCACGCCACGCGTGTCTGAAGCTTTCCACTACGGCGTACTGACGAGCATTTATCGGTCCTAAAAACATAATCGTTGTTTTAATAGTGTCAAGTGTGTATGTTCTGCTCCTTCTTTTTTTCATTCTATATTTGAATACGTAAACCCAAATAAGGGGAAAATTAATCTGCCTAGCCTTTTCCCAAATATGTTGGAGTCGGCTTCGAGTCTAATTAGATGTAGCTGAATGCCAGTATTTTAATTGGAGCGACTGCTGACCTCCACAACCCAGTTATTGGGTAACACAATACCTCTTGGTAATACTGGTTGTTAGACTTTCGGGCTTCTGACTACCCGTAAAGACTGTCAAAGATCTAGGAATGACAGCCGGGATCAAAGGCTTAACAAGGCACGGAGGGGTCATATGTAAAGATCGTCACTCAGCCACGGATCAACTGCTGCAACCAAAGCTTAACCTGGTCGATCCACCCATGTGTCAATTGCAGTTAATTTTATTACCTTAATATTCGTCGATGATTTTTCAATTTCAATTTAATCATATTATTCAAACAATAATTGTATGAAGCGGTGAGATATAAAGTTGAAAGCTTCAAAATACAGATGAATGTCTAAGGGTCTATGTCTAATGCGTAAGAAATTAACATATACCTACAGGGTTTGTTTACATTTTCATCTGATACTCGTCTAACAGGCTATAGTCACACTTTTGGAATGGATGTTAGTACAATGTTACTGCTGGCAGGCATTGAATACTTTGATAGATTTTTTAAAAAGTTTATGCATTTTGAACTACTAAAAACTACAACAAGTGTTCAAATAAGTAGTGCTATACCTACGAGTTTATGACACACTGTAAAACTTTATTGATGAAAAGACCTTGTAACAGTTATTGAAACAACAATCCATTTTGATCACCCAGCTGATACTACATACTTATAAGTTTTCAATAGAAGAATCAATTTTATCAAGCATAAATATACCTGTAAAGATAGGCCTTTCTTGTTTTTCAACTTCTACAACAGTCTTCTTGGGGACGACTGCTTGACCTGCTTGCTCATTGACTAGAGACACATTCTTAAGACTTTCCTAAAACATAACAGGACAGCTTTAGTACATATCACAAAATTTATGACTGTGTGGACACTTAGAGCTTCTAAACTCCGCAATGGATTTAGTTAGACATGGTTTCCTAAATCCTCCAAATGATTACCATCAATCCCAACACTGTGTATTAGGTACTTAACTTGAAATACACAGCAACAACATATTTTTAGATAACCGTTATCTGGTAACTCTATACAATGCTACCAGCACGTGTTCATACTGTAAAGTGTACAATGTTATCGTCAAAATAGATTACTATAGTAGCAGGAAATAAACAGTCAACATTCACATTCAATGTATTTTATTACAGTTTCAATTTAACTTTCCACAAAAATTATAGGAACAATTATAAGTTATTAAAACTTGTATTAAGTTATTATAGGGTAATTTGAATAGGATTATTTACGTAAAACTGTGGCATAAATAGCACCAGCCCCTTCGCCATGACGACAGTAATAATAATACTTAGATAAAAATTGTTAGATAACACTTTATCATTATCTTAATTGGACAAAATATTGTTATCTAGTTTTATAAATCATTTTTATTTCGGTAATCCTAGATAACGTGATTTGTAAATAAAGAATTACAAGGCAATCAATAAGTCATTGAACAACTGATAATAAGTATTACTATTTACTAAACGATAAGCTTATTAACCTTTTAACCACTTACGTCGGATTAATCCGCCAGGGTAGTATATTTACGACCAAAATCCCACTAGCTCGTTTAATATGTTGTAAAAAGTTAAGTATTGTACATCCCTCTTAGTTGTAGGTATTTATTATTCGATTCACTGTGCCGGTTGCTGGGGGCACAACTGATATGAAGTCGGGCGGTTAAAGGTTAATGGAACATTGTATGAGTTTTACTATTTTCGCGTTAAAATGCTGTCAATATCTTTCTAAACACCATTAACGTTGATTTTTTTATTTTATCATCATTGCCTTCAGTTTTAAACCTATCCCTGAATAAGCTTTTTTTTTCATCATGTAGGTATAGTTACGGTATGAGGTATTAATTACTTACTTGTGCTAAATCACTATGATTAATCTTATTTATATTTGCAGCAGAAACTTTCGAGATATAAAACATTGCTAGTATAGTTGCTACTATAACAAATACTGCATAAACTATGGATCTTTGAAGTCTTGATAGGCGATTCCATCTCTGAAAATAAAAAACAGAAATTAGTATAGCTTAGTCAAAATCTTTAATAAAAAGAACACAAAATGAGAAAGATAAAGATGAAAATGAGAATTCTCTACCTGGGTCCATGATTCACTACCATTTATAATAATATCTTTAAAAAGAAGTAATAAATGTTGCACCACAAAATACACATTCCTAGAGTACACGAATTTTATTTCATTGTAAGTTTTACCATTTTTATCAATTGACACTTTTATATTTATGAATTCAATGACCTCAATGTTAGTTGAATTTACTGTAATAATTATTCAATAGACATTACAGCAGGAATTCAAATGCATGAGTGAATTTTATACTGAATAGTGCTTTTCAATTCCAATTCCAATGCACATGAATTCATAAATATAGAAGCTACTAGCAATAATGCATGGAATACATACTGATAATTCTTGCGTAGCCATATTTTGCAAACCATACGCCCTAAGTTAGCTATAACTTGCACAAACTTAGTAAACAAATTGTATGTTTCACTTAAAAAATGTAACGAGCTTGTTGCTTCTATTAAAAAGTCGTACAAAACACTATTGAGTAGTAATAGTCTGTTTACATGAATATGAAATTAATTAAATAACAGTTGAACACACAGAGATCTACTTAATAACAGGAAAACTTTTATGAAAATAAAAATGGATGATTAAATTAAACAAGTCAGCTCCGTTGCAATATTTTTATGTAAATGAATGCAAGATAATGGTCACAAAGTCACAGTGCCCACATCTGACATCAGTTACAAAGATCAAACTGCCTTATAGCAAAATATTATTGCTCATTTGCAATACCTGCTACATTCTGGAATAACCCAATACAATAAAGATTTACAGAAGCAAATGTGGCATGTTTTAAATTTAAGTTGTTTATTGAGTCATCATAATGTGATTAATAAAGAACTGTTTTATTAAGAACAGTTTTTGGAATTAAAGTGTGTCAGCTAGAGAGACATATTTGATATTGGAACGACCTGGTTCTAATAAAAAACAATAAACAAGGTGAGTTTTTAACATGAGACTTCGAGCACAGAGCATTATTTTATTACTTAATCATGCATATTGCTTTTAAATGTACCACTTTCCTAAAACAAAATTAAGTGATCAAGAAAACACCTGGTGAACTCTGACTTCTTGATTCTTCTTCTTCTTTGATTAGAGGTACATAATATAATTAAATACTATAATTGACTTACCCTAATAATTTTCCTATGTGATCCACTTTGTTGTAGATCTGTAATCAGGACTGAGGTGTCACTCTTAAGACTCCATTTGCCTATACTGCTTTGAGGAACTATTGGTAGCTGGTCAGAGTCATTGAACTCTATCTTCATATCCATGTTGTATTTATATCTTTGTTTCAAGCTTTTGCATTATTATTTTAACATGTTTTTTCTGTAATATCAAAAACGAATTATAAAATCATAACATTTTTTTACAGCAAAAATTGCCTTTTAGCAAGTTAGGTCAATTAAAATCTGACATCCAACTGACTCATCTTTACCTGAGTTAACAGAAGGTTCATTAGAAACAGGAAGACTCGATTTATTAAAATAGCCAATAGTATTTTTGAATTAATACAACCGGTAAGTAGGTATTTGAAAACAAGAAAATTTGAATTCTTATTGAAACTGTCTCAAATTTCGTCAGCAATATGTTTGTTTATTTTAACGTTCTCAAAACATGGTCAAAAATAGAGAGCTTAATAATAAAAAAAATTAGGTAGCTCCACGTCCGCAAAGTAAAAAGGGCAATGCCATTTTCAAATGCCTCAAATATTTTTAATTATTCTTACATAAATGTTTGCCAAATTGAATGGCATTCAGCAAGTCCCCAGAAATCACGTTCACATCACTCCAAACGCAAAGTTTCAATAACATTATGTTGTACATACATAAAACGAATGGAAAATAAATTCCAAGATAAAATCGCGTTCAAAAAACGAAGTACAACATGCACACAAGAGCACTGAAGAGCACAGAGAAGTAGACAGATCGGAGTAAACCACAGACTACAAAGAAATACACATCACGTTTCACTTCACGTGCGAACAAGATGCGAACTACGCGAACTGCTCGACGTGGGTCACCGGGATGTAAAAAAAATTAAACCAGTGTCACATCACATGATTGCTTGCACAGGTAGAATGAGTAAATGTCGCTAATGTTAAACTTATTTGAATGGATAAATAAATAGAAAATTGTTTAATTTGACAGCTGTCAAGATCTTATGCCGCCAACACATTTACGTTAAGGACCACCGCCTTTGTCTCACTCATTGATGACGGAGACCCTTCGGCAGCGGCACAGAGTACATTATTATATACGGCAGCGGCCTTGTTCACATTGCATTAAACGCATGTTTGTATTGGCGTATCAGTGTCACCATTTACTACCACTGCGTCACAAATGACGCGAAAAAACTGAGGGCTTTGAAGGCGGTCTGTGACAGAAGTTGTGCGCTCGACGCAATTTCAGCGACACGAATTTTATTTTTATAGCAGAATGCACGGGCGTGAACGGGTTGTTCCGAGGAAATTAAATGCTCTTGTTGTAAATAGAGTTCACACTCACCATAGTAGGTACATATATGAAACATCGACTGCCGTGTGGTGGTTGCAGAAAAGTTTTTGACACAAAAAAGATGTAAAAATTCCATACATAAGTGATACAAGGATCATTTCGCGCTTGAAGAATGATATTCACCGGGAGGACTGTTTGGAAACATTTATTTGTGATACTTCTAAAATTAACTTTATTGAAAAAATAAGCTGGCCCCATAAGTTCTGATGTTGGCCACGCGCCAAAGTAGTCTTCTACAACCATAGATTGAATTCCGTGCATAATGATGTTCTTGATAGCTGTTTTTTTGCGATGTCGATAAAGTTCGTTTTCGCCGTCGTATTTAACTCATATTTATTAAAGGACAAATTAATACTGCCGGGCCCACAGAAAACCCGGATGCCTTAGCGTGAGACGTGCCAGTAGGCCTAGACAAAACACATTTCTATTAGCGTTCACGGCAAACGCTATCCCAAAATGTACGGGAATGACATAACCTGCGGAAAGATTAGGTCGTGTCCTTTCCGCAGGTAATGTCATTCCCATACATTTTGGCGTAGCGTTTGGCGTGAACCCTAACAGAAATGTGCTTTGTCTCAGGGCCCAGACCAGCCAGAATAGAAAGACTGACTCGTCACGACAACCGCCCCGCATTAAGAAGTCGAATCGGAAGCAGCTGTGATGATGATGATGAGTATTGAGTCCCTACCGATAATCTATTATACGGGCTCTACGTTATTCCGTGAATTCATGGCATGAACTTGCGGTATGAAGTCATGAAACAAACCTGAAAAACAAAGCTCTCTTTATTCTATCATATGAGTATGCGTAGGATCAACCACCCGAGGTGTACGAAGAGATGGCAACCCCGTTATTTAGGAATGATTAATCTTTTCTTTGAAAGAAAGCAGCACTCACAGTCGGACTTACGTTAACAATAATATCAGGATGACACCTTCGCTCGGTATGTTTTTCATTTTTCTAAAAATGAAAACTAGCTAGATAGAATTATCGCCCCCAAAACCCCCTAAATACTAAATTTCATGAAAATCGTTGGAGCCGTTGCCGAAATTCAGATTATGTATATTTATACTATACAAGAATTACTTGTTTAAAGGTATTAGATTAACAAGTCTTCTTTCTTCCCGTCGGTGTCGTAGAAGGCGACTAAGGGACTTACTAGAGAATGGGCAGCAAGCGTTCTCTATGTATTTTACCAGCATACTGCGATCGCCAACCCGCCTGCCAAGCGTGGCGATTATGGCAAACCCCCCATTAGAGGGACGCCTATGTCCAGTAGTGGACGTCTTTCGGCTGAAATGATGATGATGCTGTATGTCCCTCTTTCCCCCTTTAGATATTGATATTTGACCTAGACTACCCGGAATTCAACGGTGAACGAAACGAGGTGGTATTTGCTTTACCTCTGATTTTTTCGGCTTATGCAGAAAACATTAACAATTAGGAGAACCTGTAAAAACGAGCCAAGCGACCTCGTATGTTTTAGCATCCCACGTCAGATAGACTGGATTTTCTATTGACTATTCATACAGAAATAGACATATATGATACCATGCCATCTCATGCAGAAAAGTTCAAGAATTAAGAGAGCCTAATTCCTCTGGACGCTTTTCTTCCCGCGCAAGTGAATTAATTCAAGTTCATAATGTATTATTACGTTGTACTCGTAGTTTTTTCAGTGCGCCACGATATCATGCTACAAGTACTAGTAAGTAACTTTTTTATTAAGGTTCTGATGGTATACACATTGTTACTTTTTGTAACATACAAATTTTATGTAAGCTCTGGCCATTAATAAAATGAGATGATTGACATTTCATAAAAGATTCTTGGTAGTTGTGATTATTTTGCATAGTCTATCTGATTTCGTAATATTTTGCTTTCATAACATAATCTTCTTTTGAAATCAAGTGACCAATAAACCAAGTCTTTGTTTTATAAATTGATATTGGATATTTTTTCGACTCGTTATATACAAATACAGTGTTAATGCCGCAAACTGATTTCTGGCCGGTTCACAAAGGAAAGACGGAACACGGTGACAATGCGGAAGTTTTAGTACGTTGGTTATTATGTATTTTTAAATGAAAATAGAGTCAAAATACAGTTGTATCAGCTAAATGGTACTAACATACCTACCCATCTTTTAATTTCCCTAAATCCTTTTCTGTTAATTGTTTGAGTTTTATTCACACCTGTCTGCATTTATTCAGCAAAAACAGTTGGGTGACATGGAGGGCGAGGTAAAACAGATACGGATGGAGTTGGCGGCAATCAGAAAAGATAGATTGGATTTATACAACCACAAGCAATCAACAGGACTTATCGTTTCGGTAAGCAAGAAAACACTTAAGTACCAATCTACAAAATTTAGTAAAATAAATATCATATTAGGTATGATCTTTTCTCACTAATTTAGGTTTGCAATAATGAGTTAGTTTTGTAGACAACAAAATCACAAATAATTAGTTTTTCGATTTATTGATAATACTATAACCTACTAGAAGTAAGTGAGAGGAGGACGGAGGTTTAGAGGTGTGAGATAAGTTTGTTTGTCTACTTATTCGAGTGTTGTCTTTGATCGTTGTGTTACTTTCCGTTTGTTTAAACAAGCATATTTTTGTACAACCTAATCAAAACTGGCTTAATTAAATTATTATTGGTATTTTGGCGAGGTTATGTCGACATTTGACTGAGCGCCTGCCCGCGTTGTCGAGCAAGTTGTTTTGTTCTCGGCACTGCATACTTTAAGCTCGTAGTAGGCAACGCGCAGTAGCTTACGCAAGTAGTACAACGGGGTGAATAGAGATGCAGCGGTAAATCGAAACGAAACTTTAAAGTGGATTTCACCGTTGAAATTATGGTCGTTTTCTGCCAACAAAGGCACTTTATCGATAATTATAAAACAGTAAACATAATAGAGTCTTTTTTGTCTGCTCAACAACGTACATAACGCAATGAATATTGTTGAATTGTCAAAATGAAACAGATTATGATTGATCGTGTGTTACGCAATTAGGGTGCTGGTAGGTACCTATATGAATAAATTGCAAGCAAAAACTTTGTACCCCTTTTTACGAAAATTACGCGGATGGAGGCGTCTGAAAGAATGATGGGCAAACTTGTATGGAACCTGGACGAAAGGGTGTGTACAGATCTGGCGAATGCGCCGCTCACGTGCCGCCCGCGAGCTGCACGCGTGCTGCGCACGTGTATATCATGTTCACCCGCCGCTCCTGCGCCGTCCGTGCGCCGTTCGCGCGCAACTATGCACCGTGCGTTTGAAAAAAAATTGCATAATGTCCACTGATTTGTTGGCTTTTCAATTCTGAGACTATACTTCGTCTTCGTCTGTAAAATGCAATCTGCCACCAACGTCGCTTTCTTTTCTTCTAAACACTACACTAATAAAATAGCTGATGCTGCCGTAATGATGGTGGTAATCGTGTTATCGTCCGCCATCGTCAAAAGCAAGTAACAAAGTGAGGGTTGAAAATAGCAGCGAACTGACGTGCATGCACGCAAACTGCACGCGCGCGATACGCATTCAGCTCCCGTACACCATGCGAGCGTTGTGTAAATTGCACGTGTGCAGCACGCGCGTCGCTCGCGGGCGGCACGCTAGCGATGCATTCGCCAGATCTGTACACACCCTAAGACCAATAGAACTGCAACTAGTGCCAGTTTTTAGGTTGGGACCCAATGCCAGATTGGTAATTATGTAAATAACTCAAGCCATAACCACCGGGTATAATTGAAAATATTGTTTTAAAAATTGAAATAAAACACGTAACTTAATCATTATGGCAACAGGGATCTAGTTAAACTAAAAAAGTGATATTTGAACGTTTTTTTAATGAAAAGCATGTTAAAAAAAAAGATTTAAAGAAAAAAATACTTTTTCATAAAAACAAGCTTTTGTAATTACCTACTTGTTAATAAAACGAACTATTTAATGTAATGTATGTAATGTGATCCCAGCGTGGCTTGAGCTTGCAGACTCGATTAATCGAATGAACCCCAAGATTTGCACTAGCCCCTGGAGCCTCATGCTTCATGGTGTTACAGAGGCCATTGCATATCAGGAAGTAGACCGGAGGGCGCGGTAATGGTCAGGTAGACGTGCACTTAGGATAGGAAAGGATTGCAAGCCTACCGGATATGCATCCTTGAGTAAGCATTGGATTAGTGGCGAGACGGGTGGTATTAATTTACAGGAGCCCATCTTTTCACGACGTCGCCGGCATGTTGATTCAGATCGAGCTTCTTGGGTAGGTTCAACTGTTTTCTTAGCTCTTTTCTATCCCGTTGCTTCGCTGTGTACTGTGTTGTTGTTTTCATAGTCGTCTTCTGAGTTCTCGCTGCTATCAGTTGTGGTGTTTTGTAGATATCGCAAGCCGCTTTCTTGATCTTGTTTCTGTCTTTAGCCATGTCCTTCCAAAACATGATTCCCGTGTCGAAATATTTCATGTACTGTTTTAGGTTGTTGTTCCATGTGTGAATAGGTCGTCCGACCTTCTTAGATTTAGCCTTATGCTGCATGCAATAGGTGTGGTTTATACCGTCTGAAAACGTGTGCTAAGTAGCACTTCCTGTGATTCTTGATTCGTTTTGTTACGGTTTTTCCGTCAAGATTTGGTGCATTTTCTTACTTCTTAGTTTATTCCTGGCGAGGTTAATCAAGTCTCTCATGGTAACTCGTTCATGGCTTCTGGGTCTAGATCTGTTCGCCTTGGTGAGGGTCGATACTTTTAAGCCATATATTATACCAGGTACGATGACCATTCGAAACAAAAGTCTAGGTAACTTCCAGTCCATCTTTGAGTTTGGTATGAATGGTAGTCATGATTTGACGTTTCTCGTGGCCTGTTGGTTTCGTTTTCTGATTGTGATTTTTCTGCTTATTACGGATGTTATGTATGTGCCTTGGTATTATTTGGTCCACTGTTGGTATACTTATTCCGTTGAGGTTCTTTTATCAGGTCACAGGTCTTTTCCCATGCCTACCCTACCTCGAGGTAGCTGAAATCACGTCGGTATCTTTTTACTGTTAACTAGTTCAATTTTGGCTTACTTTCTAAATAGAATTGCATGACCCCGGTGTGGGTCACCCGCTTTCTTGAGGGGTGCCATTCGTAGTGTGTGGAGATGTATGTTCCTGAGTTTATCCCTGTTTCCTGAAGGTTGGCTATATGAATGCCGCTACGTAAAGGTACAGCGTCTATTTGATTTTCTTTCTTTGGCTGGTGTCGAGGCACCGCGAACGTTTCAAGTTGCAATGCACAGGTCTGGGCAATTCTGCTTGCTTGGGAGAGGTCGAATTTCTAAGTGTTGTGCATCCAGTTTCATTCACGAGTAGTATTGATTCTTGTTGCTCACATGGTTTTAATGAGTCAACTTATTAGGGGCTGTTCGTTAGAAGCTGGGGTTTTGTGGGCTTTTCTTGCTCTCGTGGCTCTCGTGTATTGTACCGGTTACCTAAAGGTTTGGTATGTTGTGGTGCTATAACGTTGTACTTAGGATGTGGCTGTTGGCGGGTACTGGTTCGCCAATAGGTGAATACCCCTGTGCGTTTCTGTGCAGATGCACATTTACGAGATAGTATTCGGACACAAATCTATGATGATATCTTCGCCACAATACAACAACACACGTACATTCAATTGTGCGGTTATTTATATATACAAAGGATAGCAATTCCTTTGTTCCTGTAAGAGAATGCTGTTGGGGAGAAAATCGTGTACTTTATTTAGAAGTGCTAGGCAAATTCTATCATCTTGTCGATGTTCCAAGACACCCGCGGCGAGGTCGACGAACATTTCCTGATCAAATGTTAAGCCCATTAAATTATTAAGCTAACACTGGCTGTTAGCACACTGGCTCACAACGATCGCTTGAGATACCTAACGTTGGATGGGCGCGCGGCAAAGTAAGCCGGTCGCACGCAGCTTCAGCAAACAAATCTCTGAAATATTAGGAACGATCTCAACGGTTCAGCTGCCAGGGGCCACTCGCCCTCCAGCATCCCGTCTCCACCGATGGCTGAAGCGCACTTATTTCACTTTTGCTCCTCCGTTTTATATTACAAACTGCGACACTAACGGAGGCACACACAAAAACTCGGTTTGATTTCAAAGTCGCGCCACACGCGACCGCTCTTGACGGCGATCCAACTTGAACTCCCTACTTGTTATTAAAACAAACTAAAAAGTTAAACATAATTTAATCTCAATTATTTAAATAAAGGCGTGTTACATTTGATGGCAGGAAATAAAAAATAATAACTGGATTACCGAGCTTTGCTTGGTTTTTTTTTTGGTTTGACGTTTTCTATCGTTTATATCCTTTTCCTATTTTTATTATTTTATTCCTATTTTTTTTTCTATTCGTTATATATCGATCTAGCTAGATCTAGCTAGATCGATATATCGGCCCCGAAACCCCCTGCATACTAAATGTCATGAAAATCGTTGGAGCCGTTTCCGAGATTCAGATTATATATAAATATATACAAGAATTGCTCGTTTAAAGGTATTCGATTTAGATATTAGCATGTTAGGTACACCTTCTTTATTTCTAACCGTCAATAAGTATCGCGCTTTTATTTAAATAATTGAGATTACATAATTTGGAACTTTTTGGTTCTGTTAGTTTTTTTTATTAACAAGTAAAAATAAAAGATTGTTTTAAAAAGTTTTTTTTCTTTTAATTTAACTTTTTCGTATTTGTGATGCGGGATTTACCACAGCGTACTTCTTAGCAGCGTTTTACCGTTACGTAGCTCGTAAGAATTCGTAGAACCCACACATACAGTGGTAGTTATCATAATTAAGAACGCTTATTTAAAGGAAAGATTTTTTCAAACTAACAATTATAACTAATTGCATGTATTTTTTTTGTATTTCATCGGTATCGCAAAACTACCTACATTCGCTAATACATATGATTGGCAAAAAAATAAATTGATAAACTATATACATTAGATACGAACTTAGTAATACGACTTACTGGCTGGTCACATAATTTAGAACGCTGAATGCTATATTTTTTTATTCAAATTATAATATAGAATACTCTTTGGCTCTGTGGTTTTATGTTATTATTCGTATAATTTGGCGCCATTTAGTGAGTGCTGTAATGATTGCTTCATATGCACACAATGGAGAAACATTTAAGTTGTGATAAATCTACAAGGGAAGCAATATTAAAACATCACGAGAAAAATTGACAATTGGCAGTGACGACACGGTTGGCGTAATCACGGGCGTAATGGTTGAGCGATCGACTGCTGCGCAGTGTGTCGTGGGTTCGATCCCCGCACGGAACAAATGTTTGTATGATCTGCAAGTAATTGTTCCGGGTCTGGGTGTTCGTGTTTGTGAGTTTCTATGTTTGTAAACGCACCCACGATACAGGAAGAAATTCCTAGTGTGGCGCAACGTTTTTTAAAAAAGAAGAAAGAAGAATTGGTCCTATAAAAATATAGCCGACCATCTGCGAAAACGATGGTTTTCCACGTTGTGAAGCAGTTTGCCACGTATCAAACTACTTAAAATGTTCCACGTGTACCTAAACAGAGAAAGTCATCTGCATGTCGATTCTGTAACCATCTAACCGCGTGAAGTGAGCGTGGAGTGAGCTGTCAGTGTTATCCCACTGATGCTAGGGATTGACCAAGCATCAGGTGGAATGAGTCGGACAGCTCACCTCACGCTCATTTCACGCGGTGAGATAGTTACGGAATAGCAATGCTGGTCGAGATGATCGAAATATCGGTCGTTTGGCAAAACAAAATCCTTTTAAATGATCTAATGAGCTGAGAAAAGAACATTTTGGTGAAAACAACCCTTCAGCAATCTCGGCACGCCCTATTCGAAGGCGTTTGGTAGTAGAAAAGTTGCACGGAAGTATTGCAAGGAAGGTGCCCATGTTGAAATGCTGCCATAGGCAAGCCCGGCTTGCATTTGCAAGAAGGTATAAAAACTGGACAGTTAGACAGTGGAAAACTGTAGCTTTTTCTGACGAGACAAAAATAAACAGGGTATGTTCTGATGGAAAACGATATGTACAACGCCCTCCAAATAAAGCTTTCGACCGTAAGTACACAAAAAAAGATATTAATGCATGATGAGGAATATGTGAAATTTTGGGGGTGCTTTTCTGGACATGATGTTAGACCTGTTAAGCTGATAAAAGGAAATATGGATAAATTCCAACACAAAAAATACTGGAAGAAGCAAATAACCGCAAACACGTCTTCAGCATAAGGTAACAACCATAAGCTGAAGCCGTTTATTATTATTTATTATATTATTTGCACATTCCAGGACGACAATGATCCAAAGCATACAGCACCCACCGTTAAGGAAATTCTCCGTTAAGGAATTTGGGCGTAGTTCGTAACAGCGTTTTCCCGTTATGTAGCTCGTAATAATTCGTAGAACGCACACATATTTGTTATTTTGAGCACTGCAAGTGTTATGGCCACCTTCCAGCTCCAGCATCAGACCCTGATTATCATATAGGATCAAACTACTCATCAACACAAATCAAACGAGCCCGAACTCGATGGGGTTGTGTCGTTTTATTGCGGAGTTGCTATGGCCACCTTCCAGCTCCAGCATCAGATCAGCTCTATGTCATCATAATATTGCATTGTCACGCGATATACATATGCATGCCAAATTTCAGCTCAATTGGAAACCGGGAAGTGGGTCAAATTTTACTTACAAGATTTCATTACATACACCGGGCAGGTGAAAGTAAATAAAACCTTGTAAAAATGCTTTTTTTTTTCAATTGGCTCTGTCTCTGTTCTCCATCGACTTTGTCACTTTTTGCCATAGTATGAAATAAGAGTTCTAATTGTAAGCTTTAATAAATAAGCTAATTAGAGATATATTTCAATTCTGTCTTACGCCCATTTTGACCGTCATCCTTAGCCACACTTAAAGTTTATACCTATGGAAAAGGAGTGCAGAAAGCTAATATTTTCATATAACAATGCGTTAGTAATACATTCAGTTTTAAGGCTAGGTTGTTCCGGCCTGTGGGCCTTTGAAACGCTACCTCCACCTCCCCTAAATGCAGCCCGACGTATTTATTTACGATGAACTGTCAACCATTTAGCGGAAAATCCATGCCATAGTATAACATATTGCAGTTGATCAACTGAATTATTTTTGCTGTTCGATATTTTTTCCTTAGTTTTAGATTACTTAAAATGCCCTGTGTAGGGTAAATGTCCTGTAAGTTACCTATTGAGCGTTTTCAAATGATCAGATACCGACGCCAACCCGGTACCGTTAAGTTAGCAGCTATACACAAATCGATATAATCATTATCGGCCCGATGATATTGGTGAATGATGATGACCATCGCGAGTCACCAAACGACTACAATACAGTAAGTATCGATGTCTCGACGTCAGCAGTGCGAATAAGCGTGTTCAAGTGAAATAATGGCTGATTCTCTCACCCCGCACTGTGTCTTCGCCGATAGAAATTGTGCTGATATCGGTGTTAGTCACCGTCTGAGACGACATAGGTGACAATAACAACTAAGTATGTAAAAGCGTTTAGTAGCACATGAGTAACCAAACGGAACAGAGACAAAGCTTCTTAAGAACGTGCAAAATTGTTACCTATTTTGGTAGGGTTGTCACAATAGGTGAAGACAAATTAAACAAAACATTTGTTAAATAGTTTGTTCAGTATGATAGAATACTTTACAAATTACTTACTCTATTTTTTTTTTAATCACTTACCTACTGTTTCTTTTAATGATGTGGTAAATTCTGAATCTAACATAAAGTTTTTGTCCCCGGTCCTGGTTGTCATTCGTAGATCTTTGACAATCGTTACAGGACGCTAGAAAGTCTGACCATCAGTCTATCCAAGAGTATCGTGTTGCCCAATAACTGGGTTGTGGAGGTCTGAAAGGCAGTTGCTCCATGACAGACTGGAAGCTGACCCCAGGTTAGTTGGGAAAAGGCTAGGCAGATGATGATACCTATTTTTAAATATTTGTTTAATTTAAAGGCAGACCGACTAGTAGCGAGAAATAAGAACGATGTATTAATGAAAAATTTTCATTAAAATGCTTTTTAAACGCGTATTCAAACTTTCAGGATAATGCTACAATAGCTGTTGAGGAGTTCCCTCGTGAGGAGACCATCCTGTCTGCAGCAGCAGTTTATGGTGAAGATCATGTTTAGCAAACAAAATTTTATTTAAATACAAAGTTTCGAATCCATACTACTAACCGTTAAAGAGTTCCCTCGTAAGGAGGCAATGCTAGCTGCAGCAGCAGTTCATGATAAAAATCGTGTTAAACTATCAAAATTAAACTAACACACAAAATTTCGTGACCGTACTACTACCCGTTGAAGAGTTCCCTAGTGAGGAGACAATCCTGGCTGCAGCATCAGGTTATTTCTATCACATTATTGCATTGTCACTGATGTTACGGTATACAAAATTTCAGCTCAATCAGTCATCGGGAAGTGGTTCAAATCGTACTTGCAATATTTGAACTTAACACACATACTCGTACCTACTACATATCAACCCACCCACATACTCAACAGTGTTATCCAACTGGCATAATGGACGGGAGTTCTCTATATGAATAGAATTAACATGGAGGTGCAATTCCTGCAAAGCTCTGGCTTCCAGTCCCAGGGTCGGGCCCACATCAACCACGGCGACAGATATGGAGAGTGTGCTATCCGAGTTGAAGAGACTGTCGGTGCAGATGGAGTCACTACCAGAGTTAATGGAAGACCTAAAGCTTATCAACAATGAGTTGGCGGAACTGAAATCCATGAGAGGCGAATTCTCTGATGTCACTAGCTCCATTACTGAAATGAAGGAGTCTCTGGAATTTGTACACAGCTCAGTGAAAGATCTGGCAAGTAAAGTTTCGGGATTGGAGCAGGAAATGGATGGCTTAAAAAAGACCAAAGACGACATTACCACCTTGCAGGAGCGCTGTAGGAGTCTAGAACTTCAGTGGCGTGACAATGAACAGAGGTCCAGGATGAATAACATTGAGATCAAGGGTATACCTGAATCGAGCTCTGAAAACTTGTTTGACGTCATCGCTAAAATAGGGGATATAATCAATTATCCAATCCCTAAGGAACGCATTAATTATATAGCAAGAATTCCCATGCGGAAAGACAGTCATAACAAAACAATAATTTGCTCGGTACACAATTGTTATCTAAAAAGCGATTTTGTTGCTGCAGCCAGAAAACATAAGACCTTATGCGCGGTGGATTTGGGACTCCAGGGTGAACATAAAATCTACGTCAACGACCACCTGACGTTGGATAACAAAGCCCTACTAAACAAAACCAAGATTTTGGCAAAGGAGAAAGGCTATGAATATGTTTGGGTAACAGGCTGCAAAATTTTCATACGTAAAAATCATCCTTCACCGAAGCACCACATCCGGACTGAACAAGACTTGAAAAAGTTTTTTTAGGCAACATCGCTGGTCGATCTGCTGAAACACTATTTTTGATCTACGAGTCGTTATATATAAGAAATGCTGATAATCGTTTTTTGCATGCATTCCATTCTCGGCTGCCTTTTGTTCGCTTATCGCTCACTGTCACCTATTCATATGATTCATTAAGCCTTGATTTTTGCGATTTTAAACATTACGGACGTGCTAATGAGAGCGGGATCTGCTTGCACTTGAATATTTTGTTAAATGATTATTACACCTACAAAGTTAACCATTTCTTGACCAGGTATTTAAGTTGTTACGCTTATTTTGATACATCTGTTTTAGTTAATACAACTACCGCCTTATTTTGTCTACACCAACCATACTTGTTATTTACACCGACTTTTGACTGCTATTGTTTTTTCTTGGGACATAACATGATCGTGTCTTATACCGTTGTGATTATTATTCTGGTGTTACATCTGACTTGTTATGGCACCTATTAGTTTGTTCTATCAAAACGTTCGTGGGCTACGGACAAAAACATCTGTTTTCTTAAGGAATGTTTGTAATAATTCGTTTGATGTCATTTGTCTTACAGAGACATGGCTCATAGATGGCATATCTAATAGTGAACTGTTTGATGACAGATATTTTGTATGGAGACGTGATCGTAATTACTCTCTCATTAACCAAACTTTGGGAGGAGGGGTCTTAATAGCCATACGTCGGGAACTTGTTGTCGACGTCCGCAATGAATGGTGTTCGTCCGCAGAGGATCTGTGGGTCACCTTAACTTTAAACCAATCGAAACCTAAAGTATCCTATAAAATGCATGTTTGTGTAGTTTACATAATAGCAGTCTGGCAACTCTTTGATGGTTCAATTACACAACTTCGCTAGGAATTTAGCTGACATTGTTCTTAAAAATCCAGCAGATAAGTTCTTGATTCTCGGTGATTTTAATCAGCCGACTATTGACTGGCACGCAGTGAGTGATGGTGATTATCTGTGCTCTAGCAATTTGCACGGACCCGTCCAGACCTCCTTTTGTGATACTCTTACCACTTGCAATTTGTTACAGTACAATTCTCATCGTAATGTGAATGGCAGGATTCTAGATCTCGTATTATCGAATAACGAAGTTACTGTCACTTGCTGCCTGGATCCTTTAGTGGAGGAGGACTTGCATCATAAGGTACTCTGTATCACTGCTGACTTCGTTCAACTACATCAGCTCCATTCTCGGCCAAGAGTCAAGATATTGTATGATCTTGCTGATTATGATGCCATAATTAGGGAAATGGTGGCTACAGACTGGTCATTGGAGCTAAACTGTAGGACTCTCGAAGAAGCTGTCAATTTCTTTTATGACACTATTAACTTGCTTTACACTAAGTATATACCTACAAAAACTATTGTACCTAGGGGCAAGTATCCTCCTTGGTATAAAAGCCCTCTTATTAAAATAGTTAGGGAAAAGGCTAAATTTCACTGAAAATTTAAAAGGTATGGTAATCTTTCTGATCATCATGCTTTTGTAACTTCACGTCAGCGGGCTAAAGATTTGGAGAAGGTAATGTTTGATAATTATACTGTAAATATTGAACTTGCCATTTCTAAAAATCCAAGGGCTTTCTGGCGATATGTAAAATCGAAGCAACAAACCAACTGTTACCCGTCTGTTTTTAACTTTGGTCAAATTTCATCTAGCAACGGGGAGGAAATTTGTGATATGTTCGGAGACTATTTCTTTTCTAATTTCCATGAACGAAATGACGAAGATCTGTCCACTGTGGTGATGGATGAACCTGTTAGTCAGGCTGTTGATTGCGTATCAGATATAAGCTATATTGATGTACGGGAGGAGGAAGTGTTTCGGTTGCTTAAACAAGTGGACCTTCATAAAACCGCGGGCCCTGATAACATTTCACCAATTTTTATATCTAAATGTGCCAAGTGCCTATCCCGTCCATTAACTATATTATTTAAACGGTCATTTGAATTAGGGGTAGTGCCTACTATCTGGAAGTCGGCGTATATAACACCGATTCACAAAAAAGGAGCTAAGGACAGTATAGGCAACTACAGACCGATTTCCAAACTTTGTGTGTTTGCTAAAATTATGGAGAAAATTGTGCACAGACAACTTTCAGCTTCACTTAAATCTAGTTTCTGTGAACATCAACATGGATTCCTTAAAGGTCGCTCTACCACGTCCAATCTTGTAGTATTTAGTGACTATCTTTCAGAGCACATGTCCAGACGGTCTCAGGTCGACGTCATTTACACCGACTACAGCAAGTGTTTTGATCGAATTGATCATGCGCTTCTTTTGCGCAAACTCTTATTGGTTGGTGTGAGGGGTAATTTGTTTAGATGGTTCTCGTCATACGTTGAGAATAGGTGCCAGACGGTGGTTCTCAATGGATATACGTCGAGAGCGATGTACATTCCGTCGGGAGTTCCCCAAGGATCCTTGTTGGGACCTCTCTTATTTAATATTTTTATAAATGACGTTGCCTCTTGTTTCCTTAGCTCTAAAGTCTTATTGTATGCGGATGATATGAAAATTTTGGGTCAAGTGGCAACTGTTGAGGACGCACGCCTATTACAGGATGATCTGGACCGGTTCCACGAATACTGCGCTAGAAATAGGTTGGATTTAAATGTATCCAAATGCTATGTGTGTACATTTACGCGTAAGCCAAACCCTGTTATATTTGACTATGGGCTTTCGAATGCTTTGCTAGCTAGAGTGAGTGTCATTAGGGATCTTGGAGTTACTTTTGACTCTAAGCTTCTGTTCGATGCACATATTAATAGCATAGTCAGCAAAGCTTCTAAAGCTTTAGGTTTTATTTTTAGGGTATCTTCTGATTTTAGGAATGTTAAAACAATGAAAATTCTTTATTGCTCATTTGTCCGTAGCCACCTTGAATATGCCTCTCAGGTTTGGAATCCAAATTATAATGTATATATTAATCGGCTTGAAGGTATACAAAGGCGATTTTTGAGATACACTCAATATCGCTCAAATACCTATGTTCCGAATTACATAAGTCGGTGTAAAACATTTCATATTCTGCCTCTACATGAGCGAAGGAAAATTGCAGATCTTGCTTTTTTATTTAGTGTTATGAATGGATCTACTGACGTCCCTGAGTTGGTGCACAAGATAGGGCTTCGCGTACCGAGTGCATTTTTTCGGAGACCACGTCTTCTCCATGTGCCTCAAGTCAGAACTATCTACAGGCAAAACTCGTATGTGATTAGAGCTTGTCGTACTTTTAATGTGGTGTGTCAGGATGTCAACCTGGATTTATTTACTAGTAGTATTAAGGAAGTAAAGAAGACTTTGAATAATTGTTTTTTCGATTAATAACATTTTTTTTTCTCTTTATTATTCTATTTGTTTTGAGTGTACGATAATTCATTTGCGTTTTTCTCGTTGCTGTTTTCGTGTGTTTGTTAATATTACTCACATTAATCGTCAGTGGAAGCTTGTAATTGGCCATCGTTTACATATTGTACTAGATATTGAAATGTATTAGCTGTAAGCTTTCCTAAAATGAATAAAATAAAATAAAATAAAATACCTACAAATGTTTAGTAAAAGCCTGTAATAATAATAAAAAGGTAAAAGCACACCGTGTAGTAACCTCTTCTTATTAAAAAAAGGATTATACAATAAAATAAAAGGTACTTACTTGAAAAAGTAATAAGCAAATATTTACTTACCTGTTGTACTCCTTGGGATAGTTAAAGTATGATATATTTTTATTTTTTCTGGTATTATTCATACACACAGTAATTTACAACCATTATTAATAATAAAATACCACGTTTTTACATTAACCGATATAGGCTGGACGAGGACTTTTGACGTTAAGTAGCCGTCAAGTCCCGTTCCGCTATCTGACAGCTAACCTTGCTCAGAAAAAAAGGTCCACTCAAGTTTTTATAATATTCAAACTTGCAACTAATAAAACAAACAACGTGCGTCGCACTAACCCTAAGATTGTTAACTGGCGGTGCCAGCGTAAACCGGTATTTTTTCCAGTCTCGCCGAGTACGCGACAAGCGGCCAGTGGTCACGCACACATGCGCCGGGTGCTTGTAGTAGTGCAACCGATTCGCGCGGTTGTATGAAGCTTTGCCTCTGTTCCGTTTGGTTACTCATGTGTTAGTAGGTACTAAACGTATGCGAAAATCTGACCGCCGATATTGTGGCGGTGTCGGAATCGGCTTATGTGCTGTGTTGTAATTGAATGTAATTATTAATGTGATCTACTAATTTTATTAGTGAAACAAAAGCAAAAATGTATTTTCATTCAAAACTAGTTTTGCATGAGGCTGGTAGTTCCAGAGATAGCGATTTCAAACATATATAAAAACAGGACAAGTGCGAGTCGGAATTTCCCACCGAGGGTTCCATACAAATTTGTAGGTACCACATTATAGTAAAAAAGTTATGGGTAAATTTGGATTTTCGCGAAAACTTGTAGGTATCAAAATTTACTTTGATTTGCAACTTTTTATTTTTTGGAATGTTTCCTTTATTTTTGCTGTAAGATCTTACTTGTTGCCAAATTTCGTGATTCTAGGTCAACGGGAACTACTATAGGTTTTCGACCCAAAATCTATAGGATAATTCCGGTTGACCTAGAATTGTCAATTTTGGTTAAAAGCAAGGTCTTAACAGCACAAGTAAAGGGAAAATTTCGAAAAATAAACAATGTCGAAAATTAAGGTAAATTTTGGTACTTACAAGTTTTCGCAAAAAAAAAAAATTGCAATGGTTTCACCATTGCAATAGGAACCTTTGTGCAATTTGTTCTTTGACAAAATAAATGTTCATGCTTTCAGCCACCTTTCAACCAGCGACTTTCCACACAAGTGTTAGTTGTCAGTGAATTTGAGAATTTGAATTTGAACTGAAGGAACACAGGTGGGTTTTAGTCAGTAAAAGTCTGACACGCTCTCCAGAGCGGGAGAAGTCATTTGATGATTTCCCATCCAAAACAAAAAAAACCCTTGTGCAATTTGTTCTTTGAGAAAATAAAAATCTCTAAACCGAATTCATGCTTCTCAGACCCAGAGGTTAAGGCTAGGCGTTAGTTATCAATAACTTTAAAAATTTGATCATGTAGACAAACCGTGTGCCCGACGGTATTTCTCTTCGACAAAAATGGTAGATTTCCATAAAAAAAATTCATCCACCATTTAACTTCTTTAGTGGCAGAATTTTCTAAGATCCTGAATTTCAGATTTTTATAAAATAGAATGGGCTAAAAATGGTCGTATTGTTTCGCTTATACTATAGCCAAATTCTTTTGTTTTGATGTTTGCCACCGCTCATAAAGAACCATAAATATTGTGAGCACATATACCACTTCGGAAGAAACAATTGCTGTACTTTATTGTCTAGTGACGTACCTACTGCTCCAGCTATAATTTATTGAATCTATTATTTTAGGACATCAAAATTAATTTTGTATATATTTTTTATCTGTCCCCGGTCTTGTTGGATTACCGACGCATTGGACCATTTACTAAGACAAAAGTGGCATAGATGCAAGTACATGGCATACATACGATATGTCTTTGACGAACTTGATTGGGAACATGAGCACCAAGTTATACTGTTAGCGCATAACCACTGCCTTCACACGGCGCTAATCTTCAAGCACGTTATGATATTTTATCGTATAGTGACAGTGACTTTTGGTATTCAAAACCGAAAGTTGTTCACTCAGAGCCAATATGATAAAATCACCGAACTGAAAAAAATCTTGTGTTGCTACACACTGCGGACAAATTGTTTACAATGTGATATTAATGTAGGATGATAGTAGCGATGACAGTTCGTAGGAGAGTAAAATATCATAGTTGATATGGATGAATCTGATTGAAAAAATCTTAGAAAAATGTGTTTTGCACAAATTCTTCATAAACGACGATAAAACATTATATAGGTACGACAACTCTCACTTGAGTATTATTTTATCGATAGTAATTTGTAATGTGTCAACACTATTTTAAGATGACAATGAAAAGTCATTATATTGCCTTGAAAACAATTTTATGAATTAAAACTATAATATAATTACAAGATATTTTTTGTGAGTTATCGCGATTTCATAATTTAATTTGTTATTATTTCATTAGATTTTTTGTATAAGCGCTGGGTGAGCGAGTTTTTGAAAATTTTGATACAGCTCCACCTTCGATGACGTCCCGCAGGACTCTGAGCGCGAGCCGATTTAGCCCAATTTACAATTTTTGAGTTTATTAAAAAAAACTATTAAACAAAAAATCTCAACTTTTAAGTTCCCTCCTAAATATAATTCCCTTATCGTACATACAATTTTCACATTATTTTGTGCTGTTATTAGGAAATGAGACGGAAAATGGTTTCGAAATCGACCCTGTTTCGGATGTATTTTTCAACGAGCCAATTGCAATTTATCGTGTTTTGTACCTTTAATTTCCCTCAAACAAGGATCGATCTATGACATATATATTTTTTAGGGCTTAAATACACTAATTTGATCATTTAATCTTGATTCTGAAACAGGCAATTTCGGATAAAACCCCGTTAAATTAATAATGGTCGAATTTCGATCACTGGGCAACCACTGCATGGAAGGGTTCTGCCGTGTTTTGAACAAAGACACGACTACAGTTCTCATGAAGTTTTTAGTTAATAGCAATGAATGTGATAAACACTAATTATGTAGGTATGATAAAGACCTTAGAGGGTATTTCATACACTAGTTCACGGCCGTAACATACAGCATGTTACCTGCTCCAGACTCAGAGCGTCGTCCCAGGGGGGCTACTCTCTAACCCGGTCAACGAAAATACAGGCCCGTCCAAAACTTCGAAGTGATTCCTACAGCTGATTAATTAACTTTTTTGGACGGGTAAAACCATATAGGGAGTAGGGACAACTGTCAAATCGTGTAGTAATTCATTCATAGTTTGGGCCCCAAACTAATCGTAGGTCCGTAATTGATACAGAGTAGGAAACGCCCGTAACTTCGACCGAATTACGGATTTAGTGCTAGAATACGCTCCCGGATGAGTTTCCTGTTTTCATATTCCGGCACTCAAAAATGATTTTAGAAGTTATAAAACTCTTGGGGCTTGAACTCTTGACCACACTGGTATCAGTTTGGTGAGAGATCTCCGTCGCGTGGCACCGCCTTGTATCAGTATAAATTTGGATGAAAAACGATTCGATGATTGCGCGATCATATGATAGGTGCCTACTTATCGCGCACAGAGGAAACAGGCAGCGAAGGTATTAGATAAAACTTGACGACGACCCGCGCGCGATGATTCACACTGCGGTCTGCCTAGACTACCTCCCAGCTCTCGTACCGGCTACTTCGGAATTCCAAGGGAACATCTCTGCTATTTCACGAGTGTCCTGCACCCTAATTGCGTAATAGTCACATTATCAGTCACAATCTGAATAATTTTGAAACATATTGCTAATTCATTGCTTCATACGTTCGAAAAATTTGTCTGCTCATCAACCTATTATGAAGCAATGAATGTTGTTGAATTGTCAAAATGAAAATCCTTCCTACATTTATTACTGGCAGTGTTTTATGCATTGTTTTTAAATTCAAGTGTACTTAATGAAGGTATACTTATTAAATTTTTTTTACATTCCTACAGCAGGCTTAGCACGAACATCGATTTGTCGACGGAAGAACAGACATTACTATTAACTACGTGACGTACAATAGGAGTAGATAGCTATGTTATTCTATTAATTATCATAGTTATGCGTTCTAAGCGAATCATGATTTTGTAGATAATAGGTCAGTACCTACTTTGTGGCCGTCATGTAGAAATAGTCTAGGTACATATAAAAGGACCTAGACAAAGATCGTTCGAAACGAAAGTCAAATGACAGATTTAGAAGGATATCTACGGTGCCATGTCAAAAATGGTGAAACGAAATGTGACTTTGTATAGAAAAAAAGCACTGTCTATTCTTCGTAGAAATAGAAAGCGTCATGCTAAGCCGGCTGTGTCATTGTTTGTTGAATGACCCATTTCCACGTTATGCCTTTCGCGTTTCCAGTTACCTGTGAGCCTTACCTACCTAAGACCATAAGTAAGGTTTAGTTAGGTAACTTTCTGAATAAAGCCATAAATAATCATTTGTTGTTTTACAGGAACCTCAACCTGATGATGTGCTTAAAATAGCACAAACCGTCCCGCCATCAATAAATCAGTTCACAAGTTTACCAAAGCCAAATTTACCAGATGTAAGTCCTAAAGTAATGACTAAATGATACTTGCTAATTACTCAGTCATGAGCGTTCATCCGACGCTAGCTGTTACGTCGCATTTCAAGTGGTTTTTCGTGATTATCTAATTAGGTTGAAATCAAAATAGGTACTATTTGTCAACCAAGCACTAAATCGATGGTATTTATAAGTTTGTATGCTATTTTTTTTTCACTGATATTTTGGTATTTACTTAAGTATAAAAATCGACATAGCGTCAATTATTTTCTATAAGCATTACCCACTTATTACCATATTTTTTATTTATTTAAGAGTGGGTAAATGTTAAAAATAATTTTAAATACTACCGATGGCTTGGTTGAAAAAAAAATAGTACCTACGTTAATTTATATTTTCAATGAAATAATTATCGAAAAACCACTATAAATGTGACGATGTCAAACCCGCGCCCGATGAATGCTCTTAAATCGTAACAGTTGAAAAACAATAAGAAACCAGAAATCATAGCTTTATGTATCGTTTAGTTATTCAAAAGGGTTAGCTTAGCAATAAGCAGCAAGCGGCATTATACATTTAATAAGTAGGTACACAGCTGTGTAGAGCAGTGGTGGCCAATTGGAAACGGGCGCGACTCACGACCGTAGGTTCACACCTAGACAGAAGCTTTACTTTGTGTAAATTATTTCATCACCACTGCTCTTAAAACGGTGAAGGAAAACATCGTGAGGAAACCGGCATGTCCTAGAACCAAGAATTCGAAGACATGTGCCATCTACCAACCCGCGCTGGGCCCGCGTGACCGAAAACGGCCCACTCCTTCTCACAGGGAGCAGGATTGTGTCCCAGCAGTGGGAACATTATGTGCTGATTATACAATAGATACTACATCACTTAAAATATGTCATCGTCGAGCGACCGTGGTCTGGTTGCACCCTAATAAATCTCTCAATAAAATTTAGATTGCACAACTACGGGAGGAATTAATAAAAGCACAAAACGCAGCTGTCGAAGAAAGGTTCCAGCGGGAGAAATATGAATCCAAACTCAAAGACTTGGAATTAAAGCTAAATAATATTTGTGGTGCTGGAGTGGTTGCCGAGATAAAGGCATGATTTGAGTACTTACTCCTTAGTTTATTTACCAGCTAGGTTTTTTATTATTAGTGTTTAATGTTATGTGATTTTTTTTTCTTTCTTCTTAAATATCATCTTGAAGTTAGTTGTAGACAATAGCTTTAGTTAGGGCTGAAACTGTGTTAAGCGGGCGCCCGCGACGGGCATCCGTCGCGTGTCCACGCGCGCGGTCACGCGGATAGGCTCTGTGGGAACGCGACGGTCCCCGTCGCGTGTACCCGTTGCGGATTTATTTTATTAACGCAGTGTCGCTAGTTCAATTTTAACGGTGTGCATGCACAGTCGTGGTGATGGAGAACTTAATATATTATTACATCGCTAAACGATGCCTAGCAAAAAAAAGTTTATTCGTATCGCTGGCGGGCACGGCGCGTGCACCCGCGTCGCACGAAGGCGGGACACGCAGCGCGGGCGCGGGACCTGCCTCCCCGCGACGCGCGACGGACGCCCGCGCGCGTCCCGCAACGGTACAGTTTTGTATGGAACCGCGCGGGCGCCCACTTAACGCAGTTTCAGCCCGTAAAGGTGGAAGCACCAAGGTAAACCGTATAATTCTAAGTTTCTTCCGTTTTTTGCAATTCGCAGGTCAATGTCAGGTTATTTCTAAAGGTACTTACTTTTATTACTAATATTTAAAGATACAACTTGTAAAGCTATGGAGAAAGAGTTCAGAAAACGAATATTTTTTATTAATGTTGATTAAAATTTAAATGAATTCATAAAAATTTTGGTCGGTTTTCCGACCACTAGATATTCTAGTATTAATTTAAAATATGATTCGCGACCGCAACAAATATGGCTTTACAAAATTATAATAATTAAAATCACCAGTAGGTACACACGGCTACACATCAAGCTATACATTTCCAGTTTACGCTGATTTCGCACTGTACGAAAATCCTATACAACTTATGCTTGATGTGTTGCCGTGCGTACAACCATCCTACGTGTTGCGGTCGCGAATTATATTTTATTTACTTAACATACACAGCCTGTTACGTGACCTATAAATTGCAAAAAAACGTAATAAAATTTTAATTTCGGGGCTACCCTGGCGCTTCCACCTTAAGAGGGTTCTCTCCACGCGGGCTGGCAACGTCGCATTTATGGCGGTTTTTCGTAATTATTTCATTAAATACAAACAAAAGTAAACATTTTTTTTAGCCATGCAATAGATCGTTGGTATTTTCAAGTTTGTATGGTATTTTTGACAGTTATTTTGGTGTTTACTTATAAAAATCGACACACCGTGAATTATTTTCTATTTGCATTACTTAGTACGATTAAACTGTTAGAGTGTAAATGTTAAAAATAATTCTAAATACCAACGATCTAGCTAGTGCCTGGCTGAAAAAAAAATGTAAGTAGTTTTATATGCATTTAATGAAATAATCACGAAAATCTACTGTAAATGCATTGTTGCCTGCTCGCGTGGAATGAACGCTCTGAATTTATCAGGTATTAAGAACGTAATCACTAGCTGCTTTTAAATTACCTACCTTGTTACTCGTACCGGCTGAAGTCAGTATACGTACCTACAAAATTCAGTATGAGTACCTACATAGGGTTTTTGGACGATACCTGCTCAACCATGAATCTCGAAGTAAAACTAAAATTTCAGTTGGGATTTCCAAGAAATCTAAGTACCTTAGACTTTTGTACCTAACAAGTACTCATCATCATTCTAGAAGTGGCACTAAGTAGGTAGGTACTTAAATTCATCTTCGCTATTGTTTTGTGTTATTTATGGGTCAATTCACACCGAGCCGCTACGCTGCGCGTACTTTTTAAGATAGGAACGCAATATCGAACTTATTTACAACACGAAAAGGTATAATTTCAGTACGAGCGCGAAAGCGTGTCGAAGAACGCTGAGATACACCATGTTGTGCAGCCCGTGTACCTTATTTTGAAGTAAATAAGATCTATTTTGTATCGTGATCTTAAAAAGTGAGCACAGCGTGCGTCGCGTCACTTCTCGGTGTGAACTGATCCTAAGTAGTAAGTAAGTAGGTACCTTCAGAAGTTTTCCATGTGAAATAATGGGTTAGAGAAGATTCTTACTTATCTAATTGTTCAATTAATAATAGACTTTGTATTTTTATCGTAACAGCAGGAGGCCAAAAAATTTTCCGATGAAGAAATGACAGTATTGAAAACGCAAGTTAGAGATGTCAAGGAGGAGGCAGAGGAGTTAAAATTGACTTTAGTGGAGAAATCTGAACAACTACAGGAGTATCGTATTAAGGTCAGATTTTTATAGTTTTCTTATTATTTTCCTGCTTACCTATTTTTTTCCTTTGGTTGTTTTGAACCCGACTAATTATTAGCAGCCTCTTCTCCTGTGGGTTTTGACAACACACTAACTGGTAGCGATGACCAACTGTAGTCTATGAAAGATTGTAACATACCTACATACTACGAATGCTACGGAAGTTCCTACGGACGCTACAGGACTACTTACTTACTTAGTGCTTGCATAGGAACTAACCTATGGGGATATTTGTCACTGTTATTTTGAGCAGTTAATAAACGCTAGTTAGTACCTACACAGGTACCTAGGCGTTTAATAACTGCCAAAACACAGGTTCAGATAAGCGAATACAGGTTCAGCAGACTTCCTGATTATTAAACCATATCCAAAGTCCATTCCACCAAACCATGTCCATTGTCCACGTTGTCCATTTTTTTTTTGTCCATTCTATCAAAGTTTCTAGATACCTACCAAAAACAAGGAAATAAGATAAGATTTCGATGACTAATAAAACCTAACTAAATTTTATTTCCAGTATCTGCAAGCTCAGCAACAAGTAGAAGAGCTGAAACGGCAGGTAGACGTTATAGAATTTGATAACAAGCAAGTGTCCGATCAAATACAGGTGGAAATACAGAAGATGAAAGTAAGTACATAGTAGTTTTTTTGTGATATAGCAGTCTAAACATGTGAATTTCCTCCCACGGCGCTCCATCTAGGGCTAGTTAAGTAAACAGCGAGGAACGAGAGTAGCACTACACAACGTAGTAGTCGTTGTAGTTCTGTAGTCAAACAAAAGATGGCGCGGATGCTAATTTAAAAAAGGTTTTTTTTTAAATTTTACTAAACTATTCTTTTGAAAAACTATATATATTAGAACATGAAGTAAAGAAAAAAGCAAAGCAAATATCGGTAGGTAAGTTAAAAAGGCTCATAGAAGAGCACTAGCGATCATGCCTTTAAATAATAGGAATTGCTTTGTCAAATTCATATTAATGCCCAGTTGATTCACAAAGGTAGAATGCCGCAGATTCTATAGTTTACTCGTTCCAAAGAATTGACACCATTTAGACTTCGTACATTTTGTACCCAAAAATTAAAGTGGACGGCCAGAAAAAAAAAACTCCTAAAGGACCTTTGAGGAAAATGAATTTTGGGGATTGTATGTTTTTTTTTAATGTTATAAGCGAAGGGGTCAATAATAATAACAACTGTTGGGTCGAATGATCTGCAAAATCAACAAACTGTGCTTGAAGGTCGAGACAATGAGTTTATTTTTAGGTACCTACCTATTATTTCTTTCTTTCATTAGGTATCAAGATGAAAATGTGCTTGCCCTTTCTCATAATCACAGCATTCTCACAATATTACGTGTAGAAAAAACTTTCACTCCTTTTACGACAATCACGCGGACGGAGGATTAAGACATTTTGATATTTTCGCCCTTGTGGATGCCTTGGTTAATCCCTAATCCAAATTCAAAATCAGTACAGCCGTATCGGAGATTAGCCAGAACCTACAGACAAACATTTTATATATTTTTTGAGCATTCGTGAACGAAAAGCTTTGTACCCCTGTAACTATATGAAAACTACGCGGACGGAGTAGTGCGAAATTTTGCACAGTTAAATGGAGAAGTAGTGCATAAAGCGAATAATTATTTTTATATAATAATGTATTTCTGTTTCAGTGAATTAATGTCGAATATCGACATCTGGGTGACCACTAGTAACCTTTAATATATTATTTTGCATTTAGTAAAAAACTGTTATTTTGTCATTACAAACAAACAGTTCAATTTCATTAATTTGTATGTTAGATAATTAATTAAAAGTAGGTACTAGTATTTGAAAACTTTTCTAAAATTCGTCATTCATCATTTCGATAAACGCCCTAGTATTATAATTATGAATTTTGAACTAAACGCAAGTATATTTTCATTACAGATGCAGTTTCAAGAGAAGTTACAAGAGTTGGCTCCTCTGCCAGATCTGCTAAAAGGAGCTCAGATACAACTCCAAGAGGCTAAGCAACTGCAACGGTTAGCTGAAGACAGCTCGCAGCAACTCTCTAACGAATTACACCGAGTCAAGGAGAAGGTTTGTAACTTAGTGGACACTTTGAAACCATGCAACTTACTGAAACTACCTATACAGTATGTTAGGTTAAACGAGCGACATAAGTACTATAAGGAGGTGTGGAAAAAATACATCTTTTAATATAGAGTGGACACCAAAATATTAAGATAAAATCAGCTGTTCCCTACATTTTGTCCAGTTATGCGAAAATATGAACGGCTGGTTTTATTTTCGCGATTTCAGGGTTGGTCTCTTAGTAAAGTCTTTTGTTCCACTATTTGGTCTCCCTATTATTCAAGTTATATTCATAATGTTGAATCTGTTCAGGCCCGTTTTGTTAGGTATCTATGTGTGAAGAATGGGATCCGAAAAACTATACCTGATTACAATGATAGGTTAAGGCACTATAAGATGATTAGCTTAAAAGAAAGACGGTGCACTTCTGACTTACTGATTCTTTACAAAATTATTAATGGTTCCATAGATGCGTAATTGATTAATTATTTTAACTTTAAGACTAGCCAACGTAGCAAACGACATCATGGTATTTTTCAATTGCCTGCATCTACCTTAAACACCACTTTTAATAGCCCCCCAACACGTATGACAAGGATAATAATGAAAGGTCCAATTTGACGGTTTACCCTATCGAGGTTTTCTCTATGAGTTTCGTTTCATACAGACGTTCCCTATATAAACAGTGCGAACAATGTACGCCTATATAGCTCAAAGTGTTTAGTTTTCTATGGTGTTCTAGATTTAGGTTTACTGGACACACTTTTTATTTTTTCTTCTTGTCTCTAATTTTCATTATGTCAATGCCATGCATGCCTGTTATTTGCACGGTTACTGAAATGCCGATCTTAGATGTAAGTTCATTTGAAATGTAAGTGACAGTGCTGTTGGTGTGCTTATTATAAATAAATAAATAAATAAATAAATAAATAAAAGCTTTTCATTTTCATGAGTAGGTACTACACTCCCTTAGAGTACGTCCCTCGTTTATCCTAACATACTGTATAACTGACCCTCTGAAACTGTGCGTTATATCAATGGCCTTTGGTCACCATATGAATGAAACTGTGTGTCCTTTCATCACTGCTACCTACCTACTGGATGTTCTGTTTCTTTCGTCAGGAAATCGCTAGTCTTACATATTCGAAGTATTTTCACTTTTGTGCCATCAATAATTTGGCTTTGATTAACAGATTAACCAATCCGCACTGAGCCTGCGTGGTGGATTACGACCCATTCCCTCTTACGGGGGCCTGTGTCCCGGCAGTGGGAACGTTATAGGCAGATTATATTAGCTATGCTAACAGATAAAGGATTCAAGGAAACTGGAAGAACTCATTATTTTACTCTGTCATTAAAACTAGCAATTTTGTCATACAACAAATTCGATGTCTAACCACCATTTTGTAGCTTCACCAAAACCCAGTCAAAACCGATTGCGCCTATAGATTTGTTAACAACATTTTACTCTTACAGTTGGTTCTTGCTGTGAACAATTTGAACCAAGAGAAGGTAGAAAAATCCAAACTCATGGACGAGAATAAATTGTTGAAAGCGGCCACGGAAGATAAAACAAAAGAAATTGAGGATACCACGAAACATTTGGAGGAATACAAGTCAGTATTTAACTTTTTTCATTGGATATTTATTTAATATTGATCGGCTTGCGTTTCATCACTGCGATGATGTGCGTTATGATCGACGGTGGAGCTCGCTTTCCTCTTGAATGTCTTCAGATTACACCTAGCTGACAGGAAGCAGACTCCAACAGGGACTGCTACTCCTTAGCTGTACAAACAATTAAACCAACCATATTAACCATTCTTTCGGAAGCTCTACTGAGGTCATTGAGCATTGCACTGAGGTCCTCCATGGTCTTTATCATCGGCAAACCGAAGGTGAGTGATGTACTCGCCATTGATGTTGATGCCAACCAACAGAGGTGAACAGTTTCTGAGAGATAACGTCTCCCTGTTTCACACCTCGCTGCAGAAGGATAGGTTTCGAAGTCTGGTTCTGGAGTCGGACAGACATAGTGGTGTTTTGGTACAGACACTTCAGCACCTCGATGTACCGATAGTCGATCTGGCACCGTTGAAGAGACTGCAGTATAGCCCATGTTTCGATCGAATCGTAGTCCAGAAACGCTAAACGCCTCTCTGCGGCAGGTTATACTCTTCGGTCTTCAGTCATAATCTGCCATAGTATATGTGTGTGGTCTACGGTGCTATAGCATTTATGGAATGCGGCTTGTTCGGAAGGTTGGAAGTCGTCAAACTTCCGCGCGTGACGGTTCGTGATGACTTTCGAAAACAGCTTGTAGAAATGGCTCAGAAGTGCCCATAATTCTTAAGAAAGGTATTGTCACCCTTCTTCAACTACCACCACACCTCTGTTCCATGCCTTTTGCCCTCAAGTATGAAGGAATCAAACACCTTCTGGAGGGCTTTACTTTATTCGCAACACTATAGATACATATAACAAAACCATTTCCCCTGCATAAGTCCAGACAGTTTTTCTTATCTGGGTGTAGGTAGGTAGAAACCCTGGGTGTAGGTAGGTAGAAACCTACACCCAGGGTTTCTACCTAGGTAGGTAGAAACCTACCTACACCCAGAGTTTCTTACTAGATTTCCAATTACAGGTTCCTAGTTAGTAAATTATCAAATTCCGCCCTTTACACATCTCAAAATCACTGTCGGAACACCCAAGAATACGTTATTTTAATAATTGTATTCGTGAAGTATATTTATGGGTTCTCTTTTCATAATATCTTGCTTTATGATATGTTTCGTAATTTTCTAAGTAGTTAACTAGCTTACTTATAAGTTTCCACGTAACTGCAGGCCACACAGGAGTCGAGATCTGTGACATTTATTGGTAAATAAACCAATATTTATTGCCACTGTAACTGTATCCGACACGTCTTAATTCGTTACAGTTCATCATCATCATCATCAGTATATAATGTTCCCAATGCTGTGACACAGGGCTCCTCTTGGTGAGAGGGAATGGGCGGTCCACCACCACGCGGGCCCACTGCGGGTTGGTAGATGTCACATGTCTTCGAATTTTTGGTTCTAGGACATGCCGGTTTCCTCACGATGTTTTCCTTCACCGTTTTGAGAGCAGTGGTGATGAAATAATTTACACAAAGTTATGCGCCTGTCTGGGTTCCAACCTACGACGTACAACTCGTAAGTCGCGGCCGTTACCACTTGGCCACCACTGCTCTGTGGGCAAGAATAGTTTTCTCAGATTCCTGCTCGATCTAAAACCGGTGAAAGGGAATACCCAGCGTCGGGTTTTACCCGATCGTTGATGCACAGCCCACTCCCTCTTGAAGACAGACACGGTCGCAGTCAAAGACTTTGTGGGGGGGGATCACATACAATGACTACCTACATATTAATAAGACAATGTATTATATTTTCGAAAAATTACTATTTTAAGCTTTACGTTTACGGCTTTGGCGGGGGGGGGAGTCAGGACACCTAAGATAACGCACCCCCACCCCCTTGGACCCCGCTTGCTTGAAGAGAGGAGGCCTGTGTCCCAGCACAGGGAACATTGTAGGCTGATTAGTATGTATTTAAGATTGAACAAACAGACGTATTTTTTTAAACTCCCGTATTTTTAAGAACCATGACTCCTTTTATTTCGTGCCAATAAGGAAATCGTATACCGTAGTTTTAAAAACGTCTAAATCTAATACAAGCAAAATACGGTAACTGAATTCACAATTTTTTTTTTTCCTAGAGTCAAATCAATGAGAGCCGAAGAGAAGTTGTCACAACAAGAGATACGATACAAGGAGAAAACTGCCGAATGCATTCAGTTACTAAAGGATGTAGATGAACTTAAAATTGAAAATAGCAGAACAATAGTTCGCAGTAAGGAAAGGTCAGATACCATGCGCAGATACTTACAGGCCCAGATATCAGACCTAGAAAGACAATTAATCCAGAGTCGAGCACATTGCAGAGCTTGCCAGAAAGAAAGGGATGAGGTAAACAAATATCAAGCTATAATTTACAATTTGGAGCTCCATTAAATAATAGTAAACTAGCGACTAACTCTGCTTCGCACAGTTATACTAGACAAAACATCATAATTTTTTCATTTAATTTAATAATGTAAGTTTCATTAAATAGTTTATTCTAGTAAACGCCATTGTAGCGAATGGCCTTTGGCTTTGGCAACCACATTCTTACTAGATCTAAGGTAACATATCATTGTAACACGTAACGTTAATGTCCGGTGGTTTCTCCTTCCATTTACTCTATTCTTCTAAGTACTGAGATTACATTTGCGGAAATCATGGTTTTGAAATTAATATAATACAAGTAATACAGCATTTTTTAATCACTCACTAGATGGAACATGCATCATACTCCTAATATTAAGAAGCGTCACCGAGCAACTAACCTTAAGCATTCGCTTCCTCTGGCGAACAGCTTATGAATGCACGTAAAAATCACAAACTCCACAGAATCTAATAATAAATAGACAAGCCATTAAATAAAATGAATTAAAGTAACTTTTATAAGAAAGAAACGTTTGTTCACGCGGATAAAAAAAATTGGTCATGAATTCAGTGAATGTTTATTATTATTAAATAATTATAATGAAATAAAAAAATAAAATTTATTTCAGACATAAAATTAGTCCATAGTTTCAAACTCATACAAATAAATTATAAACTATTTTAAAATATAAAATAAATAAAACCCAAAATAAAATTGTGATAAGTAGGTAGGGTAAGGTGGGGCACATTGTTACACGGGGTACACTGTTACAATGCACATATCTCCGTCTCTGTCTTTAACTTTTTAAATGTTGGTATACAGTTTCGACAAGCGCATAGGCAGCCATCATAATACAGTTGTCATTGCCACAGGTTGTACTGCGTTGGACAGTTATCGAACAAAAATAGAATTTGTGTGATAAAACGTGGAAAAAATCACGTTAAAGTTTTCTATTTCTTTCCTGACGTTTTGCATTTAGGTAAGTAATTGTTATTTTCCTCTGTATACTGTATAATTAGCGTCAAATTATTGTTATATAGTTTTTTGTAAATATAACCTAAACCGCTCATTTGAATTTATTTTTCTGATTCCTTCGCCTGGGGCACTATGTTACGGGGCACTGTGTGACACTGTAAAAATGAGCCCCAATGAGCTTATTCTTGTCTTTTTGTAGGTTTATAAGAAAAGGTGCGAAATCGTAAGAGGAAGACGAATTTCGGACTCCATACTGAAAATGATGTGAGAGAAGCAATTCTGATGGTTGAAAGTGAGATGAGTCTTCGAAAGGCAGCAAATGAAAAACATGTGAATTTCATGACACTGCAACTATATGTAAAAAAGAAGAAAGAATGTTCAGAACAAGAAGCCGGACATTTGTCACTTATTCCGAATTATGCTAATAGAGCCGTATTCAGTGCCAATGAAGAAAACACATTGAAGGAATATTTAATAAACTGTTCTAAGATGTGCTACGGTCTAGATACAGTTGAGTGCAGAAAGCTCGCTTACGAGATGGCTGTTTACCACAATTTGAAGATTCCAAAAAACTGGGAAGATAAAAAGATGGCTGGAATTGACTGGCTATACGGATTTAGGAAATGGCATGCAGATTTAAAGTTAAGAAAACCGGACCCTTGCAGCTTGACGCGCGCAACATCATTCAATCGCCATAACGTGAATACACTCTTCAGAAATTTTATATTTCTTAAAACCTTATTTTTTCTCTTATTGTTGATTGTTTTCTATTATTTTAATATTGTAACATTGTGCCCCTTGCCCTGTAACAGAGTACCCCAGATGTGGGGCTCATTGTTACAATCGACGGATCTCATTAAAGTGCCATTTTAAGTAGGTTGTGGCTAATAATAGTAAAGTTTAAATAATTATAAGTAAGGAGAGACTACTAAAGTTTATGTCCTTGCCAGTTAAAAGTTTATTAAATAAATACGTTCGTCACTACATTGCCGTTTATTTTTTTTGTAACACTGTGCCCCACCTTACCCTACACTAAATTGAAAATATTCAACAACTGGAACTTTTTTAATAATAATTGTCAAAAACTTATAAAAATGTCAGAATCGTGTAAAAAATAAAATGTAAAATATAAAATGATCAAATTGTTATAATTATGTCAAAATATCTAAAATACAAATAATGTATAAATTGTTTGCAATGAAAAATTGTTTGCAATTTATTGCATATTATATATATTATATTATATATTATATTATATATATATTATATTATATTATATATTGCATTATTTACCAAACAAACATAAAATTAAATTTAAATTATAATTATATTAAAATATTAACTATCTAATTATTTAATTCTTAATTGGTACAACTTTTCGGCATTTCGAAATCCCCACGTAACGAAAAACTGAATTTTAATTATGTATCCCACCCGTGCGAACCTGGGACGGGCCGCTAGTGTGAAAAATATATATTTTGATTTGATTTGATTTGATTCGAAGATGCTGAAGCCAATAATGAGGTTAAAATTAAAATCCGTGATAGCAGGTGCAAAAAAAATCAATTCATAATGGGTGTCATTTACATGGTGTTCAACAAGCAATACATCTATATTAAATAACACTCGGAGTTGATGAAAAGGCGAAAAAAACTGCGTTCCTGACGGAGAACATTGTGCGGTGTTTATTTTCTAGGTCGAAGGTGGCAGATGACCTCGGTTACCTGTTTTTCAGACAATAAGAAAAAATATAATACAAACAACAAAGTCAATTTTAATATCATTTATTATTTTAAATTACATTATCATTTATTATACAGGGTTGCATCATAGCTTTGAGAAAACCGTCTAGCCCATACCAAAGGTATACAGGGTGGCAGGGACATCAACGCGCGAACTGAAACCATGAATTCAGCTGATAATTCTAGACCACCTAGGGTAGAAATTATTCGTCGGTAATATAAAAAACATCAGCTGTTTCATGAAAAAATTTCTACGCAGCACAGTGGAACGAATGTATGGGAGCGGTTGGACGTAGACATGTCCGAAAAATAAGAGTAAAATTATGACAAACTAATGATGCCATCTTATTCGATTACTTAATGCCTTCATAAATTGTGGTGATGAATTTCTTCATAACTCCCATATTTCGGGAGTAATTTGAGAAAATGTGAAATTTTACTATGAAAATGAGTGTATCGAGCTCTCTCCCTCCTGATTCCGGGCTTGTTTCAAGTAGCGGTCTCTAATATCGTAATGCTATTACTAAGAGCTATATTTAATACTAAGACACATAGTGCGCCAAATGTGCACTTTCTGGGATAAAAGGAAATGAAAATTTAAAAAAAAAAACGTTTTTTCCCCATTTGTATTTACTTTAAACCGCAGACAGACTTATTAAGAGGTCTATAAATATATTATATATATATACAGAAATATATATTAACAAAAATATTCACAAGAACTGATGAGAGTATGACTTTTAAGTAAGTTGATAATAAATTACCTAGTTTCATTAAAAGTACAATAAATAATTAAGATGTAAGCTCTAATTTACTAAGTTACACATTTTAAAACAATAACATCATTTAATTATCTTCGTCATCATCATCATCATCAATTAATTCAAATTCAGAATCGATGTCCGCTAAATCATTTATGTTAACAAATTCGATATCACTTTTCTCAGAATCCGTAAGCTCATAAAATTCCTTAAAAGAAGATTTTTTTACAAACTTATTTCCTTTTGGACGGATACTTGTAACAAGTGGATCAGAAGACAGTAAAAGATTGTGCATAATATCTTCATTGCATGAGATACTGCTATGCTTTCGAGAATGCCCCTCTCTATATTTTCTAAAATCTTTATTTCTAGCCTCAGATGCCTCTTCGGATAGAAAACCAATGGGCACAATTGACATGTTCTGAACTATGTCTGGCCCATGCATTAAAATTTTATGAAGTGAAGAAGGCATATAATACCATGGGTATAACTCCACGTAAAGCTTAGCAGTATCAAAGCAGAACTCTCGGAATTTAGTTACGTTGATCTTCTCTCCTGATGAAATACACTGCAAGATCACACAGATTTTTCTTAAAAGCATAGCATCTATTCCGGTCAGTTCAGCAGATTTAGTGTAGTTTTCAAAAAATCTCCTTGCCGAGTTGCCATTGTTGGTGGATCCACTGCCTTGTTTCACAACATCGAGAAGTAAGCCCGTTTCTCTTCTTACAGCCTCTTGAACTCTTTTCTTCCTGTCATCAACTTGCCTTTTTGCTATATCACCCCTTACTTGCCATGATTTTATGTCTAATTTGTAGGAAATGTGTAATAAGCATTCCATTGAGCGAATCCAAGCGTGAAGGGTGCTTAAGCTATATTTATACATGTCCTCGTTTGCGTGTTTATCTTTGATTAACTCTAAATTATTCATTTCTTTAGGACAAGCCTTGCATATGTCACACACTGAAGCTGCTGTATTGGATATAATGGAATGAATTTTACCATCAATCATTGTCAACAGCAGTTGGTGTTTGACACTAATTCCATCAGTGATGGTGGATGGAGTTAAGGCTTCAATCTCTGCTTCGATTTCAGCCATCTCTCTCTGCACATTTTCTTTGGTTTCCTTTATAAACTTAAACAATATTGGCCGGCAAAATGAAGTGGAAGATGGTCGCTCGTTTTCCCAAATTGTTACACCTTTTGAGACGAGCCGCAGTGGTACAAGACTAATCATAAAATTACTAGCAAGATCGATTTGCTCATCTTCACTCGTCCTTTGATGATAAATGCTTTGGCTAGATGATCCGTCAAAACCCCATTTGCTGGTCAATACGAGCTGTTGATTGGGATCAACAGGGGTTTCTAACGACCTAATAAGTCTTCTTGAGGTTAAATCCATCAAGGCTTGTAATTTGATTTTTGCAGAGCTCTCTGTAACTGTGAGATCTTCTTTGGCCGGATAGCACTTAATTTTTTCTTTAACCAACATGTAGTAACTCGGGTATTGAAGAGCTCCTTCTTGAGTGTTGAAATCCCGAAGAGTGTTATAGCGCCATTTCGATAAGTTCATCGATACATAAAGAGCCAATGCCTTCAAAGGGGATATTTCCCGTACCTGAATTGATTTACCTTCAATGAAGGCTTTGATTTTTGAGGCCTCTTCTGGATTCTCCGTCAAGTATTTCATAACATAAGCTGTATCGCTTTGTCCTGCCTTTTGAAGCGCCCTTTCGGCCGAAAACATAATTTCAGCGCTGCTACTGCTGCATGAAAGACTATCTTCAGTGCGTCTTCTTTTTTGCCGGTTACTAAGGTCCTCAAAAGATTTACGAGGACTAGGATGTGTACAAGTTGAAGCATCAGATTTAGCAGGAGAAATTATGGGCTCGATGACGTCACTTATATTTTCTGTAGAAGGTTCCATATTTTCATTCTGTAATTCCGGCCATTGAATTGCAGCCTGTAGCCAAATCTCATGTTTCTTCCGAAACTTATCTGTGCTTCTTCCAGACTGTGTCCATTTTGCATAAATGCGGTAGCAAAATCGACGACACCAGTCTTTTAAACTTGTTTCAGCACTTTCACATAACTGAACACAACTGTTATCTTTTAAAACACTGAACAAATAGTTAAAGTCGCGTAAATCTTTATGTGCGCGTGCGCATAAAGCAACGTGAATATCAAGATTTGTATTAAAATTTGGAAAATACATTGCGAGATTAGCTTGGATACAACGAGGTGTAAATCAACACTGATTTTAAAGTTACTAATAGTGACCTATTTATATAAAATCCAGGTATCCCAGGTATCCTTTGTTAAATATTGCAAGGTAATTAGTTATTGTGATAATTAGTAAATGATGCATGCTAAATTAGTGTATTAAGAGCCATTTAGTAATTAAATAATAGCAATGTTCTTATCAGTAATCATTAGTGCATCAGTTTTATATGTAAACCTTAAGTCCCTAATTATATATCCTAATTAGCTTATATCTTCTCTAATTGGCTGCTCAGAAATGTTATTGTAATAAGGTAAACCTTTAGAAAAACGGTTTTAATCAACAAAATAAACAAAAAATAAAAAAATTGTGTTATAAAATAAACATCACTCTTTATCCCAGAAAGTGCACATTTGGCGCACTATGTGTCTTAGTATTAAATATAGCTCTTAGTATTAGCATTATGATATTAGAGACCGCTACTTGAAACAAGCCCGGAATCAGGAGGGAGAGAGCTCGATACACTCATTTTCATAGTAAAATTTCACATTTTCTCAAATTACTCCCGAAATATGGGAGTTATGAAGAAATTCATCACCACAAGTTATGAAGGCATTAAGTAATCGAATAAGATGGCATCATTAGTTTGGCATAATTTTACTCTTTTTTTTCGGACATGTCTACGTCCAACCGCTCCCATACATTCGTTCCACTGTGCGCAGGGGCCTTCAGAATGATGTACTGAAGAATCGATGGTAACAGGTTGTGCGTCTATGTTCGTGCCACACTGTATACAATTTATTATTAATTTGACTATTTTATATTTCTTGTCTAGTATTGGTGTCTTCAGTGTTTTCGGCTTTCGTCAAGTCTCCTGTACAGTCCTCTCGTAAACTGCAAAAGAAAAATTGTACCTCGACATTTTGAGTATTTACACCACATAGGGTCTTTTCGCAAAACTCAATAGTTTTCAATACGTACACAAAGCGTTCTTTCGCAGAAAAGAATACAAAAAACTAACTAACACAAAAAAAAATGTTAGTAACAAACTTATTAGACTTATATTATTTTCTACTTATAATGTGACGTGGGGGAGCAAGTGCGCATGCAGGCAGCCGACGCCGACGCGGTGACAAACGACACGGGTTCCACCCCTGCGGCCTTACGGCAGACTGAATCTCGATACCCCGCGCATGAATACAGTAGTACACCTAGATGTCAGAATAAAATCATTATAAAATCAAAATTTGGTCTTTTGAAAAAAATATTTCTTACATAATGTTCATTATTACATTGTCTATCCATTAATGTCAGTAACAAAACTAAAATAATGCTTATTTCACGAGGAGATCCATGTTATCAATAAGTGTTTAGTATTTCTGTGGCTTCATTTTAAGAAGATTAGTTAAACAAATACTATCTTCAAAAAGGAAAATCTACCATTGTGGAATCAAGAATGTGTAGGATTTAAATGTATTTTTTTTAGTTGATATTTCGTTATAATAACGAGTAGTTATGTCCAAAAAACTGCCCAAAACACGACTGGCGCGAAGTTTTGGTAGGTAACGCGCCTTAAGTAAATAAGATCCAATTTTATCGAAATGGTGTGCAAGCTTACCTACGTTATACCACCGGTAAAACGAATCTAAATGTTGAACAGATAAGAGCAAGTATAATTACCACGGTTAGATTAAGTTTAGACATTCAAGCTATAAAGGAATACTTTTGAATCTCAGAAAATTAACCTAGAAGCCGATATGGACTTATCTACTCATCAGGAGAATAGGGCTATATTCTCCTGATGAGTAGACTTGGGAGTAGAAACCTCTGCCTAAGCGTAATTTCGTAACTAGTAGATCTTCTATAGAAGGCCCTATTCTTAATACTTTATTGTATACAAAACAATATACGCACAGTAATTTTATTGTGATATCCCACATGCAAAGTTGAGGTTAGTCTTACTCAAAATTGAGTTGCCCTGTCTAGAAAAGAGTGAACTGTGAAGCCTAAAAATGTATGTTTGTGAATACGTGTTCAAGGTTGTACCAGGATCTTTAAAATTTCTGCCAGCAACCAAAAATTTATTCACTCATGCACATCCCCATAGAGCTGACAGGATTGTAAAGTGCGGTCGGTGACAATAATTATAATCTTTCGAAGCGAACGCAATCAACCTAATAAACCGATGTTATTGATCACTTTGGGCAACATCAGATTTAAAGGATTCAAGGATCGAATTATCTAATCACGATACTATGTATTTTAGATGGTAAATATATTCTGAAATCACGTTTTGCCTCAGTTATTTTGGCAAACGTACGTCACAGACGAACTTTAATAACAGCGCGCATTAGATCAATTTTATAATGATATTAATAATGTAAAATCTACATACACGTAGCATAAAATTGATAAGCTCAGAATACCTGTACAAGATAATGAGTCTAACTTGATGATGGTATGTCAATTTGATTTAGAACTAAGTATGCCTTTGCATATGAAAATTACTTTAAGTTTTAATTTAAGCTTGTTACAATCTCATCAGAGTGACAATCGATGTCAAAAAGTTGCCAAAAATGTTGGTAAATTTGAATTATTTTGGACCGATTTAGAGAGACTAGAATGCGAACATTCTTAAAATACGGGAAATGCACCTCAAATCTGGCGCCCTGACAATGTAAAAATATGGTGATTTCTGTAATCAAGTTGATTAATGTCTGATACAAGCCTTCCGGAATAAGTTCTACGTTTTATTCATACTCTGCGATGGTGAACACCGCATTAAAATCCATTGTGTATTTTAAAAGAACTTAGAGCCTAAATGGTCAGACATATGTACAAACACAATGAGCAACTTTGTTTTATGCATTTGTTTTACATTTACTTTGTTTTCATGGTATTCATGCCGTTTAGTTATAGATTATTGTAGATATACAATATGTAATATAATTAACGCAAGACCTGATACACCCCAATTAGAGTGTTGTTAGAAGCATAAAGGCTTCTTCAAACAGTCGCGACGCGACGCATGAAGTTTTCATAGAAAGCGTTCGCGCACCGCGACGCGACCGTCGCATCGTGCTAGTGTGCACGAGCCTTAATACAATGACCCATTTATTTTTTATTTTTAAGCTGTCTATTATTATTAATCGTATGGCTAGTACTTTATGCATTTAAAATTGCCTTTAAATAAAGTTAAATTTTCTTTGTCTCAATCAAAAAATTCCTTTAAGACAAACTTGTCTTAAAGGAAGTTTTAAAACTTATGTATTTTTAAATAAGATTTCACGACGATTTCAGTAACTACTGAAATCAATTCAGCACTCAATTATGAACAAACGACTTTCAGGACCTGCGTTTATTCTGTTACACCTTGCAAAAATATAATATAATATCTCATCCCTAAGATTGCACTTGCAAATCTTGTAAGAATAAGAACCTAGGTTCTCATTTAGATATGTAACACACAATGATCCCTTCGGTCTTGCTTTATGTAATTTGTTCTTGAGTTACCTAACGACACGTTGTATAAGTTATAGTTTTACATTTATTAGTTAAGTCCTATTCATGTACCACTTGGGGACGGCCATACCGTGATAAATGAACACACTGGCATACTCTGAGTTGAAACCATAAAATAAACCAAACTAATTATATGAGTCGACTATTGGTTTTGCGGGTCAGCCGACTAACCCTCTTGTTTATAAGCGTTGTTTAAAGTTACGAGATGTTTAAGCGCTAATCATTACTTAACTTTAAGCAAAATTTATAAATAAGGGGGTAGGTAGAGCGACTTTTTGGATATTAAGTATTTGGATGATATTTGATTGTAGACTGGAAACGTGATTAATTAGATTTTATCAATACTTACGAAGTTCCCTTTATTGTCGTATTAACGTCCCCGGCCTATAATAATATAAGCTTTTTAGACTTCACCTATCAAAACGCTGATCATGATTGCTTTGTGATACTTCTTAGATTCAATATCATTTTGTTGAAATTAAATTTGAACAATGCTGTTATGAGATTTTTAATATTTTAGATTGTCATCTAGCACAAAATAAAAGCTAGTTAGATATGAAAATAAGCAGCGAAATATAGAAACAATTAACCTACATTAATTAGTTGTTGCAATTAATTAGTTTTCGTTTTTAGATTCGCCAACGCATGCAAATACAAATTAACAATCTTCAAGAAAATTTTGAACTATCGGAGATCCGACTCCGGGCTCTACAAAACCAAGTGACGTCTTTGAAAAACAGTTACACGGTTGTCCTAGCCGAGAATGAGGATATCAATGATTTAAACAAGATTGTTGCTCAATAATTCTAGTCTCCCAAAGCTGTTTACTAATTCATGTATCCGTAACTATAAAGTTATAAACACAGCAGTTAAGAAACCCTGTTAAAAAAAATAGCAAAAACGAATGTTTTAAAATTCGATTAGGTATTATACACTGTACCATGTAGTTACTGTTTTTATATAAGTAGTGAAAATTGTATACGTTCTTAGACTAATAAATAAATACATAAAAAAATTCGATGTCTATGCATAATAATGTATAACCAATAAACTGTTTTTGTTTTTGACTTAGTGCAAAATGGTTGTTTTATTTGATTGATGTTATCCACATAAATAAAGTAGTAACTTTGAACCCTTTTTTTCTGAAACTTTTCTCAAGTCGTTTATCAGTGCAAGGGTATGCTATCCGGATATCCTAATATATAAGTATCGGAATATCCGTCGAATATAATATCCGGATATCATTTGTATTAGTCACGCAAACTTACCTGCTAATCTGATGAAGAGTATCGTGACTCCCATTGTGAAAAACAAGACGGGCGATATCGCGGACAAGGGTAACTACCGTCCCTTTTCCCTTGCGACAATAATTGCGAAAGTGTTGGACGGTGTGCTTGATACTGTATTGAATGCATATATACATCTTCATGATGCGCAGTTCGGGTTTCGCCTGTCATTGATCTCTCCAGGGCCTTCGATTTGGTCTCGAATGTTGTGTTCTGGAGAAAGATGATAAACAGGGGTATACCTGCGGAAATATGTGGATTATTTCAGCACTGGTATGGTAATCAGACCAATCATGTGAAATGAACCGTACCTCTCTGAACCGTATGGGTTGGAGTGCGGGTTGAGGCTAGGAGGTTTGACGTCTCCCAGCTCTTCAACCTCTACGTAGATGAGCTCATAGAGAGACTCGGCAGAATGCTTGTCTGTCGGATGCAGTGTTGATGGGGTTAGTATTAACAACATCAGCTATGCTGACGACATAGTGCTGCTGGTTCCGTCTATAGGGACCATCAGAGAGTTAAGAAATGTGAATAAATGGTCTTTAAGGTCGGTGGGAAATGCCGTGAAGTGGGACCCGAGCTTCTAATAAACGGGTCAGTGATCAAAAGGGTATCCACTTTTAAATACCTGGGTCACTTTCTTTCCGACGACCTAAAGGACCATGTAGATATAGAGAGGGAGCGCAGGGCACCCGCCGTCCAGTGCAATATATTGGCCCGTAGATTTGCTCGTTGTACGGACCAAGTAAACATTACAATTTTTAAGGCTTACTGCCAGAGTCTGTACACGAGTATTCTTCTCTCATATTATCTGGTTCGCATGCGGTCAACAATATTACGTGCTTATTGCGTACGCGACGGCCGTACGCTCGGCCGCGATACTAGCGGCTTTGTTCGAGTGGCCGCGCGGCCTGCGCCTGCGCCCTTGTTCGACTTGAGGCCGTGCCTCTCCACTTGCTCGCTTAATGTCAACGCACCGCTAGCTACGCTACGCTTAATTTTTATTATTACGATTTTTTACATCTCAAGGGTTTCCCTATGCACTTCTTGACTTCTGTTACCAGTTTGCTCTTCGATCTACTGGCTTTGATTAGCAAATTATTGGTTTTCTTGTTATTGCCTGTGAGAGGATTGTGTAAAAGAGTCTACTGTAAGTATGTTGTGAAGTAATGGTCGTCATTGATTAAAAAAAAATCGGTATTCCAAATCTGATATTACAAGTATTAAAACGACAAGGTACTTTAAGTGACCATTTGCCAGCTTAACCTACTTGTTTTCCAATACCTGCATTGATATAATTATCACTTTGAACAACATAATCAATTACGCCAAAAGTTTATTGCTATACAAAGTAATCAAAACGTGTCTACATCTGTGGTCATTTAAATTCTACAAGTACTAAAAACTCTATCGAAAGTATTCAACGGAAAATATAAAATATAAAACTGTATCAGGTTAGGTCGTCGTTAACTAGTAACTAAATAACCTTCATACAAGATAAAATTAAATAAAGTGGAATCTAGGCCTTAAATGCGTACCTACATTAAATTCCTACAGTCACGTCTTGCAGTTTAAGCTTCAAACAATGTGTTAGTGAAACAATAACGAGGTGCGAACTATTAGCATTACCTTCAAAAGATATAATTATAGCAGTGTTAATTGTTTAGGAAGGAAGTGGTACAAAGATTTTATTACGTTTCAATGTCTTCCGTATATAGAACTTCCTTTTTTAGAGTCTTAAATCTTTTTCACAATCCGATTAGGTTCGACGACTTGGTTCGATCGTATTCCTCAGAGGACGACAAATTTTATTAGGCACGGCTGTGCTCGAGAGTCCCCGAGGCCCGTCGCCTTGCTGATTGCTTCGTGCCTTCACGAATCACTTCCATTTATTTAATTTTGCTTTTAAATGTCTTTTAAATCTGATTGATGATTGAGATAAAGCTCTAGTAGCTTCAAGTTGATTATAGGATAATAAATTGGATGATATTACACCTGACTGTGACTTTAACAAAGCTTTTTGGAAAAGTTCGACTGAACTATAACTGTAAGTAGCTGGTAGTGTTAAGTCTCTTGGACACATTCGTGAGGTTGGTAAATTAAACATCGTATTCCACGCAAACGCATATTTATTTTTTATGATTCATTTTTATATATTTTTGGTGCTCCATTTTTTATTTATTTGTGTTTCATTAAATTATTAATTAATACTAATAATAGTAAAGGCCTCGGTAAACACACACAGGCTCCGTAAATGGGCAATCGGGAGTTCCGTGCAGTTTCCGACACCCGGGCAATGAGCTGGCATAATAAATAATACAATAAGGTACAAAAAAGGAATTCAACGAAGTACCATCGGATGGTTTTCACAAACGCTCACACATACGCTCCACACACGCCAACAACAGTCTTACATCTATTATATCACTAGCTATACAGAATGCGGCGAGGCCGCGTGCAATGAACCATGGAACTGTACTACGGGCAGGCTGATTACTCGAAGTGCGTGTCCTTGAGCTTCCTCACGGCGTTGGTGAGGTGCAGCATCTCGGTGTTGAGCTGCCAGATGAGCGTTTCCAGCTTGTCAACGGAGTCCAGCACCTCCACGCGCTCCGTGTGTGGGTTGAAACGCACCTCGAAGGGTCGCGACATGGTCGAAACCCAGCGTCTGTGCCAAGTGAAACAAAGAGTTAGTTTATCTGTATAAAAACTTATAAATAACACATTTTTCGACATATTATCTTGAGATTCAATTGCTACAATTACCTGAATTTATCTTTGGCATCTTCGAAACTTTCGGCTACGTAATAGATGGGTTGGTACTCCTGGTCCTGGTAGGGCTGCACGGAGGTCGACGCGGGCTCGAACGGTCTCAGCTCCGGCTTGTCGCTGAGCGCATGCAGCAGCTCGCCGATGGAGGACAAGAGAGCGGCGCCGTACGCCTTCAGCTGCTGGTTCTCCTTGCACAGGCCGAACTCAACGGTGAACCAGTACACCTGAGACAAGACAACACCGTTTATAATGCACCGCCATCGGGCGTATTAATGCAGCAATACTGTTAAGATAAATTTCGCAACAGCTGGGCCCATTCACAAAATTTACATATTCGCATTGGCACAAATAAAATGTTATAATGATAATTTATTCAACTAGGGCTTCCAGACACGAAACTTACAGTAGATAGCTTTTCGATTTCAGGGTCCGAAGCGCCAAGTGATGCAAGTCCGATCTCTTGCGAGAACTGGGCAAAGCTGAGATCGGCCAAGAGAGGGATGTGTCCAAGCAGCTCGTGAATACAATCGCTGTAAAGAGTACATTTCATTGTTACATTTGGCTAATCCTATCTTTTATTTTGACAGTTCATAAGCATTCACTGCGTCATATACGTTGTTGAGCAGATACATTTTTCGAAAACATGAAGCAATATACTTCAAAATTATTCAGAGTGTCCTCCTACAGTCATAAAGTGTAACTTAGTTATATACTAAGCGAGCAATTCAATTTAACAGAGTTACAGTTCCATCACGACACTGCGCCGTCCTCTCTTCGGACTCGCAAATTGTTTTATGTTCAAGGATGCGGAATATGCGCGCGCCTAGACAAAATGAATTGCTAATTTGGAACAGAATACGAGTAATTGCAATTAATTAAGTGGTTTGTTCTATATTGATTTATGATTTTTGTCCAATTTACATAACATCAACAAGGACTTGTTGCGTAACATTTCCGTAAAGAGACGCGTCAAGGCAATAATTTTGTACCTAATTTAATTATCGTTAATGAATATATCTGTCTTATATACACCAGTATTTCCTTGTTGGTAATTATCGTGAAAATGTTCTGATTAACAATAATTTATACAGACGCGAAATCACGATGATTGACAAGCTATAAACTCAATGCGCATGATACTTACGGTTCAGGAGTGTGGAAAGGCGAGTTGGCGTGGCGAACATATTGGGTAGATTGGAAGACTCGGAAGGCCAGGGAGGCGAGGAAGTCGCGGGCGGTGAGAAGACCAGCGGCGGGACGTAGCGTGAAGCCGGTGTGCTTGCGGAGGAAGTTGCTCACATCCTCCAGTTGAGGAATGTGCTGCGGCACGAAGATGTCCGCCGCTTGAAGCTTGGCGAACGCTACTTTGTACTCCTTGCAGGCGTGCTTTGGCATCAGGTCCAGTACGGTGTTGAACACTCGCTGCCAGGTAGCGTTCTCAGACTCCTTGTAACTGATGATTGGGATGGTGTCTCCGTATTTGTAACCGAAAGCAATCTCAGCGATTTGCTTCCTGCGTTCCCTGTAATCCTTGTCGGCGAAACCTGGATGGTTCATATCCAATTCAGGCTCATATTTGGTCATTAGATGATTGCAGTTATCGAGATCCGAAGCGTGGCGAGGGAACCACGGGGTTTTGCTTGACATGTTGTTCTCGGAAACGAGGTTAACTCCAGCGAAAGAAGTTGACTGACGAAGAGATCTGATAAGTTGCAATAGGTTGATGCGAGTCATGCTCACTTTCACGAGAGCATCAAACTGGACACCGGTGAGTTGGGACGGACGAGTCTCGAGATGCTGGACGCATCCCTTGTAGTTGTCGATGGTCTTGAGGATGCGTGCCAGGGAGCCCATTCCATCTCGCATGCGCAGCAGTAGCGCGGCTTGCTGGATAGCTTGCTCTGCCTCGGGAGATTCACTTGCAGCGTTCTGCAGGATCACTTCTTCCTCGGTCAGAGTATAGTCTGCAAAGACATTAACCCATTGAACACGATTCCACGATTAATAAAAATAGGTGTCGTTAAATTAAAGACACTATGAAAATACTGACCGTCGTCCGTTTTCCCAGCATCATCACCGATATCAGCATCAGCTAAATAAACGAAAATAAAATAAAAGTAAGAAAAAACAAAAAAATAAAATAAAATAAAAGTAACAAATAATATTCAAATTAGCATAAAAGACAATTACCGAGATGACCGTTCTTAGTTTCATCTTGTTGGGTTCCATCTTCGACAGTCGGGGAGTTATCACCATTGCCAATATGAATCCCGTCTTGGATAAAATCGGAATCCAAGCCAGAATCTAAATTAAAAAGGAAAAATAACAAAAAGAAGTTAGAAGAAGAAAAAAAAAAGTAAACGAAATGATAAAATTAAATAGTGTGATAATAAACGTAAAGAAAAATTGCGGTTTCGATTTGGGCGTAAAAGTCGCAGAGCGTCCCTGATGCGACATTATTCTTTCAACGGTGAATTTATTGCGGTTTCAATGTTAAATTTGCTTGCATTATCTATACAAATAAATAAAACTGAAATGTCTTTTTATAATGTCAAAATAACAGTTTTCTACTAAATGCATATGAAAATATTTACAGTAGATACTAAAAAAAAAAAAAATTATCCGTCTGACTGTTCCGACATATTTTTGGTCCCGGTAGCACATACCCGTGGTATAATTTTCGACATCACGCGGGCGAAATAGCTAATGCTACATAATATCACATGCTATAGACGAGAGGTAATGAAATTTTGGAGTTTTAAAATTGGGTTCAATCGCGGTCATTCGAGTTTAAAAGGATCGATGGTACTCGTAGATTCCCAAACCAAAATAAACCATTTATTTTTGAATTGTCAAAGATTCGGACAGTTAGAACATTGAAGCTAGTTGCCCGTACCGAAGCGTAGAATCCGTTTACAGATGTATAATCTTTTAAATAAAGTGGTTAATATTATCACTAGTTCCTTTCGATTGATGTGCTTATCTGCATCCTTGATTGACTTACCATTGGCGCGGGCGCGAGCCTCTTCAAGAACGCTTTGTTTGGTCTGTTTGACAACAAGTGTCTCGAACCTGGCATCGTCGACAAGCGAGCGGCGACGAGACGGGTAACCGTTCTGTAACAATACAATAACTCTTCGTTAAAAACAGTAATTTGTATGTAAATGACCTGACTTGACATAAGAATGAAATCTTAAAGAGTAATGGTTGAATGAAGTATGAGTTTATGCAAGATGTCCGAGTAATTAATGATCTGATCGACAACTGTACAGATAGTATAGCTCTATTAACGCAGTATACAATTATGTATGTCTATTGTCTGTGTATCAGCGGTACTTAATTGCCAATCTTCAAATTAAAATAGTAGTTTATGTTATATCGTAGCGTGCATCGTTATTTTTTTGTGCCATAGGAAATACTATAAAATGAAAAGGCTAAAGCGTGGGCGAGAAACGTCTTCACTCCAGCGAGCGAGCACAAAGGAGTCGTCTCTAAAACAGTTTGATCTTCTAAATCCTTATAAATATAAAGCGGTCACATCGCATTATATTTCATGTGAGAGTAGGAATTGCTTTTACGAAGTTCGTAAGCTTATTTCCTGAGTGTGGCCGGGTGTAAAGTGCTCCCATTATACCCGCCTTGTGCCTCGCTCCGGATGCGAAGTCGTGCGACTGAAATCTTTCAAAGGAACGCGACTTTCTGGTCCGCTGCGCTCAAATGGAGCCAATTATACAGCTCGAGAGTTGTGACTACACGACTTGATTCTTGTAACAATGCGACGTTCGCTCGTTCATGTCTTTACTTAGCACTGTCGCGAAACAAAGACGGTCTAATAACAATACTTCTCCAATAGTTTTTAGCTAGTCTACGAATTTACATTGATATTATTTGATATTATGAAAAGTATATGTTCTGCTGATGATGTCAGAGTGGTCATACTAGTTTGACGTCTTTAAGATAAACAAATACTACCGAAAAGCTATAGGTATCTAAAATTCCAAAAAACCCGGGGACTGTCACCAGAGGATAATATCAGTGACGTAGACGCGGTCGTTTCGTGTATAAACTGCTATTATCCTCAACTAGCGTGTAGTTTGATATGTTGTGTCGGCGACAGCGTAATTTGCTTCGCAAACGCTAAGGAGCGGTGCTGACGCGCTGGCTGGCAGTGCGCGGGCGTCGAGACCTAGCATTTTCCACTAGAGTGGCCGTGCGGGCCTAACTATGTATGTCAAGGGTTGCGCTAATCACTCACTATTGTTACCGAGCCCCTGAAATGCAACGCAGTTAGTAATTACGCGACCTAAAAGCTTTTTTACTTAGGTCCAATTCATTTTCTTGTAGCCGTAGTAAACAGAAGCCTAGAACGCGTAGTAAGTGTTCCAAGATTGCGGAAACGGTGTTGCGCGTTGTATTGTATATTTAAAGGTCCGCCTAACTGGAGCGGACAGGACTCGGAATCCGGTTGATATAGCCTTGGTGTGCCCGAGTGGCCACTTCACCATTCCAATCGGTCGGCGGGTAATTAAGCCAAGCCAGAGTGCGGCCCGACCTGTACCCACCCTCCGACGTACGCCATGTACCTACGAGCACTCAATCAATTTGACGTTGCAGGACATCCAATCTGGGGATTTTATTGTTTTGGCATGCACGAGTGTTGAGTTGAATTGTATCTAATACTAATTTGATCTCCAACTCACGAAATTTTTAAACAAAAGCGATAATTAAGCAGAATAAATATTCATTCCGCGTGTTTATTCACGAAAAGGATGTTTATTTTTGATCGCTACATGTGAACAATATGTAATTGACTGTGAGTCTATTTAAACAAACTTCTAAGTGCACCAAATAACTTGTGTTGGTCAAGGGCGTACCTGAGTGACCTCGATATGGTTGTAGACCGCGTTCTCAGGTTCTGCACTTTGCGTGACGGCGTCTAATTAATAGTGAATCGAGTGCGGTTCTAGTGCAATAAAAAATCGAGCTGGTAATATTTTCGTTTGTGGAGCAGCTTCGATTTTGGTGCGTTAGAGCAGGTGTGACAAGCTAATTGTGGCCATCGTATCTCTTGATAGAGTTTTAACGATATTTGCTGATTGCAATGGACTCGGTGAGCGTCGCACCGCCTTGCATTCCGACCTTCGACGGTCAAGGAAATACAATCATTCAGCCACCAATCATAAAATAAACGATAATATCATAGCATGATAGGCATATTTATCGCAGAGTGCATTTAAATAACTTAAAAGAAGCAAAACAATTTTGGAAATGATCGCAGTGCAATTCAGAGCATGTGGGCACAAACGTTAAATTAATATTGCTTGTGATCAAGTCAAAACTTTGCAAACCCGACTCGATGCAGACATGCTCTGACATAATTCGCAAACAAAATTTCGCAGAAGCTTTATGTTGTACTACTACCATAAAAGCACGATAGAAATGTTCTACTATAGTAAATAATCAACAGGTGATCATTCAGTACAACGTTGGCTACGTGAGGTAACGATTACGACTCGGCGACGCGTTGAATATTCACAATGCTAATTAATCTGTTCATAAACAATGAAGAGATTGATAAAAGTTGTTTTTTTTTGTAATAGGCAAGTGTTGAGGCTACGGACTCATCTTATGTGGAACAATGACTTATTTAGAACATATTGTTGTGTATATTGCGCAATTTGTCACACAAAGTTGCGAGAAAGTGTCTTTGTCCCATTAACAGTGAATTAACTAATTAACAATAACAGCGTTGCACTGTCTGCATCGCGTAATGAGACCCGAACGATTCTCAACCTGTGTCAGAATTTACCCAATTTATTACCAGGTCACTTTCTCAATGTTGTTCTGGTGTAAGTAAACAACAAATATTTTTCGAAAATCTCTTGATGAGTGCAGTGACTTTAAAAGCACTCGGTCATTCTTATGGATTTCTTAGTTTAATACCTCGTTCAGTTAAGATTGTTGATGTTCATTGTTATTGTGTATTACAAGGGCGAATTTGACAAGTTTCAAGAAGGTAATAGCGATTATCATATGACGAGCCGATTAACATCTAATTCGCTACTATTACACAACCGACGTTTTATATTAATATTTGTTTTTCTTTAGTTGTGTGCTAAATATTTATAGTGACACTTGAAAAAATGTGGCAATTAAACACGAGCAAACTTTACTTCGGGAATCACTGAACTTATTTTATAATTTTAATATTAAAGCATGTTTAAAAGCCCCTACAAACGTTTCCACATTAGTTTCTTTGTTTAAGTCAGTCAAATTGTTGATAATACAGGAATTGTTATACCATTCGTTTATATTGCAATTATCTCTCTAGGCTGTCAGAGGATAAAGTTAATTGTTGGTTTTTAGGACATCTCAATTATTACTGATTGCGATTTATTAATGAATTACTGTAACTAAAATGAATTACTACTTTAAAATTGCACAACTGTTAGAATTTAAAACTATAAATCAATGGATATTCAAGATTATTAAGAATTAAGAAATATTTAGTCAAAAACAGTAACTTGTTACGTTGTTTTGACGGCTGCTTTGTTTGCAAACAATTTAAAAACTTGCGGAACTTTGATGATGGGAGAGAAATATTTTTATGATTGCAATTCTAGATGAGGGGCGATAAAATGTGTGTGATGAACATGAGTATAAAACGAGCTGGCAACGCGTTGTGAGCGCGTGCAGGCCAGCTGCTGCAGCTCCTCACCTCGATGCTGTAGGACTTCTTGATGGCGAACATTTCACGGTTCTTCTGGGCAGCTGCGACGGCCATGGCTTCTTTCTTGTCTTCTCACGACACACCACTGGTATTTGAAGGGCCTGAACGAAGGGTTCACTGCGCGGTTAGCTAGCGTATTGTCTGCGAGAGCTTTTTGTCTCGACCACGGGCTTCTGTGCCTGTCTGTCTGCGACTCGAGCTGTCGGATTACTATAGCTAACTAAACTTTGGATTGCAAACAGACCAATGCATGATGACCGTTCGTAAGAACAGTTTAAATAGTGTTAGGCGCACGCCTCCCACCCCGCAGCGCCTTTCGTCGCGCATGCGTCATGATCCGCGCCCCGCGCGCCGCCCGCGCCCCTCTTGCACCCGACGCCGCTTCATCGGCATCCCCCGGCCCCAAGCCAGCATCATCAGGTCCAGACCTGATGATGCTACCTTAAAGATCTAGAGGATCAGTTTGCGATTGGTTGGTGAATTATTCAACATGTCCTTATCTCCAAACCTTAGATCCTTGTTCGGAAATGGCCTTATTAATACTCGGAAGTAAACTGTTGTAACTATTAAATAAATGACTGTGACGTTATGGTTATGTTAAGTAAATAATCATGTTCGATAAAATCTTGATTATTAAAAATATTATTAACTTTTCGGCAGTCGTGTAGAGTGGCATTTACTATTATAAATTGGCGCGATTAGAATCTTTTAAACACACTGATATTCACTAAAAATATGAAAACGGTGAAGTTAAAGAAAATATTTCAATGAATTGGAGGCGATGATAACCTAAAATTACTTTTAAAAATAATAATTTGTTCATGGTCTGAAGACAGCAAGGACGAAGATAAATTACCAATATTTCATGAATTTTCTCTAAATTGTGATAATTGATTTTACCTGTGACGCGTAGCGTTACGTAGACCCCAATTTGCTACGGCCTACGGGCTGCTACGCCTATCCCTACGGGAATCATCTAATCGCTACGCGTGCTACGCGAAGATTGTGCAAGAGTTTATTTTTATTTTTATAAATCATAGGTAATCGAATAATATTATGAGTAGTGTGCAGTGTTTCGTCACTGATAAGATGTTACGCTGAAGATAACATTGTGGTTGCCTTATCGTACGAGATGAATTTATATAATTACCATTTAATAGACGTATAAGTTACCGCCACATGGTTTTACGATAATTTTCAACTGGTTCAAATGTTTGATAAACAATCTAAAGTAATATTTTGTTATTGTCAGCTCCGAAATTGATTGTGTGTATGACATTGTTATATTAACTAAGTCTTGTGACTGACTTTCTTTATCGTGTGTCCTAAATTTATTTCTTTTACTGAAAAAATGTTTAAAATATTTTTACAGGAACTTAGATAAACAGCTTTTATTCAGGGAATAAAAAGAACAAAGCCAAAGCGAATGATTTTATGTCACAATTTTTTTCCTTCCATTTTTTCAAATTTCATAGTCTACTCAAAATATCCGCTCAATTATCTTTAAGCTAATAAAAATCTATGGTTCATAAAAATCAACGAGTACCTACATTTATTTTTTGTGTTAATTTATTTACTTAATTTGCTATGATTTACATTACATTATGTACAAGGTCGTGGTAGGTAATGTAGGTATCTACCAGGTACGTACCGATGTAAATGTAAATATTTACTTTAAGTTGCCTTTCTTTTTTTTGCATTAATGGCAATGAGGCAAAACACGCGAATTAATCACGTTAAAACGCACTTTGTTAAAGAAGATTTCGGTTTATTTCATTACATAAAGACGTGAAACAAATTATTGTTTACGTCTTTACGTATTGTCTTATTAAAGAAACGTACTTTATAATATTTAAAGCAATCAAATGTAAAAAGGTACATAATTCAGGCAGATAACATTCTTGTTATAACTGCTTTTAAAGTCAGGCGTATCTACATAGGTCCAATTTATTTAGCTATTAGTGAAAACCTATAATTGGCTTTGTGTTACTTATCTTGGTTACTTATACAAATTGATGTTGCTATTGGTTTTTCTTTATGAACAAATATTCCGTTTGTATCGTCATGACCGAATGCCATTGTCGATAGCAGAGATTTTTATACTTTTTATCAATAGCTTTGTTAAAAAAAAAACCCAATTATTGTATTTACTAAGAAAAATCGCTCTCCTTGCCCTGGTTCAGTTAAAATTACGGCGTTTTATTACGTTATTGTTAACTTTTATCAATTTGCTGTAAAAGCCGAGAATTAAAAAATCGTACATTTAACAACTATACTAAAATAAATGCATCTTATAAAAGTGTATTATTAGTAGTATAAAAGTGTAGTATTAACATGTTTATTATTGGCTACATCCAAAATATATTATTGCACATGTGCCAGTGCACGTGTATATGAGGATACATAAAATGTTAGGAAAAATTATACCAACAAAGCGGTTTTTGTTAGTATAATTTTTCCTAACATTTTATGTATTGTCATTAACACAAATGCAAACAGTACTTCAATAAATTGTCGCATCATTATGTTAATAAATGAACATAAACATTATAGTGTAAAGAAGCTGTAAGGAAAAAAACATCCAATTAGAGTGTACAATGGGAGAATCATCGGATGTGACCGCAAACTCGAGGACTCAACTGAATTAATGACACTCCGACGCAAGGTAAATCACAAAAACCACGTTATTCGACAAATACCACCATTAAGTGAGTGACACACGTTAGGCGACGACCAATGTCAAACATGCCTGTACGTCACATCAGATTGATTATTATAATTAGAAGGCCGCACCGGATACCGGTCATACTAATGAGGTGTTACGACTTTTTTCGAAAATCCATTCGGTTATTCCAATCGGTAAGTGGTGACGTAAAAATTGATCGATTAGAGTGAACGAATGAATAAATCTCCATCATGATGGACTGTCCAAATGTTTGCAATATGTTTGTGCTAAACCATGTATTTGATCATCATTTTAGTGTGACGCACGTGTGTCAGATGTTCTGGTTTCCACACGAGGTTGTTTTGTTCATTCATATGTGTGACATGGAATGCTACGAGACGATTGTTGCATTAGGGTAGGTCTCGAAACTGACCGCATCTGCATTCACTTTAAAAAAACAAACAATACGATTCAGTTTTAATGGTAGGGACATCGACGCAGAACCTGCTACCATGAAATCGGTACGTAATTCTGAATCGGACCCTTGTAATATAAAAATTATACAATCCGCAGAACATTGACATGGTTTTATATGGTGTCGGTTCAATGTCCTTATATTGGTGCATCAGTGTGCACACGCCCGGTTATATCACTACACGCCGTCTCTTCAACAATGCCTACGTGATAGTTCGCTTTATTCAACTTTGCCAACAGGCCCTGGTTTTAGTAACGGAAGTACATAATTATGATTGCATTCGCTTTTTTTATTTTTATAATTTGCGTAACCTTTGTCTTTAATGTGTCTCTTTGTTAGGTGTGAAAATCGAAGTAACTATTACAAACTTAAAAAGTAAATACCATTTATGTTCCCATCTCCATGTGGTTTTCCCACGCTGCATGTATGGCGTGCATGTGGGTAAAAAAAAAACTAACAGAAAGTGATGGTTTAGAGATCGTTTGGGGAATCCCTCCGCACCCGTTTAACTGAACCGTACGGTATACTGAGGTAAAGTTGCGGCAACGACGTCATTAGTCAGTGCGTCATTGGCAAATGGCATGGCCCTACTGCGAAAGTATTACTTACGACATTGATTATTTTATGCGATTTGTGCGTTTGGCTATTATTATATCGAAGACGTTGCTTTACAAACACAGCGAGGTCATTCAACTGGAACACAGGTACTATAGTCATGTACTGTGAGAATGTGTGGTAGGGTCGACCCATAAAGCGAGTATGTAGGTATCACGGCAAAACACTATAGGCTAAGGCTAATTGTCTCTGCCTCAAACTACCAAAAATCTTTGGTTTTTTCAGATCATTTGTAAAATAAAACATTGCAATTTGACAAATTGTTTTTGCACTTAAGTGTTGTTTTCAGTGCCCCATACATAATGTATGCTAGTAAAAAATTGTAATAAAAAGTAGGTATACAATATTCAAGGATTTTAATTACGCCAAGCCAATGAACGTTTATCGTTGCCTAAAGGACAGCAGGAGTAATGTACGTGTTGTACAAAGTTATTGATGTGCGTAATAATAATTTATAATATTTTTTATTGTTCCAAAACAGTGTTACAGATGATTTTTTCACCAGTTATTGATAAGACAAAACTCTGCAATTAGTACAGTACTTAACTTTAGTGGAAAGATCACCTTTATTTAATACTAGTTAAAAAAAAAAAACTGTATCTCTGTATCTCAGGAGACAGGGCCTTCCCTTTATAAGCATACCTTACACTTAAGGTTGACTTACACGGTGCCATTTAATTGCCTGTGGCACACCATAAGCTGAAGCAACAAAAAAAAAACGCTGCATCGTCTTAAATCTTAACAGTGTCTAGGGCATTTAGGGAAAGAAAACATGAGATTTCAAAATCAAAATCAAAGGTAATTTATTCAAACTAGGCTGGGAGTCAGCACTTTTTGTAAGTCAAAATTACATAATACAGTCCCCCAAAACGCCCGCCCTTCTCCACTTCCTAGTGCTTTAGCTGGGAAGAAGAAGTGGCGCAACAAACTCCCCAGCGGCACAGCTGTCTGTTAAGTTGGAAAAATCTTGATTCAATCCAATAATAGCATATAATTAACATTAATCAATAAATGAAAATTTAATTAATTAAAAAAAATGATTTATGGTTTTGGCAGTCAAGTAAAATAAACAATGATATGAAGTAACTCATATGACCTGATTCACCACATTTACACTTATTATTTTAAAACTAGCTTTTGCCAGCGGCTTTGCCCACGTTCAAGTTGAATATTACCCCATGGGAACGTACTACCCGGATAAAAAGTACCCTATGTGTTATTCCAGGTTACAAACTTTCTGTGTGCCAAATTTCATTCAAATCCATTCAAATAATTTTTGCATGAAAGAGTAACAAACATCAATATATCCATACTCACAAATTTTCACATTTATAATAATATGTTGGGTAAACACAAAGCCGAAAGTCTGACAACCAGTCTTACCAAGGGGTATCGTATTACCCCAGTTACTGGGTTGTGTAGGTCAGATAGGCAGTCGCTCCATGTAAAATACTGGTATTCAGCTGCATCCGGTTAGACTGGAAGCCGACCTCAACGTAGTTGGGAAAAGGCTCGGCAGATGATGATGATGTTGGGTAAACACATATTTTATTTATGTCTGGAAAGGGTGGTGGTGGTCTGTTAAATATTTCTAGAAAGTCTTTCCTTTCTGTTGATGGCAACAGAATTTAAACGTAACTGGCTAAATGTGGGTGTACTATAGGTATACCTTCCAACCCCTTCGGGGGAACAAGGTGTGTTCTTACGTATTTTTTTTTAATGCACCAATATCTAGGTAAAAAAGTTAGTAACGGTACAAGTCATTTGTTTCTTCAATTTTGTTGCATTTTGCATACGTGTAGAGAATTTATGCTCTTGACTGTGCAGTCAACCGCACGAACATGGCTACAATCACAGATATAGATAGACCTAGATAACGCAAGAGGACCCACTTCGCGTGCATAAAATGCTTAACGTGGCCACTGTCGCGCTGAGTCTGGATCGGTGCTCCTCGCTAGTTGGACGTCGTCAGTCATAAAATCAAAAATGCCTAATTGCGCTGTGATAAATTGTAAAAACTGCACAAATGTGAGCAGAAAAAAGAAAGTTAACGTTTCCTGCCACCGAGAAGTAATTTTATGATTAATATTATGCATAATTAATTTTATAATAATTAATTATTTTTAGTCTAATAACCACAGTAATACCAAATTTGAGAAGAACATAGGTCATCGAAAGCATGCTGTATATTCTTAATACATTGCGGCTTATACTTGGAGCGGTTGATGTGACGTTCTGTTTTAACAAATTATGAATATCAAAACAACTGATACTATCGTTCATCGCTTCGGTTTCGGGGTACAGGCGCTTTTATACTTTTTCTGTCAATTTTAGCGATTAGTGCTGTTCATCCTATGCAACACAAATCGATTCCCTAGAATCGATTTCGGGACCAAATAAATTATTTTGTCTTTTATGTTCATTATGTAGACAATTTTAATAAATAATCGTGTTTCGGGAATTTTTTTTTCCACGTGATCTCATTTTAAAAGAGCAATGAATTGCGGTGACGGGAAATAAAGATTGGTTCCCAACAAAGTATAGCACTATTTGTTCGATACATTTTGAGGAAGAAAGCTTTGTAGAAGGGACAAAGCATCGAACATTGACATAAGTAAACGTAAAAACGTACTGCTGGCTACGTGAGCGTTGGCGGTAGGTGAGGGGTGGGGCGAGACGGGTGCCAGTCTTTGAATCGATTTGGTTTTCCCATCACTAAATAGTGCTTGTCACGTCATAGTAGGTAATCAAAAAATGGCACGCTTGGTTTTCATATAGATCGTGATACTTGCGTTATCGAGGTCTATCTATACTTGTGGCTACAATTTTACCGTACCTACTGTTGCAGCAATTGATCCTAATTTGATTTTACAATAACCTCTCATCTTTTTTTTTTCTTGGTGGGAAATCATCAAATAACTTCTTCCGCTCTGGGCGGAGCGGGAGGGCGTGTCAGACTTTTACTGACTAAAACCCACCCGTGTTCCCTCAGTTACCTGTGTGCCAGGGGCCGCGGTATCTCTTTCGAACAACCCGCACCCCTGGCAGGCATCCCATCAGTTGCTGCTGACATCTCTTTGAGGCGCGCGTGGAACACAACGCGCCGTCGACCCGGGCTTGGTCCTTACCGGACAGCGAGCTACCCATTACTCGCCGTCTGCAAGCCCGTGTCTACGGTGGCCGGGAATCAGCCTGGGATTCCCAACGCCCAGGGCGTCTCCTGCGAAGGCCACGGTTATGAGGGCGCATGTACTGCATCTCCCTCACGTGCGCCGCCTCCCTCTTGGCGAGCATACCTGCTTCGCTGAAGGAGGCGACTGCTAGCCATGCACTCTCGCTCCGTACCATGGCCTGGACCAGAGTCGGACGCGAGTGATCGCCGCCGCCGATCACCTCCACGAGGACACGGCGGTGCTCCGCTCAAGCCGGGCAGACCTCCACCGTATGCTCCACCGTGTCCTCTGGGCGATTTTCGCAATGGAAACACCCGGGCGTTTCCTCCCGCCCTATCCGAAACAGGAACCTCCCGAAACAACCGTGTCTGGTGAGGACCCGTATCAGGCGGAAGGTGAGGACGCCATGCCGCCTCTCAAACCACTCCTCAAAGAGACTTACCGCCGCAATCGTGGCGTGCCCAAACCTCTCATCTTTACGTACCAAGACCCCTCCGTGCCTCGGAAAGCACGTTGAGTCGTTGGCCCCGGCTGTCATTAGTGCATTTTTTTACAGCCGTTATCGGTCGTCAGAAGCCCTAAAGTCTGACTACCAAGCTTACTAAGGGGGAATCGTATTACCCAGTAACTGGGTTGTGAAGGTCAGACAGGCAGCCGCTCCATGCAAACTATTGTTGTTCAGCAGCATTCGATTAGACTGGAAACCAACCCCAACACAGTTGGGAAAGGTTAGGCAGAAAATGATGAATCTCTCACCTAATTTACGAACCAATTCCATTCTTCATTTTTTTTAAACGAACAAAATTAACATAGTTAATTAACATTCGTTGGAAGCCAACATCTGTAAAGTCTGAGATAGGAAGTACCTGAGTTATATGGTAGCAATAGCTTCCGGTTTTTTTGTATCATACCTATATCAGTCACTTAATTATTGTGTAGACGTAGATTAATTGATTGATAGATAGCCTCTTTAGTATTTTTCCTGGCTACTATTATTTTTAGTATCCAACGGCTTCTGCAAGGATTCCATGACAATGAAATATGCAGAAAATTGAACTAATTAAGTATGATGAATGCTATTGAATCTATATCGATTGTTTTAAGTCCACGATTTCTAAGGAAAGTGGTCGGCCTGGGAAAAGCTACGATTGTTTATGATAAGATAATGGAAATCAGGTGAACTGGCATCACTGATGCATATTATTACGTCCATAGACATCCTTGTGAATTTCCTTTACGAAATACAAACAATAGTAAATAATGACCGATTCCTATAATTTACGGACCATAATTGGTTAAAATTAATTCTCTTGTATCTTTACCAATAATGAAGCAAAAACCTAACTTGGCATAGTAGACCCTCCCTTATGGAAGTATATATCACAGGTAAAATTAGCTTAGGTACTAATCTATTAATATGCCCAGTTCGGCAACAAAAAATGCTACTATTGGTAAGCAAAATGATTCGTTGTTGTTTATTTTTATTATTATTTGTCCTTTATTTCAGGCAACTAACGCCCATAAAACACAATACATTAAAAAGTATAAAAATAATCACTATAAAATAACACATATTTCATAAAACAAATTCTAAAACTACTGCCCACGAAGTGACGGCGTCGTGTTACGCTGCGAGGTGTCGCGTAGCTGGCCGTGGAAACGCCGATACAGTACACCTTTCGGCCAAAACTCTTCCTTGAGGAAGGTCACCAAATGGTGAGTCGGAAGGCACACCACGAACGACTTGAAGTTGGTGTTATGATGCACCTCCAACTTCTCCACTCTCAAGGTCCAGTTAGTCTTCACCCGTATGTACTTCTACGATGTCCTCAGTCTTCGTAGAGTGATGCATAAGTACTCGGCGTGCAGATCGGTACGTTTTCGCGTTCTGAGCCTTTCCGTTAACTACCTAGAATACGGCCGATGGTCTACGACGCTACTCAAAAGGAAGGTGTTACAAACTCAAATGCATAATCAGCCCATAATGTTCCCACTGCTGGGACACAGGCCTCCTTTTAGTGAGTGAGTGGGCCGTAATCCACCACGCGGGCCCAGTGCGGGTTGATAGATGTCACGTGTCTTCAAATGTTTGGTTCTAGGAAATGCCGGTTTTCTCACGATGTTTTCTCCACCGTTTTAAGAGCAGTGGTGATGAAACAATTTACACAAACCAATTTTTTTAAAATTTCCAACCAGTTTTTAGTTACCGGTGCCAATAAGCAAAAAAAAATTGAGTATCCTTATGTTTGGATTCAAAAGGAACACTTTACGAATCTGCGAATGCAAATGTGAAAGGACTCTCCATAAAGATATGGGAATGAAGAGAACTACTGAATGTGAATGATAAATATCATGCGGAAGGGTTGTGACATCTTGTCGCTCATAATACTGTGATCCAGCTTATAATGGTTTTTAGATCGTGTTAGCCTGTAAGTAATGAGCTCCTGGTCCAGCGTCGGTGTTCTAATAGCGTTTAACATGCTTTGTCGTCTGGTCCTCGAGGAAATGCAGCCTTAATAGATCGCTTTATGGCTCAGTGACACCAGTAAGCTCATTAAACGTAATTTAAATTTGAACGATATTTGAATCGAAAATGCGACTATCCTACAGCATTTTGGGTTTAATTTTTGGCGACAAACAATTATTATCACCCGTATATGAACAAAATCTTAAACTAAGTAAGTACCTTAATATTAATGCGCGATAAGAGTATTTCAATTTTGAATGATTTAAAATGATTAAATTTTTAATTTTCGATCGAAAAGTATTCCTTGCACACAAGGAATGCTAGGCCCACAGGGGAGCAAAGGAAAAAAACAAATTAGGTATATGATCGATTTTAGCAGGACATTCCGGGTCCAATTAAATGTGATTTTGGGAAGAAATGTTACACGTCCTTCTTTTTACTAGATTTGCAAGCCAGTAAGCCAGCATAAAATTTTATCTTATAATCAGTTGACGACCCTAACGGATAAAAACGTGTTTTGTTAAGTTATGAAGCCTAATGTTTTTTTTTTGCTAGTCTACAAATAAAAAAAAGGTAAGTAAGTAAGAGCTGTAGACAACTTGCTTTTATAATAGTATTAAAGCTGCTCAAGCTCAATAGTCCGATAACTTTTATCTGAAGAATAAACCTGGCAGTTTGACATATTTTCTACAGAAAAATTGTCAAACCGCAACATTTATTCCTCCGATAAAAGTGATCTGACTGTTGAAAAATCAGAGCCCTTAGTCTTCTAAATATCTGGTAAGTAAATCTGTTAAATGTTCACGCTTAGACATAGGCCTCCCGCCAATGTCCGGGCGGTGGACGTCTTTCGGCTGAAATGATTATCATCAATGACCTTATGGATGTCGTGTGCTGTTATCATTCGACAGACAAATATATATTTATGGTAATGATTGAGTAAAACAGTTCCGATTAAGCTGCGATATATCTTTTATACTTGTGCATTCGACGCAAACTGGAAAAGCTGCTGGCATGGCAGTACCGTTGTCGCCTAAGCGAGCTTGGACGACTGGACCCTATTTAATACAACTGACAATGCGACATATTTGTTTTTTTTTTCGAAATTACCTCTCACATATTTTTTATTGTAATGTAAAATATTCGTAAAAAATAATGTGAGGTATAAAATAATTTACAACTTATTTGGGGTTACGCAAAATCTCTTTCTACTAGGCGTCATCTCTGTAGTTAAACATTTTCTAACTTTATCATCATTCACATAGTCCATCCATCGTTTTTTTGGTCTCCTCTTACTCATATAGCCATCGAATTTCATACTCTTACATACAATATCCTTCCTAATATTATAAACGCGATAGTTTTTATGTATGGATGTTTGTTACTCTTTCACGAAAAAACGGCTGAACGGATTTGGATGTAATTTGGCACACAGATAGATTATAACCTATATTAACACATAGGATACTTTTATCCCGGTAGTACGTTCCCGCAAGATAAATTCCAACTTCCACGCGAGCGAAGCCGTGGGCTGAAGCTAGTAGTTATATATATTACGTACTATTATTACGCAGAACACTTCATGTCATTAAAATAAGCACAAAATTAATATATAAAATTCGCAGGGCCAAGGCTGAACACGCTTAGATTAGATTTGATCAAGTAGAGCGATTATTATCTTTGTCTTGACTGGAATAGGTCGCAACAGGTTAGTAGGTAGCAATACGGTGACATACAATATGACTAATGATTCTAGGTCGTGTCTTTTTTCTCATATACAATGCCGTAGGTATTTTATTTAACTAGTAATGTATATGTTCAATTCGTTACGGAAGTCGGCGCTCAAAAGTCCGGTTCGCAACCGATCCGGGCTGATACCTTAAGCTCGTAAATTAGGCCCGTTTAAATAGCCAAGCTATGGCCACTGGCCATATCATTTGCACTTCTTGTTGACCTTCTGTCCAAAATTAAACTTTTATTCTGAACACGTTTTATGAAACAGTTATTCGCATTTTTAAAACAAACAGAACAACTCAATTTTATTCCAATCAAGCAAATATATTAAGATAATATAGCATGAGTAAATAATTTTAATAGTAAACCATATTATTATTTCGTAGACTAAACCAGTTCCTACAATAGATTCTAATAGTTTGCCGAGTGGTCATGTAAATATACTAATTCAATAAGTTCTTGTTATTTTGAATTCGTTCTTTGAACTATTACATTCACGGAAAATGGATTGTCATTTGTGCCCGAACGATTTTTTTCTCGGGAATGGGGAAATCACCTATACAAAATTTCGGTGACTATTTCTTTAAATTTTAGACTGTGGACCGGTGCATGTAGCGATACTTGAGGAGGCCTACATTGGGCACGCCACGATTGCGGCGTTAAGTCCCCTCTTTGAGGAGTGGCTTGAGAAACGGCATGGCGTCCTCACCTTCCGCCTGACGCAGGTCCTCACCAGACACGGTTGTTTCGGGAGGTTCCTGTTTAGGATAAGGCGGAAAGAAATGCCCGGGTGTTTCCACTGCGAAGATTGCCCTGAGGACACGGTGGAGCATACGGTGGAGATCTGCCCGGCTTGGACGGTGCACCGCTGTGTCCTAGTGGAGGCGATAGGTGGCGGCGATCTCTCGCGTCCGGCCCTGGTCTAGGCCATGGTACGGAGCGAGAGTGCATGGGTAGCCGTCGCCTCCTTCTGCGAAGCAGCGATGCTCGCAAAGAGGGAGGCGGCGCACGTGAGTGAGAGGCAGTACATGCGCCCTCACGGCCCTAGCCTCCTCAGGAGACGCCCTGGGCGTCGGGAATCCCAGGCTGATTCCCGGCCACAGTAAGCGCGGGCTTGCGGACGGCAAGTAATGGGTAGCTCGCTGTCCGGTAAGGACCAAGCCCGGATCGACGGCGCGTTGTATTCCACGCGCGCTTCAAAGAGATATCAGCATCAACTGGTGGGGCCCGCAAAGGGCGAGGCCTACAAGGGGTGCGGGTTGTTCGAAAGAGATACCGTGGCCCCTGGCATATAGGCAACTGAGGGATCACGGGTGGGTTTTAGTCAGTAAAAGTCTGACACGGCCCTCCTGCTCCATGATTTCTCACCCTCGAAAAAAAAAGGAGGCGTACATCAAGCAGTCAACGGCTTTCGGCTGAAATCATGATGTATTTGGGTATTTCCAAGCTATTCAATGAAGGGAACTATCCGCAATGGGTTGGCCTATACACGAAGATTTCGTTCCAAAGAAAAGAAATAAATACTACCTTATGTACATATGTATAGTATTTTTTCCTAATTCAGGTATTCCCGTTTGACAATTAAATGGAAGTGGTGTGACTTGCCAAGGTCAGTTATACATCATCAATAATTCATGTTACTATAACTATGCAACACAAATGTTATTATAGTACTTCATGATTGTTTGCAATTATATTTTATTTATGATTTGTATTGCCGGTTACTAGGTATCTACAGAAATTACGCCCATGGAACAAACATGCGTGATTTTAATATTTTTTAGTGTTCCGTGGAGATAAGACGCTGATTATTACCTAGGTCTGTGTGGGTGTTAAGACTATGCCTACATTGGTGCCTATCTTTTAACCTAATACATCATCATCTGCCTAGCCTTTTCCTAACTATGTTGGGGTCGGTTTCCAGTCTATTCGGATGCAGCTGAATACCAGTATGTTACGTGGAGCGACTGCCTATCTGACCTCCACAACCCAGTTACTGGGTAACACGGTACCCCTTGGTAAGACTGGTTGTCAGACTTTCGGGCTTTCTGACGACCCGTAATGAATTATTAAAAAAACTTATTGTCGAGCAATTATGGTCATAATTCGACCATAACTAATAAATACGAAATTTGACCAAAATTAAACAGAAATAGTTTTCTGCACTCCTTATAAACTAAATCTGTTCCAAATTTCATGATCCACCGCCTGAGTTATTTTCGTAAAAAAAGGTACAAAGTTATTCCTTCACGTATTAATATACAGGGTGTACCTAAGGGAAACGCTTTCGAAAACGAAGACAGAGCTAGTGATTCTCGATGCAGTAACATCAATAAATCTTGATTTTTTTTTCAATTTTCACCAATTTTTTTAGCATTTTTTGTACACTATGCTGTGAGAACGGTTATATGAACCGATAATTGATATTAAACAAATTTAAAAACGACCCAAAGTCCAGGCGGCGACTTTAGGTTTAGGCATGCTTTGTAAAGCGCCGTCAAAGTGAAATAAGTAGAAACATTACAGAAGCGTCAAACGTTTTAAATTGATGCAAAATAACCAATTTAAGGTGAAAGGTTATTGGAATTCGTTTGCATTTAGGTTGAATATACCCTACGTTCTGGCTTCGGAAGCGTTTCCCTTACAACCTGTATACATAGATAAACGTAAACTAATGTTGAGGTAGCGATAGTCCGACAATCCGTCCGTGATTGCTTCATCATCATCAGAATGATTAAACGATTGAATTTTTTGTAAGGGTTTCTTGGAGCGACTTAGATCAAGAGGTCATCATCATTGCCAAGCCCTTTCCCAACTGTTTTGGTCGACTTCCAGTCTAACCGGATACATATTAACCCCAGTATTTTTAATTAAATGAGTGCCCATTATACCTACACAACCCAGTTTTTGGGTACCACTTTCCCTCTTGATAAGACGGGTGGTATGACTTTTGGGGAGACAGATACCCGTCCTCAGACCGGCCTGAGCTAGCGTCGCTCAAGATGATCGATCAACCCGTGCGTTTGTTTTTACTAAGCTGATGAAGTCTCAAGTAAAAATCCAAAAACACAAAGTGACCCCTGGAAATATCCGTGGTGACCCCCGACTATTACAAAACGCGATAAAGTTTATGTTTAAGATCATAATTATGATCTTTTGTTCAATCCCAGTCCAAGTTTGGACTCATTGTGCATATTTAGCTTCGCTGTTTCTTTCGTTCGTCGAAATAAATTAAAGATTAACACAAATACATTTTATTATGTTTTTATTTGACAGAATGTCAAGTAACCTGGAGAATCAACATATTGTGGAAGTTTCCAAACTTAAATGGCTTGTTGAGGCCGAATGTCAAATGGGAATTTGCCAACGCACTTTAAATAAGTTGTACTTAAACTTTTACTTTTTATTTTTTGTGAAATTACAAAAATATTAAGTTTCCATCATTATAAGAAGTGGCAGTGGGCTGGCCACATTTGTCGAAGGACCTACGGCCGATGCAGGAGCAGATGAGTCTTGGAGTGGATTTCGCGTATCGGCAAGAATAGTGTGAGACGCCCCCCAGCTAGATGTCCGAAACAGGACGTTATGACGCAGCCTGGGATTAGCCTATCCCCAGCAGTGGACGGCTATAGGCTGAGTTGACATTATGTATGCATGTATTTAATATCACGCCTGTATTCCTCGCAAGATTAGGTACACAGGTGTACACATTTCGTCAATTATGTTTTAAGTCCGATGTAATAGGGGCGATCCTATTGCCATCATCCTGATAAGAAGAAATTCCTGACGGAAAACTGGGGTTAGGCAAGGTGTTATCCCAATAACACCTTGCCTGATCTGAGAAGCGGATTCGGGACCTCATGCTCCGTTCTAATACGAAATTTTCAATAAGTTTATTCTTTTCAATGCCACGGGGTATGAAAAGCAAACCAAATAAAAGAGTTCGTTTTAAGTTATTAATAAGGCGTTATCGTGTCGATAAAAATCTACAAACAATCAGCCCAGAATGTGGCTACGAGCTTGGCAATTTCAGCAGCGTCCACCGACTCCTATAGCGTGCAGACAGCAAGACATGGTGGACAAGATATTAGTGCCCATTGTTTGTGGGACCACATTTACACTCCAGGGCCGAGTCATGTAAATCTCCACCTAAGCAGGTTTTCTTAACTTCGGTCTACCTGAGTCCGGAGTCTATTTAAAGATTCCCAGGAAAGCCAAGGCAACTCATGTCCAAGTGCGAGATTTTCAGCGGGTGGAACGAGTGGGTTTGGTAGGAAAGCACCATCCCGCCGGCGTTATTTATAAGGGTTAACCTAATACGATTACAAAACCCAGCATTTCAAACCAGCACGTGTGACAGCACCTGAAATAATAACCATGTGAATTGTATTTGGCTAGCCAAGTAGGTCAATAACCTATTGCAATGACAGCTCGATCTGCGCCCGCGCCGAGTAGGAAGTGCATTCAATGGCCGAAAGCGTGAGTAACTCCCAAATAACAGACAATTTGCACGTTTACTTTCAAACAATGACCGCCAGTTGAGAGACCTGACCTATTTTGCAATGCAGTTCTTTTTTTTTGTCTAGCTAGTTGACAATGCATGGAAGACAAAAGATTACCCACGAGACGCAGCCGTTGATAAGTTATATAGAGTTTTTGACACATGCAGTCAAGGGGGGAAAATTTTAAGCAATTTTCTACACATCATTCCACCACTGGTTTAATTGATTGACACCACTGATGGACACCTTTTCGAACTGTAATTTTCATTGAAAATATTAGCAATGACGTCGTCGGAAAAATAATAAGATGCAAGTAAAAAGTAGCACTTAAGAAGGTGAATATCATCATTCATCATTTCAGTTGACTGAAGACTGTACGTGATGTAGTTAATGTTTTTAACACACTTAAGTCTAAAAACACTGGTGATTTCTGGGGCATGTCCATTAAACTTTTGAGTAATATAATAGATATCGTAGCCCCCTATCTAGCTGTCACTTTTAATAAATGTGTTGATTCAGGAACTTTTCCTGACCTCATGAAGAGTAGTAAAGTCATACCATTATTTAAATCAGGTAATAAAAATGACGTTCGTAATTTCAGGCCTATTTCTATCTTACCTGCATTTAGCAAAATATTTGAAAAGTTAATACTCAAGCAGTTGCTAAGACATTTTAATTCAAATAGCCTCCTTCATAATGAGCAATATGACTTTACAAAAGGTCGTTCGACTACAGATGCGGGTGTTGCTCTGTTGAAACACATATTTAAAGCATGGGAGAACTCGCAAAATGCTATTGGAGTTTTCTGTGATCTCTCCAAAGCCTTTGATTGCGTGCACCATGAAACGCTTTTGCGAAAACTGCGTTATTACGGTGTCCATAACGAAGCTTTAAAAGTAATAAATTCTTATTTACAAAATAGGTTCCAATGTGTAGAAATTAATGGTGAAAAATCTTCCAGGCTACCAGTTCAGTTAGGTGTGCCTCAAGGCTCAATGTCTCGGCCCATTCTTGTTTTTAGTGTATATCAATGACTTACCATTCTATTTAAAGGGTATTTGTGATGTTGTACTGTTTGCAGATGATACTTCTCTTATTTTTAAAGTAGACCGGAATAGATAAGATTTTGACGACGTAAACAGTGCTCTCTCAAGGGTAACGGATTGGTTTATGGCAAATAACCTAGTTCTCAATGCCAAGAAAACAAAATATGTAAAATTTGTCTTACCGAATGTTAGAAATCTAGGTCCCAACATCGTCTTAGATAAAGAGGTGCTTGAAACCGTAGACTCGGCAGTTTTTCTGGGCATAACAGTAGATGCCAAACTTTAGTGGGGATCACACATATCAAGCCTAGCGGGGAGGCTCAGTTCAGCCGCCTACGCCGTCAGAAAAGTAAGACAATACACTGACGTCGATACAGCTCGGTTAGTCTACTTTAGTTATTTTCACAGCGTTATGTCCTACGGTATTCTGCTGTGGGGCAAAGCTGATATTCAAAATATTTTTGTCCTTCAAAAACGTGCTGTTCGTGCAATTTACCAGCTAGGTGCCAGAGTTTCCTTGAGGGACTTTTTTAAAGATGTTGGTATTCTCACGGTGGCATCAGAATTCATATTCGCTAACATCTTATATATTAGGCAAAATATACACTTGTACACTAAAAACAGTGATATTCACACCGTTAACACAAGAAATAAGGACAAACTACGTGCTCCCTTTCACCAGCTTCATAAGGTTCATAACTCATTTGTTGGGCTTGGTATAACTTTTTATAACAAGCTTCCCTCTTCTTTGCTTGATTTGCCTTTTAATGCGTTTAAAGCTCAAGTAAAATCCGTCCTTTGTTTAAAGGCTTACTATTCCATCAACGACAATTTAAATGACAAGAATAGTTGGTCGCTGTGATTAACTCAAGACAATGTTTATGTTCTTTCTCCAGAATCGGCGTATCTAGTGACAGGTTATATGCGTTCATATAATTATTATTTTATTTTTTATTGCCTGTCTAAGATTTTTTTTTTTTAACTATCTATTAAGTCATTAGTTATTGACATGATCTACTCATAACAATATTTTCTATGATGAGTTGTTTTAGGCTTTATTTGGCCTCGACAGTTTTCATTTTATTTGTCGGTATATTGGTATGGCTAGCTGACATTTGACTAATTATTTAATTAATATTTTGTGTCTCGTAATGTTTATTAATTTGCCTAAGTATGTATAGAATCAAGTCTATCCGAATAAACGTCTGTTTATCGCACAGCTGTCTAGCTGTGCTGCTGGGGAGTTTGTTCCACTACTTCTTCTTCCCAGCTAAAGCACTAGGAAGTGGTGAAGGGTGGGCGTTTTGGGGGACTGTCTCATGCACTTTGACGTTCTAAAAGTGCTGATTCTCAGCCTAATTTGAATAAATGACTTTTGATTTTGATTTTTTTTTATTTTGATTTTTCAGCCGATATACGTCCACAGTTGGACATAGACTAGCCCAAAAAAAAGAAAGAAAAAATCGGCGGTTTGCCATAATTGCCACGCTTGGCAGGCGGGTAGGCGATCGCAGTATGGTGGTAAAGTGCATAGAGAGCGCTGCTGCCTATTTTCTAGTAAGTCGCCGTCTACGACACCCACGGGAAGAAATGCGATGGTGCTATTCTTTACGTCCGGCACCACACGGAACTCCGGCACCACACGGAACATATTACTGCTTTTGCCTTGACTGTACCTACCTAGTGTGAGTGACAGCGACGCCGCTTAACGACGCTGATCTTTTCTGACACTACGTATACCACATAAACTGCAGGACCTACCATATGATCACTAGTAAATATCTCTTTTTTTTTGGGTGGAAAATCATCAAATAACTTGGAGGGCGTGTCAGACTTTTACTGACTAAAACCCACCCGTGTCCCTCAGTTGCCTGTGTGCCAGGGGCCGCGGTATCTCTTTCGAACAACCCGCACCCCTGGCAGGCATCGGCCCTTGCGGGCCCCGTCAGTTGCTGCTGACATCTCTTTGAGGCGCGTGTGAAACACAACGCGCCGTCGACCTGGGCTCGGTCCTAACCGGACAGCGAGCTACCCATTACTCGCCGTCCGCAAGCCCGTGCCTACGGTAGCCGGGAATCAGCCTGGGATTCCCGACACCCAGGGCGTCTCCTGCGAAGGCCAGGGCTGTGAGGGCGCATGTACTGCATCTCCCTCACGTGCGCCGACTCCCTCTTTGCGAGCATAACTGCTTCGCTGAAGGAGGTGACTGCTAGCCATGCACTCTCGCTCCGTACCATGGCCTGGACCAGGGTCGGATGCGAGAGATCGCCGCCGCCGATCACCTCCACGCCCAAGCCGGGGAGACCTCCACCATATGCTCCACCGTGTCCTCAGGGCGATCTTCGCAATGGAAACACCCTGGCGTCTCCTCCCACCCTATACGAAACAGGAACCTACCGAAACAACCATGTCCGGTGAGGACCTGTGTCAGGCGGAAGGTGAGGACGCCATGCCGCCTCTCAAACCACTCCTCAAAGAGGGGACTTACCGCTGCAATCGTGGCGTGCCCAAAGTAAATATCTCTTTGAACTCATAATTGGTCCCCTTTAGCCATCTTTAGGAAACTCGTTTGTATGATCACGTGCTAAAGAAAGACTCCCGTCCCAAACAAAAACCTCTAAAAAGTATAATAATATGTATTGGCCTTTTAAGTTTAATAAGAAGTTGTAGGTAATGTAGCTAATGTTTATGCGTTTACTAGGTCAGTATTTAAAATGACCTGACTTCGCAGACAGAATTTCACTTTTTATGTGAACTTTTAAACAATGTGCTATTTTAAATCGTAAATACAACTTGCAACATATTATTACGTAGCTATTTCCAAAAACTAAAGTAACAATAATACATTTATTCAGAAAAACACAGTTCACAACAATGAAACAGTCTGATTCCATTTCCATATCAACCTGTATGTTTTGCGTGTACATTATTTACAGTGCGTAATAAATATAAATTTATGGCCTATTTCGAATTTTTGCATTAACATTAATATAACATCACGCGTTGTTTTCGCGTAGAGTTGGGTAAAGGTGTACCTTTAGCACATCCACATGTCGCCAGTGTTTAAGTCCCATGTAAAAGGGAGCGAAACTATTGCCATCAACTGGCCACGAATCCAGAGTCCTACTGCTACTGAGAAATTCCAGATAGAAAAACCAAATAACACTTTGCCCGACCTGGGAATCGAAACTAGGATCCACTAGATCAACGATGCAGCATTAACTTAGTGTTTTTACATCTTCTTTTTCCTCTATATTCTGGATTTTATCCCAATTTATTCGGGTTTAGCTCTTCTAGTACTTCTTTGCCACACCGTACGGTTACTCGCTTCCAAGTTTTTTACCGTTCGTAGCCGTCATTGGTGGTCATCCATGGCCACTATTTCAGTCTTCTATATTCATGACTCTTTTAGTCATTGGTCATCATGTCGCCTCATCACAAGTTCGTATCAGCGGTTTTCACTAAGTTCTTCGTGTATCTTACCGACTTTAAAGTGCCACGGATATATTCGTTGTTTATGTTATAAATTTTCTAAACTCCACCAGACCAGCGTAGCATCTTCACATCTGTGGTGTGGATTTTCAGTTCATCCTTCCTCCTCAGCGGTGACTACGATCTCCATTTCAGCCAGGTTACCTGGATCCTATTGTGTACGTATCTCTACACAGGCTTTGTAACGTAGTACAGGTAGTGCATTTTGACAATCAACATTTTTGCAAAATCCTGTACCAGATTATTGTTATTGTAAATGTTAATTCGCATAAAAACAAGATGTAATAAAGTCGTGAGTGTCGTAATGACTTGTCACTAATATTATGAAATCCTAAAAAAAGGGGTCGTTGATAATTGTAAATAGTTTTGTTTTTGTTCAAATTGTTGCAGCCTTCATTGACGAAAACAATGGCTTGATGGTGACCTCTATCGGGAATGGTATAATGGCAGAAACATCTTTAGAAACGTAGTGGATTATGGCCTACGTCATTTTAGAAGAGTCTGAGTCCCACCACCATTATAGGCTACTTTACACTGAACGCAATTCACTCTTAGGAGTCTAGCATACCTATGCTAGACTCCTAAGAGTCTAGAGTCTAGAGTCTTTGCCGCGTAATTAATATATTTTCTTACGTTTTTTACATTTTTCAGGTCAGTTTCTTTATGTTGCACAAAATATGATTCGTGACCGTAACACGTATGTATTTACAAGAACTGCATCATGTGAAAGCCATTCAATGGGATTATAAGAAATTACAGGTTATATTGATGATTTTAAAAATGTAAAGCCAAATTTGTTAGGGTGGCGAATCATATTTTAATCAACATGCAACCTGACCTGCAAATTGCAAAAAAATGGGTGCTTCGCTTTGTATGGAAATTCAGGTATGATCGTCCACTGCGACCGTGCTAAACACTAATGTGTAGGTAGCAAGCAAAAGGACCGCGCAGAAACGTGGCAAACCTCTCCATGCATAACCAAACGTATGTCGTCGTCGCACGAACGGAATAAAATAGCGGCAGATTTTATTGCGCAATGGATTTTCAACTCTCTGCGTTGAACCGAGCATTGAGAATGGGAGTGAGTGCATTTCAACGTGTCGACATTCGAACAGTATATTTTACTGTTCGATTTTCTACTCTCGGCGCTAAGCAGTGCGTTGAAAATCAAGTGCGCGAAAAATTCCCGCCGCGATTTAATTCATGATCATCATCATTTCAGCCGAAAGACGTCCACTGGTGTACATAGGCCTCCCCCATGCTCCTCCACTTCGACCGGTCTTGTGCTTTCCACATCCAGCGGATTCCCGCGGCCTTCAGCATATTATCGGACCACCATGTGGGATGCCTTCCCACTCTACGTCTTCCGGTACGCGGTCACCACTCCAGAACCTTGCGGCCCCATCGGCCATTTGTTCTGCGAGCAATATGCCCTGCCCACTGCCACTTAAGTTTGGCAATTCTTCGGGCTATGTCGGTTGCCTTAGTTCTCCTGCGGATCTCTTCATTCCTGATTCGATCACATAGGGAAACTCCGAGTATAGCCTTCTCCATTGCCCTTTGGGTGACTTTAAGGCTTCTGACAAGGTCCATTGTGAGCGATCACGTTTCTGTGCCATAGGTCATCACTGGCAACACACAGTGGTCAAAGATTTTTCTCTTGAGACACTGCGGTATTTGGGACGAGAAGCTATTGATATTGCGAAGTCTCCTGAACGCTGCCCAGCCGAGTCGGATTCGTTGATTGACCTCTTTTTCGAAGTTGGACCCACATAACTGCACAGTTTGTCCTAGGTTGACGTACTCGACACACGTCTACAATTTCGAGTGTAGCGCCTCCAATCGTCATGAGAGTGGGTGTTACATAGGCATTTGACATCACCTTTGTCTTGTCCATGTTTATTTTAAGACCCACTCTTTCGGAAGCTCTACTGAGGTCATCGAGCTTTGCATTGAGGCCCTTCATGGTCTCAGCCAAGACAACTATATCATCGGCAAACCGAAGGTGAGTGATGAGTACATCACTCGCCTTCGGTTTGCTTTGTTTCGACATTGATGTTGATGTCAGCTCCTTTCCAGTCCAGAGCCTTGAAGACATCCTCCAGTGCAGCAGTGAATAGTTTCGGAGAGATAACGTCTCCCTGCCCCTTCCTTCCTGTCCCTGTCCTGAGGTGTGAACCTCGCTGCAGAAGGATAGGTTTCGAAGTCTGGTCCTGGAGTCGGACTAACATAGTGGCGTTTTCATACAGACACTTCAGCACCTCGATGTAGCGATAATCGATCTGGCACCGTGGAAGAGACTGCAGTACAGCCCATATCTCGACCGAATCGAAGGCTTTTTCATAGTCTACAAACGCTAAGCACAGAGGCAGGTTATACTCTATGGTCTTCTGCATAACCTGCCGCAGCGTATGTATGTGGTGTACGGTGCTAAAGCCTTTATGGAATTCGGTTTGTTCGGGGGGCTGGAAGTCATCAAACTTGCGCGCGAAACGTTTTGCGATGACTCTCGAAAACAGCTTGCGATTTAATTACGTCGATTAAAAGTGGACGGTTCACTTTTTAAACCCATTCAAACCTGTAACTTTACTAATTGAGCCCCAATTAATAAACTACGCTTTGATTTTAACACATTTTGTATCAACCTGTCATATGTATTGCGAGTTTATGATAAACTGCGGGATTAATTAAGACTTTAATTGCGTGTAAGTTTTAATTGTAGTTAATTACAGACACTCCCTTTTGCTTACAACTGTATATTTTTAGAAGTACTTCAAACTTAATCTGGTTGTTGTTTGGTTTTACCCATATTGATTATTACCTTGTGCCAATGGTTTCGCCAAAAACCTTAGCAAATTATACATAAATATATAATACACCTAAACCTTCCTCATAAAAATCCATTAAGTACAGATAAACTCAAAAAGAGTTTATCGCGAACAGACGGACAGACAGACGCGGCGGGGGACTTTGTTCAATATGTAATGAAGATGTCAAGGATTTTGGGCCAAACAAACCTGACCTTTCACAATCATTTTGATGTTGATTTCTGAACGCTGCAGTGTAGTTTTAGGGCTGTTTTTAGCCTAAAATTTGTTTACAAAGGACATTTGAATTTATCAAATAAGGTTTTCTCTAAAGAACCACTACACTGCCTCTTTTGATACAGTCATGTCTAATACAAACGCTTTGAGATCGTTGAACGTTAAAACTCTATAGGTAACAAATTACCTGATCAAATTGTATCAAGCAGCAACATGCATGAATTTAAACGTTAGCAAATATTAATCGGTAAAAGAATTTAGTGAGACAAATATAATATTTAAAAAAATCTGTCTGTAAATAAAATGTAAATTAAAGTGTTGCTCTCTTATGTTTTTATTATCTATTCTTTATTGTATTTTTATAGCATTTATGAAATTGTGACCAAATATTTTATTATACCTACATTTGTTATTGTGTCGTCTTAATTTACTGGCATATTATTAACTATTAGTGTTTGGCATGAAGTTGTGAAAAAACCATCTACTTACCTACTGACTTTATTTATTTGTTTTATTTTTTTTAATTGACATTCGATTACCTACCCTATTTTGTATGCATTCTGGCGGGACATAGTATGTACAATTTTTTTTATAAAACATCTGTAAGTATCTTTACCTTATGTTCACAAAATTAATAAATGAATTTGAATTTAATTTGATTGATAGTATAGCGGGGTTTGATTACACACTACAGCCCATCTTCTGTACTATTGACAGAATTAATAAATAAATCAATCAATCATTAATTGATCATCATTTTAACTGGCAAAAAAACTGCAATTGTTTTAGTCTTATTCCAGTTATTATATACTTATTTTTTGTTTTTGAGAAATCTAAAAGTCTAATATAATTTAAATAGCCGGACAGTGGGCAATAGCCTAGCAACAGCTGTAGTGCTCAAAATCGGTCAGATGAATGTCCTAAAGACATCGTCGCGACGCATATGGTTATAATTTATGATAACCTGATTATTGGGAAAACGAGGAAAACTAGTTGGTTGAGGACCAGTTGGCTGCATTTGTTTTTTTTTAACCTACCTGAATAATTTAGCAGTGAGTCAAGAGTGTTTTTAGGGGAAAAACAAAGAAAGAAGCAAAAAATATTAAGGAAAGTTTATCTGCCCGTGGACGTCGTTAATAAAATCGCTTCTTATTTGTTAATTCAAAACACATCTCGCAATTTTTGTCGATCTTATCTTATGACATTAAAAACGAAATGATTTAAAATAATTTTACTTTTATCTTGGCTGTTATCATCTAGGTTTTGCTTTTGTGAGAATCGCAAATAGGGAATCAATAAATCCGTAAAAGATTCTGATTAATTACCCATCATAAAAAATACTTAAATAGAGTAAAGCTGAAAATAAATTATTTATAAGCTCGTTAATCTCTCAATTAAAATCAAAAGCAGAAAGTCATGAGGCGTTGTCGCGGGTATCGTCACATTTACAAGGTTGGAGAGTCTGTCACGAACAGGCCACAACAATAGCCGACAACACGCTCAATTACACCGATACGCCCTGATTTTCACACGATATTTTAAAATCAAACTAATTATAGAATTAACTCTCACTCCTTGAAAATTAACGACAAGTTCTATTGCTTTTTTGTCGCCGCAAAAACAAAGATCGCCCCCGCCTTTTAACTTATGTTTGTAAAATTTTGGGATCGTCATGCAGTGTCATTTCACAAATTGTTCTAGAACTTTTTTGCTTTAGTTAATGTTGATTTAATGTACTTTACTGAGCCGCTGCGTCTGTGCAAAGTAATCTGAAGTGATATCATAGTACTTCATAAAAAGTTTATGATCGTAGCAGTATTTTTAATATAGGTAACTTAATTGCTGTTATACAAACTGTGTATTGAAGATTGAACACTGCGTTCTAAAGTTGACCACATGTATCTATCACTCATTGTTTCTTTCTTGTTTCTTCTAAACATCTTCTATACATCTATACAGATAAATATAATTGGAGTGTCTGTTTGTAATATTAAAATAACCGCTTTTTACTAAATGCATATGGATGCATACACACTTTTTGTCTGTCTGTCTGTTTGTTCCGGCTAATCTCTGAAATGGCTGGACCGCTTTTGACGAGACTTTCACTGGAAGATAGCTGATGTAATAAGGAGTAACTTGGCACTTTTATTAAAGAAATTTAATTTATTTTTATTAATATATATAATATAATATAAATAAATAATAAAAATAACTATTGCGCGCGGACGAAGTCCCGGGCATAGCTAGTCTTCAATAAAAAGTAGCATATGTCTTTCTCCAGGGCCCAATGTTGTCGAGATAGCCCACAGAATTAGCAAGCTGAAGTGGCAATGGACCGGCCACATTAGCCGTAGAACCGATGACCGTTGGGGTAGACGTCTTCTTGAGTGGAGACCGCGAATCGGCAAACGTAAGGTAGGACGCCTTCAGGCTAGGTAGAGCGACGAACTTCACCAGGTGGCTGGTAGCAGCTGGACGAGAGTTGCCGAGAATCGAGCTGAATAGCGTGCATATGGAGATGCCTATATCCAACAGTGGACTGCTGTAGGCTGATGATGATGAGGTTTTAAAGTAAACACGTAACGAGTTTTAATGAAACCGTTCCATCCACTTCCCAGATTAGTCGGATAGACAGACAGGTCAAAAAATATGTTTTTTTGATATAAGTACCGTATATACTTTGATTTGTTGAAACTGTTTATTTTTACATTACAAACAGACACTGCAATTTTATTTATTTTTATTAAATTATACCTACTAGTAAACATTCCAAAGATGGGAAGACGACTTGAAAACTACTGAGGGAGGGACATGGAAGAGTAACTACCGTGACTATGGAAAAGCTTGGGGGAGGCGTATGCTAAAGAAGAGCAAAGCAATCCGGAGATTTCGCATTTCCAAACCTTTAAATAAATTGTACAACTAGTTTTAAAATTGCTAATAAAGGAATTTTGAAATTTAAACTGAACAATAGTAACAGTGATAGTGGCTAAACCCACTAGCCAAAAACTCATTGGAGCGTGCAAGTCAAAATAAAGAGCTGCTCACTATCAACAGCGTGTCAACTTTAGTGCTAAGATTGGTACACCATTAGAACCAACCAAAGGGGCGTGTAAGAAGTTTACTACTTACTTATTAAGATTGCCTACTTCGAGATACCTCCTTTAATGGCCGCAGACCATCCCATCTAATCTTATTCTTAACTAGCTTTTGCCAGCCGCTTCTCCCACGTTAACCAATTTACACGAAAGCTTAACAAATTATACACCTAAACCTTCCTCATGAATCACTCTGTCTATTGGTGAAACCGTATGACAATCCGTTCAGTAGTTTTTCAGTTTATCGTGAATGGAAACAGACGGACAGACAGACGCAGCGGGGGACTTTGTTTTATAATAAGCAGTGACAATGATAGGTACACCATGATGGACTAAGACAGTCCACAAAAGACGATTTGCGCTATAGGCACCCTGATCCTGTTACCATGAATGGCATCGGGTTCCAAAAGTATTTGATGAAAGTGTAAAAAAACCCTGTTCAGCGGGGTAATTGCGTAACACACCAACCACCAAAGTGGGAATCACTTTCATTTCGTCAGTTCAACAACATTAATTGCTTAAAAAGAAGGAGGTTATCAATTTGAATGTTTATAATTTTTTTCTTTTTTAAATGTATGTTCGGGCATAACTCCGTCATATATAGACGGTTAAGCAAAATTCTTTTTTTGTCCGAAATGGTCCCATAAAATTTCATATAGTTCTGATGATGCGTTTCGGAGACAGACAACGGAACTCCTCTAAAAATGACAGCAAACAAACCGCAGTTTGCTGTTATTGCATAAATATGCATTGTTTTGACCCCAAGGATGATGAGATTTTGAATTGTGTGGGGTAAGTACTGTTACTAAAAAGTGAAAAATAAAAAACAACCGACTTCCAAAAAACACTGCAAAGTGAAAAATAACTTTAATTTCGGAAGGCGGTAACAAAAAATTAGTAAAATACATATCCAAAGTCACCGACTTAAATTAAAGTTATTTTTCACTTTGTAGTGCTTTTTGGAAGAAGGTTTTTTTTTTTACGTTTTTTTAGAACGAAGCAATATAGGTACCAGCAATAACCTTTAAAATAATTTAGATTCTGATTAAAGGCCTGCGCCCACTAACGGTACGGCAAGGCATTTTTATTCGTCGAATAGAAATATAACTTAGACGTAAGACAATAAAATTAAAATTTCAATGATAATGCCTAAGGACGTCGCGGCATGCCTATGCCATGGCATACCACGGCATTGTTGCCGTCCAAATTTAAATTTTACTATCATACTATTAAGTCATATTTATATTCGTGGCTTAAAAAGCCCTTGCCATGCCGTGCCGCCAGTGGGCACCGGCCACTGGTTTTACGTAATTAGGGTGCAGGTTAAATTCCTACGCAATCACCCAGTAAAGGGGATTTGCAAAACATTCATATGTATTCAGAAAGTTTCAAAATTTCATTTTAAATTGCAATAAAAGAATCTTTATGGAAATGAGTTTATAAATTGCTCTCCATTGTCAAATAAAAAAAAACAGTAAGCTTATTTATTCAAATAATCAAACCAAAGCACTCAATGCAAGTGGCACTACAAATTGGCATTGACAACTACGTTTTCCGATCCATTTTTTCAGAGTTTTATCGGCTAGCTGTGGAACACACTAAAAAAAATCTTTCCCAATTGTTTGTTCTAGCTTGCAACTGCAAATGTCGCAGCTTGACGCAATCTGTGCTGTTTAAGAAGATTTAACTCAAGACGTCTCTGCTCCTCATTCCGATTCAGCCCGTACTTTGCCAGCGACGCATTGAGCCAAGGTGCGTACCCCACAACGGGGTCCCCTTAGCGTGTAGCCGCTGAGTTTTAAGTTTTTGAGCCTTAGCTGGAGGCCTTAATTTATTAAGTTAGCCACAGGCAAGTCTGGTTAAGCACCCGACAACCTCCAAGTTTGCTCTGCAAGATGTCACACCTAAAATAAATCTTCTCTGCTCCAAAACGCATTGTTCAAAAGCGTGATGATTAATGCTACTGCCTTCTCTGTATGACAAGAGACGTGTTGTTCTACAATGAACACCTCTAGCCATCAAGCCTTTTGCCAGACTAGTAGTATTACCCCAGAAATATTGCTATTAGACAAAAAGAAAACGTTTTGATCTCCAAATCAAAGTGGTAATAAATTAGCTGTTGCCATAGATCATGATGTGCTTAGTTTTTATACATTTGTCCTTCATTTTCCGTTACCTGTATGGGTACGTTCGATTTAATGCCCATTCGGTCAAGTTCAATAAATTTTATGTAATTAATAAATGGGCGATATCGAATAATAGTAATAATGTTTGGATAATAACTAGAGGCAGTATGTTATTTTAATATGACGTAAGTGAATATTAATATTTTACATAATTATGATTGATAGACACAACGCGGAGATCCTGTATTAATTTAAATTTTGTTAACTATTCGTTGTAGGCTCATCGTAAAACTTTTCAGATTCTACATCTTTTTTGTTTTTCGTAAAATGGTATGGTTAAGGGTGAATTTAAAATTTTCTTACGTTAATTGCAATTTTCAATCAATCTGTAGGTATGTTGAACAAAATACGATTCGCCACAGTAACAAATACAGCTTTAAATAATTATAATGATTAAAATTGTCAAAATAACCCTCTAAGTTTATTTAATTACCTCAAGTTACTTTTTCATGAAATAGGTAGTAAATGACGTAAGAAAATTTAATTTTTTCAGCTATTCCGGAGTTAACCTTAAGTTAGGCGGGGTTAAATAATTATTTTGCAGGTATGAGTGCCGCATTGTCTAAGAGCCTTATATTTTGCACAGCAACAACTTTTCTAGAATACAATATGTTGTTGTAGTGCTTAGCTATTCAAAACCATACGACAGGTTTTCAATTACTAATAATAAGTTGCCTTGCCCCTAACAGCAAATAGCTGTCGGAAGAATGGAGGTCGTCTATTTGAATGAAACTGATAAAATTTTCGCGTTTTTTATTTTGGAAGAGCCTCTTTTGATAACATTGATTTACATTCGATTGGGCAAGGAAGCGTATCGAACGGTTGTGAATAGCTCTGCTGATCAGCTATCCGTTTGCCCGTAATGATACTTCTTATCTCGCATTGCCATGAAGTAAATAGCTCTTGGTAAAAAATAAAGCCATGCAGTCAGCAAGATGGTAGTACGGTAACTGTGCCGCTGCGGGTGACAGACTGGTAAGTATGGCCTCGCAGTTCCTAGTACTCGCGAAGGCTGATATTAACGCTTTGCTATCTTTATACACCAGCCAGTTGTGGGGAGAGTTTCGCAGATGAAGTTTCTGAGTTCCTGTTGTAAGGATTTTTGGTTGAAAGGAAAACCCATGGGCGCACGACTGGTACACACACGGCTACACATCAAGCTAAACATTTCCATTATAAGCTGATCACCCATTGTATAGGATTTCCGTACAGTGCGAGATCAGCGTTAACTGGAAATGTATAGCTTGATGTAGCCGTGTGTACTATAATAAAATACCTACTATGGCGAAGTTAAGTTCATCGAGCTATTTAAACGAAGACAGATGCCGCCCCGGAAATAAAAACATAAATTAAAAATAATACGAATCTGTCGGAACCCTTATTCGTTTTGGCTTATTCCACAAATCCCCCCTAAAAATCCCCCTTAGGGGGAAAACTGGAATCTATAAATAAAAAGTGTGGAATTCCCCCCTGATAATCCCCCTTAGGGGGGAAAACTGGAATTTTTATGTGCACAATTATAAAATTAAATATTTCCTTTATATTAACTACGCAAAAAATGAATTGCGTGATAAAATCATCTTGAAGGTGTTGGTAGAACAAAGGTGATGATTAGCTAATCTTATGGATCAATCAGTAAGTACTTGAACACTAATAATTAAGTACCTTAATAGGCTTGCCGCGGTCGACCCTTATGTAGGTGACCAACCATATCATACAAGGACCCATCCGTTCCCCGGAAAGCACGTCAAGCCGTTGTTGGCCCCAACTTTTTATCTCTATGTCACACGTTATGGCCAGAAGCCCGAGAGTCTGACAAGACAACTAGTCTTGACGACTTATTAGCCGACTCGCATGAATAAACTCGCACGGATCGGGCGAAACGTCACAATAAATAAGTATTTTAACGTTTTCTATAGGCGACTCACACGCAGTTCATTTAGGTATTTGTGGGCGTATCCATAATTCCAGAAATACGTTTTAGGCAATGAGCACGTTTTGTATTTAATGTAATCGGTTTTACGTACTAAAGTTAGTGTATCTACCTGTTTCTTAACTTTTCGTTGTTTCCTTAACGTTTTATTCAATTGCCTAATAAGTATTTCTGGAAGACAAAGTTCAAGTTCACAAATAAATTATATTATGTAAATTAATATACAAAAATCCTATTAGGTATTTAAAATGACGATTCACCCGTCTCGTGCGAGTTAATTCGTGCGAGTCGACTTTTAAGCCGTCTTACCAAGGGGTATCATCATCATCATCATCTTATCAGCCGAAAGACGGCCAGTGCTGGACATAGGCCTCCTCCAAAAGATGGGCTTTGCCATAATCGCCACGCTTGGTAGGCGGGTTGGCGATCGCTGTATGGTTGCAAAAATGCATAAAGAACGCTGCTGCCCATCGGGGGCGCTCCGATTGGCTAATGTTCAGTGGCGTTGACGGTGGTGGCATGGCGTGACTGGAATGAATTTCTGCCTGTTGTGTACCCCTGGTCTAAACAATAAACTGTATTACTCGACTCGAACGGCGAACTGACCTACTGATGCTGTCTAGACCTACTTACCTCAACTGTCAACACTAACTATATCCGATAGTCACAAACACTGTAACTCCATAACTACATATGTATTCTGATTTCTATAACTTAGGACCAACGATTCTCAAGAATTACTGATCAAATGAATTTTGATCAGTAATTCTTGAGAATCGTTGGTCCTAAATATTGTGACAGAATTTACACTAATCAGGCTATTTTGATCAATGATCAATGAGTATTGTTGAGAATACGGCCTTCAAAATTATCTAGACCGTTTCGTTGCAATTTCAACTCTGTTGTCTTAAGTTGGCGTCACCAAAACAGACCAGTTACTCATCAATAAAGCATTGAAAACCATCAACATTGGTAAAAAACCCAACAAAAACTCGTCACGCATTTTTTGCCTTTGGTACCGCGAAACGCTCGAAAAAGTATTAAAGTGAATTTGTTCTAATTAGCTGTGTAATTAGTTATGGAAGCAGAAGGTCGCCAGGAAGTGTGGCCGTATTGCTGGGAATTTCTTCCACCTCTGAATCATTATAACAACATAGGTCTTTGTTCTGCGTATGCGCCACTGCGGTTTGTTTGATAGCTGCCGCTTATTTCCCTGTATGAATGAAACAAGTCTATTTACGTATTTATACAATCGATCAACTATACCTATCTCTGTCAGTGCTGGACATAGGTCACTCTAAGGAAAATTTCCCATGAATGTGTAACATCACGTCTTTGTTCCTATAATTGGTAGAAGAACTGTTATCTACTGTTGCAAACGTTTTGATAAATTAGGGTCTATCGTCAGGCGTATTGTTCAACTTCAAACTGATGCACACCGACGACAGCACCGGGAGCAATCTTGGTACGGACTTTGAGTGTGCTTCGGATATTTACCGCGCTTATGATCGCTAGACGAATGAAACAGTTACTAAAATAATTATAATTTATTCTAATCTCATCGGCAATCGTAAGCAGTAGCGTAATATTTTAGTACATTTCTAAAATACCCGCCACACCGGTTCATTTATCATAAACGATAAGCTTGCGCGGACATTCCACTGCATGTAATTTACCTTTTTGGTAAAGGAACTTATAGTTTGTAATGCATAATAGCAATTTTAAATAAGCCTATTAGTCTTGCTTACATAGTTATTGTACGCAAGTTATAATTACTGGTTGAAATGTGGACGCTACCATTTTCAGAGCATTTCCTTCTAATATTGTTGTTGTGGTAATTTGTGCACCAAGTGGTCATTATGACACCATAGATCAACATAATATAACATCACGACTTGTTTCTCTGGAGTGTTGGGCAGAGGTACTTTTTTCTTTTTTGTTGATTTATACCTATAGCACGCCCACATTTCGCCAATTATATTTAAGTCCCATATAATAGAGAGTAAGCCTATTGCCATCCACCGAGCAAAACTCCAGACTCTGGGCAGCTACTGAAAAAGTCCAGACAGAAAAACTCAATAACACTTTGCCCGACCTGGGCATCGAACCCCAGGCCTCATGCTCAGAAGTAGCGCTTGTGACCACGAGACCAACGCGGTACGCGGAACGCGTCCTTTAGGTCAATTCTAATCAAAAACAGGATCCAGGGTCCAGAACCTTAATTGCGTAACACACAATCAATCATAATCTGTTTATAAATATTCATTTTTGTTGAGCAGACACATTTTTCGAACATATGAAGCAATGGATTAGCAATCTGTTTCAAAACGATTCAGATTAAGATTGATCGTGCGTTACGCAGTTAGGGTGCTGAATCATGTCCTTCAAATGAATTTCATGAACAGGTAGATAGTAACTACCTAAGGATACTTCTTCTCCTGGCTGGAAGGAACAGGGAACTTTCAATCTTCTGCAGACTTAGCATGACGTTTTCAAATTCTACGAGGAATGGATACGGCTCTTTCTATACAAAGTGACATTTTGTTCCTCCATTTTTGACATCGCACCGTTGAAATCCTTCTACAATCTATCATTTTGTCCTTTGATTCAAACGATCTTTGTCTAGGTGCTTCTGTAGAGTATTTCAGAAGAAAGTTTTCTTCCCAAACTGTCAAAATCACAATGACAACAAACTTTCTACTCGACGACGGCCACAAAGTATATACGGTGATCTACAAAATCATGGTTTGTTTTGAACGCATAACTGTGACAATAACAAAGCTATCTTCTCCTATTTTACATCATTTAGTTAACAGGGCCTTACCCAGTTACTGTATTATTATTTTTATTCCAAAATACGGTACTTCGACACTTTGAGATTTTTTTTGTAGTTGTCTTTATATACGTGACTTAATATCAGTAAAAATTGAGAATCAAACAGAAAAATAATCCTATGACAAAACAAAGAATTCGAGTCAAATAATTATGTAAGAGTGAATTTCGTGAAAAGTGCAGTTGACTGTTTCTAATTTGCTGTCTACTGTCTACACGGAACGTCATTTTTGTCTACTCTTCCGTCTACAAAACGGTGCTCGTGCTAAGCCAGCTGGACTGTCTCCATTGCACCCATTACGAAAAACAAAAAGATATTTAAAAAAAAGAAAGAAAAGGCTGTTTATTAAGCCCAGTAGTCAGAGCGTACCTAAATGTCATGTGCTTGTAAAGTTTAATCAAGATCGCGTTTCTACCAAGCGAAGGTCAGTAAAGGTCAAAAACTTACAATATCACCAAAAAACATACACAATTTCCAAAATTCTTAACTACTTGACCTTGGGCGTTCGAACGGACGTAAAAATATCGTGGCGAGATTTTAACGCGCGCTTGATTTTCAACAGTCGATGTGAAGTCCAGCATTGAAAATGCAACACAGAGGATCCGAGTGCGCGAAAAACAATGTACATGGGATAAAAACGCACGTACGTTTGGGCTAACAGCTGCGTCTTCACAAAAAGAAATGAGATACAAAATACTTGTGCCCATTTTCCATTCAGAAGTTATTTATGTATGTTTTTATTATAATCACATGTCTGTTTGTGGTTTTGCCTGAGTTTTGTTTGTAAATAGGTACCTATCCTATAGATAAGTCAGTTTTTGTGCTCTCTGCGGGGCTAGCCCCAGCACTCAGTAGCTGAAGTCAATTATCGAACAATAAATATTGACGCAAGTTATCTTACTTTATTAACTGCTTTGCAATGAAATAATGTAATATCATTAATGATACACGTTTTATTTTACCTCATGATTTCCGTGTTTCGTTTCCAGCGTAATAGTGTTTCTGAATTATCGTTGGACCTCCTACCTACTAACTGCTAGACTACTAGACCTGAAGCGCAGGCGCTTCAGGTCTAGTAGTCTAGCAGACTAACAGGCGCAGGCGCCTGCGCCTGTTAGTCTCGACTATAAGGCACACCAACCAGGGGGACCAGCAGCCAGGGGAACCAGGTAATCCGGCAGAGAATCAAAGTTGTCGACAGAGCTCACAGAATTAGCAACCTGAATGGGCCATGGGCCGGCCACATTAGCCGTAAAACCGATGACTATTAGGGTAGACGTGTTCTTGAGTGGAGACCGCGAATCGGCAAACGTAAGGTACGACGCCCTCAGGCTAGGTGGAGCGACGCTCTTCGCCGGGTGGCTGGTAGCAGCTGGACGAGAGTTGCCGGGAATCGAGCTGAATGGCATGCAATTGGAGAGGCCTATGTCCAGCAGTGGACTGCTGTAGGCTGATGATGAGCCAGGGGGACTAGACAATAGGTTATCACTAATCACTTTCAAACTTCAACTTTTTTCAACTTTCGTATTCCTACGACTTTTAACAGGATTGACGGAAGCCTTATGTCAGTCCCATACATTTCTGACATTACCATCAGCAATGTCCTTAATGGATGCCCATAAATTGAACGGGCTAAAAGTAAAATATCAAAAATCAAAATCAAAAGTCATTTATTCAAACTAGGCTGAGAGTCAGCTCTTTTTGAACGACAAACTTACATAAGCCAGTCTCCCCAAAACGCCCGCCGTTCACCACTTCCTAAAGCTTTAGCTGGGAAGAAGTGGCGCAACAAACTCGCCAGCAACACAGCTGTCTGTTATGTTTGAAGAAGTTGATTTTATACAATAGTATGTAATTAACATTACGAAACACAAAAAACAGTAGTCAGCTAGCAGTAAGTAGCATTTTAAGTATCTGTTACAGTTAGCAGCATCAGAATCAAATGCCATATCATAGTACTGTACTCAACTCAGGTATGTTCTGTTCTGTTTATAACATAACGCTTTGTTTCCCCGAAAGGTTGCGCAGAGGTGTTAGTCTACTGCAACCACATTTCACCAGTTATGTTTAAGTCTCATGTAATAGGGCGCCAGCCTATTGCCATCAACTAACCACAAATCCAGACTCCAAACTGCTACCGACAAATTTCAGATAGAAAAACCCAATAACTTGGCCAACCCGGGATTCGAACCCAGGACCTCATGTACAACAGTTGCGCTTGCGACCTCTAGACTATGACGAGGCAGTCTGTTCAGCAGACCTAGACAAAACACATTTCTGTTAGCGTTGACGCCAAACGCTACGCCAAAATGTACGGGAATGACATTACCTGCGGAAAGAATACGTCGTGTTCTTTCCGCAGGTAATGTCATACCCATACATTTTGGCGTAGTATTTCGCGTGAACGCTAACAGAAATGTGTTTTGTCTCAGGACCCTGTTCGTGATATCATAAGCAGCCTATCCTATAAAGATCCCACTGCGGGAACACAGGCCTCCTCTTCCTTTCCTTCACCGTTTTGAGAGCAGTGGTGATGAAATTAATTACCCATCGGACCTACGACACGTAAATCGGTGCCCGTAAATCGGGACCCGTAAATCGGAGCCCGTAAATCGGAGGCCGTAAATCGGGACCCGTAAATCGGAGCCCGTAAATCGGGGCCGTTATCACTGGGCCACCAATGTTGTTCCATAACATTACTAGCAAGCAACTCAGATCATAGTTTTATATGATTTGAGATTAGTACCATCTACAACTCGTAAGTTGCGGCGGTTACCACTACAGGCTTAGCATGACGCTTTCTATTTCTACTCTACTGTAGAATAGAAATCGCCTGTCTACATTTCTCGGTGAAGAACTGTCAACTGTCTATGCGGAAAAGTAATTTTTGTCTACTCATTCGACGACTAAACGCTTGTCTACGGTTCTCGTGCTAAGCCTGCTAAGCCACCACTGCTCTTCGTGATATAAAATCTTTGAGTATACCTAATATGTAAATTCTGTATATATAATATTCTGTTATCATCTCTAAGACAATACAGTTGTAAGGTATGCTATTCCTATATTTTACGCACCGTTATTGGTTAAAATGAAGACTCTCTTGTATAGCTTTGAATAGTAGACTCTCCCATATGGACGCGGCGCGGCGCTATCAAAGATGAACTTAGCTTCCGAATCTATTTAGGTATATGCCCCGTTTAGCAATAAAAATGCTACCATTATTTATAGGACCCGAGCATAAGCCAGCAAAATGACGACCGCTTTTATAAAAAAGCATTTTGAAAACCATAAAGTCGACCCACCGTACTTTTTGGGACGGCCGCACAGAGTACATTATTATATACTGGACGGCCGCCATTAATGCAGACGTATAACATGACGGGACGGCTGTCTTAAGATACCCAAGCTTTGGTTTGTGACTAAGTAGCCTTTCAAACTGATATAGTACCTATTAATTGTAACCATACGTTCACGACACCGCACGTGGTGGCGCGAATTAGATCAGATTGTCAAGGACAGCCGGTTGGACCCGCCACAGGTTTGAGTAAAACACGTTCTTGTAAAACAATACAGTAAGCCGTTAAAGACAAGTTTTCGCGGAATTTTTGTTGGTGTTTAACGTTGGGCTTATGTTTATATTCTTACTATAGGTATCTGTAGTCTTTATAAAAACACTAAGCATTACGTTTTTATGGCTGAGCTATGAAACTATTGACGTTTGTTTTAATAGGGTTCCTATTACTATATGACCTGGAGGACGCCTGAGGTATATGATCACTCATATGTATCTTGATGATGTATCACTGTCCGTGAAAGTGGAACCCAGTTGGGACCTTGAGAATGTTTACGGTTAAGACCTAACACATGTCTTAATGAATAAAAAAATATAAAAAATAGAGCACGTCAACGTTTGAACAGTCTCCTTTTGGGTTTTAGAGATCGGATTCAAATATTTTATGTAAAAGATAGATAATAAAAGTAAGGATATATTATAAATATTTATGTTGCAGTTTCCGTACAGTGAAAACCATTATTTTATAAGAACAGAATAGATCAAGGTTATAGGCCTCGTTGTGCTCATAAACACCACGTAAGTACTAACCTAATGAATAAATTACGAGTGTCAACATAACCCAGATAGGGTCTGATCATGACTGAAATATAACTCAGCTGACCTCTTTGAGGTAAGGTCACCGTAAGATAAAAAGTATTTAATATAAAATAACACTTAAGCAAGAACTACGTGCTGATTAGCTTAGCTTTGGAGGCTATTAGGACTGTGAGTACTTAATGCAAAATTCTTGAAATATACAACATCGAGATTTCAGCGGTGTAAAACTCCGGCGACTTGTTTCCAAGTCATGGCTCTTCAAAATTCACGTTCCCGTAAAAAAACGTGTCTGGTGATTACCTCAGGTTTATGTAGCAGTACCTACTTACACCATATTTTTTACTCTAATTATCTAGGCGTGACAGAAATCTATTGAAAATTCTATTCAAAATGTATACAATACACAAAAAATCTAAACATTTTTTGTATAAATCTAAAGTGTAACATTTTACGTTCGTGCTCAAGATTCATTGACAAATACAAAAAGGGGAAGCAAAAAATGCTGGTATATCAATGAATGATTTGTAGGAAACCTTAGCTCAAGCTTAAAATGGGTATCTATATTTTTTATAAGTAAATCAAATAAGCCTAGACTATTGCATTCTACTGATGGACATAGAATTCTCCCAGGCTTCGCCGCAATACCCTTTTTTTTTCTAGGTGGGAAATCACCAAATGACTTCTCCCGCTCTGGATGGAGCAGGCGTGTCAGACTTTTACTGACTAAAACCCACCCATATTCCCTCAGTTGCCTGTGTGCAAGGGACCGCGGTATCTCTTTCGAACAACCCGCACCCCTGGCAGGCATCGGCCCTTGCGGACCCCACCAGTTGTTGCTGACATCCCTGACGGCGCGCGTGGAACACAACGCGCCGTTGACTCAGGCAATTTTTTTGTAGTGGAGAAATGCCTACTGCGCTACCACGGGGAGATAGCGCAGTTATGTGGAACTGTAACCCACTAAAACTCCATGGTGTCCTCCAGTGCCGCTTGAGGCGGGAACACGGAAAAGCGCAAACCATCCGCGAACCCGCCGCGGCTGTCCGTCACCGGACCCTCCTCGGAATAACCCCTATCACCGGCGCACCAGGACACGTGGCACGCCGTAACCACCCCAGGAACCAAATAGCATACGGGCCCCAGATTACCCCATGTCTGGCACCCTTGGTTCCCCTGCGACGGGTCAGCACAGTGGCCCCGCCGCCTACCACTTTTCGGCTGCAGGGGATAGGCAGAGCGGCCAACGCTATACCGACACTCCTCCTCCCCTGCGGCCCCACCACGTACATCCAGTCTGTCCCAGCCACCGTTTTGTGGTCGTCGGTCCATCTTTGCCGTTGGGCTCGGACGGGTCCCACACTACGCTTGCCAATACGAAGTCTCCACTCTAAGAGTACTGGGAATCAGTCCTTCGACAAACATGGCCAGCCCGTTACCAATTCAGCACTTATTAATAAAAGTTTACAGTAAGCTATCTTGGTCAAATTAACGTATCTACTCGCGCGATAGCCTTGCCATCATCATCATCATATCAGCCAAAAGACGTCCACTACTGGACATAGGCCTACCCCAAGCACCGCCACCTTGACTGGTTCTGTGCTTCTCGCATCCAGTGAATTCTTAGGTATTTACGTAAAGAAAAAATAGGAACTGCACTATCGACGGATTTTCTCAGAAGCTTTTTCTTCTGTAGTCTCTAATGCTATCCTTTACGGAACCTCGCTCACGTTTTGCATCCCACGGTTGGTATAATTTATGTCTACACTTTCGATGCTTATACCTAGGTACTCCGTTATGAATACTTTAACCTTCCCAGATGTCGCACCGTCAAAATGTTACGCCATGTGAAATCTTCAGACGAAAACCTGCTGCAGTTTTTCTCAACCGCTGTTTAAAGCAATTTCTGTACTTACTGAAAACTAAATAACTTTACTACCTACAACTACAATGTGTAGATTTTTCAGTGACTATGTTAACATAGCTAGCGCCATGCTAGCCGTGGAACCGGGTAGCCTGGTGACCTGAAGTACAGGATTTTTTCCAAAAATCTATATCAGGCACCGGTCTCTCGCAAGGATGGCATACAGCTGGGACATTTTTTGTACACTTGAAATTTAAGTCAGCTTTGTGAAGAGAGAATAAATGATAAATTATTAATAATATAGAATACGTCAAAGCGCAGTAACAAGTTCAATCGGCTTCGAAACCGTTAAAAATCACAATACAATGTTGTAAAACAGAAGTATTACTTTACGTTTTGAATAATGAATTAAATATTTAACATAATCACACAGACAGATTGTGTTTCCATTTAAAATGCATGTAATATATTGAATTTCAATGATCAATTTATGTTACAATTATTATCAACACCATCATTATGATTGGCTATACATATGCATGATGATATTAAATAGATGCCAACGTTTTTGTCCGTGACTGTAGATAACATATCTTCGTACTATTTACATAATATTAATTGAACATCATGATTAATATAACATAATACATCGACTACAGTACAGATGGCACGACGTCGATACATGATATTACGTGTATAATTTTTAAGGGTCCCATAGGGAAACTAGAAATCTTTAAAATTTAACTGTGATTCGATAATATAACGTGGGTGAATTAATAATAATTTCTGGATGACCAAGCTTTGAACGGTTTTTATTTTGGTTGACGTTTTCTAAAAATAAAACCTAGCTAGATCAATTTATCGCCCCCGAAAGCCCCTGCATACTAAATTTCATGAAAATCGTTGGAGCCATTTCCGAGATTCAGATTATAAATTTACAAGAATTGCACGTTTAAAAGTATTAGATATGTGCCTTACAATATGTAAATCCACGTACGGATGGACGTAAAAATATCGTGGCGGGATTTTTCGCGCACTTCATCTTCACTGCTGAGCGCCGAGAGTTGAAAATCGAACAGTGTGTTTTTTCGACGAGCTGGGATGTCCTTTGTTGGATTTTCAATGCTCGGTTGAACACCGAGAGTTCAAAATCCAGTGCGCGATAAAATCCCGTTGCAATATTTTGACGTCAGTGCGAACGTTTATTTAAACTGGTTGTATCGTGTCTCCGCATTTTTTTAACAATTTTGACTACCACAACATGCTTTATGTTTAAAGGATCCTAGCCTTTAAACAAAGCATGTTTGTTAAAATTGAATAAACCACCAACAGGCACTTTTAAATGATCAGAAATCTCGGATGAAGACAATCGAAAAAAAAGGACCAAATCATTTAATATAATTATGGATAGTGGAATGAAATAACCTTTATGATGAGTTACCTTCTTCTTAAAAGTTTAAAGGATCTGTGTTACTAAACTTCAATCGCATTGGGGATGTTCCTCAGTGACTGTATAAATAATAACGGTGTGTTCTATAGTGAAATCTTTATTAGGTACCTCAGAAAATTCGAATTCGAAAAGTGTGTACCTCGCCTCCAAATCATGTAGAAGGAACTGCCTATGTTATGTTATTCAACGCCACAATCTCACCATCTCGCAGTACAGAGGCCGCTTAGCAATAATTAGACAAATTTCTTGTCAATCTGGTGAACAACCACCTAGATCCACTAAAAAGAGGGATACAGTGAAAACTACATATCATTATTTTTATCGCATAGGATATTCCGTTAGGAAAAGAAGACATAAGTAGGTATAATACAACGTTCACCTTTTAAAAATGTTTCATTCCTCTCAGGTATTTTCTGTTTTCCACGGACTCTTTTATTATGTGTAGCCCGATCGTGGTTACCATGTTTTAAATAATTATAAAATTCTGAGCTATTAATTGTGACTCATCGTTATTATAGCTCAGACCTTGCACGTACTAACATAAAATTCTAAACAATGATTAAGTTACGGTTATTTCAAATAATGGATGTTTTTAATACTTCTTTAAACTGTTGAAAACAATTTAAAATTTGCCTTGTACACTTTACTTAAATACCTAGATTTTAGAACCCTACTATATAATATATTATAACGTATTCATTTTCAATAGTTTACAATCTATACAATCATGTCAAACCGTCAAACTGTGAACCTACCTGCACTTGCTGATAGGGTTCACAATCTGTCCGATTTTATCACTAGTCAAATTGTGACCGTCCCTGATTTGTCGGTGTTTGCGGTGGCCCAATTAGTCGCTGGAACTAAGCCAGAGCACCCTGAATAAGTGGGTTAGGCCGGTAAGGTTAGGTTAGAACTATGACCAGCAACGCGCAAGCCGAGCGACCGGTGCCATGGCCGCGGCCGGCCAGCGCTACTTCCAAGTTGGTCGCAGTTACTTAGTTATTTAATATTGGTGCACGGAGCGATCCATCGCATGCAAGTTTGATATCAGTCCACAATTAGTCAGTCTGCAATGGATAGAATCTGTATCGGATAATTTTTTTACCAGTGCGCAAACTAAAACCATGAATTCAGCATATCATTATAGACCCCCTAGCGTAGAAGATTTTCGTCGGTTATACAAAAAAAAAATCAGCTGTTTCATAGAAAAGTGCAAACCTACACGGTCAAAACGTATGGAATAGTTGTAAATGGTTTGTTGCCTTTCTAAATATAAACAGATCTCCCAGGAAAACTACTTTTGGAAATATGTACTTGCAATGAGTCCTATTATTATAAAGCTTTCACAACCATGGACTTGCCTATATGATGTTACGATGGTTAGAAAATTCTTAATAGATTTACAACTCTATGCGGTTCCAAAAAAACTATTTCAAAACTTATAAGTGACAGATGACGAGGTGCGACCGGCGGCGCAACGCAACCCGCTCTAGAAAAAGACGATTTTAGAAGCTTTGCCTCAATGGAGGATACACCGTGGCGCTACGATCGTGGTCGTTCGGAACACGTAGAGTTCCGAAGCACGTATCGTAGCTGGGTTCTGGCCGCGACTTCCTTTGCGTAAAATTTATATTTCCCCCGACCCTCCTTGCGCTATTGCTGTGTTTCCGATTAGCGTTCTTTTAACATTTTCTTTTTTCTCGGCTTCTAAGGGTCCTAGTGTGATGTTAAATAACCTATAGCCTTCCTCAAAAATTGGGCTATCAAACGCTAAAGGATTTTTTTTCATCCGACTGTTAGGTCCAGTGATTAGTGCGTTCAAACATAAAACAAGCAAACTCTTCGCTTATTATTAGTATACATATATAAAATATAGAATAGATTACATTAAATGCAAGCGATCACAGTATTTTTGAACCCGGGTGAAAAAAAACCCTTTGGGAGGAGTAAAATTGAAAAAAAAACTGAAAGTTGGTCTGAATACTTATACATAAGTATAAAAAAATACTAAAGATCTTAATCATTACTGCCATTAAGGGGTGGAGAAGGTGGGTGAAGTTTGTGGCGGAAAGTACCAAATCTACGAGAACAAAGTAGCGGGCGAAGTGCCGAGTGACTAACATATAAAAAAAATCCACTTTCAAACTCAAAGCATTTATCTTATCCCATCAGTATTGTTCATTTTAATTTCAACATCATTTCTTTCGTACGTCTATTGGTCATGGAAAATGAAGTTTGTCTGATTTGAAACTTTCGTCTGGAAGTTGTAGCGTAATGCACTCAGTGTCTCGTGACCCATGGCTGCAATTATTTGTCAAAATATTAATAAATGTCAAATAATTTACAAAAAATAAGCTGTTTTTTTTACTAAAAACCATTTTCCGTCACAAAATTTATACGGTATTTGTCTAACTGGAAAGTAGCCTAATAGAACTTTACTTTAATCGTTATGTTCGTAGGTATCTAGGTAAGAATACCTTTATTAAAATAATAGCGAAGGATTTTTAGTCCGTTTGTCAAAAAATACAGCTGTAAACATTTATTTCAAATAAACCAATTACAGGCACTTTTGAATTGTCGAAAGATGAAGCTAGTTGCCCAATCCAAAGCGTAGTAGATACCTATGAAGAAGAAACTCCATGGACAGTGTATTAAATCATAATATTGTTACAAAAAGTTGGTTACATAATTCGTGTTGAAATTATCAATGTGAGAACCATGTTAAAAGATGTGCACATTCAAATCGTACCTAATTAAAACAAAAATAAAATAACAATTTAGAAATTAAATTAATCCGTGGCAGCTAGAATAAGAGATGACCAGTCTCTACTGGCGGCGCCAAAATGATGTATACTGTATGTACGTTACTGACATTTAGTTTATTACCTAGTTAACACTTAAAGTAGGTACTTTTAATTCAAAATAATTCAGGTACCAAGTTTAGATATTCAAGAAGAATTTCGTGTTGTTAAAAAGAGGTTAAACTACTGACACTTCAAATAAAGCCTTTTTGGGAAACTTTTGATGACAGGAGACCTGACTGTTCTTGATAAAAAAAAATTAAGAATGTCGTTGATTTTTCTTATGTATTTCTTTTTCTTGTTTAGTGGCCATTTATATATATATATTTTTTTTCGAAACCTACCTTTAATTGTACTAAAAAGGCATATAAAGAGTGGAAACTTTTGGATTCATGGTTGTAATAAATAGTTTAGAATGATATTATGTTACTTTATGTGGATTTACGTTGCGTTCAGAAAATGAATACTAACGTTAAATATCAACAAGTTAAACATCTACTTCATATTAGTACCTATGTTTTATTTTTTCTTAGAAGAAGAAAAGATCTTCGAAATAAACAAATAATCTTTTCATAAGCCAATGGTTCAATATAAATAGAAATGGCAAGTTGTGCCAACACGATGAGGGCAAAAGAATGATGAGGACATAAAAAATAATATGTATATATTGACTAATAAAAATATTTAAGAAACATTTACATTATATTTGGATCAATAGCTTGCTATTAAAACATCCGGTTCCTTATTATTTGTAATTAACAGCAAAATAAAGTACAAATTGAAGAACCTTCTCGTCCTCTAATTTAACGATTATTACAAATTTCGATACATAACGGCCCAAAAGTGGTTTGCCTGTATAAAATTAATTTACACCGACTTCCGCGAAATGCCTTTTAATCAACATTGGGTAAAAACCATGATACCTGCTTGTCGACGTCTCTTCAGTGTTTTTCCTGATTTGCCAGAATTTTGAAACAGACATTATGTGGTCAGGAACTTTGTTCAATTATAATAAAATATGATTGACTGAATACCTATCTTGCTTTAAACGATTATTGTATTTGCTTCGTTCTTATATTATCTTTATCGATAAAACGTTTCAGTTTTATTTGTCTAACTAGCCGTTGGTCCAGGCTGTAATTTCCATATTAATAAAAGTCGCTAAGAGTAGTCAGGAGCCCGAAAGTGACAAAGGGCATCGGGTTACCCAGTTACTGGGCTGTGGAGGTCGTATGGGCAGTCACTCCATGTGATATACTGGTATCCACCTGCATCCGGTTAGACTGGAGCCTTACCCCAATATAGCTGGGAAAAGGCTAGGTAGATGATAGTGTTGTGTGTCTAATTTAACGACCAAGTGACGAACGGGGCAAAACTTGGAACTTGGAACTTCTTGGAACTTTGGTCTCCCTGTGTCATACGTAAGGGGAAGCCATGCTCCGTTTTGTATTTCTTTTTGCGTGTTACTGCTCACTAACTGATCTTAGACTGGATTGCGAAACTTTCACAAAATATGTTATTTTAAGTTCTATGATATATATAACATAGGATAGGGACTGGCAATGTTAGAACCAAAAATTCGAAGACATGTGACATCTACCAACCCGCACTGGGCCCGCGTGGTGGATTACTTCCCATTCTCTCTCGCCAAGAGGAGGCCTGTGTCCCACCAGTGGGAACGATATAGGCTGATTATATTTATGCTAATCAAAGGGAGGTTCTAAGCAGAAACAGAACTATTTTGGGACACAAAAGTATACAAAAGCAAACTGAATAAGTATATCATTTCCGCAAGTTTTTGCTCGAAAATGAGAGTGCTGATTAGATTAAAAAATCTAATTAGTTAATCTATAAATAGATTTAATAATTGATTCAATCTTTTAGTAGATACCGGTTGTACAGCCTACACAAAAACAAAAAGTGACATATGGAAATCATTATTTTAATTTTGTTTCTCCTTTTGGATACAAGACATAAATTGTACGTTGCTTGCTATGACCAACAGCTGATTCTAATTAGGTACCTATGCCTACCTACAAAAATAACGTAAGCTACACCAAAATAAGGCCAATTCAAAATTGCAAAAATTGACCCAGAAACATTTTTTATAGCTTTAGCAGGAATACTTATTTTAATCCCACAGGGTGGCAGTGATATCGACGCACTACTGTAACTATGAAATCAGCATATGATTCTAGACCCCCAAACGGAGAAATTATACGTCAGTTATAAAAAAAAACAGTGGCACTCCGGGAGTGCCGACGGAGGTGAAAACTTGAACAATTACGTGTGTATTTTTTGAATCGTCAGGTTAAACAACGTTGAACGTACGTTCAACGTTGTTCGTTCGTACGTTCGTATTGTCAGTGGTGTCGGTAACAGTGTCGCGAGTTCAATTGTTTTTTCTTATCTCAAAAAATGTCCAACGCGCCTAAAGAAATTTTCACTTCAAAAACTGATGAACAGATACGCAGTCTAATTGTAGAGCTGTTTTTTTTTTTATAACCGACGAAAATTTTCCACATAGGGGTTTTCAGAATCGTGTACCTACTGATTCAGTACACGATTCTGAAACCCCATAAGTAGAAATGGTAACAGGTGGTGCGTCGATGTTCCTGGCACCCTGTATTGTGTAATATTTTGTTTTACTAGTAATTCTAGTAGTAGTTTACGAGTTGAAAAATAAACACATTCGGTGAGAAGGCATGACTTTTCTCACACTCGATTCGATAAAAAGGCAACCATTTTCTTTTACAAATAATTTACCTACTAAGAAAACTTCTGTCGTAGACTGTACAATTCGCTTCTGTATTGGTAGCGATTTGTAAACACTAACAAAAAATCGACCACACGTGGGGAATACTATTTGGTAATGTTTCTTTAATTTAATTATCTAATTACTCACAATGATTAGGCAGAATTTTTGAATCTCGCACGAACGCCATTAATTTCTGCTACATTTTATCAGTGTCCTGTTTTGAATATCAGGCAGAGTTATATGTGACAGATTGACAAACAGGAATACTCATAAATAAAGAAAAGAAAAGCAATGTGTGTTTGAACTGTACGTCTACACCTGAAATGTTCGAACGAAGAATTGAAGTTGGTATAATATTGAAAGATTAGCAGAACAGATTCCGCCGAAGCCGAAGAAGTGCCAAACTTAAGTGGCAGTGGGCAGGTCACATTTCTCGCAGAACAAATGACCGATGGGGCCGAAAGGTTCTGGAGTGGCGACCGCGTACCGGAAGATGTGTGGGAAGGTCTTCCACAAGGTGGACCGATCGATGACCTTCTGAAGGCCATGGGAATCCGCTGGATGTGGGAAGCACAAGACCGCTCCAAGTAGAGGGGCCTGGGGGAGGCCTATGTCCAGCAGTAGACGTCTTTCGACTGAAATGATGATGAATGATGAGCTGAACGAAAGGGAGGGCTAATAAATAATAAGTACTTTAAAATCACGCTCTGAAAGTTTAAAATATGAATAGAGTGTTTAACGAAAGAAACTTGGGGTGCTTGTTACGGTATTTTCACAATGACTACTTTTATCCTTTTCCCAACTATGTTGGGGTCTGCTTCCAGTCTAACCGGATCTGCATCCGGCAAGTACTGGTGTTCAGCTGCCTGAACATCAGTATTTTACCTGGAGCGACTACCTGTCTGACCTCTAAAACCCAGTTACTGGGTAATATGATACCCCTTGGTAAGGCTGGTTGTCAGATTTTCGGACTTCTGACGATCCGTGACGACTTTTATCAATATCTGTCAATAAAATATTTATAACAATCAAGCACCCCACTTTTTTTTTGCATGTCCTCCTAGACTGGAACCCGACCCCAACGTAGTTGGGGATAAGGAAGTTAGATGATGATGACATAGATAGAAAGATAAGTACAGGTGAAGCCAGTAACCGTGTGTTAAAAAAAAATCCTCAGATTTTTTTATAATATCTTTCAATAGAAATGTTGAGACGTATAGTTCGACTTTTATTTGTATTCAGTAACTTGACAGTTCAAAGAAAAATAATGTCACCATACTAAAACTAATAGTGTTGGGTAGTGAACGATTTTGCGTAAAGAACGAATGTTGAAAATAGTTTAATTTTTAATTAAACGATTTTTACCACTTTACCACTGCGAACTCCACCCAATAAAATTCGTTTGGGCACAGATAAATTGTAGAATTTGTTATACATTTTGTTTCATTCACTGTATCATGTTTTTAAGACAAGTTATTAAATTTATTTATTTTTTTGCATGTAAGGGCATTATTATAAGTTCATACAATTTCGTTCGTTCTTACACCACCTCACTATCTTTTTTTTGTCAAAATCTAGTAACCTTTCAACTGACAAGTTACTAAATACAATTAAAAGTCGAAAAAAAATCTTTAGAAACGTCTAATTTCGCTCCTGGATCTTTTCTTAATAGAAAATAACCATTCAATAAATTTGAAACATATTACTGGACCATTATAATAAAACAAAACATGAATACAATAACCCAACAACCAATCGTGACAGATGCAGTTGAGATAAGCCAGTCGTCATCTGATTAGGCCTAAGGCAGTAGCAGAACCTTGGTACAAGACGATTACGTCCCGCAGAACTCTTTTAATGTTCTCGTTGATATAATTTACTGCCGATTGCATATAACTAGTTACTGGTCGTCGATAGACTTGTAACCTTGCATGTGTGACAATTCTGAAGTTATCTTTGATCTTTGACTGTTGGTTGGTGAGAGATAATTGACTTGTATCAACTTATGGCCGATTCCTGTAATTTACGGACAGTTGTAGGTTAAAATTAAGACTTGTATTTTTCTAATAATGAAGTAAATACCTAATACCTTCGCACAGTAGACCTCCCTATTTGGAAGAAGCTATCACAGCCAAAATTAGCTTACAAAACAAATAAATTTGACAAGTTTTTAAAATAAAAATGCTACTATTGATAAGCAAAACGATCCGTTTTTGTTTATTGGAACCGAACATTAAATGTGGATTTTTCCAACTAAAAATCAAACTATAATTTATCACATTACTTAAGGTAAGTAATCTAAAATTACTAGGTACCTACACGAGTAAACGCAAGTCAAGAGACACACTTCAATTTTTAAAGTCGCAATTTTTTTAAGTTTATTATTTTTTAATTACCACTTACATTCTTTTTAAGGTGGGACCCAATACAAAAATGTTGTCACAATTTCCAGACCCAGAGACGCCACCCAAAAACCAATTAAACACCATCTCCAACAAATGTAATGTTATTTAACAGGACAATAGATATGTTATGTCACCCTCGCTAATTCCGCAAAAGAGCAATTAAAGTTATGCAGAAGTTGTGCCTACCTGTTCATAACAAAACATATAAGACGGCATCAAAAGACTATCGCCGAATTTTCGAAAAGAGCCGACAGAGATGCACCAATTGCTAATTTCAAACACTAGCAGCAAAATGCATGACTCCGATAAGTAAATAAGTCATCTACATGTTACATGCCGACGTTACTTTTGCTCAAACATACAATCTTCCTTATTTATAAAATAATCAAATAGATTTAATGCTAAATATGCGAAGTAACAACTTCCCCAAAAAGAACAACTACGTGTCTAAAAAAACTGGTGTGATTAACGTAACAGGTAAAGACAGGGCTCATAAAACATTATACATTGATTTAGTATTAATGTTACATTATTCACAATGTCCATATCTTGACCATGTGTGGTTAACTAGCATAAGGTGGACAAGTAATGGTTACGTAATAATTGAACAAAAGGGGACATGAAATCCAAATTGCAAGTACACAAGGTCTCACAGCGCTGACCTCCGGCCGCGCTAAAAGTGGAGTGACATGATTACTTCGATTTATTTATCGTTCGAGCGTAAGTAGCGATGTAATGATAATCCATTTTTAATTTTTCTTTGGTTAGAAGTTGTCTTAGAAGTATTTGGAAGACAAGCATAGGACTTACCTCCACACATGTAGTGTCCCACATACCGACTTGGAATTCAATCACGAGTAGAAGTAGAGAATTCTCCCTACACGTTGGAGACGTACATAAACGCATACTTGACGCATTTTTAGTATGGGGGTAGGGCAGGATCTACAAACGCGACCTGCTACGATGCTTATAAATAGTTGTGGTCAATTAATTAAGAACGAATTGAGAAGTTCCAGAATTTTTTATCTAAATCATGTCATGTGTGGCTATGTGTTCCTTCTTAGAAGTAACTAGTTATGTTATAAAATAGCCACATGAATAGAGCAAACGGGATTAGGAGTATATAATGAAATCGATAACCAAATTTTTAAGTTATACTTCTTTTGGCACGGTTGGAAAAAATCAAGAGAGTAAAGTTTTTACGATGCGCGCGCACCCTGACAGCCAAAAAGTGACATGATGAAGTTAGCTGATAACTGTCATGCGACGTGATGAAGTTAGCTGAGAACTGTCATTAATTTTTCATTCCTTTTACAAACAGAGAGTTGTGACATACGCGATGAAATCTTTAGCTATATTTGTTCTGTTACGCCAAAGAAGTATAATTTCTTACGTGCGTACATAAGTACATACACACGTTTTTTTATTTTTATATATATTCTCTGCAGTATAAAATTCAAATTTGTAGTTATGAAGCTGGACAAATAATTAAAAATGATTTATTAAAATGCTTGAGAGATGTTTTAAATGAACATTTGATTAAATAAAACACATTAATGTGAAGTGCGTAAAGAAAAAAGCAATTTAATACATGTCAAACTAAAATTTATAGTTAGTAAGTAGCAAGCCCAAATCTTTTAATTACTGCTTTACGCCGGCGAGGCATTGACTCTATGAATTTTTGACGTTTCGCAAGAGAGAGTTCCGTTCTTTTAAGAAAACATCGTACAGCTCTCTTAAACTGCCACACTGTCGATTTGAAACCTTTTTCTTGATTTCGCACCAAAGATGCTCTATTTGGTTTGGATCTGGGCTATTACCTGGCTAATCTAAGATAGATGTGAGAAATTCCTTAACGGTGCGTGTAGAATGCTTTGGATGCATTGTCATGCTGGAATGTCCAAATAACCAGAAACGCGTCTTTAGCATAAAGTAACATTTTTTCTTCCAGTATATTTTTGTATTGGAATTGATCCATGTTTCCCTCTATCAGCTTAAAGCTTAGCCCAAATTTTCATATTTCCCACACCATGCTTTAATGTCTTTTTTGTGTACTTAGGGTCGAAAGCTTTATTCGGAGGACGTCGTACATATCGTTTTTTATCAGAACATACCCTGTTTATGTTTGTCTCGTCAGAAAAAATAATATTTTTCCACTGACTAACTGTCGAGTTTTCATACCTTCTTGCAAATGCAAGCCCGACAAGTTGCACGGAAGGATAGCAAGGAAGGTTCGTTGCTATCCTTCCGTGCAACTTTTCTTCTATCAAACGCCTTCGAATAGCGCGTAGAAATCTTTGCGATTGCTAAAGGGTTGTTTTCACCACAATATTCTTACCTCAGCTCATTAGACCCTTTAAAAGGATTTTGTTTTGCCAAACGAACGATATTTCGATCATCTCGTCGAGATGACTTTCTCTATTTAGGGACACGCGGAACATTTGAAGTAGTTTGATACGTATTGTTAATTCCCTTGTAGATTTATCACAACTTTTATTTTTCCCCGTTGTTTTCATATGAAACAATCAAGTTAGACTTTTACAGCTCTAAATAGGGCCAAAATTATACGAATGTGACCTACAACCACAGAGCCACAGATTGTTCTCTATTTAAATTTGAATGATACAATTAACTATTCAGCGTTCTTAATTGTGTGACCAGCCAGTAAGAAGTAGTAATATTACGTTCAGGCACGTTCAGACCTAATGTATAAAGTTTATCTATTTATTTTTTAGCCAATCATGTGAATCAACGAATGTACCGCTAGTATGGAACAGTTTTGCGATACCGAGAGAAATACAAAAAAATACATGCAATTAGTTATACTTGTTAGTTTGAAAAACTTCCCTTTATAAATGCATTCCTAATTACATGCTTCTTCCACATTTATACTTATTTAATTAATAGATAACAGCAAACAGAGATTACTATTACCAACCTGATTAATGTTTTTAAGTCTTCACCGTCTCTTTTTATTTTCCATAACTTGAGTACAAAAAAGAAAATATTAATATTGCAATTTAAATCCTACACAGTTAGATACTAAATTAAAATAATTTTGTGCACAGATGAATCCAGCACATAATGGGAGCGGAACCTTCCTCCCTTGAGAAATCAAATGCATTCAGCTTTAGCGCTTACCAGACGGAAATAATTCCGATATTCCGCTTCATTCAATCAGATCTTTGATTTTCTCAGACTGCAGACGTTCCCTCATTCATAGAGCTTAAGAGGGTGCATTCTACAAGTTTACAGCGTTGCAAATATTATCAATATATTATAATGTACAACCTGACCCAACATACGTTGGGCACGCCACGACTGCGGCGGTAAGTCCCCTCTTTGAGGAGTGAATTGAGAGGCGCCACGGCGTCCTCGCCTTCCGCCTGACGCAGTTTCTCACCGGACACGGCTGCTTCGGGAGGTTCCTGCTTCGCATAAGGCGGGAGGAAACACCCGGGTGTTTCCACTGCGAAGATCGCCCTGAGGACACGGTGGAGCATACGCTGTAGGTCTGCCTGGCTTGGGCGGAGCACCACCGTGTCTTCGTGGAGGTGATCGGCAGCGGCGATCTCCCGCGTCCGGCCCTCGTCCAGGCCATGATACGGAACTAGAGTGCGTGGATAGCCGTCACCTCTTTCTGCAAAACAGTAATCACGGCCCTAATCGCCGCAGGAGACACCCTGGGCGTCGGGAATCCTAGGCTAATTCCCGGCCACCGTAGGCGCGGGCTTGCGGACGGCGAGTAATGGGTAGCTCGCCGTCCGGTAAGGACCAGGCCCGGGTGGACGGCGCGTTGTGTTCCACGCGCGCCTCAAATAGATTTGTCAGCACCATCTGGTGGGGTCCGCAAGGGCCGATGCGTACCTACGTACCCAGGAGGGTACGTAGGTACGTAGTTAGGTAAGCTTGGAAGCTTTATTCTGTGTTTACAAGTAAGAACTAATAAACAAAGATTCACACACACACACACAGTTCTCCCAAATTTGTACCTATGAAAATGTATGGTTGTTCATTTGTTATTCCTGATATAACTTTATTCCGTGTTTTTCAATATTTATGGAAATTTTTGCAAATGTTTTTTCTATTCGGGCTAAAAACGAATCGAATCAATTCAGCCGTTTTCAAGTTATGCACTTACCAACAAAAAGCATTTCATTTATATTAAACAAATTTATCATTAGTACGGGAGATAGACTTTTGACAAGATTCAATTCAATAACTTAAGATATCTCTCTGATATTACTATGAACTTGCATTTTAAATGAAAACTGAAAATAATTTTTCAACCATTGTTAGTAACGTAGTAATTCAGCTTTTCCATCGTATCCTACAATTCATGTAAAATACATCATCTTACATATTACCTACTTATAAAAACCAAATATAACAAACCGACTTCCAAAAAAACACTACAAAGTGAAAATTTACTTTAATTTCGGAAGTCGGTCGCATAAAAACGAAAATACAAAATCATAAACACTGACTTCCGAAATTAAACTTAACAGAATAACGAAGAAAAACTTTTACAAAATAGCACTACAGGCACCAAAAAGTCAGTCTAGAAAGAGAAAACTGTTCTGTAGTATTTCCATTTCTATTTGGTTGTTATAAGTAGGTAATATGTAAGTTGATGATTATTACATGAATTGTTGACTTCCAAAAAACACTACAAAGTGAAAAATAACTCTAATTTCGGAAGTCGGTGACTTTGGATATGTATTTTATTTATTTTTTTGTCAGCGCCTTCCGAAATTAAAGTTATTTTTCAATATGTAGTGTTTTTCGGAAGTCGATTGCTTTTTTTCTTTGAAAAATGTTTTTTTTTTTTTTTAATTTCACTTTTTAGTTACAGTATCCTTGGGGTCAAAACAATGCATATTTATGCAATGGCAGCAATCGCGGTTTGTTTGCTGTCATTTTTTGAGGAGTTCCGTTGTCTGTCTCCGAAACGCATCATCAGAACTATATGACATTTTTATGGGACCATTTCGAATTTTGCAAATCCGTCTATATATGACGGAGTTATGCCCGAACGTACATTTAAATAAGAAAAAATATATAAACATTCGAATTGATAACCTCCTTCTTTTTGAAGCAATTAATGATGGTGAACTGTCGAAATGAAAGTGATTCTCACTTTGGTGGTTGGTGTGTTACGCAATTACCCCGCCGAACAGGGTTTTTTAAAATTTATAAACCATATTATAAACTATTCGAATTGATAACCTCCTTCTTTTTGAAATCGGTTAAAAATTGAAGACTACTGTGGGCTAACGCTCTCTTTCTGAATTCATACAAAACATGTCAATGTCTCTTACTTCTTGTCCAGGGTAGCCCGTGAAATGCAAGTTTCTGTACAAGGTTATATGTTGATTAAAATATGATTCGTGACCGTAAGAAATATGGATTTACCTAATTATAATCGTTTAAATCATCAATGCTACTAAGTTCATTTAAATTCGATTGAATCAATAGATCATCATAAAGTCAATCAATCGAATTAAATGAAGTTTCGAGAGCAGCGGTGATCTATGTATGTCACCGTGAAATTGTAAATATCGTTAGATTATAATCTATCTTGCGAGATTGTAAACTCTAGAAAGATTGTAAACCATAACATCCTGCTTACAATTTAACGCATTATCTTTCGGTAGATTATAATCTATCGAAGTGAAACCGTCATATTGTGAACTGGTATCAAGACGGATAGTACCTTGCGCTATTACTAAATAGTCAAGTAATTGTCACTAACTTGGAACTAGCGCTTGCTTGGCTCGCGTGCCGTTGTCGCACTTCTAACCTAACCTAACCTATTCGGTCGGTAAGCAGTATGGTGCAGTTCACAATTTATCGACAGTTTACAATCTCGCGAGGTAGATCTAACGGTACGGACGATCTAACGGTATTTACAATTTTACGGTGACGTATATATTAATACGTGAAGCAGAAACTTTGTACCTCTTTTTACAAAAATTACGCGGACGGCGGAGTATGAAATTTGGCACAGTTAAGGTTTGTATGGAGAAGGAGTGCAGAAAGCTAATATTTTATTTAATAATGTAATAAATAATTATACTCGAATTTCAACCACTGGGCGACCACTAGTGAAATTAAATACACAAAGTATTGCCCGCAGGTCTGCCCGCTGCACAAGAGAGGTAAAGATAATGTTATTTAAATCGTATTGTCAGACGTTTTACTCTAGCACTCTGTGGACAGCATATACGCAAAGGGCCGCTGGTCCAATAGAATTCAGCATGCTGCTGAGACTCTCTCCGTTTTGCAGCGCGTCCGCCATGTTCATGGAGGCACGCGCAGATGGTTGCGCGGCAATTCTACGCAAAAAAGTGGCCTCTGCTGGACAGAGTGCGTAAGAGTAGCAACAGTATCCTGAGTGTGATTGTGGACAGGTATCAAAGTCCGTTCTTAAAAAAATGTATTGTTTATGTGTGAACTAAGATAGTTTTCAGCACCATTTTTTACTGACAAAATGGATCATGTTGTCTGAATAAATAAATGAATTGAATAATACCTGCCTGGGTTATTCGCTGATACCCTGGGCCACCACTGATCTCCGCGAACTATTAATTACCTATTCTATTACTTAAGTAAAATGCGACATTTCTAATTAGAAACTTACAAATGATTGAATGATAGCAAACGGCTCCTGCTTGCACAGTTTCTACGGCTTGACAAAACATCTAGATTTCTTTATTATATTTGAGTTCATTATGAATGTATAATAAATACATTTGATCCTTCCGGAATTTTCTAAATTATGCTCGAACGAAACCACATCGAAACGCATTGTGTAGTTTGTTACTAACTGTTATTAACTATATAACTTAATGGATAATTAGGTAACTAACAAAAAACGTGAAGTTCCTCTGATTCCTAAATTTTTGATGAAAATTTAAAGATCAGATCATTTGAGGTGGGGAAGTAACCGTTACTTTTCCTCGAGGAAGGTAAAGTAGTCGCATTGTATCATTTATACAGTAGCAAAGTACCTACATTAGGTTCTTTCCCCTCCACGCTCATTGATCATCCAAGAGCAATTCCTTGTTTTAAACATATTCAAAATTTTATTGACACCTTGAAGTATTTTCGTTCAAGTGCGTATTATTTAAAATATACAATTCAAAACCATTTAGTTAAATGATTAAACCGATGACAAGCTAATCATTTAAATAAAAACAAGACTATTCAAGCTCGTCGCGATAAATTAGTTATAAATGTTAATTTGCTGAAATACTTAAAAACTAGACCGCATAACACTAGCACAGTTTTAAACGATAGTATGTATGTATTTGCCATGAATACCTGTACACTAGGTCTAGACCTACCTACATCAAAACAAAACCATTCATACGTAAAAGACCTGTCTCAACCCGGCCGGCTGGTTATACTTATTTTAATAAAAAATGTAAACAAACTATCTGCATACAACCTTCGACATTCAACGTCTGTGTTGCACAATCAGAAATCGGTCAACAAATTGGTTTTGATATTATACGAATTAATTTATCCATTACAGTAATATCGTCTGATAAGGCGAGAAAGCAACTCGTGCCAAGGCGACGACGCTCAACCGAGGAGCGGCGCCTGCAGCCAGCTCACTGCCACAGCGCACGAGATCAACAGGGAAGTGAGTCCAAGGTGACGCAACACGAAAATACGCAGACCCCGTACCCAGAATTGCGTAGAAAAATAAAGCAATTCACACCGGCTAGCTCTAGTAGTTTCCATAAAAGTGAAATCCCGGTAGATTTTCTAAGTAAATGACTCATGGTGGCACCAGGATAATTACATTGTAAATTATAGAACAGTTCAGTATTTCGTAGAATTTAAACTAAGCGACGACAAGTCACTTGTCAACATTGGTTTGGGCTTTACAGAAAAGTCCTAAGTTATATAGGTACCTAATAGAGCTACAGCCGAAAACCTAGACAAAAACATATGGTATTTAGAAATACCCATGAGCATTCATGTAATAAGTTTTCCCCAAAAAATATCAACAGTCAATTTCCTTGATGGTACGTGCTAATAGGTACCAAGAAAGTAGATTGCGTAAACATTGTGTAATAGTACAGTATTTTGGTGTTTCCTAAGTCCTGGCTAATGTATTGCAAGGCCGGTCGGCGAGGAGGAAGTAGCTATAAAACACTATTATAATATTAATAGCGGTAATTAATGTTATGGAGATCCGATATGACGTAGATTGGTAACAATGACTGTTTACATTGCCTACACGCGCTTTGAATATAACCAAATATCACATAATATTATGCAAAAAGCATGGAAAAGCAGCGGAAACTTACAGCGGTAATAAGTCGACATTTACACGGACGTAACAAAAATCGCGGCGTGATTTTTATCGCACTGGTTTTTTAACTATCGGTGTTAAATCAAGCATTGAGTGTTCAATAGAGTGCAACTCAGCGCGTCGAAAATTGAACTGTGTATTTTACTATTCGATTTTCTACTCTCGGCGCTTAACAGTGCGAAAATCCATTGTGCGAAAATTGCCACCAAGATTTTATTACGTCCGTGTGAACGTCAACTAAGACTGTGTTTAGTAGACCATTTATTATTAATAGCTTCGCGTTGATTATAATTCTATCCTGTGATGGACCATGCTGTGACTTGTAACCATTATTTCTAAGTACGTCGAGGCCTCATAGAATACTTTATACTTGGTTATACCACCGATTCCGGTAGCCATTCAAATCCGTATGGCAGTTAGAAGTAATAAAACCGGACTATCCTTACAGGGTGTCGGTATTTACCAGTAAGTAGACTACATCTAGTGAGCTTTATGTTTCTGACTGACCGACTCCTTGCCTGTAAATAATTAAACTGAAATTATTGCTTTGAGTCTGAGTTTGACTATATACAACGTGTACCTAACGGAAAGGGTATAAACATACCAAGTGCACGGCTTTTTTGGATGATATCAAACGATATTGGAAGGGTTTTTTAATCCTATCTCTACATGTTCGGAAGTTGTGAGAATTTTTAATACATTGATACCAGAAAACGAACTTTTCAAATTGAAATAAACACATCACTCGGAAGAGATTTATCGTAACATAGGCAAGCGACGTGGAAAGTTATTACGTAGTGCGGTGACACGTTTTTAATGCTTTGAATTTAAGAAAAATATGAAAGCAAAAATTTGGTATCAATTCTTAGACTATTTTATTTTCAGCTGAAACTATGTATAGTGATTCTATACCAGCTGTTATCTTTAGTGCTTAAGGATAGCAATAGGGTTTCTGTTACACCCTGTATAAGATATAGGGCAGTTCTCAAAGCAAAAGTTATGGAAAAGCAAATTAGTGGAAATAAGGAGTAATTAGGGGTAATGGAAAATATTTGGAGACAGTGACATTTACCAACCCGCACTGGGCGCGCGTGGTGGATTATGGCCCACTCCCTCTCACAGAGAGGAGGCCCGTGTCCCAGCAGTGGGAATATGTTAGGCTGTTTATGTAGGAGTACTGGAAAAGTAAGTTAGAATACAAATTGCGACAATATACATGGAATATGGTTATGTGGATGATGGATAGCTCAAGAGGTATCGTAACTGTATCCGTCCCTCTTTCTCACAATAGCACAAGTCACACGTCACGTTTAGTTATAATTATCATGTGGGTAGATAATATAGGCAATTACATTTTTTTGGCCATTATATTTAATGAAGCTGTAGGCATTTTATGTAACAATAATGTAATATGGTGTAACATCTTTGTTATTTCGCAACGTACCGGAATATATTGCCTATTCATATTTAGCAAAACTAAGAGGTGATCAATATTCTTGCAAATAAATTATTTCATTTACTTAATTTCCTTTCGTAACTGTGCCTCCCCCAGTTGACTGATTAATGCCCGGTTTTTGAGGTTCTTAAATTAATTCTCAATAGTTATTAGTTCGGAAGGGCTCGTGAACACTCGGGTCGATCGAAGGTTAAACTACGCTTGCCGAGGTTGTTTCGTGGATGGGTGACCATTACATATCGACTCCCTTCCCTGTAGCCGTTGGTCTTGGCTTCTTTTGTTATTCGTAGATCTTTGACGTACGTCGTTACAGATAGTCAGAACTTTGGGCTTCTGAGTCAGAAGCCCGTATCTCTGGCTATAAGACTAGAGGGAGACCAAAAAACGATGGATGGACTGTGTGAATTTAGAAACGGTGTGACTACGGAGATGACGGCAAAGGGTAAATTTCACCAATGAAACTGAACGCTATCAGTACTTCTAAACCGCGTTAAGAAGCTGTCAGCGTCAATATTCCATAATTATAATGACACTGACAGCTCTTAAACGCAGTTTAGGCGTACTGATCGCGTTCAGTTTCACTGATGAAATTGGTCCTAAAAGACAAGTTTGGAAGAAAAAGACATATTGCTCCGACCGCAAATAAATTGGGGTCAGGGCAGGAGAATGATGATGACTCAGAAGCCTAAAACTCTGACAGCGAGTTAAGACTCGTTGAAGCGGTTTGAGCGGGAGAAGTTATTTGATGACCTCCCACCCAAAAAAAAAAAATCTAAATAAAACCTTATTTTGTAAAAAGGGGGAATTTGTCATATCAAGATATCGAGCCAATAGCACAAATAGATAAACTCCAGTTAATAATACCCAACATTATACCTTAACGACATCAAACGTCATCATGGATCAAAGTTAAATAATTAAAACCCACTTGGACAGCAACGGTAATTCTTATAAAATGGACGATTGACACATAGTTTTTATAACATTCCGTTATTGATACGAGGAAGTCAGGCAGTAAATCAAAGGACAATAAATGACAAAAAATGTTGTTATTAACATGATCATTTAGACGGATACGGAACTATTTATTATTGAGTTAAACGTTCAGGATGCATTTGTTAGCTATATCAATTCAGTAGGTGGTTGTATTGTGTGGAACAGTCACGCCCTACTCGCTTGCCGACTGCTCAACTTGACTTGAGGGCCGGCGATATCGTGATCAATTACTGGCCGCTGGTGGAGTTTCCATAGTTACAGCGAACACTTCCATCACATCACACACGACTACCCGAATAATGAGTATAGATGCAAAACGGATTTTAAATGTCTTAAACCATTTGGATTTAAACCATCTTATTGGTTTAAAACGGTTTAAAATCACAATTAGCAGTTTAATATTGGCCTAAAATGTTTTTTTTTTAATATAATTTATTGAGGCTCCACACGGCTACTTTATGGTTTAGGATAAATGTATTTATTTATTTAGCCCGTTAAACTGGGTGAGATTAATCTTTATGACTGTATTGTTTGATTCGTTTAGCTATAGGATGTCTCTCAACTCAGTGTGCCTTTTGGCAAAGGCCTCCTCCGGTAGTTTCCATTGCTTCCTATCTTGAGCAACTCTCCGCCATTTGGGTCCCGCAGAAAGTTTCAGCTCATCTTCCCAGCGCATTTGTTGTCGTCCTCGATATCTCTTGCCATCTCTTGGGCACCAATTCGTTGTAATTTGAGTCCACTTTTCTTGCATAGATCTCAACATATGGCCGGTCCATCTCCATTTTTGGGGGTCTATTTTTTCCAGGATATCGGTTAATTTGGTATTTTCCCTTAATTGCACATTGCTAAATCTTTATTGCCTTATTGTACCTGTCATGCTTCGTTCCATACCTCTCTGGCACTTTCCTAGTTTGTCTCTATGGTATTTTATAAGGGATCATGTTTCGCAGCCGTAGGTAATGCATGGAAGAGTACAAGCATTGAATACTTGTCTTTACGTTTCCATATTGTGGTCTTTACATTTTACAATTTCCTTAAGAGACCAGTATCTTTTCGACTCATTAGCAATCCTCTTATTTATTTCCTTTGTTGTTTGGTCTTTAGGGGAGATATTCTGGCACAAGTAGCAATATTCATCGACATATTCTATTTGTTGTCCATCAATTTCAATGGGTTCAAATTTTCGAGTTGGTCATCAGATTCGTTTTTGTTATATTCATTTTTAAACGCAAAGTGCGTATAACATAACTCTCAGTATTTAAAATTTGGATCATCTTCTCAAGTGCCTTTGGATTTTCTTCTAGTAAAACCAGATCGTCCGCAAATCTTAAATGGTTACGTTTTCTTCCGTCTATGTTGAGGCCTAGATGTTCCCAGTCAAGGTTGCGAAAGACGTTCTTTAAAACTGCTGAAAACAACTTTGGGGACATTGGATCTCCCTGCCTAACTCCTCGCTTGATCCGGTATTCTTTGCCCAAAGCTTCTAATTGGATTTCTGCTTTACTGTTTGTATATATATTTTTGATAATGTTAATATATGTTGCAGGTATACCTTGCCTTTCTAAGCTTTCCCATATTGCCTTATGACTAATGCAATCGAATGCCTTTGCATAATCTATAAAAGCTACATGCAGTGTTTTGTTGAATTCGTTATACTTCTCAATTATCTGTTTGAGTGTGTGGAGGTGTTCTATCGTTGAAAAGTTCCGTCTGAAACCGGCTTGTTCTATTGGTTGGCTTTCGTCTAATTTTGCGCTTATCCTGCCCAAAATGATCTTTGCGAATAATTTGTTGCGAACCACATTCACATTGACATTAGGCTTATTGGCCGGTAGTTCCTGATGTCGTCCTTTACGCCTTTCTTGTGTAGTAGGATTATATGTGAAGTTTCCCATTGTGTTGGTATATATCCACTTTTCAAAATTTGATTGCACATCTTAGTAAGTATTGGTACTAATTCATCAATAGTCCCTCTCAACGTCTTGTTTATAATTTTGTCCGGTCCAGGTGCCTTCTCCATTTTTTGAGTTTTCATTTCACTCTTCAAAATATCAGGTTCCCACTCTGACAGGCTGTCTGTTGTTTTACTCTTAAATGGTTGTGTAAGAGAGTGCCTACGTGCGTCTTTGTTTGAATATAGTTATTTGTAGAATTCCGTGGCCAGTTCGTGTATACCTTTCCTGTTTGTGATGGTATCTTCTTTTTTCCTTAGTTTAGGCACCCACTCTTTTCCTGTTTCCTTAAGTTCTTTCAGAACATTTCTTTCACCGCCTGTTCTCATTATTTGTCTCTCTAACACTTCTAGCTTTCGTTTTTGCGGTCTCTTCTATTACATTTATTATTTGTTTGCTTATTTATGTAATTATTTTTATGTTTTCTTTGTTTTTCCCTTGAGCCAGTAAAAATTTTCTGCGGTTTATGAGTTGGATGGTCTCATCGCTGACTGGATAAATAGTGGCTGAGTAAAAACCTAAACAGACCTATTTTTTATTGATACTTGGCAAAAACATAATTTTGAAATTTATATCTGTATACTTATTAATACGTGAACACGTGAAGCAAAAAGTTTGTACCCCTTTTTACGAAAATTGCGGAGTATGAAATTTGTCACAGTTTAAGTTTATATGGAGAAGAAGTGTAAAAATCTATTTTTTATTAATACTGCATTAGATACGTATTAATTTTGAAATGAAGTATGGTCGAATTCGACCACTGGGCGACCACTAGTTTTAATAAATACGCATTTTAAGATTGTTTTCAAGTGTAAAGTCGATGGCCCGCCACTGCACTGCCGTCTAAACGCGACACTGGCAAAATAGTCGACATCGGCTCAATTGCCAAAAAGGAAAAGAAAAAAAAACTATTGTTTTTAGTCTGTCCAATCCTAAAAAAGTAATTATGATAAATGACTTCACATTATAGTAATAAAAATGGTGAAAGGTTTCAATTACAACGGGTTTTAAACCAAGGATTTTTGTTTAAAACGGTTTATTTACAACTAATCAGCATAATCAGCCTATAATGTTCCCACTGCTGGGACGCAGGCCTTCTCTCTTCGAGATTGAGTGGGGTGTAATCCACCACGCGGGCCCAGTTGGTAGATGTCACATGTCTCCGAGTTTTTGGTTTCCTCACCATGTTTTTCTTCACCGTTTGGAGAGCGTAAACGTCAAAGTCAAAGTCAAAGTCAATGCTCCTGCTTACAATTATACGTCGGTATCTATTTCAATATCGCTTAGTTAATGTTACAGCTGTTTTCGTGGAATAGGTGATGTGTGATTTATCATATTAGGTACCTAACTAATGCTATTCAAAAAATACACCTCCGTGGGTTTAGTAAATGCATGATGTGACGCAGGTATTATTGTATAATATTCACCCATTATGTGTGAATGAAAACGTTAGAAGTGCAACCAATTGACAATCGAGAACGATGCATTTTATATTTGAATTTCTTTTTGCATAGTGTAATAATCCATTTATCCGATTCCATTGAAGTCGAATGGTCTAGAAAGGTGTATGATTTGTGTGAGTGGTGCTCGTGATAGCGTGACGGTTGACAAGGGAGAATAGAAAAAGAATTTATTTTGAGCAGACAAGCACCGACCACAAGTATTTGGGTTAACCTGGGAAAAGAGCATGAAATAGAAAATCTAGTTGACTTCCGTTTCATTAGAGATAAAGAGGCGTTCGAATTCTTCTCTCGCAATGACACGAACTGTGCAGGGTGGGTTTTTGAGATGGAGAGTAGAGGCAGGTATATGTACTACCTCAAGCTAAGAAAAAAGGGTTTTAGGAGACTATCCTGTATTTTTAGCAGCAGATTCTCATTTACTACGAGTAAAGTATTTTGCCATTTGTGTATTTTCTGGTTTTCTAACCTCAGCGGGACTCGTATATGTTTTTTGATCCTTGTAAGAAACAGGGACTTGTGGTAACACCCGGGCGTTTCCTCCCGCCTTATCCGAAACAGGAACCTCCCAAAAGACCGTGTCCGATGAGGACCTGCGCCAGGCGGAAGGTGAGGACGCCGGGGCGCCACTCAACCCACTCTTTAGAGAGGGGACTTACTGCTGCTATTGGTGGCGTGTCTTTATCCCAACTTATTTGGGGTCGGTGCAGCATATTTTCTACTTCCATGCTTCTCTTTCTATCTATACCATCTTTCATATAGTCCATACGTAGTTAGGTCTCCATCATAAAATAACGAAATAATGTTTATAGAAGCACAGTAACACAATGACGAGGTGAACAAGTTACCGCTTATCGGTATATGCACAAAGTTAGCAATGCACGTCATCTATTAAATAACTATTTATAATTACTATGTGTTTCGTTATAGCCCGGTTATCTACCGTGCATAATCAACTAGTTACACAAGGTATTGATTATAATTATGATGTATTGATAGTTATTACTGATAGAAAAGACTGCTTTTTTGTTTGGTGAATTGTTTTTTTCTTTACTATCTTCAAAAACGGAGGGACTTATAATGTACGTCTGTATGTAAGTATCTTTTAATGTATGTTCATCAATGTTTTCATAAATTGTGGACCGAATTTGAAAATTCTATTGTTGTTTGAAAGGGTTCTTCTGAGATGGTCCCACATCATTTTTGTCTACGTCTGATGAGTAGTTATACACCGTGACATGTTAGTCGTCTTACAACGGCAGCTCACTTCATGTATCCAATGACTACTAATAATTTATAAAAAAAAGAAATTTTGGACATATGAATAATACTAACACAAAATATCATTCACTAAGACGCATGATGTAGTTTTGAACACCTTGAGATGGAATGAATGATGAAATGTAATGGTATTACGGTAGGTAGGTAGAAATCTTCTACCGTTTGATACGTAAACATTATTAACAGGGAGGGTGTTTCATAATTCTAAAGCGTTATAAATTTTTCTTAGCACCTATTATCTTAATTAGTGGTAAAATAATAATAAGCGCGTCTGTACGTATTTTAGGTCGGATAAATTGTCGGAGAATTGACTACCTTTGTAAGAAGACTAGAATGTCACGATGTATATTATCTCTTTAATTTAATAAATTATTTATTTCTTTCTTTAATTTTTGAGTTAGCTTCACGTCCTTGATCCACTTTATGTATGTTGATGATTTTATAATAAGTTCCTTTCACTGTTGTTTACATAATGTAACAAGTTTAATCCTAAGACGTACCGGTTTCCTCCTTCACCCCACCTATACGTATTTACAAATTTTTCGCGAGCAAACAACTTCTAAACCATTGCAAGAGAACGTTAATGAATAGTTTTCAATAAAAATAAAAATTTACTAATCGGTTCAGTGGTTTTTGAGATTCAAGGTATGTAAACAAGCGGACAGACCCAGAGACGTGCCTGTAACATGATAGGATTTATAGCAAGTTCCCGTTTCCATAATTTTCCATTTTATGGTCGAGATAAGCTAAAAGGTGTCGATGAATAGGTAAAGTTGTTGTTCAGGACAACTGATCAACATAATTCAAACGGTTCAACAACCTCTATGCACATCGTTCTTAATAAAAGCATGATTTATGATGTTCATTCTGATTAGATTATAAGATTAGATTATTTATTCTAATTAGATACATTATTATTTCGTATATTCTACTTTGTTTTCCTGATAAAATCTTAGCAGAATCCGCTATAATAATGTCTCAAAGGGGTCATCGCAACAATCATAAGTAGTTCATAATTATCATCGTGTCAGTCGAAAGACGTCCACAGCTGCGCGCAGCATACAACTCCCCCACCGCCACTTCGACCGGTTCTGTGCTTCTCGCTTCCAGCGTATTCCTGCGGCCTTCACCAGTTACCTTCGATGAGTAAGTATGTAGGTTGATAAATAAATACAACACAATTGTAATGATTAGCTATTGTTGCCGAATATTGAGAGGACGCATATGACGGATGGGTGTAGCTGAGTGGAAGCCCCCGAAGGAACTCCTAGAAGGACATGCGTATACTGACCTTAGTATCTAATGGCGATGTACTTTAGAAAGGTGACTGCATAGTTCTTAATCCCAAATCGGCGCACATGTAAGATCTGGCAATGCCAAATATTAAAAAATTACAAAATTTACACATTTTCATGACAAGCGCTGTTATAAAGCCATAAAAACTATGAAAAAAGTCTAGTGAAAGTGTCGAATGGTCACATTGGTCCAAGTGTCATTGGTTTTATGAAATGGGCCCCAGGCTCGCTCTCAGTGTATGAACGTCGATGAAGGACGAGGATTAGGCAGGTATTATAGACACGGAAGGAGCGGGTGGCGTTCTGTGGTTTCTGCCAAACCCGCGTAGTAAGAATAAGGAGCGAGTTTATGTTCTTTTCAGGTGAGAAAGAACATAAATATCTAAAACCAGTGTCTGATCCTTCACACATAGTTACAACTTTAACCAAGTTTTTAAGAGACCCGAGCTATTAATAATCGTATCCCAAGTCAAGTTGCCACTACCTACAAGATTGAATCAGATCAAGACACCTGGACAACAAAACATAACGTACATTCTTACGTTAAATAAGTGCAAACCAATAAAGGCAAATTGCAAAATAATACCAGCCAGACTCGTGCCTTTGTCGTACTACATATAATTACCTACGATTGAAAAACCGCGGAAGTAGATATTTATAACTGGCTGCCGTTACTAATATGAAGTTTATATTATTTTCATACGTTAATATGTGGTTATCTGAGACGAAATAGATGAGGCCGGATAATTAACACTTTAATGTTAATTATTATGAACATAATAACAGTTATTTTTCATTTACCTGTTCCGAAGGTCGACCCCATATTATATAAATTAAAACAAAAAATAATCATCCTAATCAGCGCGCGAAACAATATCTTGGATGTTTGAAATGAGCGATGTGTGAAAGAGCACATGTCATCAACCTGGTGCGGTGTGGTATGCCATCAGTGGTCGACGTGTCTGCCGGGCAAGGTTAAGGCTAATGCTCGCTGAGGAATACTTTCAGTCTCCGTAAAATACATTCACCTTGTTCAACTCTCAGCTTCACTTTAACTTCATGTGATGTTGTGTACACAGATCAAGTATCGTGAATGAAGGAAATGGCAGTCTCGTGCCATTGGGAGCTGCAGAGGCGGTGCTGTTCGCGGTCACAGCAAGGACCCTGCACCTTCCGGTCACGAAGCTTATTGCGAACTTATTTCCGACGCAGACCACCGACGATTTATTGCAAATCGCCTTACAATTTATCGATCAATTGCTCTCGCCCGCTTTGTTCAAAGATATTATAGTTCGTACGTTTAGTTAGTTTCGTAATTCGTGCCCGCCAAAAGTTTAATAAGCAATTTATTTAATGATATTAATTTATACTTACTCGTAATTGAATTAGTAACTGAACTGTTAATCTCAGTTTTGATTTTATTAACCTTGCTTTATAACTAGAGATCGGATAATCGGATGCATATTTACCTAAAGTTAATTTTTTGTTATGAAAGTATGGAAGGGGGGGCTGCTTAAAAAATATTTTTTGATAAAAAAATCCCGGGATGGCAGGAACACCGGGAATGCATAACTAGTCAGGTGTATAGTATGGAAGCGACTTCTAAATTATTAGGATTGCATAGCTATACAGACACATATTTATTTAAAATTAATCGCGATGCAAATATGTGTAAGTAGGGTGTATAAAGTCTGTAAGAGTGGCGATGGTGTGTGTTAGTTAAAACATTTTTTTTACATTAAATGAAGATTTTTTCGAAACAAAAGCGCGTTCCATATTAGCCAACACCGCAACTTTAGGTGAATATGAATCCGAATATCCGATGTCTGTTTATAACATTAGCACATTCGTGGAGTGTTTCGTCCTTTAAGTGTTGGTGGGAATGTAAATTACGCGGCTGATATTAAACAGGTTGATATGCCTTAGAGAGGTGCACAGAAGCCATTCAGATGCTCCAATGTCTAGGCAACAACAATTACGTTTAACCTTATCTATCGTATTCGCGATTCTAAAAAAGCAAATAATATAAATTGCAGCAATTTAACAATAAAGTTGAACGTGGCAGTCGCCTTGACCCAAGCAATGAGCTGGCGGCAGGCGTGAGCGGCGGAGCAGGCAGGCGCGGGAGCATACTGCACGCGCCGTACCGGTTTGTTCCTTTCATAAGTAAAAACAGGACCATGTATTTAGGCACCTTTTGCATTTTAAAGTCGGAAAACGCTGTGGAAAGCACTACTAGCATTATGCTCGAATGATTAAGTTCATACTCATTATGTTAACGTAACCGGAAGGTCTCCTAAACAGAAACAGAGACAATAAACAAATGTAGACCGTCAACACATTTCGCTTAAACGGGGAACAAGATTTTGAATTGATATGAGAGATAACATACATCCTTTAGAAACCCAAGATATGTTTATATTCCCGCTTGGGAACATAAACAAATAAACTGTAATTTACTTATAATATAACTCGATTTCTACGATTACACTGATCTATTTGAACATAAAATGTTTGTTTAAAAAAATATTAGTAAAGAGTCTATTGCACTTCCGAATGACTTTGCTGTCCACAAACCCGTTTCAAATCAGGAAATTGCAAGTGCTCACAGTAACAACTGATTGTGGACAAGATAAATTTTTATTGAGACCAACATAGAGGCATTAAAGTGTGCGTTTATTCATATCGTATTGCAACTAATCAAATTGTTTTGAATCATTTGATAATAAATTACTGGTATTTTAGAAAAACTGTATTTTCCTTTTTCTTAATGTGTGTTAATATTTAAAAAAGTTTAGAGTTAACATTGTTAACTTTAATCTTGAGCCACAAGCAAAGCATCGTTGTGAAGAATAACAAAGATGTCATAAATACAATCACCACTGACCCGTTATGACTATGTTTTGCGTTAGAAATAGGTAGAGAGATCGACAGACTGAAGTGCAATTATACTTCATAGTTTGTCATGTATTCATACGTCGTATCTGACCGATTAGCCTCTCGAGTTACGCCGAATGCAGTGTGTTTTAGCTAAATTACCGACAGGCTGGTTATGCACAAGACACGTGAATAATTTATAAAAACTAGTCGTTATTTCGGGACACGCAACGCTTTGCGTCTCAGAGCTTATGGAGGAAACAACCTTTTAGTAGTCTTCTCGACGGTTCTATTATGTACAAAAACGTTAGCGTAACACAGGTAATACGGCCTTGTATTTATTTATGGTGATGCTTAAGCAAATAAATAAATACAAGGCCGTTGCCAGGATTTCAATTGCAATGCAATTCTGAAGGACTTGTACTGAAAGCACCAGAGGCGTCAGAAATGGACACTTCTAAGAGGTTTAACGATCACCTCTAACAAAAGATTTTGAATCAGCTGGGTTAAATAAATAGCTATATGAAAGGAATCCTTGGATATCCTTTAGGATATTCAGAGTAAATACCTATGTACCTGGTGTAGTGAGAGAGAGAGTGAGAGTATTTATTTATTCATATCAACCATTACAGCTATTTGACGTTACATACATATGACTTAAATGTAAGCATAGCACTAGAAGTTGTCGTAACTTGCACCCTTGCTAAGTTATCAGGATAAATGATAAATGATTTTATTTCTGTAAGTAGGTTTGTACAAACACTTTTACACGTCAATCATATTTTTTTTAAACTAGATGAGGTCGATAACTTTTATTAAGGGCACAAGTCCCAACCCTTGGTTCATATATTTTACGGCATTGCAAATATACAAAAAGCAAAAAATGGTCACAAATAATACATGATTTATTTTAAAATGAAATCAACGAGGAGTACACAAAAGCTAAAATACAAACGAAAAAGTGTAATGTGTCGTGGCGAGAGGTGTTAGAGATGTGTGTGAAGTGTATGTGTTCAGAATGTGGGGAATAGTTGCATTTATTTAGTAAGACTTTTCTCCAGAAAGAAGAAGCCGCTCTGTGTCAATATAATTGTGTTCAAGTAGCCAGTTTGTAACAATTTTTTTTAAGGTGTTACTTGGATATGAGTAAAATTGCAGATCTTTATTGAGTCTGTTATATAACTGTGGGCCATGAAAGCAGAAGAATCTCTTAGTGAATGCGAACTTACATCTATGGGGTTGACAGACTGTCTCTACGTCTTCTGGTAACTATAGCGTAAGGGGTGTTTAGATGCTGTAACACTACAGTATGGAAGATAAAGAGCTGTCTCACAGTGAGAACTCCACAGCATTTATAAAGCTCAACTGTTGGGAAAAGAAGGGGACGGAAAGTGCTTACCTTTAATATCGCTCTCTGGGCTCTCTCTACCTTTAGGAGTATGGTTTTAGGCCCCCCACCCCACGTAGAAATACAATACGTTAAGAGAGATTGCAAGGAGCAAAGTAGACTCTCTTAACAATCCTTCCCTCAGCGTCATGGCGGACTGTTTTAAAAACAAAAATCAGTACCCTGATTCTTGATGTCAACAGGTCTATGTGCAAGGAGAAGGTAAGACCGTTGTCGAGTGTTACCCCAAGGTATTTTATAGATCGAACACGTTGAAGCTCAGGACAACTGCACGCAACGGACTCCAGTGAGTAGCACGAATGCGCTATAAGTGCAAAGGAATCTGGGGGTTGTGTGGATTGCTGTAAAGCAAAGGTCAGTATTTTTGTTTTATCCGTATTTAGAGTAAGGAGGTGTTTATTAAGCCAATCGACTACAGAGTTGATCCCTGATTTGCTGCCTCAAAAGTTTCGTTCCAGGAAGCACCTGAGAAAGTAAGGACAGTGTCGTCAGCAAAAACGGTTATTTTCCCATTTTTCAGGGCTAGGTTGCATAGTTAGTTGATATACACCAGGAAGAGAGAGGGACCAACTACACTTCCCTGGGGCACACCGAATGTCACGGGAAGGTCATTGCTTAGGTGGTTAAGTATTTTAACACATTGTCCTGTTTTGTAGGTAGTCTTTAAAAATGTCAAGCGCAACTCCACGAACGCCCAGCCCCTCAAGCTTCGAAATAAGGATGGGAATAGAAACTGTGTCAAATGCTTTTTAAGATCTAGGAAAATAGACAGAACTTTTTTCTTGGAATCAATTTGGTTAACTATCTGAGAAGTTAGCTCCAATACAGCACCACTGGTTGAAGTCTTGTGCCTAAAACCAAACTGATTTGGAGACAAAAACCCTTTGTGTAGTATATCTGTATCTTAACAAAGAAAATAGTGTATATTCATAACAAAAGTTTTAATTTAAATAATTTGTAGTCTAACCAAGTAGATGTTGAAAGGTAATTATTTGAGCAATTCTAATTATAGATCACTCCACCTCATATAGAAAAGTGCACTGCGAGTAATGAGAATCGAGTTCAGAAAGATCAGTTAGAATCGAGGGTCCATTTGCAATTTTAAACATATTTATAATATTTATTGTAAGGTCTAAGTCAAAGGATTTATTTCATTTCCACGCGCGCCTCAAAGAGATGTCAGCTCCAACTGGTGAGGTCCGCAAGGGCCGATGGCGCCAAAGGTGCGGGTTATTCGAAAGAAATACCGTCGCCCCTGGCACACAGGCAACTGAGGACAACACGGGTGGGTTATAGTCAGTAAAAGTCTGACACGCCCTCCTGCTCCACCCAGAGCGGGAGAAGTTATTTGGTGATTTACCACCCAAAAAAAGGCCGTTTTGAACATCAACATTTACATTAAAATATAATTGATTCTAGTCGCCCCTTCCAAAATGTAGTTTTGTATGGAGAATAATAGGCAAGAAACTCCACCGATACGTACCATTTCCTTAACCGTAACTCTTCATAGTGTGTTTCAGTTACATGCTAGTATTGTCAATTCAATTTTACAAATATGCCAAAGTTGCAACAAGAACTAGGACCAAAACTAAATTGTTACATCCATCTGATGCTTTGAGCACTGCAAGAGGAAACTAGACAGAGAGGTGCCATAAGCAATATATGACACCAATTAAATACTGCTACTATAACAAAATACCTACACCTGCCGATATATTTTAAACAGTAGGTATGTACATAATTATTTAAATTTACGCATTCTTGTTAATAAGACTTCAATGAACGCGGCACTAACTGCTCGCGAGCCAAGTACAGTAGGCTCAGGCTGTATGTCAGTGGTAGCACTTTGACCTTGAGCTGGCCCAGCGTAGTACGGAGTTTCAATACAATAAAGGTTGAAATTCTCAGTTCATTTACTCCCATTGAATGACAATTTCATGATAAAATAATTCAATGGCATAATTAATATGAATCTAAAGTGTTGTATTGAAGTTAAATCCTACTAATGTTATAAATGTAAAAGTTTGTGAAGATGTTTGGATGTTTGTTACTCAATCACGCAAATGCGGCTGAACGGATTTGGATAAAATTTGGAACACAGATAGTTCATAGCCTGGATTAACACATAAGATACTTTTTATCCCTGTAGTACGTTCCCGTGGGATAATTTACGAACTGCACGTGGGCGACGCCGCTGGCAACAGCTAGTGATCAATAAAACCCTCTAAGTTCATTCCTCTTAGCTAATATTATCATGATTATAATTCTGTAAATACAGGGTAAGTTTTATCCAGTGCGCAAACTGTAACCATGAATTCAGCATATCATTCTAGAGCCCCAGCGCAGAAACACATGCGTGTGACAGTCGCGAATCATATTTTCTTCAACATACAGCCTCACCTACACAATTGCGTAATGCACTATTGATCAGAATGTAAATCATTTTGAAGGTAATTGCTAATACATTCTTTCATTAAATGTTCGAAAACGTTTTTCAGTGAAAAGTGAAAAATAAGTTTCATTTCGGAAGTCAGTGACTTTGCATACGTATTTTAATTTTTTGTCATCGCCTTCAGAAATTAAAGTTATCTTTCACTTGTAGTGTTTGTGTTGGTGGTCGGTTGTTTTTTTTTTTTGAAAAAGTTTTTATTTTTCACTTATTAGCTAAACCTTGTACCTACCTCACAACAATTCGAAATTTCGTCATCCTTGGGGTCCAAACAATGCGCATTTATACGATAGCAACAATCGCGGTTGATTCGCTGTCATTTTTTGAAGAGTTCCGATGTCTGTCTCCGTAACGAATCATCAGATCTATATGAAATTTAAATGGGACCATTTCGGAAAAAACTCCTTTCGAACAAAAAAATAATTTTGCATATCCGTCTATAAATGACCTTTTGCCCGAACGTACAGAAAAAATATGTTTATACCTACATGTCGAATAGATAACCTCCTTCTTTTTGAAGTATGTTTAAAATATTTTTTTGCTTAGCAACGTAAACAACGCCATGAATGTTCCGGAACTGTTAAAATTACAGCGATTCCTGCCCATAGTCTGTAAAGTGCAAAAAACCGTAAAAATAATAATTTCGTGGGTTACCCTAGTACCCTGGCGGTTTCAGCTTAAGTGGCCAGCTGATGAGCCCGGTCAGGTTTAGTTACCTCTGAGGTGAGGGCCCACCCTACAAAAATAGTATCAACTAAAACGACGTTGGAGTTTCTTTTTCTATTTCTTATATCAATCAAAATAATTATAGGACTGATTAACCAAATGTCTGAAGGTAACGCTGACAAAAACGCATCGATCCGAATTTTTTATTCAATTATTTTGTCAATGGTTTGCATGCTGTGTTGCAAGTAAAAAAAAAGTGTTACAGAAAAAGGTAAAAGGGTTACTTACGGATCTTCTCTTGACTTTAACTGGTTTTCATGAAATGATTTAAGATTTTTTTATATACGATTTGATTTCAAGTACTTACATTGAAATGAATGGAAGTCATCCAGCAACATTAAAATAACATTGTCTTTTCAAACCATGCAAAGTGACATGAACCTTTTCAATTAGCGGTCATATTACATGCTTATGCAATTGCTTATGACACCTATCAGTAGGATTCGGTTGCATTTTGACAGTTCCACAGCATTGATGGCTTCGTTTACGTTGCTAAACAGACAATTTTTTCGAACATATGAAAGAACGGATTAGCAATAACCTTGAAAATGTTTCAGATTCTGATTAATAAAGTGATACACAATTGGGGTGCTGTTATTAGCTGAATTAAAACCTTTTTTGATAAGTTGTGTTGTTACCATGGAATAAGTATGTACCATACAGTACAACATACGTACTAATACCCCTGACAACTTCATATTGAATGATTATCATTGCTATGTAATTGACTTCATTATGTTGTGTATATATAACCATGAGACTGGGCAATATTTCTACTACAGCTACTGAAATTTTAAGGACACATACAAGTTGGTCGCTTAAGCGTAACTGGCAAAATGTGGGTGTAGGGAGTAATGAAGGTAAACCTCTGCATGAGCAAAACTCGGGAAAACAGGCGTGATGTTATGTAACGAGGTACATGTATAATAAGAATTATTTTTAACAATTATCTACAATATTATATATATTATAGCGTAAGTGTTCAGAAATACAAACGCTAACCAGGAGCTTAGTTAAAACCTATACTTACTCAGTAGGATACTGTATACGACCTATAAACTTAATGTATTGAGAAAAGTAGCTTATAAATATTAAGGTCATATTACCAGCCTACGTTCATCAAGTGCACCGATTTGTTCTACCGACTATAGACAAAGGCTGTGTGAGGCTTTGTGTGCTACTAAGAACAACTTAATTGATCTTTTTGTAGGACAATCTATGATCTGCACCGTTATTTCTAAGGCAAAAACGAAATGCGCATCCACAAGACATTGATGGACAGTAAAAACTTTAGGTATCAATTTTAAGGGTTTTATGAAAAAAAAAATCTTGCACTCACCTGTGTGGTGTCGAGCGTGGAACTTAGTTTGTGTTTAGTTATCGACAGTTGATATTTTGAGTAATGTGGTCATTCATAATGATGATGCATTCTATGTCCAGCTTCTTACAAATTACAACCATTAACAATTGTTAATCATTTGAATCTTTCTAAAAGCAGTTTATATTCATGCCAGTAAGTAAATGGAGCAAGTATCTAATAAAAACATTAGGAAATCACTAAATGGTTAAGTAGTGTCAACTTACTAATCTATTACATTATTACTATAAGCTCTTAAGCCGTAGCAACCTTCAGAATTAAGTGTTTGTTCACGCTGTTGTTAGTACCTTAGTACTGAATATTTTGGGTATTAGACACAAGTCTGCTTATCATAAGGACCAAGTACTCTAGAACATGATTATCAAAAGTGTCAATATTATCTCAAATTAATTTTCAATATTATCTCAAATTGGTATCGCAATCAGTATTCAGTAATGTCGTAATAAATTCTGGTAACTTCATATTTTCCATCGGTTCCCAGATCGACAATTAAGTTAGTTATCTCAACAAAGTTCCAATCATCATTTTTTATGATGATTAAGGTGAATTATCTAGTTAGTTTAATTAAAGTGGAGGCTATACCTTCAAGTAAGTACTTTAATAGCATCGGACAGTAATAATACAAAAACTATGTGGTGGGTAACTACAATGTAAATGTGCAGATCCGGGATAGGGGGTAAGAGTACTCGAATTAAAATGGTAGGTACCACTCGTTACCGTTATAAACTCGATAAAAAGAAAAAGAGATAAATGACAATTGTGTTAATTATAGATTAAAATTATTGTGATTAATAGGTTTCGTTGACTCTATCAAAATTTAAGTAAGTATGCCTATGCAAAATGCACAGCTATTTCGTCACATAATTATTAATTGTTGATATCTCCGTTCTTAGTTCCCAGGACTAGTCTTTTCCCTAGCAACAGCTCTCGATCTGCCCTCGTATGCTTTTAATTTAGTCGTCCAGTTTATAATCCACCCATAAACGATGTTAAGATTTTCTTACGTCTGAGTTTAATAAATAAGACTGCGATGTTTTATGCTTAGATGAATAAGGGTCCGGCCCCTTTCTTTTGTAGATAAATAATATAAAATAAGTACCTACAGCCTGCCAGAAGAGTTATTGTTTAGACTGTGGTGGACACCTTAATTTTGTTGGTCAAAAATTAAAAGGAATACGGACTTTGACTGTTCATTATTTCCATAAAGTAAGTACCAAAATAAGCCCAATCTATCTATATCTACGAGTATATATACATCCGTGACATGTTAACATATTTTTAAATGATATCCGGCATTTTTTTGTTGACGGAAATGTATTAGCCAAATGTGTATTAGGAATCAATTGGTAAAATGCTTTAATTATCTTGCCCAAAACAAACACGTGGGAAATAATTATAATTCGATTAATTGCCAATTGCCCGTGTAAACAAAAAACTAAACCTGGCCACCCCAAGATCAACCGCATCGCCCTTTATAACCTTCACGCCTTCTTCCCATGGGTGTAAGCAGAAACTACACACCACCTGCTACGATCCCTAGACACATCTTTTGCCTCGTTTATGTACTGACATCTGGTCAACAGTGTAACTCCATAGCTTCAGGTGGAATGACCTTCACATAAGATTTCACGGAGAAATACACAGTGTTTACAGAATAGGTAAATATAAACTGAAACAAATGGTTTAAGAATTGCCAGTTTTGTTCATGAGACCCGATGTAAGTCAAAGATAAATAGAAGTTTTGGTGTCACTTAATTTCAGAAGTGTTCACGAATGAAAGTATGTACATTATATGAACCAGTTACAACCCGTTGGTTTGTATGCCTTAGCTTTTTTTTCTTAAGTAGCACAAAAGAAAATAGCTTATTTTTATTAAATTTAACTATGCAATATTTTATGACTTGCGGAACCGAAACGTAGACATTTACGGTACGGCTGGTCCATAAATTCAAAATGACTCAGCGAGCTAAGCCCGGAGTATTTCTGAGGGACAGAATTCGAAATCAGGTGATCCGGCAGAGAACCTAAGTTGTCGACATAGCTGTCAGAATTAGCAAGCTGAACTGGCAATGGGTCGGCCACATTAGCCGTAGAACCAATGACCGTTCGGGTAGATGTGTTCTTGAGTGGAGACCGCGAATCGGCAAACGTAAGGTAGTACCTACGCCTTCAGGCTAGGTGGAGCGACGATCTGCGCCGGGTGGCTGTTAGCAGCTGGATGAGAGTTGCCGAAAATCGAGCTGAATGGCACGCAATTGGAAAGGCCTATGTTCACCATACTCACCAGAAAATTGTACTTCTATAATTATACTAATCAGCTGGACTTTGGTAGTAGTGAATTCATTGTTTAAACTATAAAGAGACATTACAGGACAAGACGTTAATTATTGCTATGATAAGTCAGTTTTGTTACATCAAATCTAGACATTTTGGAGAAACATACTCCTGTCCCTTGACACACAAGAACATTAATTATGTAAGCCTTGGAGCTAGTAACTATTTGTATTTGCAATATGTTTTATAAAAGTAAATGTGTTAATGTTAATAACAATAAAATGAATCCACAATGTACTTATAAGTATATTTATTCAGCATATTTCATGGCAATATTAAAATATATTTATATCAGTTTCTAAACAGAAGTGTATTAATTGTCATATTTTAATGTTACTCTGTCTTGTGATATACAGGATAAGTTTTTATCCAGTGCGCAAACCATAACCATGAATTCAGCATAACATTCTAGACCCCAGCATAGAATTTTTTCCAGCATAAAAAGGTATCCTGTATGTCGTTGGAAATATTTGTGAATTCGTAATTTTACCAACAAGTTTTATTTGTTATGTGGTAAACTATTTGTAGACAAGAGGACTGTTTATTAAATACGTAACGCACATGAAGGGCGGGCGTTTTGGGAGACTGTCTTATGTCATTTTGACAATCGAAAACTGCTGATTCTCAGCCTAATATGGATAAATATCTTTTATTTTTATAATGCAGGTGTGCAGAGATGATCGAGTCTCAAGCATTGCCCATAAGTTATAGCTGCAGCTGCTACTATGTGTGATGAGCCCACGACAAAAATGGTGCCCGTGTTAGCTACTCAGATAATCGACAAAGTTCTCCTTAGACGACAATGTTATAATATAAAGTAGGAGTGGTTTATTCAACTATCAAATATATGTTTTATAGGAATAAGACGACCAATATAGTAAACATATTACATACATGATGGGGTCCCCGGCCTCTCCAGTTTGTATTTCTCTAGAGGTCTTATAGTCTACATTCGGCTTTGTATCTTGCAAAAATATAGTAAGATATTAGGTGTAGGCAAAGACATTTTTACATACCAAGTAATACTGATAATATTTGTAAATAACATTACGACTGACAGTTGCTTACTGACAAGTATTGTAAGTATTTCCAGTGATAAAGCCTCATATTCACTGGACTAATGTCCCTCGACATCGTGGCCCTGCGCCACCCGATTTTGTCCGACATATCAAGGGACACGTGTCTTTGGAAACCTTATGCCTCGTAGCCTGTCCAGCCGAGTACCATGCACGACAAAGGGATCGCGCGTTGTTTTGCAATTGCTGAGCTACATACCATCGTGCATGGTATATGTCGGACGACTCCCTAGCTCGCATTTCTGTTTGTTTTTCATCCAAAAGGATCTTCTTTTATATAAGACGATAACATTACTCGTGAAAACAAAAGAGAACGTATCATCGTGACGTTATTATGGCTGCTTGCTTTGCATGAAATAGTAGTTTTTCGGAGCTCATTAGACTTAATACTCTTCTAATGTGTAGTGTAGCTTAATATACACTGTCGGCTACTAGTGCCACTTTTCCCTTCGGTAGCCATTATTGGAACTATTCATTTCCGCCATCGTTGAATGTCATATACTGTTTACTGTATTAAAGTCCTTGGCTTTTTGTACGAATGTACGCGGAGACGCGAAGTCTAGTACGAACTCAAATTACATGGTGTCCTCCCATTTTTCTTGCAAAACATCTTTGAATATTATTACAGTTTTCAATGTTCTTTTTTCTTCTTGACAAGCATCGTTAAGTATTTCAGATTTCAAGTCAGCTTTCATGTCTATCAAAGTTAGATCAGAAAGCTCTCTATTGTAGAACAAAGCCGAATTCGCGATAGAATATTTACTTTCGCGTAACATATAGTTTAATGTTGTGTTAAGGAACTACAATATTGGCAATATCGTGACGAATCGATATCACGATCTTGTATAACACTGCATATAGTGCAAGAATTCCTATGTGCTAGTGGTGGAGTTTCCTCATTCTAATTTTATTCTTCAATGAAATAGAACGATTTCGTCTGCGTCGGCCTGAGAGCAAAAAAAAACACAAAGTGACATTTTATCAGCGTAAACGATGATTAAAATATAAAAAATGTATGGGACTGACATATATGCTGCGGAAAATCTTTAGTCAACCCCGTTGGAGGTCGTTGCAGAAACACGAAACGCTTTGAAAGCAATCGCCACTGTCTTGTCGTTTAGTAGTACAACATCTTTAGTTCAACATTTATTTCTAAAAGGCAACAATACTTTGGATGATGATGACCAAATGCTTCAATTCTTCAGTCTTGGTTTTTAATTTAACCTATTAGAAGCTCCTCCTAGCAACAATTTAAAAACGCCAACATAGTTTCACACGCCTTACGATTGCGTGTAGATGCCGTTCGGCTACTGGTGGCCAGAGTTGTTCAACACTAAACTTTACAACCTTGGATAAAGTCAAGGTTGCTACGTAACGTCCCGAATCACGTCGTGTGCTGCACCGCGCGCCGCCGCCTGCGCACACAATGTCGAAGGTGAAAGTCAAGGTCACACGTAACTCTGATCTAATGGACACCATACATTATGTAACCAGTAATCGATCAATTTTCGATAAAAGCTACGATTGTTACAGCAGTTTTAAAAAATTGTTCAGCCAGTCGTGAATTTGCACGCTTCTTGATTTTATTGTTTTAAAATCTATAAGTAGTTATATTCTAAATTTAGGACCAATCACGTTTCGGCAATTTTTTTGTGATTGTTGGTTATGTTAACTTGAAGGAAACTTTGAATGCTCGTAATTAACACATTCTGGCACATTTATAATGAACAAACAAATAAATCCAACAAATGTGATATTATGTTACGTAATTACTATCTGTTTTTATGACACGTACACAGTATTAACTCAAACAAGGAGATGTAGCATTTCAGTGGACTGGGACTGCTATTTAGGTCAGTAGCAATATCTGTCATGTTGTGCATATGCACAACATGTGCATATTACATCACAAAATCTGTGGATTAAAATTTGTATAAATTATAAGTACTTACCTAAGTAAATGCATGCAACAAGTTTATGAAGAGTTAATGAGTACTTTCCAGTTGAGTTGGAACGACTAGATACTTTACAAAGTGAGCTTATATTCTGTCGCCAGTCTATCTACTATCTAATGTTTTGTAAACCTAACGTGGATCCGATATTCTCTCCATAATTGGTCCTTTTACCCGAGGAAGCGCATCTTGATACTGGTCCTTATAATTCTCGGTATAATTTAATCACACATCATTTTAATACAGCGTGGAAGCCAATATCTCCTCTAAACCCAATTAGTGGTGGCAACATCCGAGCACGCTTACCCATCCAATATCCTTTAATTTGCAACCTTTGATGATATTAATATAGCATAAAGGCGCCCTGAAGTCCTAACTAAGTTCATAGTTGAATGTACCTTGAACGTTACAGAAGGCCAGATGCATATAATCTAATTATTATAGTGATTCAGTTAAAGTGTTCCTACAGGCACGAGTGGTGCTCGCTCGCAGGGGGACCTTCATGTACTCAGCCTAGCTACCTGACCCACAGGCCGTAAGGTTGCTACACGTACAGCTTTGACAGACATTCTGACAGACTGATAGAAAAGGTTATCATTAAAAGGTAACCTGATAGTTCAAATGATTTATTCATTGGCGCACACAGCCTACTAAAATTTAACCGGATTCTTCTGAATGTGTTCTTGAGAAACGCTTTATTAAGGCATTTGCGAATTGGGCGCCTCTACATTAAAATAAAATAATAAAACAAGTGAGGAAAATCACAATTATGTGGGATTTATTCCTACATACATAGTCAACGTTGATAAAGATTTCGTGAACATGTCGTGATATGCTAAAGCTGTTTTGATTCAAAATATTACAAACAAGGTGTCATCAATGATATATTCATCCTTTAAAGGGATAGAAGGCATGAATAAAGTTCAATGACCACTAACGAAACATCGCCATTTTGTAGAGTTATTGCACTCATTTGTGCACAAAAATATTAAGTTCAGCGACACCTTATGAAAGACAAAAAGTTGATGAATTTAGTTACAGTTGAAGACGTATCCTAATGTAGTATTTCTTTGCAAAATCCGACATGTGTAGTCTGTAAAAACTGTAAAATGACGACGTGCTTAGTATTTTTTTGCTATGTTAACTTTTCGTTAACTTCTGACTATAATAATGCCCGCGTCACTTTGAGTTCTACGGTCGGTTGGACACAAGGATGCGGTGGACTCGCACGTACGTTATATTTAGGACAAAATGGACGAGCTTTGGGTTAGCCTTTTCATGCAAATTGTCAGCAATAAATAAGAATAGGTACATGATTTGTAAGACCATGAAATTGCAAGCTGTCTGGCTCGTTGGTCTAGTGGTCGCAAACGGTAATGCTGGAATGATGTCCTGTGTTCGATTCCTGGGAGTCGGGCAATACGGGCAAAGTGTTACTAGGTTTTTCTATCTGGAATTTCTCAGTAGCAGCCCGATGTCTGGATTTGTGCCCGATTGGTGGCAATAGGCTCGCCTCCTATTACATGGGACTAACAAAAGCGGCGAAATGTTGGTGTACTATAATAGGTACACCTCAGGCCAACGAAGAAACTGAATGTCATGTATGTATGTATGAAATAACAAAGTTTTCTTCTGGATCATATCGAGTAGGTAAAAGGATACCATGAAAAGGTTTTCCTTTGCTACTGTATATAAAAATAAGAAATACGTTTTGTGCGGAAATTATTACCTATACGTGTTTGAAATATATCACAACTACGCTTTGTGAACTTGACGTAATTACTTCATGTGTTTACATAATACATTGTAAGCCTAATTAACGCGTCTACAAGTCTGTGTGACCATTTCAAGAACATGTGTCTTCCGGCATCGCACAGTTCGACTGCCATCCGGGGCAATGTCGAGGCTGCTAAATGCTAATAATACTCACTGCTGAATATTCATAAACAAACCAGCTGCAAGTCGTACAGACAACGGATTTAAGTAGTTATCATAATAATCTATTGTTATATCTACCTGCAGTAAATTGTGCCAGCAATTTACCGCCACAAAGATCGTCTTCAACACTTAATAATCAATAATCCTGGACAATGCACTCTATCCTGTTTATAACAAACTCTTCAATGCGGAGTGATAAAAATTACTTATAATTGCAAAAGCTGAATAATTACACGGCTGCCACAAATGATTCAGATTGTGATCGTAGCATGAACTGAAAAGTGCAGCCTTGTGCTCTTTGACTCAAGTCAGGGCAAACGGATCAAGGCGAATGTATGTTCGAAGTGACACGGTCCCTCCGGCACGCAGGCCGTTTCAGTCGTTTGTACATTAGCCATTATTACAAGTAAACAATAGGTAAACAGTAAAATGTAAATAAAGCCTAACTACGCAATCGGTTTACCTCCAACATCAATGCTACTCCGGTCATGTAGCGTAACTTTAATGAACGGATTATGTATGACGTGTTCAGACGGAGACTGGTGTTGTGGACAGGTCATGTTTATAACTAAGGCTTAGGTGTCTGCTGTGAGTATTCGTGGTGAAGTCGGGCCTATTGCACCACCGTCGTAATCTTCTGATTAATTCAATGTCAAGTGCGTGAGAGGTGGCTTTGAGTCGTGCAGGGCACGAAGTCGGTTCGGAAGACGAGTCGTGTCAAATGCTTACTGGGGCGAGGTTCCTGCGCATAAAAAGTCGAGTCATGCACATTCAGGCTAAGGTCTCGACAGGCCGCTTGCGTCTCCTCCGCGGCCAAGTACGCGCCATCTCGCGACACCGGCACTGCTAACGCTGATCTACATTCGACTGTTTATGTTCCACGCGGAGTTCTATCACGTACTATCGTTATTTTATGTCGAGTTCAACGGAATCTGTGCAACTTTACATTAATTCAGTTTGGTGTCTACTATTATCACACTTCTATTGTATTAGTTTTGATACCTCTTAACGTGGCTGCCTATGTGCGGTCCATGTTACGTGGCTGCGATATTTTGCCACATTTTATAGGGGATGTTGCGTTTATACAACGGTGGTTCTACCATCTAATCTAAAATCGTTCATCAATATAATTTAGAATCTAGGTAACAGTCGTTATCTCGGAAGTGAACGGAACGTATGTCTGATTACCTTTATTGATTTTTTTAGGGTTCCGTACTCCACTGTCCGACCGTCTGTCTATCAGCGGGCTGTATCTCATAAACCGTAATAGGCAGACAGATGACATTTTCACACAGAGTGTGTTTTCTATTGTCCTATAACATTAAGTAACAATTAAAGGATACTTACACGAAACGAGTTTAAAAAGAAATTATAGTGTTACATTTTCTAGCTGTTCTTCTACAAACAAACCTTAAGAAATGCGCCACCTTTTGCCTTACGATGTCCATTCAGTACCTTGTAAAAAAGCGACGCTCTGGCAGAAACTGCAAGACTGAACTCTGCAGGTTTGCATTGATATGTCGCCACTTTTAACCACATTCGTTTTAAGCTTTATTTAAATATAAACAAGAGAATCAAAACCTACCCTTTAACAAAGGAATTCCCTCAGAAAAAAAAATGACAGACTGGCTTAATTCTTGTCCTATGATGTTACTGAGCAACTTGTAGTATCTTGAAAAAGACGAGTGCACATATTACATAGACACACACACACACAAACACTCTCAACCTTTATTCATACCACTCTGCATTACACAAAATATCGTTAGAAGTTATATTTACATTTTTTTTTTTTTTCCTTTTGCAAGTCTTAATTTATCTGGAACAAATGTCTTCAATGTGTTAAGTGTAGGGCGGTGATGACCACGCCACAGTAATTAAATTTTTCAGCTATCTTCGTGTTTTTGTTAAGTCATGCCTTAATTGTTCCTAATAAACTTTAATTAATTAATTAATTAAAATATTGCACGTTGGTTCGGAACCCTACATGTGCTACTCGGACTGGCACTTAACCGGTTTTTCCTTCCTTGGCTGCTTCAGTGCATCAGTGAATATTACGAAAGCAAAGAGGTCAATATTGTTCTAAGTAGACAAATCAGTAGCAAGACGAACAATGCCTGCAATTACATCGGTGTTGAGTTTCTGTGCCGCGCTATCCTTGCTGATAACTAGTGAATATCATTAGATCATTAATATTGTTACTGGGCATGGCCTTATTAATGTACTTGTATGTAGGTAGAACCGTGCAAGAAAATAATAAGTCCTTATAAAAAAAAAATAAGTAAGTACAGAAGTTAATAAAAATAGTTTCAGAAATTTCAAAGATTTCTTCTTCTCTCTCTTCAGTCTCTTCTCAAAGATATTTGTTATTGTTATTAGTTTTAACTGTTTATTTACTTTACTCCGAAGGTCCTAGTTTAACATTTGTTACTTCAAGTTATAGCTACGAGTATATGAACATAATGCAGTATTGCATATGTAAGCGGGCACGTCCTTTATGACTGGAGGCTTTTATTTTGGTTGTAAGTTCTGTTTACGTTTTTGTTTTTCTTATTTTTTAATTCTGCTTGGGTTTAGTTTTTAATGTTTTGTTTGTATATTGGCGTGTGCTGGCTGACTTATATGGCAAATAATTTAATTTAATGTGTTGTATTTCGTAATGATAATTACTTACCTACTATTGTATAGAATCAAGAGTATCTAACTGAAAAGACAGCTGTGCTGCTGGGCAGTTTGTTGCGCCACTTCTTCTTCCCAGCTAAAGCACTAAGAAGTGGTGAAGGGCGGGCATTATGGAGACTATTTTATGTAATTTAGACGTCCATAAAGAGCTGACTCTCAGCCTAGTTTGTATAAATGGCTTTTGATTTTGATTTTGACCCACTACTAATATACCATTCCTAAGCATATCATAATCAGCCTATTCCCACTGCTGGGACTCTGGCCTCCCCATATACATGTAAATTACATAAAAAAATTAAAAGGGCATGTTTTAAAAAAATCTTTAATTTCCCATCTGCAATCTAAAAGGATTTGATAACTCTTTAGAAATACGCACAAAAGTATTTCAACTGACATATCACTCTCAACAAAAAACTCTGCTTCGTCACAACATGCCATTCTAGCTCCCTTAGGTTGCTTAGTAAAATTCATTTCATAATTAACGTAAAATAAAATAAAAAATACGAAGTCGCGGGATAAACTAGTCATGCATCAATGGAAACAAACACGCACCTCTTGCTGCATTATAATCTCTTGGTAGAACAACATAGCGCTAGTATGGGGAGAGTACCAGGAGTAACCACCTGCTCTGGCTCTGAAGAGGTGGGCGACGGAAAATCAATACTGCAACCTGCGCACATTGAAAGTGAAAGGGGGACGTGACGTCACTCTACGTAAACATCGCGGCACACGGCACGAGATTTTTCACGTTTATTATTTAAGGGAGCTGTTCAGAAGTACAGATGTTGTATTAATACGAATAATCATTCATTTTTATACTATTACTTATTAGCATATTAAGTACAATCGATCGAAGTGAAAATTAGAGGTTACTTCGTGATGCTTTTTATCGAGAAAATGTTAATATTTTGTGTTTCAGTTCCACAAAAAGTTTGGAAATATTATGTAGTTAGTCAAACTATTTATTTAATAACTACGTTTAACATTCTTTTTTGTATTTATTTACTACCTATATTATGGCAAGAAAAATGAAAGTATAAGGTATAATGTACCTGTACGAAACGGGAAAATTGTATAATTATCTTACTCGTAAGTAACTACTATTCGTGTATAGTATAGAGGCTTCATTTGATTTTTATAATTTTCTTTTTTTTTCTACCTAGCAAAACACCGTTCAATAAGTGGGTGTTAAAACTAACGTTATTAATAATAACAAGAACTATAGAGTACTTTAAGTTTTATGATTAATGTTAGTACAATTAGTTTTATTGCCAATTAAAACCAACGTAAATTAAGTGAGCGCTAAGGTCGTCAGATATAAAAAAGTTTGCTTTTGTTATGATCTTTGGTGTTGTGGCTCTAACCCCTGATTCATCTGAATCAGGGTACGGTCACGTAATATCTTCGAAATTACGTGACACGATGTAATATATGTTTAGCGACGATTCAAAAAATTTACTCACTTTGAGGGCCACAGGTACCACGGGGCTACTTTGTTTTTAGAAGGGCCATATTTTTAACTGTATGGGTTATTCGTAAGTTTGTTTATGAGAAAATATGAGTAGGAATAGATAATGATGGAACAATGAAATGGTGGTTGAGGGTATTATCTCGAAGACCGACAGAAAATACTAGGTACGGCTCCTCCTGATTTCTAACCACAAGTCGGGCCCGCGTGACGTTAAGTCTTCACGCGGGGCCGACCAATGGTAGCAAATCAGACTCTCGGACTTTCTATGAAAACTTCATGGAAATTGATACTCGCACATGCATGCACCCCGACTCCATGCGTACCATGACTCTCTCTATTCTGCACATTTTCTTTCTTCATTTTTGACATCGCACCGTAGCAATGTATCTACAATTCATCATTTTGTCTATCAATTCTTGTGTTTACGGTGGTCATACCACGCGTGTTGGTATCGAATATCGATTAGTATTAGCCCGCCATTCTACCTGGGGCCAATCACCTAACATCGGCAACAACGATATCATTATGTTTGCCATAAACATAAATAAATAAATGGCATCGGAACAGATTTATTATTTCTACATTAAAGATTCAGTTAATTGCGATGGTATAGCAATCAGTCGGGACTCGCCAGACCGTAGTAACTCGCCCTCCTTTCGATGCTGCCTTAACTTAGAGGATGTCCGCTCATTTTAATTGGAAGTATATTATAATACTTATTCTAAATTAAATAATTGTCCATTTCCATATCACGTGAATTATCCATCTAATAATTTAACATTACGCGCAAAATTTGAGCAATTTTCATGAACATGTTGGGTCCTTTTTTGTCCAATCTCACGAAATTATGCCCATTCATTCTATTTTTAAATAATACGACGGATTAAATTATAATGGACCTATTGCCTGTTATTAAATAATAACAATGACTACAGTGTAGCTTTGGTAAAAAACTTCGAGAACTACGATGGAACGGTTCCGGTCGTCATATAATTAAACAGAACTTTAACTGTCAGTGCCAGTCAGGTGAAAAGTATAAAAAAGAAAATTTTCATAATAGGTATAAAATTTACGTATGCCACAGCGGAAGCCCCGTGTTGGTCGTAGGTTCAAACCCAGACAGGCGCTTTACTTTGTGTAAATTATTTCATCACCATTGCTCTCAGAGCGGTGAAGGAAAACATCGTGAGGAAACTGGCATGTCCTAGATAGACCTAAACGATCGAATACATGTGACATCTACCAACCCGCACTGGGCCGGCGTGATAGATAACGACCTACTCCCTCTCAAAGAGAGGAGACCCTTGTCCCAGGTATTCGGACTTCACAGGCTGATATTATAATAATAGTATGAGTTATTATAATAATAGTACGACTGACTGGGAAACTAAGTTCTCCGCGCGATCAATTATTGTTGATGCAGTCAACTTGTTTAATCAGTTTATTTTTGATCTACAATTGAAATATATTCCACAAAAACTTTTCCGGAACAAAAAGTATCCATCATGGTCTTGTTAAAACAATTAAAGAAAAATATAAATATTAAAAAAAATCAAAAGCTATGGCAATATATCTGATGAATTAACATTTTTTTTTCTTCATTCAAGCTTCTTCGTGAAAGGGTGAAAACTATGGAATCTCCATGCTATCGCAATTATATGGATCTAACAAAAAAATCAATTAAAAATAACCCAAAATATTTTTGGACTTTTGTAAAAAAAGGTCATAACTCAAACGTAATTCCAAGCAACTTGAGCTATAATAGTAATACCTTGGGGACGGGGGAATCTACTAGTCAGGCCTTTTCCGAATACTTAAATTCTACTATTCTCTCTAATCCCAGTGTCAGTCATCCAATCTCTTTTCCTTTTCTCTTTAATGATTCGTCGAACCTAACATCTGATATCTGCAGTGTCAATGTTGATATTGATGAAATAATTAACTTTCTTCGAAAGTTGGATACATGGAAATCAGCAGGTCCTGTTATCATCCCATCCAAACCCCTTGTTCGGTGTGCACCTTCGAGGCTTCGATAGCGCAACCCAGTTCAATTTTATTTAAAAAATCTTTGAATACCTGTGTTGTGCTGCAAATGTGGAAATCTGCGTTTATAACGCCTATACATAAAAAAAGGTTTAAAAACAGACATAGCGAATTACTGGCCAATATTAAACTGTGTATTATAGCAATGGTCTTTGAGGGAATAAAAGGGAGTTCTACTGTCACGAACCTGATTCTCCTTAATGAATTTTTAACTGAAGCCATGTGCAACGGAAACCAGGTTGATGTCGTTTATACGGACTATAGCAAAGCCTTTGACCAAATTGACCATAGCATTCTGATATCCAAGTTATATGGCATGGGAATTCGTGGTGGTCTACTCAGATGGTTTTCCTCTTACCTTGTCAACAGGTCCCAAGCAGCAGTATTAAATGATTATATATCTAGCTGGGTTTCTGTTCGTAGAGGAGTCCGGCAGGGTTCCTTGCTCGGTCCATTGCTTTTTATAATCTACATTAACGACATCGACTTTTGCTTGACTTTATCCAAACTTTTGTGTTTTGCTGATGATATGAAAATATATGCCACAATATCATCGCAGATGGACGTAAAGGCACTCCAGAATGATCTGCGTCGCCTTGAGGACTACTGCTAAATAAACAAGATGGATCTTAATCCCGCTAAATGCTCGATTACTACGTATTCTCGGAAGCCCTCAATCATTGTTACATCGTATACCCTAGGTGATCAAGTTCTACCTAGATCAAACTCCGTCCGTGATCTGGGGGTTCATCACGATTCCAAGCTCAGTTTTGAAATACACGTCGATGCAATAGTCGCTAAGGCTTCAAAATGACTGGGTTTCATAATGCAGTTATCCAAGTGCTTTACACAAGCCAAAATTTTAAAAATTCTATACTGTACTTTTGTTAGAAGCCACTTGGAATACGCGTCAGAAATATGGAACCCATATTACTACAAATATATTAACCGCATTGAGAGCATCTAAAAAAAGTTCAAAAGGCACCTACTTGTGTTATCATCAAAAATATCGTATCATTCGGAAAACTACTATAACCTATGTAAAAAGTTTCACATATTACCTTTACTCAACCGCCGTGAGATTTCTGGCTGTGTGTGTTTATTGAAAATCTTTAACAATACTATAAACTGTTCCGATATCTTAACAAAATTTGGTTTCAACATTCCTATGAAGTGCAAGCAATATAATCCACCTTTGCGCGTGTCATTTGCTTCAACTAATTATAGGCAGAATTCGTACATTGTGTGTGCAAGCAGAAATTTAAACAAGCATTGTAAACTGTACGATATAGATCTGTTCCTAACCAGTGTGTCGTCAGCCAGGAAGTGCTTTAGCCGTAACTGTTTATGATTTTGTTATGTTATTATGGTTGTTATGCAGTGCGAGCAACATAGTAATTATGCTGTAGTATGTAGTAAACCTAGTGTGAATGTCCTTAGAATTAACTTTTTCTTAATTTGTATTTTATAAGTGGAGACCTGTAATTGGCTATCTGTCGAATATACTGTCCTTGATCTGTTTGCTTTAGCTGTAAGTTTTCCATGTTATTTAAAAAAAAAAAAAAAATACCACTATTAAACGCGGTAAGTAGCTGTGTGAGTACAACTAATTAAATCCGGCAATGGATCCTCAATGGGTTTGCAAAGAATAATATTATAGAGAATTTTGCTTTACAACATTTTCATATTGGTAGTATAATAACTGGGATAAGTAAGTAAGTTGAAGTTTTATAAGTATTGACATTTTGAACCATAACAGATACCTACCTTTACTGCCTAATTATTTCCTCTGTATGTACTAATAATTTGAGCATGAGAAGCACCTATGTATAAAAATATTATTATGAACATCTTAAGGTTTAAACAGGTGAACTGTTGTTCTAAGAAGGAATTTCCATTTACCACTACTTTTGATTGCGCTTCGGAAGAAAGTGTTTCCACACCGTGTATTCCCGTTGTCCCCGTAATCTGTGTGCCCGTCACGGGGACAACGGGACATCAGAAATGTCCTTACCGTTGTCCCCGTTATATATGTCACCGTAAAATTGTAAATACCGTTAGATTATAATCTATCTCGTGAGACTTTAAACTGTCGATAAATTGTGACCTGCAGTGGCGTGCACAGAGTTTTTAGACGGGGTAGGCAGAAATTTTAAAAAAGGCAAAAAAAAAACAGAACAACCGATTGCTGTACCTACCTACACAGCATGCAACCTGTGAGGCAATTAAATTAATCATATTGTTTTGTTTTGTATTGAATTTACTATTGACTTTATCTATAGTTTGTACCTATTAATTGCAAATCGGGTGTAAGTACAACTATTTTTCACGATACTTGATTTTTTTTCACCGCTAGATAGTTTAAAAGAAATAATCATTTTTTCTTTTCTCTTTACACACACCAGCTAAACAACTTTCACAGTGAATATTATCTATTTTTCACACTATTTATCAATGTTAAAATCTTAAATACATGCCATCATAGCTCACAACCAAAACAAATAAATCAAAACAAACAATGGCGTCCGAATTATTCGGACTATAAAAATAATACTACAAATAAATTATGGTTGTTTATGTAGTCACAGTTCAATAAAACAATGTTACTTTTTAAAATAGTCGCATAACCAGCTTTGTTCGGAAAACTTCGGTAAGTTTCGTAATTCATCTCGTTGTTAAAAATCGTAAAAACCAGTGACTACCCTTTACGGTTGTGTGCGTTGTTTTTTACATTGTGTGCCAAGTATGTATAGGAACGCACACTGAATAAATCTGCATGACCACGAGAGCACACATACAAACATTGAGACACGAATAGTTCGTGTCTCTCCCGAGGCACTAAGCGGCGCTAGTGCATCGCAATGCGAAGTTGCGTCAAATTGCATGAACGAACGGGATATTGTATCGATAACACTAATGATACGACCGACGGTCGACAGGTGGCGCTGATTTATGAATAAATTTTTTTAGTCTATTGATAAAATAATATTAGTTTTACATATTTATCTGATTTAGGTAAGGTAGGCAGTGTCTTTCTGTCTTTATGGACTGTACGCCACTGCCTGCAACATACTGCTTACCGACCGAATAGGTTAGGTTAGAATTGCGACCAACCGCACGCGAGCCGAGCGAGCGCTACTTCCAAGTTAGTGGCAGTTACTTGACTATTTAGTAATAGCGCAAGGTACTATCCGTCTTGATACCAGTTCACCATTTGACGGTTTTACTTCGATAGATTATAATCGAAAAAATAATGCGTTAAATTGTAAGCAGTACGTTACGGTTCACAATCTTTTGACAGTTTACAATCTCGCCAGATAGATTAAAATCTAATCATTTTTACAATTTTACGGTGACATATACATTTTATTATACCTACGGAGAACGGACAGTTAAGATTTCACGCATCGTTGTTCACTTTAAATTTATTTCTCCTTTATCTGCAGCGGGTAGCGGCAATCCTAGAACTAAAATGAAACCTATTTTATAAATAATACATTTAAAATTAAAATATAGAAAAACACAAACAAGAAATGTTTACTTTTTTAAGTGGATTTTTTTGGAAATCGGTATCCTGCACGGAGTACCAGGTTGTCATAACTTGGTAGGAGCTCACCAAACGTAGGAGTAATCATATTAAAAATAATAACTACAATAAATTATCGGGGACAACTGTAATATACGTTTCACACATAATAAGTACCTACCTAAGATCTACATAAAAATATAATTGGAAGTATCAATAACTCTAGCTAAAATTTTACCATTTCATTGAAAATATTTCAAAACAGGTACTTATCTAAACTTACAATAAAGCTGATGAGTTTTTTGTTTATTTAAACGTGCTAACCTCCAGAGATTACCACGCTTAAACAAACAAAAAACTCATCAGCTTTGTTATAATCTGACTGATAGGTCTAACTCAATTCTTGAGAGGCTATGGTTATTTAATACCACGCTGAGACGCTTAGGCGACGAGCAAAAAGAAAAATGAAGTTGCGGGCAGAAGCTAGTACGATTTAATAAAACATCATAATTTATGAATCCTATTAAGTACATATAATCATCTTGCGTCCCTTAACTGAAAAAGTTTAATCAAAAAGACCAGTACCAGAGATTTGCAAAAATCGCTTATAATGTTCCCACAGCTGGAACACATGCCTCCTCTCTTCGAGCGGGAGTGGGTTATAATTTACTAATCAGGATTGCGGATTGGTATATGTCACTTATCTTAAACATTTTTGGTTCTAAGACATCCGATGTATTCTTTCACCGTCTTGAGAGCCGTTGTAGTGAAGAAATTATTTCAAAGTTAAGCGCCTGCTCACTGCTACTTGAGTTTGGCAGTTCTTCGGGCTATGTCTGTTATCTTGGTTCTCCTGCGGAAACCCCGACTATAACCCTCTCCATTGCCCTTTGGGTGACTTTTAGCGTTTTGATAAGGCTTCGTAGCGTTGAAAGGCCTCCGAAAAAATGGACCGATGGCCTTGTGAAGGCCGCAGGAATCTGCTGGATGCGAGAAGCGCAGAACCAGTCGAAGTGGAGGACCTTGCGGGAGGCCTATGTCCAGCAGTGGACGTTTTTCGGCTGAAGTGATAAAAGCGCCTGCCTGGGTTCCCACGACCTCCAAGTCGTGAAGCCTTAGCCACTGGTGAACGTATGCTCTCCAGACATTTATTTTGATTGTAATAAATCGGTTTCCCAACCTTTGCAAAACAATAAAACATCGATTATAATCGAAGGACCGCTTGTGGTTGGAAATGAAACATCGGAAATAACAATTCTTCTCTGCGGTTACAATGGCTCACAAGATGGCGGTAGCTTATGCGGTTTTCCTCTTAAAACTTAAGAACGTGGGTGGTAACCGTTTACCTCAAATTATGACAGAGTAAGACGGGAAAGTCCGAGCGCGAAACCAAGGACCGGTCTTACCTAGGTACGTGCCAAGTCGCTTCAACAGTAGACCCAAGATACCTATTTCGTCATAATTCCTCGGAAGTTTTCCTTCAACCAGGTACCAGGAAAAGTCCCGGGGAATTATGACGACGTAGGTATGTCTTAATTAGAGGAAGCTTTATGACTGTTTTGAGGCTGGTTCCACCATCTTTTTCAATAGGTTTAAAACAGTCGTTATAGTATCTTATTTATGACTCGACTCAATTATATGCAGATTGAGTCGAGTTTAATTATTTTAACTGCACCTAATCCCAAAACTTTTAAAATAAACAATACAATACATATATCTAATACTAGAAGTTACTATTGCGTTACGTTGTTTAATTTCATTATATCAATCAAATAGAAAATATAAATCTATATTTTTCATTGTTTAAGGCATATTAAAGATGTGCGTGAAGACTGAAGTCTATAAAATATGCATTACCTAATAAAGTAATAGAAGTCAAAACTTCTATTAAAAAATTTAAAGGCTTACGAAGACAGGCGCAACCCGACGACGCGACGCGACTCTAGAAAAAGAAGTTCTATTAAAAATCGCTTTCGCTCGTTTCATGGAATCGCGTCGCACCGGTGCGTCGCGCCTGTCTGCGGGGAACCTTTACACGAAATACGGCTAGAATAACGATAAAAATGCTTAAAAAGAAGAAGCAACAACTTTTGACCTGTCTGTCTTTCTGGTAGACGTAAAGTCGAAGTTGTTTAAAATATTTTGTTCTCTTTATATTTTGGATCATTATTACTGCACTGATTCTTATCCAATAAGAGCAATAACGTCATCAAACGTCACAGTTCAAGGTAGACTTAAGACTATTAAAAAGTAATCGAAATAATAAGAGTGATGAAATACGTCATAAACATGCGAGCGCAAAACAGTACAATCCAGGGTAATTTCCAAATCATTTATACCATGTGATCTCCTTCTTGTTAGCGTGTCGATCCATGTGATAATATAATATTATATAAATAATATAAAAATAGATTAATAGGTACTACCTAATTTACGATGTAATTTGCCACGTGCCACAGATTAAGCGGGGAAATATAATCTACAATATTATACTATGCTGATTTATAATACTAATGCTAATTAAATAACGTTTATCGTTTACTAATGGCTACCGATTAATAATACTGTAGCGGTTTTTTGAGTGCTAGTGTGTTATTAATAATAGGCATCTATATTTTCTTATTCCTTCACTGTAAACAGAGTTTGCAAGTCATTTGTACCTATTGTGATCGATTTGTAACACATTACATCAATTATTTACCTACCTTTATATGCGTTACCGGCGCTCAATATTGGCAAGATAAATGCAAGGTAATTGCCTGACGTGTTATTAGTCACGTACCATCAAGTGACGCGCCACAAAGCTAGTGATGTAAGTAAATATATATGTTTATCTCTTTCTAACAATAGGAATCGGTATGGGTCTTTTCTGTTCTTCGCGCACTGTATGAACTACTACTAGCTAGCTAGCTACTACGTAGCTACCTAAGTAGCTACTAGTGATGTACCGACTAATCGGCGACTAATATAGTATGGGTCTTTTCTGTTCTTCGCGCACTGTATGAACTACTACTAGCTAGCTAGCTACTACGTAGCTACCTACGTAGCTACTAGTGATGTACCGACTAGTCGCCGATTAGTCGGGAAAGCCGAGTAGTCGACCATATTTGCGGACCCTAGAGATGTGCTAAGTTCATGTGTATGATATCAACCAAAACGATTGTTCGATTTTCATAGCGTAAATTAGCTTAGCTCTCCTTGAAAAGAGTTCAACGAACATTTTTACTTATCTATACGTGTGAAGCTCATCTTCGTAGCATACCTTACCCACTCCGCGGCACCACTTAGCTCTGGTGATATATTATATAATACACGTATTATACAACGTGTAAGATAATTAACGCAAGAGTTCATACACCACAATTAAAGTATTGAGTTAAAAGCATGATATAATGACCAAAACATTTTTTTTTTAAGCTGACTGACGTGTTGACCCTAGCATTTTTTTATACATTTAAAATTGAGTCTTATCACCTTGAAATAAGATTGAATTTTATTTGGCTCAATTAGCGATGGGTATGGCAAAATACATAATGTTTGAAAAAATTACCAATACTAAAAGTATCTGAAATCCATTTAGTAGCCAATTAGAAACAAGCTACAGACCTTGCGTTTATTCTGTAACACCTAAGTAGCTTAGCTTCCCCGCATCGCCAAATCATTTCAAATGACAATGAATAAAATATGTACTTTTAAAATGTATCGAAACTAACATAAAGGAACAAGATTTCATTTTTATGTTAGTATGTTTGTTTGTTACGCTTTCACGCAAAACGGCAGAATGGCTTTGGTTGAAATTTGGCAAATGGGTAGACCATTACCTGGATTAGGTCAAAGGATACCTTTATTCCCATATTTCAATGGGATTGAGACTTAGGTAATTTGGGTGAAAGTGATGGGGTTTTCAATGTTCGAGAAACATTGATGTTTGGAAAAAAAATGTCATTGTTGAAGTGAACTATCTGTCCAGTATTACTAGTCATGATTCCGTCAAATATTTGTTATGAAACTTACTCCACTGTTGTAATTAGAACATTTTAATTTAGCGTAACGAGGTGTCTTTCAGTGTCAATGTCATTTCTGAGTTCCACTTCACGCTATATTACTGGTTCAAGCTTGATTACTGATTGAAATTAAAACTAAATTAACAGCAAGATAATATTAAACATCACGATTGGTGACGCATTTGTGAAGCAGGAACTAACTGGGCAACTGGGGATTTCAGAGCTTTTGACCCGTATCACAATGCAGGTTCCAGTGTGATACGGTTCTAATTTGGTAGACCTTCAACCCTATGTTTTAATTATTTTTGAAATGAAACGTGTTAGGCGGCGATTCGATACAAGAGCTCACAGTAAAACATCAAGAACACGTCAAATTCATGCAAATTTCAGAGAGAGAAGACAGATGTAACTAACTCTCACACACTAAATGTCTCTGAACCTTTTTTAAAAAGATTTTTCACTTCTCGTGTACGTCGCTGCACGCGTAATTTTTTATTAAAATCTACAATGAAAAAGTGCAGCAGCTTAGTTTCTAAAGCGCGGCAAGGGGAAAGGTATTGGCAACTAGCGCATCGCGTCAAAAAATTAAGTTCAACGCTATTTTGAACCTCATTTGCATGCGTTTGAGATCAGTTGAAACAAACAACTACTTCAGTAGTTGTTTGTTTCAACTGATCTCAAACAAGGAATTTTGTAGTTTTAATTATATTTAACAATAAATACACGGCTCAGTGGAATATGCTTTAGGTATTTCTTTAGTTGATTGAATTGCCGTTATTATAATGACTTACATAAATAAAATACTTAAGAATTTAAAATATAAACGCAGACAGCGCGACGCGACTCTAGTAGATCAATTTCCATTAACTTTTTGTAAAAATTGTTCTATTAAAGACGCGTCGAGGAGCTGTTCCATGTTGCGTCGCGCATGTCTGCTGAAGGCTATACGATTTTTTACCTGACCGTTTTGCGGTCCCCTTCGTTTGGTCAGCGCGGTAAGACTTCAAATTAGCAGCAAAGAGATCAGGGGGTGCAAACGACACGCGGCAGATGACATGCGACCATCAGGCGATTCGACAAATTTTGTAAGATTCTTTTATAGGTTATACTTTATCATGCAGCCACCTTTAGAGAAAATCGGTCAATTTTGACATTATTGACAGATATGTCGTATTCTCAGTTCATTTCAGCCGAAAGACGTCCACTGCTGGACATAGGCCTCCCCCAAAAGGGGGGTTTTTGCCATAATCGCCACGCTTGGCAGGCGGCTTGGCGATCGCAGTATGGTGGTAAAATGCATAGAGAACGCTGCTGCCCATTCTCTAGTAAGTCCCTTAGTCGCCTTCTACTACACCCAGGGGAAGAAACGGGATGGTGTTATTCTTTTACGTCCGGCACCATTCGGAACATTGTCAGTTGTATTACTTACATAAATTCCAGTTCACATACACCTACTGAAACGTTAACTATAGGTAACCATAAAAGACTTTCGGCTACCTAGGGTACCTTCTAACAATTAAAATACCAGTAGGTATGTCCTTACTTTAAAACAAAACATTAGATATGCCGATGACGTAATAGTGTATTACCGGCTGAATGTCCGGTTTGTAAACCCAGCGATAACTCTACGACAAATTAAATGAAACCAAAAGTAATTCGAACTAGTTTAAATTACTAATCAATCATTGCCAATTTATTAGTATTATTCTCTAGCCGTGGATAAAAAACTTATTTGAATGAACCGCTCGTGTAACAATCAATCATACTAGGTGTAGTTACGGTTGCTTGGAAAAGCTTCACTGCCGCAGTCGGTTCGTGGATGGATGAGACTCCTCCGTGTCACGGAAACCACGTTAACCCTTTGGTCCCGGCTGTCATTCGTAGATCTTTGGCAGTCGGTAAGGGTCGTAAAATTCTTAGCAAGGGGTATCGTGTTACCCAGTAACTGGGTTATGGTCGCTGTGTAGGTCAGATAGGCAGTCGCTCCATGTAAAATACTGATATTCAGCTGCATCCGGTCAGACTGGAAGCCAACACCAACAAAATAGTTGAGATAAGGCTAGGCAGATAGATGTAGGTTCGTTTATCTCCTTTATTTTGGTTAGAGGAAAACCTCTCAGGATCCCGTCAGTCTCTATTTTACCAGAAACAGCCTAAAAACTTATGTACGTGAAATCGGAATGAACAGAAATGCTAGAAGATAAAAAGAGTCAGTCATTTATAAGGAGATCTGCGTTATACTTAGATTCGGTAAACAAGTAGTTTCAACCCATTCATTTCTTTTTTAAGTATTAATTATAGGCTCGAAGGCATACAAACATCTGTTTTCCATCTAAAAGAAAGACCCCACAGTCAAGCACGTCTATGGTAATAAGTGTACTTTGATTTGTAGGGTTGCGTAGCCAAATAGCAAAAACGGAACTTTACAATTTCGTCATGCACGGCCATTTTACTCGGAGGCAATTTGCACTATGTCGACGAAAATTGGACAGAAAGTGTATTATAAGCACCGCTAATCGATGAGGTAGTGAAATCATGAAAATAAGGTAGTCCTTCATGTAACCAAGGGCTAAAACTAAAAAAAAAAAATGTACATAAATAAGCGTGTAGGGTATCTATCGTTGGATCCCATTATTAAAAGAAAAAAGTTTTTGATGTTTCCAAAAGACATTTTCATACAGGGTATAACAGAAACCCTAATGCTATCCTTAAGCACTAAAGATAAACAGCTGGTATAGAATCACTATACATAGTTTCAGCTCAAACTAAAAACTTTAACAATTAATACCAAATTTTCGGTTTCATATGTTTCTGAAATTTGAATCATAACTTACGTGTTATCACACTACGTAGGTCAATAACTTTCCACGTTACTTGCCAATATCACGACAAATCTCTTCCGAGTAGTGTGTTTGTTTCAATTTGTTCTGGTATCAATGTATTAGAAATTCTCATAACTTCGGAATACGTAGAGATAGGATTAAAAAACCCTTCCAATATAATTTGATATCATCCAAAGAAGCCGTGCACTTGGTATGTATATACCCTTTTCGTTACACGTTGTGTAAATCAATCGTTTTCGAGAAAAGAGATCTTTTCGGTTACAACCACAATGATAACTTTATTTTTTATAGTTTTCTGGAGAAATACTATGAATACAAACTTATCGATACTGTTCATAAACATCATCTTCATCATTCATATACGGACCATTCATCACCGTGCGTGGTCCGACACGTACTTGGCCGGTTTTTATTTTGTAGTAGTTAGGGCTTTGGAGAGCAATGGTGGCTCACAGGTATCGCCCCGACTTACGAGTAGTAGTAGATCGTGAGTTCGAACCCAAGAACGCACTTTACTTTGTGTAGGTGGGTGTTTCTCTGTAAGCTCGTAATCGGCTGTCCCAACCGATTTTTTCAAAAAGTAATTTAATTATTTAAAAAAAATCACTCGTAATCAAACTTTAACCCCGAAACTTTACGGGCCCATTGTTTTTATAGCCATAACTATTTTAAGTTTTTTGCTAGACGTGATAGAAGCTCTAAAAACACAGTCCCCTGGCTGTCCCTATCACTGTTTTCTTACCTAGAAATGAGATTTACGAAGAAGTTATTGAAACTACATACATTTGACAGATAATATCATAAATTAAAATAATTAAATTATATTATTTTCGTAAAACAAGGTCTCATTACTTATTTTATTTATTTAGTAAAGTCCTGTAAACTTTGTCCCCAGAATTTCTATACAGTCCCCTGCCAAAAATTTAAAGCCACATTTAAAAAAAACTGTAATGTTTACAAACGTGTTTTTGTGTGAAACGAAACGCAATTGTTGTGTAGTTGGCAACCTTGCCAAATGCGTCGGCGACACACCATTTTGTTTAGTGTCAGAGCGTCATTTGTGAGGTGAAAACGCCTTTGGACCGTTACCACGTACAGTCCTCTGGTAAGGAATAATATTTATGTTAATTACTTTAACTATCTCCATATACAATTTATTGTTTTATTATTTATGTCTACATTGATCGGTAGGTTCTTAAAAAACTATTTAACATCAGTTTTATAAAAAAATTGAAATTTAACCGAAATACACAGTCCCCTGGCAACAGTCCTCTGCCAAAAATGCAGTAGGGGACTGTCCTACACAACAGGGGACTGTGTATTTTGCGTATTGGTTATTATTTTTATGTATTGTTTGTGTAAATTTATCCGCTAGTCTGTTTTATTAATGTTAGAATCATCAAGGTATCATTGCTTCGCATTATTTTCCTTTACCTTTACACATAATACATGATAATAGATCGTTATCAGATCCAGAAGTAGATACTCCGCCTTCAAGACCCTCCACTCCAGTTCCAGTTCAAATATCTCCAGCTCCAAGCCCAGCAGTTTCCAGTGCTAGTCTACAGCAAAGAAAAAAGAAGCCACAAAGCGACGAAAGAAGTTTAACAGGGAAAGAAATGAAAAGATCGCACGATTAAAGAGAAACTTGAGGAGTACCGTCAGCTGTGGCATCTTTACTTTTCATGAGCAACTTTACCAATGAGCACTGTATAAAAATATGTCTCCATTACTAAAAATTTGTTACAAATAGTAGATTATGCTTCTTCTGTAACGGTTGGATATTAAATGGCGCCAACAAATTTTTAGTTATCGAGAGAAATTTAAATTCAGTTCTCATTGGTAAAGTTGCTCATGGAAAGTAAAGATGCCACCACAGCTGACCAGAAAAAGATTAGCGAGATTTGAAAGTAAAAACAAAAAGAACGTTCAAGAAACACCTAAGATAAAGATATTGAAAATGTTAGACGAGCCTGATCAAAGAAAAGAAGTAGTCAAGAAAGCGTTGTTTGGCGACGTCATTACTAAGCAGTTGAAAGAAAATTATTCCACAATGAAACGTACCAAAGAGACAAATCTTTAAAAAAGTTGTTGTTGTTTGTAGCTAAACGGTGTAAAATACCTTATCTAGCTATCGAAGAGTACTTGTATAGGTCTAGCTCTGAAATACAGCCTTATGGAATCGGAAGTACCGTACTACAGGTATGTGCCCGACCCAGTTCTCGAAAATGGACATATCACACTGTACTGTGATCGATCCATCATCAGTGACAGGACTATTGTTGCCAATAAGCATGTTATAGTGGTGGTGGATCAATCAGACCGGCGTGCAATATTCGTTGACATAACGTTCCTGCATGACGGGAACCTCGTAAAAGCCGAGAAAGATAAACAAATCAAGTACCTTGACTTGGCTCGCGAGGTTGTCGACATGTGGGATGTGGACTCAGCGATCATTGTACCGATAGTCATAACAGCCAATGGTTTGATAGCAAAGAGCCTCGACCAAAACCTAAGGTGGCTCTCGTTGGGCAGCTGGATCAAGGGCTTGACCCAGAAAGCGGTACTCCTGGACAGGGCTCGCATTGTTAGGAGGTTCCTTTCTCTGGAGCCCTGACCGCCGGTATCTTGGACCCTGTTCCCGATAACGGTGGGCTACTATTTTTTATATTTTTAAATGTTATTATATATTTTATATTCTAATATTTAAAAATGTAATTCATATGTAATTATTGAAATAAAGGAGATAATAATTGTAATAATAGTAAGTATTTCAATGAATACTGCATAAAGCATTATCTGATTGATATTATAATAATAAGACTATGTTGATCTCAGTGAGTACAAAATGTTTCTATTACATAAGGTTAATTTTTGATATGAATGTTTAAGGGAGAAGTTATGTTTTCTGTTGATTTTTTCAAAAGAAACTTTGTTGATTATTGATGCGCAAATATGCAATAAAAATAATAAATGATTGATTAATGTAAAATGACTTTTTTCTAAGTACAACACGTCCTCTGTCACGTTCAAAACAGTCCCCTGATGCCTCAAACAGTCCCCTGTCATGATTTTTTGGAAAATCGCTAATAACTCAAGAAATACGTATAAACTCAGTGGGCCTCCTTATCTAACTAAAATAATAGTTCATTTTCTTCGAAATAGAACCCAGTTTTTTGGCAAATGTTAAAAAAAATTACCAGGACAGCATTTGTATGGGACCTGTACGAGCTTACAGAGAAATGCCCAGGTGTTTGATTTCATCACCACTGCTCTCAAAACGGTGAAGGAAAACATCGTGAGGAAACCGGCATGTCCTAGAACCAATAAATTCGATGACATGTGACATTCACCAACTCACGCTGGGCTCGCGTGGTGGATTATGGCTCATACTCCCTCTCAAAGAGAGGAGGGTTGTATCCCAGCAGTGGGAATATTAGGTATAGGCAGCATATTATGCTAAGTTAAGTTGACGTCAACTGGATAGAAATGAAAAACAAAATACCGGAATATTTAGTCCGTGCCTTTTAATTAAAAGAATATTGAGCTAGATAAAATGGAGGAGTAGCTAATCGTGACGGTTTTGTCCAAAGACTAATATCTATAACTTGAAGGAGAGGCAAAGAGTCTCAACGTAGATAGTAGGCGATGTAAGAATTTTCGATACTACTAACTTTAAGCATTTAAGCCATTTCTTAAGTTAAATTAATTATGATCAAATCTTATAAGTCATTCGCGAAGAAAAAGAACTAGCAAATAAAAACCTAACTGAAAAACCAAATTAAATTCAAGCTTTAATATTAGGCAAATTTACTACTTACCAACCTAAATTGTCATTCAATTATTTATTCAAATTGACGTAGGGTCTCAAGTTGCTAAACAATTAATTTCCACGACTGTATATAGTCCTCCGGACCGTATTTCAGCCATGGCGGCCAATATCGACGAAGACTAGCCTCCGGCGCGGGAGATATTATGGTGCACAAGTGTGTGCGCAGACACAAGTGCACTCTCTCTTCCCTCACTCTCATAGTCGGACGGGACGGTAATCCAACACAACCGGAGAGAGATCAGTCGTAGGCCCAATGGCTCTCACAGAGGAGGCCTGTGTTCCAGCAGTGGGAATATTATATTATCATGATTATGCTTATGCTCTGAGCTTTCGTAGACAACCAACTGACGATTGACCGTAATTACTTGTTTACAACAGAGAACACAGTAAGTGTACCATAAATCCAGAAAAAGAGCTATTTTTAATATTATTTTTTGTAGGTATTGTGGTCAAAGCTTATAAGACAAATGATTATATTTTTATCGGTTTGTAGAAGCACTTTTACACGTCAATCATATTTTTTTTAAACTAGATGCGGTCGGCGTTTCCTATCTGACTAGATACTCTGAGAAGAAAGGCCGACACAAACTCAGAGGTCACACACAGTTTCTTTTAAAATCCAGACATAATCTTGGTCAGATCATGTGAAGCCCATGTGGATTGGTGTCTGAAATGGTCTTTTGAGGAAACAACCTCACAGATTGAGTGGATAATATAGACAGCAGCTTGAAACCACTTTGCCGTAGACACTTCTTTAGTACATTATGTAAATCTAAATACACTACAAAGAACTTCATCGGGATCGAAATAAATACCTAACTGCTACCTAGATTGGATGTTTCACTAGCGGACAAATGTATTGTCTCTCCAATGGGATTTCCCGACGTAATGTTTAGGAGAATAACTGTCAAATGTACCAAAAATACAGACATATAATACTTTTAAAGTACTACCTATTTAAATTCAGGTTCACGATTACAAACTACGTTATGAGTTTTATTGACAACTGGTTTTTCTGCGATCAATTTAACGTCACAGCCGACAGTAGGTAGGTACTATGTTTAATGTGAGACATATAATAACTTATCATATAGGATGTGGATACAGCACATGGTATTCGACTTGTTTAGTTATAGCCGGAACTACAAGATAAGCGGCTGACTCACTGTCGGACACTAACTATAATATTGTTTTTGTCCACTTACTTCTGTTTGCAATTTGGCTGGCAATATAAATGTAATTAATATGCTTATTTATAAAGCGTAAATTACGAATGTCACTAGGCCTCTATTAGTTTAATTTCTAAAACAAATACAGCACTATTTTTTTCTTGTGTAATTCATGTTTATTAGTCAAGTTTCGATCATAGCTTGTAATGCTGTCATATGTGCATAATGTGCATGTCTGCGCAGCTTTTTCAAGGGGAGTATTACGCTAGAACTGCAATAGTAAAGGCTCGTCCAGACTAGCGCGACGCGACGGTCGCGTCGCGACACTCGTAGAACAATTTCTATAAAAACTTCATGGAAATAGTTTTACATGTGTCGCGTCGCACTGTCGCGTCACGCCTGTTTGAAGAAGCCTTAAATCTACGATCTAAGGAAATCAGGACATAAACAATGCCAATAATGTCCGTATCAGATAGGAAAATGATTGGTACATTTTCCGGTCAGTTTAATGTCCTATTTCCGATGGTCAGTCCTAGGCCTACGTGATCGATCACAGGTTTCCAGGAAAAGTGTTGGAACCTTCGAGCCGAAGATAGGCTGCCGGTTCCAGATCTTGCTTTCTGGCGCAATACTTGGCATTGGTGTCGACAGATCAGGAAACATTTAAATGTAACTTTCAAAGAAAAAAGTTTGCAAGGCGAATTTAGTTCTGTACCGATTGTGATACTTTGACTGCCAACGCTATGAGGTCACTTTGAGTTGCCGCAAATTGATTTGCAAGAAGGTTCAAATACTTTTTAGATTCTAGTACTTAGCACGAAGTTACAATTATTACTTTTGGTTAGTTGTTTTTTGTAAGCACAGATTTGAGACTTGAGAGAGAGATTATGCAGCAGATGAATAAGAAATAATGTCGCAGATGAATTGTCGAATCCGCTGTTTTCATAATCGCTAGCTTTTTAACAAAATCGAGTCCATTATATAAAACAGCTGAGCAACTTTCAGCTGGATTGCCATTGAGTTACATACCTAGGTATAACAGAACTGCTATCCACGTTTAGACGTAATGCAGAATGGTTTGTCTGCAGTCACAATAAGCGTTTGGTGTGGTTACTAATGTCGTATCGATGGCAGTAACTAAGCTAAACTCTAAACAATTGGTTAACCGCGCGCGATCCGAGCGAGCGAAGCAAAGTTGCGGCGGCGGGCGAGCAGTACTTTCAAGTTGATGGCAGTTACTTGGATACTATTATAACTTGATATTTAAATTGTCCTTAAAATCACTGGGTCAGTGGGTCGTCTTAGGGGCGCAGTTTTCAGTTTAGGTAATTTCCACTCATATTACTAATAGTTTTATTTATTTCGTTTCGGACGTCATTACCTATTGTTGTTATGACACACAGCGCCACGACCGTCATAATTAAGAACTAAGATCACATAACATTTAACATTTCTTTTCACGCGGTTTTACATAACCTCTAATCGTTCACCTGTTGCATTGATATATGCAAAACCTTTATGCAACGTGTTAAAGCTCAGTAATTATGGAAAATCGCTGAACGTCGTTCAGCTATTTTATATTTCGGAGCTGTTTTGTAAGACGGCTAGCGGTTATGAAAAACAGCGGATACGACAATCCATTTGCGACATCAATCTTCCTGATTTCTAGTCAGCGCCCTAATTCATTATGACCATTTAACGATTCCTTACTTCAAAACCACGCCAATTGCTTAGATCACACACGACATTGGCTAATATCGTATTGATAATATCGACAAATTGTCTTGGAATATACAGAATATGACATTTCGATTCCCTGCCGTTACATTGGTTTCACAAAACACGATATTGACGTGGTTTGAACGTCAATATCGTGGTTGATTCCGCGGGGAATAATTTTAACCATACAGAATCAATTCTGTTCTGTTATACTGTTTATTGACATCACTATGATTGTAGCTTCGTATGTAACGGAAACATTATTTTAGTGGAGACATATTTCTTTCTCGCCAATGTTTGCCTAGATTTTACTTTTGAAATAAGAATTCAGTCAGCTATACTCTGAAATAAGATTAGACATTTAAACTAACTTTTGTACAGCCCGTTCAACAGATTTTGACTTCTATTCCGTAGACATAAGGATGTCATTAAAAGCAAAAAGTGGTTACAATACCAACTGTTTACTGCAGATACCATTTATCATGCTACCAACGCAATATGAGTCAAAATCAGTTGAACGGACTGTACAAAAGGTAAAAATCATAATTATACCTACATAGATCAATTCTGATTTTCGGATTTGAGCCTAGAACAATGTTGCTAGGTCAGCTGGAATAAATCTAGGTAATGATGTGGTCAATTACACGTTAAGCCTGGTGTTGCCCACAGCAATATCAACTGTAACCATAGAGCAGCCGGAACATTGATTAGCTTTAATAGACAAGTTGAGTGGAGGCAAACACAACGCACTGCTCGAGGGTCCGTGAGTCACATAACTGAAGTTAACTTACACACAGCAAAAGCTTTTGAGTTTGAAGTACTTAGCAATTTATACAATTAATTAAAATGTGATACATTCTGTCCTTCGTGGGTGCTAAATAATAATAGATCTTATTTCAGAAAGGGAATAGTGTTTAAACAGGATTTATTTAAAATGAATTAATTTTTGACACCATACTTAAGTTTTAGTTAAGTTATGAAATAAAAATATTATTTTTAGTACTTCATTAATTTGAAAATGTATTACGTCAAAAAAAATGTAAACATAGTACATACCTACCTATTGGCGGAAAGCTTTGTTGTTATATTTAGAAAAAAGAAACTTTATTGACAACTAACCTAACCTAGTCACAATTTCATTAACTGTAGACGCAAGCAGTTCTATTAAAACTTGAGCAACTTTTATATTATAAAAATACCTAAAACATTCAAAAACAAAAAAAAAGTAGTGACCCTGTGAACGAGTATGGTTAAAAAATAACAGTTGATTACAAAATATTAGAACTCAATTAACGTCAATGAACTAATTATTTGTCGGTAGATGTTTATCTACAGGTTGAGCCTTCAGCGAGGAGGATATGAGAGTTGTCTCACGCTCGACTACGCAGCCAGTGCTAAATGAACATTTAGCACTGGCTGCGTAGTCGAGCGTGCCTACTGGCCAACTATAACAAATGCCTACATGTCCGGTAGAGAGAACTACGGAAAGGCCTGAAACGATCCTTACTAATCCCTACAATATTATAAATGCGAAAGTAACTCTGTCTGCCTGTTACGCTTTCAACCGCTAAACCGATAGTCATGAAACTTGGCAGAGATATAGCCCGGGATATGGAGAAGGACATAGGCTACTTTCTTACGCGATAACTGATATCCACGCGGGCGGAGCCGCAGGCAAAAGCTAGTCATATATAAAGGCTTTACTAAAAACATTGACACGTTTTGAGTTAAGGCTCTTATAGCCCGGCCCGACGCGATCCTACTAAAATTAATGCAATGAAATTTTATAGAAATTGATACATATATTAGACTCGCGCCGAGCTATCGCGTCGCGCCGATCTGCGAAGACTTATAATTAAAATTTTCACTGGCTCGTAGAAGGTTTTTATGATTTGTTATCTGTACATTTTATTTATTGTTTTGTTGTTAGTACACCACTAATTATATATTTTAGAAACTATAACTTCCTACTATGTACCGATCCTTAGAGAATTTATGCTAAGCGGCCTAATCTTATTTTTTCTTGCAAATCTGGTGGTGCTGTAGCACCACCAGATTTGCAAGAATTATCTAAGTGTTATGTATAATTTGTAAGAAGTATCTAAGTGTTCTGGAAAATCGTTTAGAAACATGAATCCCTCTACTTTTAAAAGTTGCTTTAAGTTAAGAGACGTTTAAATGTATGGTTAATCAGTCGCGTACCATTACTTAAATTTAAGGAGCGTTTATAAATTCATATTCATATTCAAATTCATTTACTTGCGTTCCACAAGGTAAAAACAAAGATGTTAACAAAAGGCTTAGAGCTAAGAGCCGTTGTAGACCCTGTTAGGGCACAGCAAAATGTATTATTAATTGATAACTATTTCTTAAAAATAAACCCTAAATGCGTCCCGCACTCGCTTAGTTTATGTAAAGCTTTTTTTTGTGTTTCTTTTATTTCGGTTCCTGGATAACGTTGTATTGACTGTTGCAATAATTAAAATTGATCACCTTCCTTAGCCTAGGCCTTAAGGGGAATCTAGTCGCCGGTTCGAACTCACTGTGGGCCTAGCTAAAAAGCACGCTGTCTCACCAGGCATCGTGTCCGCCAGAGATAGTATCAGTGATGAGCAGGTAGACAGCGTTATTGAGTGAGATGCAGGATCATTTATAGTAAAACAGGCGCGTAAAAATTGAGAAAAGTCCTTCGGAAGATCGGGTTTTGTGAAAAAACCACTGCATAAATCAATGACCAATAAAGTTTATTGAACTTCTCGATATTTGAGATTTGTCGGTACCGACTTGGTTTTGGAGGTTTTATACATCTTTTATTACTTAAACACGCCAAAAGTTAAGTTAAATTAAGAAAAACTGATCTTTGTTGGCACCTAACTTTTTAATAGCTTTTATTTTAGTATTTTGTTTCCGCACAGACAATATTAATGAGACAAAACCATATCATGTAAAATTTTGATGTACATTGTCGAACAGTACACTCCCGACGTTTGTATGGAAAAAATGTCGACTATTGGGTTCAAATTGCAAAAGAGAGAGAAAAATGGGAAGACAGAAAGGATGCTTTTACCCTGCTGTGTGCAAAGGGCTTCGCCTGAATGGGCTCATAAAAGTTATATTATCTAAAGTAAGAAGTTGGATCCGTTTCCGAAGACAGTTCTCTCGAATTCCGGTATACGGCGATATTTTTCATCCTAGAATTTCGATCTTTGTCGTGATTCCCTAAGTTCGCACGAAATTAATGGTTAGATACGCATATTAACTGCCAACTTGAAATGTCCGTATACTCAAAACACATCTGTAATTTTTTGAAAGTTGTTTGAAATAGATACAACAGTGGAAAGTTTGGCGCGGTGGATCTATTTGATATACAATGATTTTCCCTGACTGTACCTACGTATCTAAACCAAGTAGGTACTTTCTTTACATATCAACCTATATCTGTACGTATAGGGTATAAGTGGGTTTCTAGCTCCGGCTGACACATTCATCATTTGGAGAGAGGAGGCGGGCGGATGGGGGGAGGGGGGAAGTGCCCGGTTATCCTTCAGTGTAGGACCTACGTACACGTATCTACGTATTTACACTAATGTGGAATTGTGGACATAGTAACTAGAAAAATATTATAAGGCTAACAATTTTACTATCTTTGTTACACTTAACTGCTTATAATACATGCTTTTACCTAATACTTTATTGAATTTATCTATGGGTATGACAATGCCCCCGCCAAGATGAGCCACGAACAAGACGGGACACTACCGACCTTTTCTCGAAGCGTTTCGTCGTACTTTCAAATCGTCATATCACCTTCGGCCTGGATAATGCTAGACAGCTACAATTCTCAGGATAAGATGTAGTTAGTACTTTGGGTTGTATGAATACCTACCTAACATACATCGATTTCGTCAATTACTCACTCACTCATCAAAACCAATAGGGCACTTTCCGAAATTCTAGAACTCTGGAATTTGGTACGCAAGCTACGATTTGCATACAAACAACAAAAAATATGTTTAAGAAATTTGGAACCTTTAGATACCTTCCAACCATTTATATTTCTATGCTTCCAACTATTGGAAGAGGTCGCATATATGTATGCACTGGCCTGTTACACATGCCTGTCACCGATTCAAATTAATATTGTTACGGCATATGTTTTTTATGAGCCTTGTCACTTGTGTAAAAATATTGACCACAAAATATACGAATTATATTATCAGACCACTGCTCGTTGTTGTATTCTGTTTTCCATTAGGTTATGGAGGAGTGTGCTGGAGTTTTTTCTGATAGTGCGTATAATTTATATGAGTGGTTTGCTGTAAAACTTACGAAATTTTAATTATGTCAGCTGAAGTTGGTATAAGTGGTATCAAGAAGCTGAAAGGATCGTCCGACTACCCAAATAGGAAGTTCTTGGTGCGAAATTACTTGGAGAATAAAAACTGGTGGGGAGTAATTTCTACAGATGTAGCAAACGCTGACGTAGACCGGCAGGCACGAACGACAATATGTTTGTTGTTAGAACCAGAGTGCTTTACCCACGTCTACAATGCGAAGACTGCGAAAGAAGCCTGGAACAGCTTACAAAAAGCATATGAAGACAAAGGTTGGGGAAGACGTATACATATTCAGCGAGAGCTTTTCAGCTGTAAGTTAGAGAATTTCGATTCTATGGAAAGCTACATAAGCAAAACTACATTCCTGACACAACAATTGTCCGATATTGATGCTGATATTCCTGATGATTGGATCATATCGATTTTGCTGGGTGGACTAACCGCTGAGTACAGCCCTCTCATCATGGCTGTAGATAATAGTGGACAACAGATCACGTTGGAGCAAATCAAAACGAAATTGTTACAAGAAGGAAGTAGACAGAGTAAGTTAAATACAGAGTACGAACAAGCCTTAGTTACACGTAAAGTACAGAACGATGCAAGATCTAACACAAAAACTAACGATCGCAAGCAGAAATTCGTCTACAAGTGTTTTAAGTGCCACAAGCAAGGACACAAGGCGTCCGAATGCAAGGAGCGGATCAAAACCGCGAATATCTGCCTGAATACGAAGAAGGTGATACACAAAGATAAGTGGTATTTGGACAGTGGGTGCTCAAATCATATGACCCACGATAAAAACAAATTGTTGTCTTATAAACCTGAAAAGGGCAACATGAAGATCGCAGTAGCAAACGGCGAGAAATTGTTGGTGAAAGGACTAGGAAATGCTGAGCCACGAGTCAGCGAAAACGAAAAATTAATTTTAGAAAACGTTTTACATGTTCCTGATTTATCCATGAACCTTATTTCGGTGAGCGATTTGACCAAGAAGAATTATTGCATGAATTTTGACAATGGAGGTTGCATAATTCAAAATAAGAATCGAATTATTGCAAGATGTCAAGAGGTTGACGGAATTTATGAGTTGACAGAAAATAAAAATAACGTCGTGAATGTGACACTGTCAAAACAAAATGAAAATATTTCGAACATTTGGCATAAAAGATTAGCTCATTTATCGCGTAATTATATGAATAAAATGAAAGTTTTAGTAACCGGTATGGAATTTAAGAGTACCGATTTATGCGAGCCGTGTATTCCATGTATCGAAGGAAAGACCTGCAAAAGTCCCTTTAAACACCAAGGTACGAGAGCGAACGAGGTCTTACAGCTGGTTTTTAGCGACGTTTGCGGACCAATCGAGGAGCCGTCGTTCGGAGGTTCGAGGTATATTCTTCTATTTATCGACGATTTTACTCGGAAGACTCATGTTTACTTTTTGAAGAACAAAAGTGAAACTTTCGATAAGTTCCGTGAATACAAGGCGGAAGTTGAGAATGAGACCAGTAAATTCATTAAATGTCTGAGAACTGACAACGGCGCAGAGTACTGTAATAGTAAATTTAAATCATTTTTGAAGTCTGCAGGTATAAAACACCAGACGACTGTACCGTACACGCCGGAACAAAATTCTGTCGCAGAGAGAGCGAATCGGACTATAATAGAAAAGGCAAGAACATTACTCTCAGAATCGAACTTAAGCAAGAAGTATTGGGCCGAGGCTGTTAATACTGTTGTTTACCTAAAGAACAGAAGCCCCACGAAAGCATTGAATAATGCGGTACCAGAGAAGCTTTGGACTGGAAAAGATGTGGATGTCAGTCATCTGAAAATCTTTGGTTGTTTGGCGTACAGATTGATATCAAAACAAAAGAGACGGAAACTAGACATGAAGACGGAACCGATGATTTTTATTGGATATCCAGATAATCAGAAAGGTTATCGTCTGATGAATCCTAAGACAGGTGAAGTGAAAACTGCAAGAGATGTAAAATTTCTCGAAAACGTCTTTCCCAAAAAGAAAACGTGGAAAAGTCGGAAGTTATCATAAACCTAAATACAGATTCTGTTCATGCCAATTTACCCAACAGATCTACAAGCAGATCGGAACCCTTGGAGGCTCACGATGATGTGTACCGTAATGCTATAGACGAGAACGTAGAAGTATCGGAGGAGATACAACCTGAGCCTGTAGTACCAGAGCAAGAGATTGACGTATTGACTGAAGAGGAAGTCACAATACCTGAATCGGAAAGAAGGTATCCTGTAAGAGAACGCAGACAAGTCGATCGGTATGGATGCAATGTTATGTATGCCAAGAGCAATCTTGATGATGATCCATTGACTATTAATGAAGCGTTGGCGAGACCCGATGGTGACTTATGGCAAAAAGCGATCGATGATGAACTTATCGTCCGATCGATAAGAAGCCTATCCAGTGCAAATGGGTGTTCAAAATCAAGAGAGATAGTGACGGCAAGGTAACAAAGTATAAGGCTAGATTAGTAGCAAAAGGTTTCACACAGGTACGTGGTGTAGACTATACTGAGACGTATTCTCCAGTAGTTAGAAGTTCTACTCTGCGAACGTTGTTCTCGCTAGCTGTTGAATACGGTTGGTTTATTGACCAATGGGATGTCACGACTGCCTTTTTATATGGCAAGATTAAAGAGGACATTTACATCCTCCAACCGAAAGGAGCAGTAGTCAAAGGTCAAGAAACCAAAGTATGTAAGCTGCAGCGTTCTTTGTATGGATTGAAACAAGCTTCGAATGCTTGGTTCAAGGAATTGGACAAAGAGATGTTGAACTCAGGCTTTGTACAATCAAAAATAGAACCGTGTTTGTATCAAAAGCAGCTTAAAAACAATGACAAGTTAATTGTTGTTATTTATGTAGATGACCTTTTTATCTTTGGAAATTGTGAACAAGAAAAGCAAAAATTAAAAACCGATTTGCTTGATAAGTTTAAAGTGAAAGATTTAGGCGCGGCTAGGCATGTTTTAGGCATGAGGCTGAGGAGAGATAAAGATGTTATTTGTCTAGATCAGCAACAGTTCATTTCGGAAATTTTGAATGACTTTAACATGACAGACGCTAAGCCAGTTTCAACCCCAATGGAAGTCGGCATGAAATTAGAAAGATCGACAAATTCCCATAGTAATCTGCCATATCAAAGCATAATAGGGTGTCTAAACTATTTAGCCTGTAATACCCGACCAGACATAGCACATGCGGTGAGTGTACTTTCACAATTTAATTCGTGTTATGACGAAATACACTTTAAATGTGCAAAACGGGTCTTAAGGTATTTGAAGGGTACGTCTAACCTTTGTCTTACTTTTAGGAAGTCGGGAGATTTGGACTTACGAGGCTATGTTGATGCAGATTGGGGAGGAGCACTTGATAGAAAATCTTTCACAGGATTAATTTTCAAGATAGGTAAAAATATAGTATCATGGGAGAGTAGGAAGCAAGCGACAGTATCCTTGTCCTCCACAGAGGCAGAGTACGTAGGATTGAGTCTAGCTTCGAAGGAAGCTCTTTATTTACGTAGTTTACTTAACAGTTTGACAGCTGTGGATAGTAAAGCAGTAGTAATTTATAATGACAATCAGTCGGCGCATAAAATTGCAGCTAACAAAATGATGCATAATAGGACAAAGCATATAGATATCAAGTATCATTTTATTCGTGAATGTGTACTAGCTAACAAAGTTGAAATAAGGTACATGTCAACTGATATGATGATAGCGGACATCTTAACTAAAAGTGTTCACAGCCCGAAGCTTAGAGAATTTTTAAAGGATTTATCCCTGTCAAATTATTCTATTAAGGGGGCGATGAGTAGTTAGACGTTTTGACGTTTTATGTTCTTTTTTGTGCTTTGTGTAATAGATAATTTAGTTTCGTTATGCATACTTTATTTTGTTAGATTTCTTCTGTTTTTGTATTCTACTTTTGGGTACAGCGTAGTACAGTCGGACACAGAAGTGTTGGTGATTTATTTAATTTTATGTACCGAGTTCTGACAAGTACAGAAGTGATCATACGCAGCGTAACTATATTAAGGGGGCGTATTGGAAGAGGTCGCATATATGTATGCACTGGCCTGTTACACATGCCTGTCACCGATTCAAATTAATATTGTTACGGCATATGTTTTTTATGAGCCTTGTCACTTGTGTAAAAATATTGACCACAAAATATACGAATTATATTATCAGACCACTGCTCGTTGTTGTATTCTGTTTTCCATTACCAACCACCATACACACTTCAAAAAAAGTTTGTAATCACTAGCTTAAGCTGATATAATTTTTTAAATTGAACTTTATCAAAAAGAATCCTTTGTTGTGTGTTTTCTTTAAATAGAAATATCCTGTTTGAAATTAAAAAATAAAAACTATTTTTTATTTTTTATAAAAAGAAAATTACTAATTAATCATAATGTAATTGTAACAAATTTGATAGAAAGAAAAAGACTGTTTAACCAAACTTAAACAACAATTTATTAATAAAAGGTTCATATTCAATATAGTATAACTCCTCCCCTGGCTCCAACACATGCGGTGATCCTCCTGGGCATGCTGAGAATCAAGTTATCTAGCATTTCTTGGGGTAACCTGTCCCATTCTTGAATAGCGGCTTCCCTGACCTCTGGCACTGTCTGGGGACGTGGCTGACGGTTCCAAACAGCTCGCTTAAGAGCATCCCATGCGTGCTCTATTGGGTTTAAGTCAGGCGAGCCGGCAGGCCAGTCTAACCTTGTGATGTCGTATTCTTGCAGAACAGCATTGACTCGTTGAGCTCGATGGGCGGGCGCATATCATCGACCAGTACAAATCGGTGCCCATGGTTTACTCGGAATGGTCTGACAATTAAATCAATAGCAACTGCTCTATACACATAAAGCGTATAGCTGTCTGCTGTCATGGAGCCTCGATACGGGATCAAAGGCGTTCTAGCTCCAATCATAATACCACCCCAAAAGGACACCGATTTCCCGCTTTGCTGAACTGTTCCAGTGGCAGTTCTTAGCCTTTCATGGTCTCCTGGTCTTCTCCAGACACGGACACGTCTATTATCGGGATTCGTCAACGAAGAGACAGTTTTGCCAAATGTTTTCTTCTTCATTTTGCCGAAGCCTAGCCCACTGCAATCTCCGTCGTTGTCGTTGCCGGGAATTCAGAGGAGCCCGCCAAGACCGCCGTGCTCGTAATCCAGCCTGGTGCAAGCAATTTCGAATGGTCTGAGTGCTAACTTCAAGCCCAGAGGCGGCCCGAACTTCTGCTTTTATTTTAGTAGCGTTGATTGTTGGGTCACGGGCTGCCAACAATCTAATATAGCGCTTTTGGGCAGCAGTCAAAACAGTTGGGCGACCACTGCGGGGTCGGTCAGCAAAATTACCCATCCCGCGGTACGTCTGCAACGTGCTCACGACACAGGTTTGGGATATAGCAACGTTGCGTGCTATTTCTCTCGTGGTGTATCCTTCTTCCCTCAAAGTTACTATTCTTGCTCGTAAAACTTCTGATACTGAACTTCCTCTTGGCATTTTTTCAATCACAATGTTCCGCGAAAAAGTATCCGTTAAAATTGACTAAATCAGATTTCTGAATTAGCGTAAGCTAGGACTGAAAGCCTTTTCTATGGAAAAACAATTGAACTATTTTATAGTTTTATATTCTAAATTCATATTTTTAAATAAAGTATCTAAAAAGAAGAAGAAATCATAATATAATTAATCTACCGTAACAAAAAAGATTTCGATTTTTCAAAGTGATCGCAAATTTTTTTTGATGTGTGTAGTGGAGGTGCAACTCTGTAATTTACTTCGAGTTGTTAAGAAAGCTTCATTAGCAAATATATAAGTAACAACGAAGACGAAATTTATTTTGTTGGCTGAAAGAAACAAAATTCTGCTGGCGTACAAGAAACACTTTTTTTTACCCGACTGTGTAAGAGTTATCATTTTAATATATGTGTTCAATATCTGTGCAATATCACCGCAAAAATAAAAATAAATAGAGCACCCTAGAAAAATAAATGAAATCCCACCAAAAACCTTTCATCAAAGACTTACACAACGCTTTCTTTGTTAAAAAGTTATCAGATCCAATGTAAAGCCAAGGCCCTAACTCTACAAGGCTTAGCTCTAGAAACCTTACATCTTGTTTCAAAATTTTATTGCGTGGGTACCCAACACACTAACACTAGGAATTGCTTTCATTTTTACAGTTCAACATCATTCATTACGTTATTTACGTTGCTGAGCAGATAACTTTTGCGAACATAAGCAATGCATTAGCTATATTCTACAAAAGATTTAAATCTTATCGATACGGTTTTATAGATGAGAAATGTTTCGTGGGCATGTTATATAAATTCATGGGTCGTATGGGAAGGTGCCGAGATGGGACGAAACCCTTCAAAATTTTTCAGATTGTGATGGATCATGTGTTACTAACTATTAAATTAGGGTACTGTTTGGATTCGACTGATTTTATTGACAAGTTGTGCAATTTATTTGGTCGATTAGGGCCCATCTCAGCACAGACAATACAATCGTTAGGCTAAAAAGCCTATCTCTCGCATAAAATAGAAATAAAAATCTAAAAATATTAAATAAAACCCACCAATATTAGCGCGCATACAATCCTTAAATTCGAATCCTTTTTCTAAATCTGTATCTATACATATAAAATGCTTTGTTCTGAATGACTCACTGACAGATCAACACACAGCCTAAACAGCAGATCGTAGAGACCTGAACCTTGCAGGGTGTGTTCTTTGTATGACGTAGGCATCCGATCAGAAGGGATTTTCCGAAATTCTACTCCTAAGGGGTTGAAAAACGATGGCAAAGTTTGTATGGGACAACGTGATTCCTTGGTCGAATCTATTTCATAAACATATTTGCATAAACATTCTTTACCAGAATTGATGGATGACGTGTTTCAAATTTTATTGAAATTCATCGCCTAACGGGGTTAAAAAGGGGTAGAGAGTTATTTTGTATATAATAATAGATTTAAATTTAAAATATAGAAGAAAGAAATAAGAAATGTTTAATAAAGATCTTTTGTGAATTGGTATTATGCACGAAGTACCAGTTTGTCATAAATTGGTAGGAGCTCACCTTACATAGTTGTGTCAGGTAGAAAACGCATTATGCCTTCGAAGTACCAGGTTGGCATAAATCGTTAGGAGCATACTTAACATAATTGTGTCAGCTAGAAAACGCTTAATGCCTTCGAAGTACTAAGCTGTCATAAATTAGTAGGAGCAATTGTGTCACATAGCAGCGGCTTCTTCACTTATGGGAGACCACAGCATGCACAATAGACTTAAAAACTAAGCTAAAATATAAACATAATAATTATTGCTAAAATTTGGAAACAAAAAAAAGGAAAATAAAACATTTTAGAAATTTGGCACACAGATTATAACCTGGAATAATACATAGGATACTTTTTATCCCGGTAGTACGTTCCCGTGGGAACGATTTCCGACCTCCGCGCGGGCGAAGCCGCTGGCAAAAGCTAGTCTATATATACAAATTAATTGACGTTTAATAGTCTCACAAAAAGTCGAGAACGGCTTGGCCGATGCTAATTTGGTTTTGCAATATTCGTAGAAGTCCAGAAGTCCAAGGAAGGTTTAAAAGGTGAGAAAATATAAAGAAATTGCAAGGAAAATAGTAAAACCAACGATTTTATTTTGGCAACTTTATTGGCGGTATGAAATTCGTGGGGTCAGCCCTCAATAAAAATTTGTTCAGGGAGAAATCCTAGAAAATTAGAACAAACATTTCGAAGAAATTGTAACATCTACCAATCCGCAGTTCCTCTCATAGAAAGGAGGCCATGTCCCAGCTGTAGGAACGTTGTGGGCTGGTATAGCATTTATGCTATTACAAATATCTCTAAAACAGGGCTTCGAGATCACTTTGGAATTTTTTGTCGGCATGTTTTTTGTGTAGTTGGGTACATACATAACTGGATATGTCCTGTAATCTTAGCAAGTTAGGTACCTTTAATATATCTTATTTTTCGTAGGTATTCTCGACAGTAATGATTAATGAGAACAACCTATAAAATGGGATAGGACCTTGATTACCTTTCCAGCTAATTTTTTAATAGAGTTCAATGTTTGGTAAACATACATGTTTTATTTGAGATAGTCCGATTCCCAAGCGATTTATGAAATTTACTTATTAAAAAAATGATTCCTTTGACTAAAAATTTTGAAAAACAATAGTTAATAGGGTACTTCACCTCGGCCCGCTTCAAATTTCCACAACTCATTGTACATTTAGAATAGCGCCATCTCTGATATTAGTAAAAAACTGCTTATTCTGACAACAGCGCCATCTAATAGACTGAACACCAATTAACTAACACGGTGACCTTTATTTTGTTATCAGTGGTGCTAAATGGTTTTTATGTCAAAAACATTACACTAGTCATATATTTTTTTATAGTACCACCAAAATAATAAATCATAAACTAGGAATACGTACTTTTTATTACAGTTACTAGTGACATCTCTTAACAATTCTGATACCGTTTTCCAGTGATGTTAATTATATTTTCTAATAGTTTTCGAACTATGTACTAGATGTCGCTTCAATTGTTATTGTTAGTTTTTCCTAGTTGAATGTTCAAAACATTTCAGCATGTAAATAATGTGTAAAACAGTATTAAAATTCTTAAAAACTATAGTAAACTGTTATAATAGTGGCAGAATGTGTGACACGTGTGTGTTCAATATTTTGTGAACATAACTTGGCTCTAGATGGTGTTTTTAAATTGGCTTAGGCATAATCATAAGTTATGATGCCTAAATTCCTAAGCCGCTTAAAGGTACGTAGATAATAACTAGTAATATTCATTACCAAAGAAAGTTAGACGTAAGTTTGGCCAAATTGAAGGTTTAGCAAAGCGTTTAAAATTTTTGTGTTAGAAAAATGTTAAGAATTTGGTGTTTATTTGGGTGCAGCGCTGGGGTGAACGACCTCTGCTCTATATCTGTGTGTAGGTCTAAAGCGATCGCGCGGTGCACTCCGTTGTCAAGGCAACGAACCCCCAGCCTATTATTCTATAACTTGCCGGGTTCGGGACTGGGCACTGATTAAGCAGGTTTGCACGACTTATTTCAACTTTGAAAATTGCAAAAAAGGCCGGTCATTTAATACTTTTACTTTTCTTGTTTCAAAAACCGTTTACTTATGTACTTTTTTATTTTAATAAATAATACATAAAAAAATCTAAAAAACACGCTTTGAACATCAAACTAAAAAAAAAGTAATAAATAATTTCAAAAAAGTGTGGGGTGCTTTTTGAGGTATTTTATACTTAATCAATTAATATCAAGCACCCCACGCTTTTTTCAAATTATTTTCTGCTTTTGGTTTTTATAGTGTGATTTTTAGATTTTTTAAAATCTATTTTTGAGTTCTGCTAACTACAAAAGCGTGATTTTTCAGTTTTTCCATGATCTAGACAAAATGATTCAAATATTTCTTGTCTCTTTTCTTCACTTCACAAGACAGAGGCTTACTGCACAGACATAATGGCGAATTACATTTAGGTCCCATTTTGGACAAACTTCGTTTAATTATTTTAACTGTCGCATTCTTTTCCTAATATACATTTTTATATTGTTCTTAATTTGCTTCCAATTCTGATGGTTAGCTACACGTTTTCTGGTTCTGGAACCAACTGCAACTTACGTCTCAATGTACCTCTCAGGAAACCAATTGACACCAAGGTCATCTAAACGCTGCACGTTTGTGATATCCGAAAGGAGAACATAAGATGGGTCTGCCAGTCCTGCCACAAGGTTGCCGTCGGATTCAAAATCTAAACTTTAATTTGGCAGAGCAATGTCAATATTTAGATCCACCGTAGGTGTAGTGCTGACAGTATTATTGTCCATTGCATTTTCGATATTGTAGCAATCATTTCAATCTTTTCCTAGAGTAGTGAAACAGTTGTACCCACAGTGTCTGCAGTATCACCGACACTTGCGGGACAAATGGGGTTAATTCAGTTAAATTGGATCTTTTTAACCGACTTCCAAAAGGAGGAGGTTCTCAATTCGTCGGAACCATTTTTTATTTATTTATTTTTAATGTATGTTACCCGATTACTCGAAGATGGCTGGACCGATTTGGAATTTTGTTTTTGTTTTGAAAGGGTATACTTTCCAGGTGGTCCCATGATCATCAAGTCAGGATCTGATGATGGGATCCTGGAGAAATAGAGAGAACTCTTCAAATTTTATGGGCACACTTGAAGCGATTTGGGTAGTTTTTGGAAGAGTACTCGAAGTGGTTCCATTTCAATTTGGTGAAGATCTGATGAAGAACTTCGGAGATGGGCAACAGAACTCCTCAATAAATGATAGCAAATGAACTGGGATTGCTGAAATCTCATGTCTGTCTATGGTTTACACCAGTTCATAATATAACATCACGCCGGTATGCTGTGAAGCGTGTGTAAGTGCGTGTGAACCACTAAAAAGTGAAAAATAAAAACTTTATTCAAAAAAAAAACAACCGACTTACAAAAAAATACTACAAATTGAAAAATAACTTTAATTTCGGAAGGCGGTGACAAAAAATTAAAATACATATCCAAAGTCACTGACTTCCGAAATTAAAGTTATTTTTCACTTTGTAGTGTTTTTATATTATAGTTTTTATTTTCTTCTTCTTAATGATTAATGATTCTAGATGAGATCGGCGTTTCATAACTGACTACTCTGAGAAGACAGCCCGAAACAAACTCTGAGGTCACTGTCTCTTTTAAAGTCTAGACATAATCTTGGTTAGATCATGTGAAGACCATGTGGATTGGTGTCTGAAATGATCTTTTGAGGAAATAACCACATAGATTGAGTGGATCTGCTCAATCAGTGCACGCATTTATCAGCAATCATGTAGCTCAACTCAGAACTTGACGAGCTCAACGATTTGACGAACAATAACAAAGAAAGGACATTTGGGTCGGCCGCATAAATTACTCAAACTGCCAGACCATGAATAACACTAAATGAGGAAAAAAACTAATCTAAACAAGAAAGAAACACCCACAACGTCTTCACATTCACAACAATTAAAGCATTGTAATACTTTACAAAGTAAATAATATCATTGTTTAAATGATATCCATTAATATTGTGTGTAGGTAGGTATATAATAGGTAATAATCAACCCCCGACGCAAAAAGAGGGGTGTTATAAGTTTGACCGCTATGTGCTCTGTGCAAGACATGGATGACTACTATACTACATAAGTATTGTGACCCCACATGTCATGTCCAGCTTTTTACAAGCTTTTATTTACTTTCACCTGTCCCGGTGTCTGTTATGAAATCTTGCTAGTTAAATTTGACCCACTTCCCGGTTTCCGATCGAGCTGAAATTTTGCATGTATATGTATATTGCGTGACAATGCAATGATAGCATAGAGTTGATCTGATGCTGGAACTGGAAAGTGGCCATAGGAACTCCGCAATAAAACTACACAACCCCATCGAGTTTGAGCTCGTTTGATTCGTCTTGATGAGTACTTTGGTCTTAGATAATATTCGTATGCAACCCTATTAAATGTGGGAAAATAATACGTTCCATTTGGTACGAATGTGGATTCCGTCTGATTAGATGTATGACCCAATGCCAAGGTGAGCACGAGTCGAGGGCTGAATGGTATGAGGGTGTAAAAACATGTCGTATCGCTAACACTGCTCTACGAATTATTACGAGCTACACAACGGAAAAACGCTGCTGCGAACTACGCCGTAGTAAATCCCGCATGATAAATACTTAAAAGTAAAAACAAAATTAAAAGAAAAAAAGCTTTTATTATAACAAGCTTTTATTATTACTTGTTAATAAAACGAACTAAAAGTTAAAAATTATTTAATTTTGATAAGAAATATACCATGTTGATAGTTATTGATGAGATAGCGTGTGATCTTAAAGCAGCCACATATGCATCTGTTTATGTAGATTAATGTAACAAAGTTGTTTTAGAAAAAGAAAGATTTTTATTAGAAAAGGGCCACACAGGCCACACGCAGATGGAGGTCGACTCAGTACATTCTGACATTAAGGTGAAGCTAGTCGACATTTTTTCCATACAAACATCGGGAGTGTATTACTCCACTGTTCGACAATGTACATCAAAAATTAAAATGGTACGCTTTTGTTTCATTATTAATATTGTCTGTACGGAAACAGAATAATAAAATACAAAGCCATTAAAAAGTTAGGAGCCAACTAAGATTCGTTTTTCTTGCTGAGAACGTACTACCAGGATAAAAAGTATCTTAAATGTTAATTCAGGTTATAAACTATCTGCGTGGCTCACAAAGTTTATAAGCTGGACATAAGATAGTTGTTATACCGGTAGTACGTTCCCGTGGAATCAATTCTGACCTCCACGCAGGTGAAGCCACTGGCAAAAGCTGTATAGTTTAATAATATTAGTAGGATATTATTATAATCTTAAAACAATTATTGCAAGTCTTCTACTCGTATTGGCAAATCGGATGATAATATTTGAGACCTCCGGGGTTATCTCCGGATGAATATTAAGAAGAGCTAAACCTGTCAGACTTTCTTCTGACATGTTTGTTCTTAACCATATTTTAACATGCCTTAACGTTGGAAATGATCTCTGTGACGTCGCAGCGCTTATGGGAAGGGTGGTCAAAATTGTCAGCAAAGTCTTTATAGGTATTTGGGTAGAGATCTTCGTCGCAAGCTTGGATTATCGAAACTCCACAATTATGTACTTCCAAATTAATATTTTCTTTGAGGGCTAATGGAAACAGCATTCTGTTGCTTTTTTCACGTTATGAAGATCTCCTTCGGTATAGTTAGATTTTGGCATAAAAATGCCTAATCCGAAAAGGTTCATAACATCTGCGGAAAGTCTGTCTTTTCGGATTTATGCAATCCTCCGAAAATAATCTAGTAATTTCCTCGACAATTGTCACGAAGTGTCTGCCGAGGCGTGTACGAGGCGTCTCAATAATTGTACCTAGTTTTCCAGCAAGGTTTTGGGCCTCAGTTGGTTCGTCGAATATAACGGCAAAATATTTAGCCGATTTTACATTTTTTATTATATTATCCTGTATTTCTTCTTTGCATAAATCAATAATTTAATTTCGTATTCTTTTGCTTAGCATTTGAAGAGCTTTTTAAATTTTGTTCTAATATTTGATCACCTGCATCGATCCAAAACTGAATGCCATGAAATTTCCTTCATTCACAGAACTCTCAATGTCTTTTTCAAGAAGTGCAATGTTTTTTTGACCACAAAGCAGGGGCGCAGCCTCTATACAACCCGATTCCTATCGGCTTCCCTTTGGACGAAACAATCTTCTTAGTGTCTACTATTACTAAACAATATGTAACATATGTGTGTGTGTATCAAATCACATTGCAGATATTTCATACTAGCTTAAAACATCATATAAGATTACAAAACATTCCAAAAATGCCATTTTATTAATGTTTAAACGAAGAATTCTATCATAGCTGCCGTTAAATTTGGAAAAAGTAAAGGAATTACTAAACTTTGATGTTATCTAGAGTTTATGAGAATTGAACAATTTTTATCACAGGGATGTAATAAAAATTGTAGCTTCGCCACTGCCACAGAGTATTAGAGTTTTAATTATAGGTGTCAAAAGTTCTCTATTTTCTTTTACTTGCTTTGCTTTTTGTGATGATATTTGGTTACTTATCTCTATTGAGGGATTATGGAAAAGAACAAGTAAACTTTTTCCAGCTTTGACTGCTCTCTTGTGGTACTGATTTTTCATTTACTGATAATGCATCTTTCACACTCCATAAGATCGTCAAAAAGTTTTAATGGTTGTTTAACTAATCTTATTAAAAGCGTCTGGAGACCTTTTCCTGCAGCGGTATTTGCAAATAATGCACAGTACTTGCAATACAGACCGCGGTCTTTATGTGAGAGTACCAAACAACAAAATTTATTTAAATGAGACCTTTGAGCGAACTTTTTCGAGTCCTTTCCTTTTTTACGCATTATATTTTATGGAAAGTTATAGTTAGTTATAGTTATTACAGGTGGAATCCAATGAGTTTCCAGCAGTGCAGTTCTTGTAAAGTCACCTAACGGCTCGTCAGAATTAATATGATAGCCAATATCTGTCTCAGGAGTTATTAAAAATGTTATATCATTTGTACGTGTATTATTAACCTGGGATATATCAGAAGGAGCAATATCATTAGCATCATTTCCGGAAGAAGCACATTAATTATCAGGACTGTTAGTGTTAGTATCTGGGATCACATGCTCGTCATTGTCGCGTTTCTTAGATTTTTTTTGTAAAAAACCTATCAATTTATCTCAAAGTGCGTTTCGAACCACTCGCCAAAGAATCATCCTGCCACTAACAAAACAGAAAGCACACAATTTCCCAAGTGGCAAAATAAAATAAGCCCCAAGACCACGGAGTTAGAGAGGGTAACGGGAGACAACAGTGCTCAAGCTCAACTGATCAATAAGCAAAAAAAAAACCGGATAAAAAGTAGAAATACCTATCTATTTAGTTACAGGATAATTTTTTATCCAGTATGCAAACTGTTACCATGAAATCAACATATCATTCTAGACACCCCAGCGCAGAAATTTTTCGTCGGTTAGGTATTAAAAAAAATCAGCTGTTTCATAGAAAAGTGCAATACCTACGCGGTCAAAATGTATGGAACAGCTGTTTTTTTGTAAATCTCAGCCATCGCTTCCTTCAGCGAAGCAGTGATGCTCGCAAAGAGGAAAGCGGCGCACGTGAGGGAGATGCAGTACATGCGCCGTCACGGCCGTGGCCTTCGCAGGAGATGCCCTGGGCGTCGGGAATTCCAGGCTTATTCCCGGCCACCGTAGGCACGGGCTTGCGGACGGCGAGTAATGGGTAGCTCACTGTCCGGTAAGGACCAAGCTCGGGTCGACGGCGCGTTGTGTTCCACGTGCGCCAAAAAGAGATGTCAGCAACAACTGATGGTGCCAGCAAGGGCCGATGCCTGCCAGGGGTGCGGGTTGTTCGAAAGAGATACCGCAGCCCCTGGCACACAGGCTACTAAGGGAACACGGGTGGGTTTTAGTCAGTAAAAGTCTGACACGCTCTCCTGCTCCACCCCAGAGCGGGAGAAGTCATTTGATGATTTCCCACCCAGAAAAAAAAAACCTGCAGTAGAGGAGATAGCAGTAAAGGATTTTTTGACTTCAATTTCACTTACTGTGCTTAATACAAAAGAAGAACACTGTGGCATTGGCAAACAAGAATGTTTGGATAACGTAGTAACGTAGTTGGTAATATTTTGTTCTTCTAAAGTTTTTTTCTAAAGATTCAGTAAATGTGCAATACATACTCAGGTACATTGTATTCGACCATTTTTCTTGAACAACCAAGCCGACCCGAAGTAATCCATACACATATTCGGCTTTTATTTAGCTCGGGTCGGGTCGGTTAATCGAGCTAAGCCGAGGGGCTATTTTCCGAACATATCTACATATCCGACGAATTTTCACAACCCGAACATTTATGTACCTTACAGAAATCTTTTATCCGCAAACCACTAATGAAGAATTGCACTAGGTTTCGAGCGTCTGTGACATAAAACGCAAGTTTACTCCGTGAATAAAGCAAATGAAATGATGGACTAATTGCGTGACGTCATTTTATTGCTTTCATGTGACATTTAAGAGGCACGGCACTGCAAATCTTTTATCGAGTAATAGTGTACATTGCCAAATGATAGATGTGAATGTCAGAATGTTCACAGAATTGTGCGTAGCAGGTTCGCATCGGAATAAACATGGCATTGTATCATTATAACACATAATATAACATAAAATTATGCCTATTTTCCCTGAAAGGTTAGGCAGAGGTGTACCAGCTATGTTCAAGCCCTATGCAATAGGAGGTGAGTCTATTGCCACCCGGGCACATGTCTGGAACTAAGTCTGAATTTACAGTAACTACTACTTTCAGTCATCATTTTTTCAGCTTAAAAACGTCCACTGCTGGACATAGGCCTGCCCCAAAGGGGGGGGGGGGGGTTGCCATAATCGCCACGCCTGGCAGGCGGGAAGATCGCAGCATGGTGGTAAATGCATAAAAACGCTGCTGCCCATTCTCTAGTAAGTCCTTTAGTCGCCTTCTACGACACCCACGGGAAGAAATGGGATGGTGCTATGCTTTTACGTCCGGCACGACACGGAACTACTTTCAGTAATAATTAAGATTACCTATAATCGTCAATATTTGTGGGCAATCATTATTGCCTTCAATATTTGTTGGTGAAGGTCTCGAAGGCCTCGTTGGTCTATTGTTAGCAAACGCGACTATAGAGCGAGGGATCCTGGGTTCGATTTCCAAGTCTAAAGTTGTCTTTGCCTATCAGGAATTTTGTTTTCTGCCTGGTTTATATCAATAAGCTCGCTACATAGATATGTAGGTGATGGATTAGATCCCAGGTAGAATTGCACTTACGTGCGATCTATTTCCATAACACTGTCCTCATAACGGTGACGGAAACCACCTTGAAGAATCGGATTGTATCAACCAGGACTTCATGTGGTGGATTACAGCCCACTCCTTCATAGGGAACTATTTCTCTGTCCCATCAGTGGTAACATTACTGGCAGATAATGCATTTAGCTTTCTTGTCGCTTGTACCCCAATTAGGTCTAAATTTAAAACTTGATGGCAAGAAACTAGATACTATTTCCGAAACTGTATTTCTAGGAATTACTTTAGAGCTTAAGCAAGCAGTAAGAAAAATAAGGCAGTTGACTGATGTAGCCACAGCTAGGTTAATATACTTTGCTTATTTTCACAGTATTATGTCTTATGGCGTTCTGCTGTGGGGATCGGCAGCTGACGTAGATTCAGTTTTCATTTTACAAAAGAGGGCAATCCGCGCAATCTATAAAATGGGGTCTCGCGAGTCTCTTCGAAACAAATTCAATGAAATTGATATACTAACTCTGCCTTCTCTTTATATCCTAGAAAATATCTTGTATGTTCGCAAAAACTTAGGTCTTTTCAAAAAAAGATGCGACTTCCATAATCTAAATACACGTAGTAAAGATGAAATTGTGATTCAAAAATTTAGATTAACTAAAACTAGCAAGTCATTTCTAATAAACAGTATTCGCCTCTATAACAAGTTGCCAAAGTCAGTTACAGAACTTAGCGATGGAAAGTTTAAAACTCACATCAAACGTGTCCTTATCAAAAAATAATCTTATAAGATAAAAGACTACGTTGAAGACAGGGAAGTTTGGCATTAATTCCTTCTGCACATGTGGCTTCCCTGGTACCTCATTGACAGCATAACTTTGTGAGAGTCTATTAACTGCTTCCAAATTACAATGTTAATTTTAATTATTTTATTTTTTACACTTTCTGACATATTCTCGTCATTTTTGACATTATACATCGCTTCAAATATCAACTATTTATTAGTGATTCTCATGAAAATCATGTCACTTTGTTTAAATAGGTTGATCTTACTAATGTAGATTCTTTTACATATTGTGAATGGGAGAACATTGTAGGCCTTACAGACTAGATTTATAGACGATTTTCTATTCTTTATTATCATTCCTCTAAGTACTTGGTACTTATTGACAGGCCTGCACTGTCCTCCCATACCTATTATGACTGTAATTTGAAAACATTATAAAACCCAATTATTTTCAAAAGAATAACCGTGGAGTTTCTTGTCGGCTTTTCTCCATAGGAAGCGACAAATTGGAACCGTGCACCTAGCTTCTGACGTTTCATAAGTGCCCTTGCAGGTTTATGTGAAATAAAATATTTTGATTTGATTTGATTTGATTCCAGATTTAGCAGGCATGGCGGACACGCAGAGCCACACGCCGGGCGTGATCCGCTGCACTCAGGACTACCTCCAGGCGCCGGACTCATTGGCGCCCGACTCACAGGCGCCCGAGTCGCAGGCGCCCGATTCCGTTGCGCCGGATTCGCTGGCGTCTGAGTCGTCGCCGGCTCCAGAGTCACCTGAGGACTCGGAGGATGCCCGCGTGCCGTCACCCATCTCTACTCTATCAGGGGATGATGACTCATCCACTGTCTCTACGACTAGGTAAGTTAATTTACATAATACTTGCCTATTTATTTCGGTCAGTAGTTAGGATCGCTATTTCATATGACTGACATAATGTGACGGTGTATTTTTCTGAGAAATTGCCAAGAAAACGGTGTGATTACTATGCGGCAGTTCCAATAAAAGAAAGCCCCGTATAGGAACTTCACAGCACAAAATTCATGAAAACCGTTTCACATTTCCTTTTTATAGAAACTGTACCACGTGTCAAACTTCCAGGTAATATAGTGCAAGGGCGTTTATTTCTTATAAACTAATCCTTAAGTTCTGCAAACGTTCCGACTATTTGCCATGCAGGGCTTCTACGTGGGCAAGTTTGAAAGTGGTTCCTCGAAGGCATTTTTCAAAATAAGATTTGTTTTGCTTTAACGATAAATTTGTAATAGCGAGTGGAAGGACTACAAATAAAATTGAAAAATTATTTTAGTTGGCTTTTTATTAAATTGGGTTGCAATCAAAGCAGGTGCTGCGCCTACTACTTTGTGATCACCATCTATGAACTAACGACAGGACTTGACAAACCTAATACCGACGTGTAGTGGGTGTAACATACATACCTATCTGACGTGTACTGGGTGTAACATATATCTAACTGGCGTGTAGTGCTTGTAGCATACAAACTTAACTGCCACAGGTAGTGCGTTTGGCATACAAACCTATCTACTAGGTGTAACTAACATACACCTAACTGGCGTGTACTCGTAGTGGGTGCAACATACAAATGTAACTGGCGCGTATTGGGTATAACATACATACCTAACTGGCGTGTAGTGCTTGTAGCATACATACCTACCTCTACCTACCCAGTCGAGGAATGCAGGTATCATGTTATGTTGTAACCGGTTGTTTGAACTTACTAACAATATCACCAACAATTAATTTGAAAAGGAATGTCAGTTTGCGTACATGCGGAAAGTGCCAAGAAGCTTTGTAAATAGTAAACAAAATGATAAAACTGAAGCTTTCAAATGACTGAACAATGAGCTTGTTTGATGTGCACGTAATGTTAATTTCTTTCAGACTACGCTGGGGATAGAGATTTTGATGTAAATCCAAACACCACTAGGTATGACTTGGCCGTTTAACAGTAGCTGTTATTAAAATTCACTTATTACCTAGTCCAGCTTGTGTTCTACAGATTACATTTTAAAGCAGCGGTAATCTTTAAGCTATGATGGGCCTTGAATTTGATCTTAATAATTACCTTTATAGAAGAAAGGGAGATGCTACTGCATCTTCTTGATATTATTTTCCATTTACTATTTATAACACATCTTTGATAGTCGTCACAGGTCATCAGAAGCCCAAAAGCCTGACAACCAGTCTTACCAAGGGGTTTTGTATTACCCAGTAGCTGGGTTGTGGAGGTCAGATAGGGAGTCGCTCCATGTAAAATACAGGTATTCAGCTGCATCCGGTTAGACTGGAAGCCGACCCCAACATAGTTGGGAAAAGGCTGGGCAGACGATGATTTATAAGACATGCTCTAGAAAAGGTCATATTCTAAAAGGCTGCATGTGGAACCCAAGCTATCACTCTATGGAAAAGACGATGGCTTGCACACCCTCAACAAAGCAGCCTCATTGTAAGTTCATCAAAGGTGACAAAATGTTTGTACTGAAAATTCGTTGAGACGCCAAGACAAAATTACATTATTTCTAGTATCCATACGGTCTTCACCAATAATGACAATCAAAAGAAATGAAATTCTACGTAGCGTCGCGTCGTAGCGGCTACGAACGCCTACGGCGCTACGAAACTCTCGTTTACACTAAAATCACGAAAATTTTACTGACAATGACATGATTTATCACGTCAATAGTTTTTACATAACATGTAAGCTTTTATTTACAATCAGCTGATGAAACCGGTTTTAAAAATATATAAAAACTAGCTGACCCAGCAAACGTTGTTTTGCCTTATAAATTATTTAGGGTGAACAACCCTTATCACTTAGGGGTATGGAAAATAAATAATAGCCGATTCTCAGACCTATTAAATACGCATATAAAATTTTGTAAAAATCGGTACAGCCGTTTCGGAGGAGTACGGTAACTAACATTGTGACATGGAAATTTTATATATAAGATAATTTAAACGGGGAAAATTTGTAAAAATAAAGTCCCAAGTTCGGAATGGGTCAACCAAGTTTTTTTTTACTTTATTCAGAATAGGTACTGTTTCTTAATATAAATTATACGCTTTAACTGTAGAATATATCTAGCGTACCTATCGTGAGGCTGAGGTCTACTCCCGGGTCGTGAATACTTTTTCGTTTAACGAGAGAACGTTAAACGAAAAACAACTAACTAAAAACCACTAATTAACTCGCGCACTAACTAACTGGCGCGACAAATGGAAATTGGCTCGCCCCAATATCACAGCTGTGAATTCCAAAGCCTGGAAAACTCTTTGTTATTGTATACTAGATTCTACCTCTGTACCTGTCAGCCCAGAAATTAATTTCTCCTCCAATGTTTGTTTTGCTTTGTCAACACTGCACTATGGGTATCGAGCAGGAGCTATTTACATTTAATCTACATGCATATGGGTGAACTCTGATGAAGTTGGTCGATTAGCAACTCGAAGGCAAATCAATAATTAATTTATTTTGAGCGCAATCTTATAGTGGAAATAAATCACTTTGACAATTATGCCACACTGCTTAGTGACCTGTTGATAATTCGATATATTAAGATCTATTCTCTTTACTTATTTACTTAATGTATGATAAAGACAACAATGTCTCTTTTGCCGCAGGAAAAAATACTTCCGGTCGTTGAACCTGGCTTCAAAGTTTCAACGCAAATGTCCGCTTGCAAAATGTAGGCGCCATTCTGTGATCTCGCATCAATTTGGAATTATTGGCTGCCTGAGCTGCCTTTGTGCGTTTCAAGCCACGTTCTTCAAGTCTTCTGCTAACAGTTCATGCGCAAAAAGTCTGTCTATGAAAGTCTCGGAGCTGTTCTTGGACCTGTACTGAGGTCAGGTGACGATTTCGCAGGCTGGTGGTAAAGATAAACCAAGCTTGTCGTGCTGTGGTCCTTTCATGATCCTCCTGGGTGGGACATAAATCCACCAGTCTCCAGGTACCGATGGTAAATTCTTTGAGCAGCAGAACGACTTTCATGAAGTATTACACGTATGTTTCGCTGACTGACAGCCTGGGCTAAGGCTGAGAAGTGCCACAGCTTGCGCGGCTACTTCAGGTAGTAAAGTACAGGCAGTATCCATAATGTGAACGTGACAAAGAATTAAAAAATAAGGAAAAACAATTTACACACTCTTCTATGCAAAAAATACAAGTAAGTATTTTTTTAAAGATGCGATATCAAAACTTGTTGCTTCTATTTCTTTAAGAGCGACTAAACTTCTCTTTTTCAAATTCGTGAATTAAAATTTGGAAATATTTTTCCAAATTTGAATTCACGAATTTTTCACTATTGTGAAACCGAAATGATGGCTGCTGGAAGACTGCATAAAAACTTTTTTTATTTAAATTTAACATTTTAAGTTAAAAAAACGTGCCTCGATTTAGGAGTCTAGGAGTGTAGTTAACTGCCTCGTTTTTTTACCGAGCTTATGGTTCTGGGTTCGATTGTTGGTATCACTCGCCTCATAGGAGATCTCGATTACAGCGTTAAGTACACACTATGTTTTCCTGCGGGGTACTTTAATCTCTGAAGCTGTGGCGTATTTTACTGGACAAAATTGTTTTGAAATCTGCCGAATGGATTTTCCGGGAAGCATACAAACATTACAAACACATGAAAATGCTTCATACACGTTTGTATTACACGTCTAAACTAAAATGATGAAAACCTATTAAATTTTAATCGTAAAAATAAATTTCAAAAGCCGTTGAAATCGCTATTCGACTTATTGCCATTGATATTCACATGGGAATATGAATGAACGCTAACCGATTCCATTTGCTTCGATTTGAAAGGGTTGGGGTCAGTTATAGCAACGAAGGTCAATCGCAGAGCTGAGCTAAGTTGTACTTAAAATGACCGCATCTGTGCACTCCCCATCTCCTTACTGTGTTCTTTCATTTTATTCATTCGCTCATTTTGTGTTGTAGGTAGGTAGGTACTTAACCTGGTTCGCAACCTTGAAAAACGCCAGCTGCGCCAAGCAAGAGCTGGTATTATTTAACTCTTCTTTCTTCAACCCTTTTACCAATTTAAGATATTATTAAATACACATAATAAAAATGGTGCAGTACCGGCGTATCCATTGGCATTGCCAATTACCAATAAATTGATTGTTTAGTACATTTGCAATAATTGTTTATGAAAATTGACTATAGTAATAAACGCTTCCTGCTGTTGTTTTGAAGTGAACCTACTCTGTCTTATTATAACAAAATAAGGGTTTTCTTTAGGTATAGCTCAATCTAGCCCTTTTTTTATTAAGAACCCAATATGTATAGAAATGCAGTTCTTTTTACAAAACTGACAACTTTGTCCTTGTCATATTTGTATGAAGAACTTTATCCAAATCGAAATAAAGTTAGAAATGGAAAATCTGGTTTAGAGCTTTAGACTTTAGAGCTAGGCTTTAGCTTTTAGAACAATAACTAAAGTTACATCGCGTATTGTAATCAGACTGAATATGTAGAAACATCCACGTCCCACTGCCTATTGTCCGTGAGGACTAGGGCATCGAGAACCGGCCCTATTTTAGGAACCGGTTCTTTCGGTTCTAAACTCAAAATGGAACCGGGTACCCGGTTTTTTCGGTTCTTTCGGTTTTTTGATAAATTCTAGTTGATAAGCTATCCTATCTTTAGCTATACTCAAAATTACAAAATCGTTTAAATAAGTATTATTTAGCAATAATCAGTTCTTTAAAATCAGTCTTTTCGTAGTTGTTTATAATTCACCACAGAGATCAAAAAGTATTTTTGAAATAATTGAAATTAAACTCCAAATAAATTCAACAATCTTACAAGCTAAAAGAAATAAGAACTTGCCCAGTTCAATATCACATAAACAATAACATAAAAAGTCACCCAGTACAGTATCCATCAAATATATAAAACAAATAAAATTAAAATTAACAAGCTTAGTAAGGTAACAACAACTTGCGTGCACTCTACAATTGTACACATAAAAGTAGTAAATAAATGATTTAAAAAAAAACCATAACCCTCTGTATCTATTTTTCTGTTCTAATCTTCTTGTCTGTTTATATATGTGTGTAGATAAATGGTTAAATAAATAAATAAATAAATAAATAAAATAAAATTAATTATTATATTGAGCATTATTGGGTCTTTTAATTTGCTAAATAAAAGGGACGTAAAAAAATAAGTGCGTCTAAGGTTTTGTCAGTTAACGACGAACGGAGTCTATTGCTGACTATGCCGGCGGAAGAAAACATTCCGGCTCCACACTAGTGGGTGGAATGGATTGTAAATGGTGGTAAGCCAGCCAGCCACCATTCTCGAACAGAGCCATTTCTACCCTCACTGTAGTATTTATGTCATTTGATGTTGATTCAGGAGCAGCAGCAATAGCTTGACATGTTTTCTTATTAAGTTCCTCTCCATTTGCATTTGTTCCTCCTGAAATCAGGTATAGCCACAAGAGGTACACTTTTTTTTGTGTGTTGAATAAGATTTACGATTTCCCGCAGCATCACTCGTAGGCCGTAAAAAGACTGTTTGATCTTCATTTTCAATATTTTCAAAATACTTCTCCAGGTTGGTCAAATATTGCAATATTGCTGCTTGGACTATTCGTCATTTTGCATATTGTTTACGCAATACAGCCATCATTCTATTGCACAGATGAGTGTTCATTTCAAGCAATATTTTTATTGCAAATTTGAGGGAAATTTTAGGTGTTACAATTGCAATTGCAATGTTGCATCATGGTGACATAGCGCCTCCACGACAGTTTTTATAATATCCAATATATTATTTAACTCGTGTATGTGTCTCCAGTCGTCGTCAGTAAACAGAATATCGATGTTCAAATCTATTGGTGCTTTTGTGATAGATGTTTTTAATTTTAGAAAACGGCTTAACATGGTGGCAATGCTACTCCAGCGAGTATTCTATCTAAAAGCAGAAAACGACGTCAATTTTGAAGTACGTCATTATTTTTAGTCGGTGACTTTTTGATTTTTTTTACCACTTTTTATACATTAAATATGAGCTGATGATATCTAAAAGATTGTGGTAGCAAAGATTCTAGTGGCGATTCGCTATTGTATGATATGATAATAACTTGATATTTAGCATAAAGAGATGTATTTTTTAATTTATTTTAAGAAAGAACCGAAAGGTTCGAAACGACCGGTTCTCCGATTCACAGAACCGGTTCTTTCAGGGAGCTTCAGAACCGGGAATTCCCGGTTCTTTCGGAACCGGGAAAACCGGTTCCGATGCCCTAGTGAGGACATTAGGTGTCGGCATCTCTCGAACTTGTGGCTTTCAGTTCCGACAACTCTGCAGAAATGTTCTTCATTAACTGAACTAACAATGTCGATTTATGAACAAAACATTTCGTGCTATCGACGAGTAATGAGTAGTTTCAGTTCGAATTATACCTATGCATGACATACACCAGTATTAATAAGCTATGTAGCTACATGAGTAATTCTTTGTTGAACTAAACTTAAAAAAAAGTTAAACTTCTTTTTAGCTTTGGCAGAAACTACATCAACTTCATAGATCGACATTGTTAGTTCAGTTAATGAAGAACAGTTCTGCAGAGTTGTCGGAACTGAAAGCCACAACTTCGAGCGATGCCGACACCTACATATAATTTCACAAAAAACAAATGTATCACAAATTTTAAGTATAAGCTAAATAATGCCTTGCTAAGTGACACCCCTATTGTAAGAGATCTTCGTGTTCTACTGGACAATAAGTTATCACTTAGTCAACACGTAGAAAAAATAGTTAATAATGCATTTAAGCATTTTATACATACGGGATACGTAGGATTTTATACATAGGATCTGGGTATCCAGATCCTCAGTACCTTATATGAACATATCCTAAAGTTTCAAAAGGACGCTAGAGTCAATTGGGAATATTCTATGATCACCACGATAGGCAAATCGATACGTGATTGTAGATTTTTATTTTTGAAGACGGCTAAACATTGTCATCATATCATCTCCAAGGCAAAGACAATTTAGGAAACGAATTACTAATTCAACTTTGAACGTTTATCTTTCTCGATGAGAAATTCTAGTCTACGTAGTGCGCGTAGTAATTGAAACCAGCAAACTAGCCAGTACTAACTATACCTGATGTGATTAAAGAAAAATAAGCTCTAACAGTCTGGTCATAGAGTTAAAAACAATATCGTCAATGTACATTATTTGCGACTTTATCCAGCAGCGTGTATAAAATATGCACATGTATGAATCAGTTTATACCAGCACTGCAATGATTGCTAATAAGTGATAAATATCTAATTATTACTTCGAATATATCACACTTTGTGATTTAAAAATGAGAAAATCTTAAAATTAAAAAGAAAGGTCTATAAGGAAGTGTTGCAGACACTCTCTTGTTTTTCGAATTGTGTGGCGCTGCAGTGTGTAGCGTGTGGGTTTAGGCCAACATTCAGCCGTAAACGTTCACAGGCTGATATCAGCTCCACGTCCTTCGCGACAGCAGATTTATGTGTAAACAAGGCATGTTTTCGTTCCGCAACTTTGTTATAATCTTAGTCATGTCACTTTACCTTCAATCAATTAAAGGTAAATGTGTATGTATGTAAGTCTATATTCCTTTAATAACGCGCACGCTCGAAGTCATCATAATTCCTAATTTGTGCGCATAATGCTGCCAATGATAATCCCGTTCCGTCATTGCATTTTTATGGTACCTTATCTAGCTAAGTTTATACGACAAAATGTGGTCCTGTGTGCACAATATATAAACCATGCTTAACATGATTACTACAATAACCGTAAAACTGTGACGAAAACTATTATCGTACTCGCGAAAACTGCATAATAACGTAAACAAAAAAGAAATTAGTTGTTGAATTTGCAATCGAATCACAAGGATAGTGGCTGTTGCATAGTGATTAATTAGTTTAGTGTGAACACTGCCCAAGACGGCCCTTTATCAGTAGTCAGCTAACGACGTACATCGCCGAGTGCCGTGAAGCGGCCAGATAAAGGATTTGCAGTTTGTTTATGCGTTGCATCGGCGGCGGGAGAAGCGAGGCGGGGCGTCAGTGAGCGCGCGTTGCCTCGTCCGGTGCACGCGTGTCCGACTTGCGCAGTTGTTAGTCGTCTATGTCGATGAGCAGAATATGGCTGAGTGGTCACTCCCCGACCTCGACTGTCCTATAAACCAACTCAATTCGTACCAGTACGCGACCTACCCCTCGTGCCAACAACTCGACCCCGTGCCGCGCGTACCGCGAGTGCTTTATTGTCCGCCGCCGCAGGCGCAAATCGGCCTGCCTGCAGCAGCACCGAACATGGCGCTGCATTTCGCGCCTCAGCAGCACTATGGCAACTCAGCAGCAATGGTGGCCAAGGGGTAAGCGATTGTGAATGGAGCTTTTTTCCTTGTTCTCAGTGAAAAGTGCTCTCTGTAAAACTTTGGACAAGTTTAAAAAAAAATTTTTTCGCGTCACTGGTGAATCTTGTGCAGTACTTAATTAAATGAAAGCCTAGAGATGATTAGGTTATTTATACTTAATTGAATAATCGTCATCATTGTTCATTTATCTGTCTTATTACGTGATGAAGTAATTGAGACATTATGACGACAGTAATAAGACTTAACATCGTGAAACAGTGTTGGTTGGTAATCGCTGCGGAATTTTCTCAAGTTTGTGAAAAGTTTGTAAACATTCCGCTAGGAGATCAACTGCAGGATTATTAGAAGAGTTTTTTTCAGAATTTGTTAAGATTTGCTTCATATAATCATATAACAACATAGGATTGTGACTTATATTATTAGACACGCTCATACAATGTAGAGGCTCAGTTAATTCTGCCAAAACTTTATTGATGCTGTTCTAATTTGCCGGGACAATGATTTCTTTGCTATTGTTTTATGTATCTAAATGATATAAAAACGTTCTTGACCTAATGAAATGACAACAATCAAGTAATTCCCGTACAATTATAATTGATTTTTAATCGTTGATTGCTTGAATAACAAATGCATAGGAAATTGTATTATTAGCTGGAAAATTACATGTCATTAAAGTAAGGAAAATACTTTTGCCCAAGGGAAAGAACTCATTTCAGTAATTAATATAAGTTTTAATTACTGTAATGTAATGTAATGTTACTATAGGTTCTATACTGCCGTCTGTCTACTTTTACTACTGGGTGCTGTAAGTACAGCACCCAGTAGCAGCTGGTAAGTACCAGCACACCTAATGACAAATGTTATATTGCGTAGATACGGAAAAAATATCATTTAACCATTTCCTGCAATTACTTAAAGAAAATTGCCTATCGTCTTACCTGTTCAGTTAACAATAAGTTCAAAGATAATCTCCAAAGCCTATTTTTAGAAGATAGCGTCAAATACGAGCATGTCTTGTGAAATAAATCCGATAAAAATGAAATATGTTCGCCAATTTTTTTCTCAATCATACGGAAGATCTCCTTAGATTTTTTCATGATTACTTAGTACGCTATAGGTGAGAATAAAACACGTATTAGGCCAAATTAGCAATTACAAGAGAATGTCGAAAGCTACGTAATTCGATCTTAACAATAACAATGTTATTCTACCTACTGATGCACGGCAAGCGGCGCACTGACCTGGGGCCTGCACTTGTGTTAAACCAGTAAGCACGTACTTATAGGTACGTATAGTTTTAGTACTTGTAATTGATACGATACCATACCATCCAGTTCTTCCTTGGTAAAATAAGAATTGCCAAAATGTACATAGTAAAAATGTTAACAGTTACTAAAATACGAGCGACCTGGAATATGCCGGAGGTACTTTTCTCTTTGGAGGTGTTTTTAAAGCACCTTATAATAGAAAGTCTAGTAAAACATTCTTCGATAAATTGGGGTGCTTTTTATCTTACAAGGTTTCTAATACTGGCAAAACCACGAGTATTAAAAATAATTCCGTAATGGTTGCGCGTACGCCAGTGCAGCTGTACTATTTGTTTTAAAACTCGTTAAAAATACGACACTTAACACTGTTGCAAAAAAACCACATCATTAAATACTTTTTCTTAGTTTCCTCGTATGTAATAGCTTAGCTAATTACAATATACAGTCATTTTGTTAAGTTGGTAGCACTTTAGGTACGGGGTTGTTTTTGTGAAAATCCAAATAACCCAGTTTTAATTCAAGATGAACATTGAAGGTACCACCACCTACATACTCATTAAAAGTAAAAAATTCAACCTAGTAGGTACTTAAAAATAAAAAAGTTTTATGTCAACAAACGACTACTTCATCTCTTGAAAACATGATGTTTTCGATTTGTGATAAGATGATAATTATAACCTAGTCTTTTCACAACTATGTAGGGTCGGCTTCCAATCTAACCGGATGCAGCTAAATACCATTATTTTACATGGAGCGACTGCCTATCTGACCTCCATAACCGAGTTACTGGGTTATACGGTACCCCTTGGTAAGACTAGTTGTCAGACTTTCGGGCTTATGACGACCCATAACGACTGTCAAAGATACACAGATGACAGCCGGAACCAACAAACGGCTTAATGTGCTTTCCAAGGCACGGAGTGGTTTGGTATATAAAGATGGTCACCCATCCACGGACCAACCGCGACAAGCGTAGCTTAACCTGATCGATCGACCCGTGTGGCTGTTATTACTTAGCCAAAAGCCCCATCTCTTGAAAATAGTTTCAACAAGGACGTGAAAAGCTTTTTTATTAGAAGGCGCCAAGGCATCCAATGCGCCAATCAACTTAACACAGGTGGTTACTAAACGTCTTTACTTTAAAAAAAAATAACTATGGGTCCTCTTATTTATGATAAACTGCCGATACATAAAAAAAAATAACCATAAAAGTTTTAAAAAAAGTTAGCAAAATTGCTACTGGACAAGTGTTACTACGCAATTAAAATTTTTGTTAGTGACAAAAGTTTCTGTTATTGGTGCGTTTTGTTTGTGATTGATTTCACTAAAATTTTTATCTTTAGCTCTATTGCAATTCTTAATTATTAATAGATATTATTTTAAATTTAATTTCTTGACATTTTTAATTAAATTTTATGATACATATTTTTTTTTTTAATTTAAAATTATAATTTAGTTTGTTGACATTTGTGCCTAATTCCGAATGGTTTTGAGTAATAGAAAAATTTGTATTAATGATAGTTATAAAAATAAAAGCTTGTAAAAGAATGCTTTTGTTAATGTTTTTT